>CM061752.1:69362725-70562725 GCA_030979885.1 Lolium multiflorum | reverse complement strand
ACCTCCTACTATCAATGGTAAAATAATTGGTGTTGGCAATGTTTCTACTCCTAGTGCAAAGCGAACAAAACTGCCTGAAATTGCTAAAACTGCTGAAACTGCTTGTGATAAAACTGCTGAAATTTTTTCCAACCTTGGGAACAATGATCCCATTGCTGTAGCTCATAATGATTTATATTTTGATGATTTCCACATCTCTGAAGTTATAAAGTTCTTACAAAAACTTGCTAAAAGTCCCAATGCTAGTGCTATAAATTTAGCCTTTACAAAACATATTACAAATGCTCTCATAAAAGCTAGAGAAGAGAAACTAAAACTTGAAACTTCTATTCCTAGAAAGTTAGAAGATGGTTGGGAGCCCATCATTAAAATGAAATTCAATGACTTTGAATGTAATGCTTTATGTGATCTTGGTGCAAGTATTTCTGTTATGCCTAAAAAGATTTATGATATGCTTGACTTGCCACCATTGAAGAATTGTTATTTGGATGTTAATCTTGCCGATAATGTTAAAAAGAAACCTTTGGGGAGGATTGATAATGTGCATATTACGGTTAACAATAACCTTGTCCCCGTTGATTTTGTTGTCTTGGATATCGAATGCAATGCATCTTGTCCTATTGTGTTGGGAAGACCTTTTCTTCGAACCGTTGGTGCTGTTATTGATATGAGGGAAGGTAATATTAAATATCAATTTCCTCTCAAGAAAGGTATGGAACACTTCCCTAAAAAGAGAATGAAGTTGCCTTTTGATTCTATTATTAGAACAAGTTATGATGTTGATGCTTCTACTCTCGATGTTACTTGATTTGCACTTTCTGCGCCTAGCTGAAAGGCGTTAAAGAAAAGCGCTTATGGGAGACAACCCATATTTTTACTACAGCAATTTTTTGTTTTGTTGAGTCTTGGAAGTTGTTTACTACTGTAGCAACCTCTCCTTATCATGTTTTTGTGCCAAGTAAAGTTTCTATGTCAAAGTTGATGTTATATTTGGGATCGCTGCGCAGAAACAGCATTGCTGTCTGTCACGAATCTGGGCACAGTTCTCTGTAGAAAATTCGAAAAATCTGCCAATTTACGAGCGTGATCCTCAGATATGTACGCAACTTTCATTAGTTTTGAGTTTTTCCATTTGAGCAAGTCTGGTGCCAGCTTTAAATTCGTCTTTACGGACTGTTCTGTTTTTGACAGATTCTGCCTTTTATTTCGCATTGCCTCTTTTGCTATGTTGGATTCATTTCTTTGATCCATTAATGTCCAGTAGCTTTATGCAATGTCCAGAAGTGTAAAGAATGTTTGTGTCACCTCTGAATGTGTGAATTATTAATTGTGCACTAACCCTCTAATGAGTTTGCTTGAAGTTTGGTGTGAAGGAAGTTTTCAAGGGTCAAGAGAGGAGAATGATATACTATGATCAAGAGGAGTGAAAGCTCTAAGCTTGGGGATGCCCCGTGGTTCACCCCTGCATATTTTAAGAAGACTCAAGCGTCTAAGCTTGGGGATGCCCAAGGCATCCCCTTCTTCATCGACAACATCATCAGGTTCCTCCCCTGAAACTATATTTTTATTCAATCACATCTTGTGTTCTTTACTTGGAGCGTCGGTTTGTTTTTGTTTTTGTTTTTGTTTGAATAAAATGGATCCTAGCATTCACTTTGTGGGAGAGAGACACGCTCCGCTGTTGCATATGGACAAATATGTCCTTAGGCTTTACTCATAATGTTCAAGGCGAAGTTTCTTCTTCGTTAAATTGTTATATGGTTGGAATTGGAAAATGCTACATGTAGTAATTCTAAAATGTCTTGGATAATGTGATACTTGGCAATTGTTGTGCTCATGTTTAAGCTCTTGCATCATATGCTTTGCACCCATTAATGAAGAAATACATAGAGCTTGCTAAAATTTGATTTGCATATTTGGTCTCTCTAAGGTCTAGATAATATCTAGTATTGAGTTTTGAACAACAAGGAAGACGGTGTAGAGTCTTATAATGTTTACAATATTTCTTTTATGTGAGTTTTGCTGCACCTGTTCATCCTTGAGTTTGCTTCAAATAACCTTGCTAGCCTAAACCTTGTATCGAGAGGGAATACTTCTCATGCATCCAAAATCCTTGAGCCAACTACTATGCCATTTGTGTCCACCATACCTACCTACTACATGGTATTTCTCCGCCATTCCAAAGTAAATTGCTTGAGTGCTACCTTTAAAATTCCATCATTCACCTTTGCAATATATAGCTCATGGGACAAAATAGCCTTAAAAACTATCGTAGTATTGAATATGTACTTATGCACTTTATCTTTTATTAAGTTGCTTGTTGTGCGATAACCATGCTTCTGGGGAACGCCATCAACTATTGTTGAATATCATGTGAGTTGCTATGCATGTCCGTCTTGTCTGAAGGATCTATCATTTTAGTGGTTGGAGCATGCAAAATTGTTAGAGAAGAACATTGGGCCGCTAACTAAAGCCATGAATCATGGTGGAAGTTTCAGTTTGGACATATATCCTCAATCTCATATGAGAATAATAATCATTGCTACATGCTTATGCATTTAAGAGGAGTCCATTATCTGTTGTCCATGTTGTCCCGGTATGGATGTCTAAGTTGAGAATAATCAAAAGCGAGAAATCCAAAATGCGAGCATTCTCCTTAGACCTTTGTACATGCGGCATGGAGGTACCCCTTTGTGACACTTGGTTGAAACATGGCATGCAAAGATCCGGTAGTCCAAGCTAAGTAGGACGAGGTGCGGACACTATTAGTATACTATGCATGAGGCTTGCAACTTGTAAGATATAATTTACATAACTCATATGCTTTATTACTACCGTTGACAAAATTGTTTCATGTTTTCAAAATAAAAGCTCTAGCACAAATACAGCAATCGATGCTTTCCTCTTGAAGGACCATTCTTTTACTTTTATTGTTGAGTCAGTTTACCTATCTCCTTCCACCTTAAGAAGCAAACACTTGTGTGAACTGTGCATTGATTCCTACATACTTGCATATTGCACTTGTTATATTACTTTATGTTGACAATATCCATGAGATATACATGTTATAAGTTGAAAGCAACCGCTGAAACTTAATCTTCCTTTGTGTTGCTTCAACACCTTTACTTTGATTTATTGCTTTATGAGTTAACTCTTATGCAAGACTTATTGATGCTTGTCTTGAAGTACTATTCATGAAAAGTCTTTGTCATATGATTCACTTGTTTACTCATGTCATTACCTTTGTTTTGATCGCTGCATTCATTACATATGTTTACAAATAGTATGATCAAGATTATGATGGCATGTCACTTCAGAAATTATCTTTGTTATCGTTTTACCTGCTCGGGACGAGCAGAACTAAGCTTGGGGATGCTGATACGTCTCCGACGTATCGATAATTTCTTATGTTCCATGCCACTTTATTGATGATACCTACATGTTTTATGCACATTATATGTCATATTTATGCATTTTCTGAACTAACCTATTAACAAGATGCCGAAGAGCCAGTTGCTGTTTTCTTGTTTTTGGTTTCAGAAATCCTAGTAAGGAAATATTCTCGGAATCTTCGCCTGGGTCCTATTTTTGCACGAATCTTCCAAGACCGAAGAGATAACGAAGGGGGCCACGAGGTGGCCAGACACAGAGGCGCCGTGGCCGCGCGGCCCCATGGGCCCTCGTGTGGCCCCGACCTACCCTTCCGCCTACTTAAAGCCTCCGTCGAAACCCCGTCGAGAGCCACGATACGGAAAACCTTCCGAGACGCCACCGCAGCGAATCCCATCTCGGGGATCCAGGAGATCGCCTCCGCACCCTGCCGGAGAGGGGATTCATCTCCCGGAGGACTCTTCATCGCCATGATCGCCTCCGGAGTGATGAGTGAGTAGTTCACCCCTGGACCATGGGTCCATAGCAGTAGCTAGATGGTCGTCTTCTCCTTGTTGTGCTTCATTGTTGGATCTTGTGAGCTGCCTAACATGATCAAGATCATCTATCTGTAATACTATATGTTGTGTTTGTCGGGATCCGATGGATAGAGAATACTATGTTATGGTGATTATCAATCTATTGTTTATGTGTTGTTTATGATCTTGCATGCTCTCCGTTATTAGTAGAGGCTCTGGCCAAGTTTGTACTCTTAACTCCAAGAGGGAGTATTTATGCTCGATAGTGGGTTCATGCCTTCATTGACACCTGGGACAGTGACAGAAAGTTCTAAGGTTGTGATGTGTTGTTGCCACTAGGGATAAAACATTGATTATATGTCTAAGGATGTAGTTGTCGATTACATTACGCACCATACTTAATGCAATTGTCTGTTGCTTAGCAACTTAATACTGAATGGGGTTCGGATGATAACCTGAAGGTGGACTTTTTAGGCATAGATGCAGTTGGATGGCGGTCTATGTACTTTGTCGTAATGCCCGGATTAAATCTCACTATATTTATCATATCATGTATATGCATTGTTATGCCTTTCTCTATTTGTCAATTGCCCGACTGTAATTTGTTCACCCAACATGCTTTTATCTTATGGGAGAGACACCTCTAGTGAACTGTGGACCCCGGTCCTATTCTTTACATAGCATACAATCTACTGCAATTGTTCTTTACTGTTTTCTTGCAAACAATCATCTTCCACTCGATACGCTTAATCCTTTGTTACAGCAAGCCGGTGAGATTGACAACCTCACTGTTTCGTTGGGGCAAAGTACTTGGGTTGTGTTGTGCAGGTTCCACGTTGGCGCCGGAATCCCTGTTGTTGCGCCGCATCACATTTCGCCACCATCAACCTTCAATGTGCTTCTTGGCTCCTCCTGGTTCGATCAACCTTGGTTTCTTTCTGAGGGAAAACTTGCCACTGTGCATCATACCTTCCTCTTGGGGTTCCTGTGTCGCTTGTTGTATATTGCGTCTTCTCCATCTGCCCATTTATTGGCTATCTCCATGAGTGCTGATATGGTCTTAGGGTTAGTTCTCCCTAAGTCCTCGACAAAATCTCCTCGCCGAATTCCTGCCACGAACGCATCTATTGCCCTCTCGTCAGATATATCTTCTGCCGAGTTCTTTATGATGTTCCACCGCTGTATATATTTCCTCATCGACTCGTCGTGTTTTTGTCGACACGCCCTCAACTCTTCCAATGACGCAGGTTTCTTGCAGGTGGATCGGAAGTTTTTCACGAAGATGTCCTCAAAGTTATCCCAGCTGTCGATGGAATTTGGGGGGAGTTTCTTTATCCAAGATCTCGCGGCACCGCTCAGGTGAACTTGGATACTTTGCATAGCTGTTGCTCTGGTTCCTCCTACCAGTTTCACCATCTCGAGATAATCCACGAGCCAATCCTCGGGATCTTGCAGGCCGTCGAATTTCTTGAAATTTTCGGGTAGCTTGAACCCTTTTGGGACTCGAGTCTTTCGAACTCTTCTCGTAAAACACGGGAGCCCACACATATCTTCGTCGGCAACTTCTGGTGAGTGCTGACGCTCCCTTCTTTCTTGTCGCGCTCTGTCCACCCTTACTTGGACTGCTGTGTCTCTTGCTCCACTTGTTCTTGGGGGGTCTTGAACTGCTGTGTTGGGTCGTGGACTATTTTGCCTAGGATTTTCTTCGGGAGGCGTTGTTGCAAACGCTGTTCCCATTACTCCTACTCCAGCCATCGCCATATTGAACAATGGTTCTCTCGGGTCCCCAGGAGGTGGTCTGGACGCCAGGATGTAAGCTTGTGTTGCCATGTAACCTGCTTCTGGCGTTTTTGGGATGATATTTCCTCTTTCATCAATCGACATAAAGGACATGTCGAGATTTTGGATTATGTTTCCTCTCTCTGCTTCGGGTATGTTTTGCAACCGAGACATTGCTCTCCTCCGAGCTTCTCTGTGACTATCTCCCGAAGTTCCTGAAAGGCGACTTAACTCTGCTCGGCGTCTGCTTGATGCAGAAGCTGCTTCTTTTCTCCTATTCAGGGATGCTGTCTGTTTTTCCAACTCTCTGCTCACCCGAGCAAGTCTATATTGATATGCTTGAAGTTCTTGTACAGTAGCAGTGGTGGTCATAGGTTCTGAACCATCCATGGCTTTTGCAGCCCTATCCCACGCTTCTTGCGGGAGCTGTACTCTTTCTCGAGGTGAAGACCCGACGTATTTAGTGCCTAGGCCATGTCTGAGATCAGCGGGATCGACGTATGGATTTCCCAAATCGTCGAAAGCCTCTGACGTTTCTGGCTCTGATCGGCCTGCCCCTTCTATCGCATAAATCTGATGATATTTTGCGCATTGATTTTTGTCAGGATTGGTGACACCATCATATAGAGTGGTGAAGACCTTTCCGATGGCAGCAGATTTGTCGATGAAGTTGAAGCTGTCGACGCTGTCGGAGTCGCTGCTTATAAAGGAGTCCGCAGACGACTCGAAGGATGTGTTGCTGAAGATCTTGGCGAGCTTTCCGCTTGCCTTGCTGTCGACGAAGCGTGGCGACGAAAACTCCTCGTCACTCGACGAAAAGTTAGAATCGACCGCTGAAAATTCCGACGAGATCGGAACTTCGAGACGGTAGGATCCTTCTTTGTTGACGCCAAATCGGAATTCTCCGAACGTCATGATGATGGGCTCCTCCAGATAGGCACATGCATCCATACGGGAGGGCGGGTGAGGAATAAAATTGACTAGATCAGTTTTTCCCTTGTTACCTCGATCCATCGCGTTGCTTGCTGTCGACGAAGTCGAAGATCTTGAACGTGCCATCGAGATCAGCTCCTTGCAACCTCTAATTCCCACAGACGGCGCCAATTGACAAAGGATTAACTTGTCAATGCCTACAGATTGTAGACTAGGGTTTTGCTAGAAGTAGAGGGCAAGTAGATCTCGAAGGTTCAGGCGAAAAGTACTCGACGATTATGAAAACTAGGGTTATGTTGACAGTAGATTCGATCCTCTTTCCTCGACTCCCCCTTATATAGGAGGCGGAGCCGAGGATTTCGTAATACACAAGTTACAGAGTTCGAGAGGGTTTCGTACCCAACTCGTAAGATTACAAGTCTCTATCTTTCCTAATACAAACTATCTTTCCTTAATACTAAATGGGCTTCCAAGTCTCCTTATTCTTCGAGTCTTGGGCCTTGAATAAACCCCGGGTACCACCTTTAGCAGGCCCATTGAACATCTTCCGGTACTGCGCTACTCTGATCAACGAGCAAAGATTCTTCAATCTCATCGAGTTCTACTTTTCTTCCAGTCACTTCTTTAGTGAGAAATTCTTTCTCAAGAAAGGTTCCGTTCTTAGCAACAAAGATCTTGCCTTCGGATCTGTGATAGAAAGTGTACCCTATAGTTTCCTTAGGGTATCCTATGAAGACGCATTTCTCCGCTTTGGGTTCTAGCTTGTCCGGTTGTAACTTTTTTACATAGGCTTCGCAACCCCAAACTTTAAGGAACGACAGCTTAGGTTTCTTATTAAACCATAATTCATACGGTGTCGTTTCAACGGATTTTGATGGTGCTCTATTTAAAGTGAATGCGGCTGTCTCTAATGCATAACTCCAAAATGATAACGGTAAATCAGTAAGAGACATCATAGAACGAACCATATCTAAGAGAGTTCGATTACGACGTTCGGACACACCGTTTCGTTGTGGTGTTCCCGGCGGTGTCAATTGTGAAAGTATTCCGCATTTCTTTAAATGCATGCCAAACTCATAACTCAGATATTCACCTCCGCGATCAGATCGTAGAAATTTAATCTTCTTGTTACGTTGATTTTCTACTTCACTTTGGAATTCCTTAAACTTCTCGAAAGTTTCGGATTTATGTTTCATTAAATAGATATACCCATATCTACTCAAATCATCTGTGAAGGTTAGAACATAACGATAACCACCGCGCGATGCTACACTCATTGGTCCGCACACATCGGTATGTATGATTTCCAATAAGTCAGTAGCTCGCTCCATCATACCCGAGAATGGAGTCTTAGTCATTTTTCCCATCAGACATGCTTCGCATCTATCAAGTGACTCAAAGTCAAGTGATTCAAGTAATCCATCGGTATGGAGTTTCTTCATGCGTTTCACTCCAATATGACCAAGACGACAGTGCCACATATAAGTAGAATTATCATTCAATTTAATTCGCTTAGCATCAATGTTATGTATATGTGTATCACTACTATCGAGATCTAACAGAAATAAGCCATTCTTTTCAGGTGCTCGACCATAAAAGATATTATTCATAAAAATAGAACAACCATTATTCTCAGACTTGAATGAATAACCGTCTTGCATTAAACAAGATCCAGATATAATGTTCATGCTCAACGCGGGTACAAAATAGCAATTATTTAGGCTTAAAACTAATCCCGAAGGTAGATGTAGAGGAAGTGTGCCGACAGCGATCACATCGACTTTGGATCCATTTCCAACGCGCATCGTCACTTCATCCTTCAGTAGTCTTCGTTTATTCTTTAGTTCCTGTTTCGAGTTACAAATATGAGCAACCGAACCAGTATCAAATACCCAGGTACTAGTACGAGAACCAGTGAGATAAACATCTATAACATGTATATCAGATATACCTTCTTTCTTCTTCTTGACAAGGCCGCTCTTCAGATCCGCCAAATACTTGGAGCAATTACGCTTCCAGTGTCCCTTCTCCTTGCAGTAATAGCACTCAGCATCAGGCTTAGGGCCAGCCTTAGGTTTCACAGGAGGCGTGGCAGCTTTCTTGCCACTCTTCTTGTTCTTGCCTTTAGACTTGCCCTGTTTCTTGAAGCTGGTGGTCTTGTTGACCATCAACACTTGGTGCTCTTTCTTAATTTCAATCTCAGCAGATTTTAGCATGGCGAAGAGTTCAGGTAACTCTTTGTTCATGTTCTGCATATTGTAATTCATCACAAAGTTCTTATAACTAGGTGGCAGTGATTGAAGGACACGATTAATCCCCAGTCTGTTAGGAATCACTATTCCCAAGTCACTGAGTTTCTTCGCATGCCCGGTCATGGCGAGCATGTGCTCACTAACGGAGCTGCCTTCTTCCATCATGCAGCTGAAGAAGTGTTTCGATGCTTCATAGCATTCCACGGCCGCATGAGTCTCAAAGATAGTTTTCAACTCATTGACTAACTCATGTGGATCGTGGTGCTCAAAACGTTTTTGAAGATCGGCTTCCAGACTGCACAGGATGGCACACTGAACTTGAGAGTACCGAGTTTTCCGAGTCGCGTAAACATTCTTTACTTCATCGGTTTCAGTTTCTGCAGGAGGGTCACCTAGCGGTGCATCAAGCACATATTGCAGGTTTCCGCCATTGAGGAAGATCCTCACATGACGGAACCAGTCGGTGAAGTTGCTACCGTTGCTCTTAAGCTTTTCTTTCTCTAGGAACTGGTTAAAATTGATTGGGGACGCCATATCTACAACATATTTGCAATAGTTTAGACTAATGTTTATGACAAATTGAGTTCAAATTTTAATTTAACAAAATTAAAAACTAGGTGAACTCCCACTCAAAACAATATCCCTCGCATTGTCTTAGTGATCACACGAACCAAATCCATCACACCTATGCCCGATCATCACGAGACAAGATGTAATTTCAATGGCGAACACTCAAAGTGTTCATCATATCAATCATATGATTCATGCTCTACCTTTCGGTATCACGTGTTCCGAGACCATGTCTGTACATGCTAGGCTCGTCAAGGCCACCTTAGTATCCGCATGTGCAAAACTGACTTGCACCCGTTGTATGCACTTGTTGATTCTATCACACCCGATCATCACGAGATGCTTCGAAACGACAAGTCTTGGCAACGGTGCTACTAAGGATGAACACTTTATTATCTTGAAATTTTAGTGAGAGGGATCATCTTATAATGCTACCGTCGCGATCTAAGCAAAATAAGATGCATAAAAGGATTAACATCACATGCAGTTCATATGTGATATGATATGGCCCTTTTGTCTTTGCGCCTTTGATCTTCATCTCCAAAGGACGGATGATCTCCATCATCGGGGGAGTTGATACGTCCAAAACGTATCTACTTTCCCGAACACTTTTGCTATTGTTTTGCCTCTAATTTGTGTATTTTGGATACAACTAACACGGACTAACGCTGTTTTCAGCAGAATTGCTCTGGTGTCTCGTTTTTGTGCAGAAATCCAACTTTCGGGAAAATCCTCGGAATTTATGCAGAAGGCCCTATTTTCCCAAAATACTGACGGAGCCAGAAGGACAAGTGAGGTGGAGGCCCGAGGGCCCCACACCATAAGGCGGCGCGGCCTAGGGGGGCCCGCGCGGCCCTATGGTGTGGCCCCCTCGGCTGGCCTCCGACGCCCTCCTTCGGACTACTTATCGGCCTCGACCTAAAAACGCACGGAGAGAAGTCGAAGTCGCCAGAAACCCTCCAGAGAGCCGCCACATCGCGAAACTCCGTCGCGGGAGCCAGAAGTCTCCGTTCTGGCACTCCGCCGGGACGGGGAATTGGAGGAGATCATCACCGCCATCACCGCCAACGCCTCTCCATCGACCAGCCATGTTTCCCCCATCCATGTGTGAGTAATTCCCCCGCTGTAGGCTGAAGGGGATGGTAGGGATTGGATGAGATTGGTCATGTAATAGTCATAAGATTGTTAGGGCATAGTGCCTAGTATCCGTAGATGTCACTTTTATGATATTGTTGCAACTTGTTATGCTTAATGCTTGTCACTAGGGCCCGAGTGCCATGATCTCAGATCTGAACATGTTATTGATTCATGAAGATATTCGTTGTTTATGATCTTACCTGCAAGTTGTATACACATGTCGCTGTCCGGAACCAATGGCCCCGAAGTGACAGAAATCGGGACAACCGGAGGGGATGGTAGCGATGTGAGGATCACATGTGTTCACGGAGTGTTAATGCTTTGCTCCGGTGCTCTATTAAAAGGAGTACCTTAATTTCCAGTAGTTTCCCTAGAGGCCCGGCTGCCACCGGCTGGTAGGACAAAAGATGTTGTGCAAGTTTCTCATTGCGAGCACGTACGACTAAATATGGAACACATGCCTATTGATTGATTAGTACTTGGATACCATTTTATTATTATCTGCAAATGCCCCTGCTTTGATTGTTACATGAGTTTCTCTCATCCATGCAACGCCCGTTAATCCGTCCCTGTGCCTACAGTATTTTAATCCTGCTGTTTACTATAATCACTACTGCTGTCTTTATTTCACCGCTGTTATTTCACTATTCCTACTGCCATAAAACTGTTACTACTGATAAACTCTTGCGAGCAAGTCTATTTCCAGGTGCAGCTGAATTGACAACTCCGCTGTTAAGGCTTACAAGTATTCTTTGTCTCCCCTTGTGTCGAATCAATAAATTGGGTAATACTTCCCTCGAAGACTGTTGCGATCCCCTATACTTGTGGGTCATCAAGACTATTTTCTGGCGCCGTTGCCGGGGAGCATAGCTTTATTTGGAAGTTCACTTGGATTGATATTGTTCGCTGCAAATTCTCCATCATGGGTAAACCTCGCGATACTAAGATCGCCATATTACCATCCACTACAAGAAAAGGTACAACTCTTAGTACCTCTGCTGCTCTTGATTCACCATCTGTGATAAGTAAACTTGTTTCACCACCACAAGCTTCAAATGCTGGTACTTCTGCTGAATCTGAAAATTCCTCTTATAATTGTGATGATGCTTCTGCTGTGCTTGATAATGATGGTTCGTTAGGATCTTTTCTAGATGCTACAATTGCTAAGTCTAGACAAATTGAAAATACTGAAACTCCTAATGAAAATGCTGCTACACCTGTTAATTCACCTGAGTCTGTTGAATATTCTAGTGATGATCTTGATGAAGATTATGTAGAGCTTGATGATGATTTTATTGAAAAATGCAATGCTACTACTGATGCAAGAAAAATTAAAAAGTTGCTTGCAGAACATGCTGTTAGATATAAATTATCTCCTGATCCTAAATTTGCCACATCTCCTATAAACATTAGGGATAAAGATTATGATTTTTCTCTTGATTTATCTCATATAGCTATTGTTGAGAAAACACCCTTTTGTGGTACTGAAAAAGAAAGTGCTGTTGAACACATGACTGAGTTATCTACTCTTAGTGGCTTGTTTTCTGATGATATTAAGATGCGTACTTATTTTGTCGCTAAAATTTTTCCTTTCTCATTAAAGGATGATGCTAAAACTTGGTATAATAATTTGCCTCCTGGTTCTATTAAAAGCCCAAAAGAATTGCTTGATGTTTTCTTCCGGAAATACTTTCCTGCTAGTGCTCAACATGCTGCTTTGCAGAGAATTTATAATTTTGACCAGGAAGATGGAGAGAAATTGCCTGAGGCTTGGGCGAGATTTTGCTCTCTTATTAGAGCTCAGCCTGACCATGATTTGGAAAAGCATGATTTACTTGATATATTTTATAGTGGACTAACCATTGAGTCTAGGGCATACCTGGATAGTTGTGCTGGTTGTGTTTTCAGGAAAAGAACTCCAGACGATGCTGAAGAATTATTGGCTAAAATAGGCCGGAATCATGATGATTGGTCTACACCTGAACCAACCCCGACACCGATAGTGAAGAAGAGGGGTATGATTAAATTAAATGATGAAGATATGAGGGAAGCCAAGAAGTCTCTTAAAGAGAAGGGTATTAAACCTGAAGATGTGAAGAATTTACCTCCTATAGAAGATTTATGTGAGATAATTCCCCCTTCATCCATGATTGAGGTACACTCGCTTCAACGCTTTACTAGGGAAGATATTCCGTATTCAAAACCTCCTGCTCAATGCTTAGATGAGTTTGATAATTATATTGTTAAGCAAGAAAACTTTAATATGAGAGTAGAGAGTCATTTAATGGAAAATTCTCGAGCTATTAGTGAATTGCATGGTATTGTGGAGAGAACCTCCAATGATGTTAAGATACTTGTTAAACATTTTCAAATGGTTCAAACTCAAATTGATCAACTTACTAAAGTGCAAAATGACTTGTTGGGAAATAATTCTAAAGAAAAACATGCTTATGAAGTAACAACTAGAGGTGGTGTTTCTACCCAGGATCCTCTATATCCTGAAGGGCATCCCAAAAGAGTTGAACAAGATTCTCAACTAACTAAAACTAGTGCTCCATCTAAGAAAAAGAAAAAGAAACATAAGAATGTTGTAGAATCCTCTGAACCTGTTAATGATCCTAATAGTATTTCTATTTCTGATGCTGAAACTGAAAGTGGTAATGAACATGAGGAAGATAATGATAAGAATGATACTCCTGATAAAGAAGAAATTGAAAAAGAACCTGAAAAGCATGCTAAAAATAAAAAGTACACTAAAGAAGATTTTATTACTGAGAAACATGGTAATGAAAGAGAACCTTGGGTTCAAAAGCAAATGCCTTTTCCTGTTAAGAAACTAAAATCAAAGGAGGAGGAACATTATAATAAATTTTGTGATTGGATGAAACCTTTATTTTTGCAAATTCCTTTGACTGATGCTATTAAATTGCCTCCTTATTCAAAGTATATGAAAGATATTGTTACTAACAAAAGGAAAATCCCCAATGAGGAAATTTCCACTATGCTCGCTAATTACTCCTTCAATGGTAAGATTCCAAAGAAGTTGGGCGACCCAGGTATACCTACTATTCCTTGTTCTATTAAGAATAATTATGTTAGAACTGCTCTATGTGATTTGGGAGCAGGTGTTAGTGTAATGCCTTTTTCTCTTTATAAGAGACTTGATTTAGATAAGTTGATACCAACTGATATATCTTTGCAAATGGCTGATAAATCTACTGCTATTCCTGTTGGTTTATGTGAAAATGTTCCTGTTCAAGTTACTCAGCATTGCTTGATATTAACTGATTTTGTTGTGTTGGAAATGCCTGAAGATGATAATATGTCCATTATTCTTGGAAGACCCTTTCTTAATACTGCAGGGGCTGTTATTGATTGCAATAAAGGCATGGTTACTTTCAATGTTGATGATAAGGAACATACTGTCTATTTTCCCAAGAGGATTGATAAAGTATGTGGAGTTAATACAATTTTTAATGTGAAAACTATCAAAGTGGGATCCATTGATTGTCCTATATATGAGCCTAAAGAAGAATATCAAACTCTTGTGATTGGATCCATATCAATTCAATATAAGGTAACATGATTGATTTGAGGTTTATTTCTTCTTATGTCATATAAAATTTATTTGGTAGCAAGACTTGATCAACCTTGTTAACAAGTATATTTTAATGCATAAGAGAGCTAAACAACATTTCTTTCTTTCTTTCTCCCTCCACTTATTTTACTTGCTGTAGCACTTTTGTTTTGCAATATGCTTTAGTTGTTTAAGATTTTAGAAATCATTTTCCTGCGCAGTAATCATTAATTTAATACCCAGAAATGTGCATTTTTCGAAGTTCTCTAAAAATTACAAAAATTACACCGTTGGTCCTATTTTTCGACGAGGCACCTGGGAGTACCAGAGGATGACCTGTGGGGCACCAGAGGGTGCCACACCACAGGCCGGCGCGGCCAAGGAGGTGGGCGCGCCACCCTGTGGTGTGGGCCCCTCCTTGCCCCACTACTTCATCTCTTCCTCCCAGCATCTTCTCTCTCCCGAAAAAACTCGCACCAAGTTCCTCTCACTCGTGTTTCTGCTCAAGAACTCGCGATTTTTCGATCTCCTTGCTCAGCCCAGATTTCTGTTTGAAATTTGGCACATTTACTCCTTGGTATGTGACTCCTTTGATTGTCCAATTAGAATTTCATTTGGTTGAGTATATCTTGAATATTTTGCTGCTGTAGATAACATGTTTAGTGAGCTTGCATGCTTGTTCTAAGAGGAAGAAACTAGTTTTGATGCATGTTTAGTACTCTAGCAAGTTCCTATAGTAGTTCCCTTCAATTATATACCTTGAAATCAAATTTTATAATGATTGTTGAAAAATTTCAGAAAATGGAAGGGAGTATGCACCAACTTAACCAACAAGAGTTGGAGGTACAGCAAGTCATGAGAGTTCATCGTGAAGAGGGAGTATACCCCTCTTATTACCCATGCACGGATTTTATGCGGAATGCAGGAATCCTGCAAGATGTTCAAACACTGATTTCCAATGCAGGGTTGGAAGGTTTTACTGTTGGTGAACCTCACCAATATGCTAAACTAACGGTGTCGGTTGTGCAGGATTTCGAATTTCACCGGTCTCAAACTAACCCCATGGTCCGGTACAAGATTTATAACAAAACTATCAACTTGCCTTTCAGTGATTTTTGTACAGCAATTAGAGTGCCGCGGTGGGGATCCTGCGAGAAGATCAGGGGAACGCCGCGGGAGCTCTCGAATCTTTATACAATGATTTGTAATGGGAGGAGCTTCTCCAATGATAGTGGTAAGATTAGTAGCATTCAACAGCCAGCTATCCGCTACTTTGCTTATTTCGTTACAAAGTGCGTTCTTGCTAGAAAGACTGGAGGTAAATTATCTGTCCAAGATTTGGCTTTCTTAGCTGCTGCTTTGCAACAGGATAGGACTTATAATTTGGGTGCTTTAATAGCTTGTAGACTTGCTACTAACCGTGAGAAAGGAGGAATTTGTGGAGGTCTTATCGCCTCTCGCTTATTAGCTATGCATGGTGTAGGACCTCACCATTTAGATATTCCGCTTTCTATAGAGAAGCTTGATGTTGTTTCCATGATTAAACATGAGTTTATTTCAGATGCATCTAATTTGAACAACCTGCATTATAGGATAACTTTGTATAAGAAAAATTGGAGCATAACTAAGAAAATTGAAAAACTAGTACGATTGCCTGCACCTGCTCTGTTTAACCTTGATGCCAGGAAAGGGTGGTCGATCACAGAAAATGAGCTAAACGCATACATAGAAAGGGAAAGCCGTCGTGCAAGGGAAGGTGTGGAGGAGGCCGAGGAGCACCCCGACTCTTCATCCGATGCAGCGAGCTCCTCATATCAACATCATGGGCATGTGGAACCTCCACGACATTCTTCTGCGCAGGGGCCCTATTACCACTCCATGTATGATCCACCGGCGTGGAACTCCGACCCTCGTTGGGAATGAACTCCACTTAGGCCAAAAGCCTAAGCTTGGGGGAGGTATACCGGCATCACTCATTCTTTGCATATTATGGTTGCTGGATACTTGTACATACTTGTTTAGTCTCTAGAGTGGTTTTCTAATGAGAGGGAGATGATATTTGGGGAAGTGCTGTCCAAAAACAGATTCTGGGCTGTTACTAAAAAAATTCGTACGCACAGCCAGAACGTTATTTTGAGTTGCCAATTTTTGAGCATGTGCCCCAGGTTGTTATCTAACTTTCATTAGTTGAACACTTTTTGGTCTGAGCAATGGAAGATTTTTGTTAATTTCGATTTCTGTACTGCTGTCAGGATTTGGCAGATTTCTGTCATCCTGCTTTTCTGTGTTTCTGTTAGTTTGCATTCTTTTGTTTTCGCTTTGTTTCTTTCCTAAAACACAAAAAGACCAAAAATATTTCTGTTGTTTCTCTTCACCATTTGTTTATTTGGTTCTTTGCTCTTATTATACTTTGTTTACTATCGGTAGTTTGCCATAAGAAAACCCAAAAAGATTTTGCTTTGTTTTCTTGTTTTCTTTTGTTCTTGTTTCCAATTCGAAAACACCAAAAATATTTGCTGTTCTTCTTTGGTTTGTAAAGTTCATCATGAGTTCAATGGTCTTCGGTGGCTGGAGCGTGGTTTTCATTTCATATTATCCAAGCTATACAAGTGAAAAGGCAATAATGACGATCTACGACAATCTGATTGTGGTGAGAGGCTGGTATGAACTCTATTTGTTTTCATTTTTGTACATATACTCATCCATGTGAGCATGCTTAGTTGGTTCATGTGAGGTATATGTTATTTGAGAAAGTCTAGTAGTTCATGATCTCTCATGTTTAGCTCCAATTTATTAATATGAGTAGCATGTCATGAATGTTCGCTTGCATTGTTTTATTCATAAGTAAGTATGGCATTGTGGTATCCTCCTCTGAATAATTCATTTATATCGACTTGGCACATGCTCACGCATGCATATGACTGAACAAAAAGTCAATTAAGCCTCGATGATTTATATTGCTTCAGAGTTCTTGTATCACTTTTATGCCTCCGTTAATTTATTTTGCCGCAAGCATGATTATGACAGTTACTGCTCTCTTGATTTGTCGCTCCCTAGTCTTTTGCTAGCCTTCACTTGTACTGAGCGGGAATGCCGCTCGTGCTTCCAAACACCTGAAAACCAAGTTGTTCCAAAGTGTCCACCATAAATACCTATGCATGGCATTTCAAACCATTCCAAGTAAATTCTCATGCGCTACCTTTAAAACTTTCAAAATGCTTCTCAATTTGTGTTAATGTTTCATAGCTCATGAGGAAGTATGTGGTGTTTAGCTTTCAACCTTGTCATTTACTTTTGACGGACTCTCATATGGACTAGTGGCACATCCGCTTATCCAATAATTTTGCAAAAAGAGCTGGCAATGGGATTCCCAGTCCCAAATTAATTAAATAAAAAGACACTCCTCCATGGTTTGTGATTGTTGGACGGCACCCGAAGGATTCGGTTAGCCATGGCTTGTGTAAGCAAAGGTTGGGGGAGTGTCATCATCATAATAAAACTTAAATAAAAAGGCACTCCTTCATGGTATGTGATTGTTGGCAGGCACCCGAGGATTCGGTTAGCCATGGTTTGTGTAAGAAAGGTTGGAAGGAGTGCCACATAAACATACAAATAATTCATGGGAGCCGCTCTTGTGAGTCCGGTTGATGAGGTAGTTAGTGTACCCATTACCATTCGTTGACAACAACAAACACCTCTCAAAATAATTTTACTCCTGCTTTACAAATGAAAAGCTCTAGCGCATGTTAATCCCTGCTTCCCTCTGCGAAGGGTCAATCTTTTACTTTTATGTTGTGTCTCCATTCTTTCTTTGAGCACTATCTTGAGAGCACAACTGTCATTCTTAGTATAATATGCTTGTCTCAAAATATGATTGATTGTGGTATAACTTTGATGCTTTTATCTTTGACAATCACTACTTCTAGTCTTTCTATGAACTCCAGAGGTGCCTCGGCATTTATGTTTTGCCGATCAAATACAGGCAAGCGAGATACCACTTTATCATATTCTCTTATGAACATTGCAATCCTGCTTACATACATGATTCATGATGCTTATTATTAATTGTTGGTACCTCTCCATGATTGACATAGCTGTTGGATGATCTTATTTGCATGTATCTCATTATGAACTGCTTAAGTATTAGCCATAGCATGAGAATATATACATCATATGAGCAAATGTGTTCGTGAAAGTTCTTTTATCGCTCAGTTGTTAACTGAATTGCTTGAGGACAAGCAATAAGCTAAGCTTGGGGGAGTTGATACGTCCAAAACGTATCTACTTTCCCGAACACTTTTGCTATTGTTTTGCCTCTAATTTGTGTATTTTGGATACAACTAACACGGACTAACGCTGTTTTCAGCAGAATTGCTCTGTGTCTCATTTTTGTGCAGAAATCCAACTTTCGGGAAAATCCTCGGAATTTATGCAGAAGGCCCTATTTTCCCAAAATACTGACGGAGCCAGAAGGACAAGTGAGGTGGAGGCCCGAGGGCCCCACACCATAAGGCGGCGCGGCCTAGGGGGGCCCGCGCGGCCTATGGTGTGGCCCCCTCGGCTGGCCTCCGACGCCCTCCTTCGGACTACTTATCGGCCTCGACCTAAAAACGCACGGAGAGAAGTCGAAGTCGCCAGAAACCCTCCAGAGAGCCGCCACATCGCGAAACTCCGTCGCGGGAGCCAGAAGTCTCCGTTCTGGCACTCCGCCGGACGGGGAATTGGAGGAGATCATCACCGCCATCACCGCCAACGCCTCTCCATCGACCAGCCATGTTTCCCCCATCCATGTGTGAGTAATTCCCCCACTGTAGGCTGAAGGGGATGGTAGGGATTGGATGAGATTGGTCATGTAATAGTCATAAGATTGTTAGGGCATAGTGCCTAGTATCCGTAGATGTCACTTTTATGATATTGTTGCAACTTGTTATGCTTAATGCTTGTCACTAGGGCCCGAGTGCCATGATCTCAGATCTGAACATGTTATTGATTCATGAAGATATTCGTTGTTTATGATCTTACCTGCAAGTTGTATACACATGTCGCTGTCCGGAACCAATGGCCCCGAAGTGACAGAAATCGGGACAACCGGAGGGGATGGTAGCGATGTGAGGATCACATGTGTTCACGGAGTGTTAATGCTTTGCTCCGGTGCTCTATTAAAAGGAGTACCTTAATTTCCAGTAGTTTCCCTAGAGGCCCGGCTGCCACCGGCTGGTAGGACAAAAGATGTTGTGCAAGTTTCTCATTGCGAGCACGTACGACTAAATATGGAACACATGCCTATTGATTGATTAGTACTTGGATACCGTTTTATTATTATCTGCAAATGCCCTGCTTTGATTGTTACATGAGTTTCTCTCATCCATGCAACGCCCGTTAATCCGTCCCTGTGCCTACAGTATTTTAATCCTGCTGTTTACTATAATCACTACTGCTGTCTTTATTTCACCGCTGCTGTTATTTCACTATTCCTACTGCCATAAAACTGTTACTACTGATAAACTCTTGCGAGCAAGTCTATTTCCAGGTGCAGCTGAATTGACAACTCCGCTGTTAAGGCTTACAAGTATTCTTTGTCTCCCCTTGTGTCGAATCAATAAATTGGGTAATACTTCCCTCGAAGACTGTTGCGATCCCCTATACTTGTGGGTCATCAATCTCCATCATCGTCGGCGTAGCGTCAAGGTCAATGGCGCCGTCTTCATGATTGTTCTCTCATGTAGCAACTATTACAACTTCTTTGAAATACTACTCAACATGAAATTTAAAGACAACCATAAGGCTCCTGCCGGTTGCCACAATACAATAATGATCATCTCATACATAGTCATCATCACATTATGGCCATATCACATCACCAAACCCTGCAAAAACAAGTTAGACGTTCTCTAATTTGGTTTGCATATTTTACGTGGTTTAGGGTTTTCGAGTGAGATCTAATCTACCTACGAACATGAACCACAACGGTGATACTAGTGTTGTCAATAGAAGAGTAAATTGAATCTTCACTATAGTAGGAGAGACAGACACCCGCAAAGCCACTTATGCAATACAAGTTGCATGTCAAGCGTGGAGCAAATCTCATGAACGCGGTCATGTAAAGTTAGCCCGAGCCGCTTCATCCCACTATGCCACAAAGATGCAAAGTACTCAAGCTAAAGACAACATAAGCATCAACGCCCACAAAACCATTGTGTTCTACTCGTGCAACCATCTATGCATAGACACGGCTCTGATACCACTGTAGGATAACGTAGCATAGAAAACAAAAAATTTCCTACCGCGAACACGCAATCCAAGCCAAGATGCAATCTAGAAGACGGTAGCAACGAGGGGATTATCGAGTCTCACCCTTGAAGAGATTCCAAAGCCTACAAGATGAGGCTCTTGTTGCTGCGGTAGACGATCACTTGCCGCTTGCAAAAGCGCGTAGAAGATCTTGATCACGGCGCCACGAACGGGCAGCACCTCCGTACTCGGTCACACGTTCGGTTGTTGATGAAGACGACGTCCACCTCCCCGTTCAGCGGGCAGCGGAAGTAGTAGCTCCTCTTGAATCCGGCACACGACGGCGTGGTGTCGGTGGTGGTGGAGAAATCCGGCGGAGCTTCGCTAAGCGTGCGGGATGTGGTGGAGGAAGGCCAGGGTTTGGGGAGAGGGGGCCGCCACTATAGGGGGTGCGGCCACCTTGGTGGTTCTTGGGTGGCCGGCCCCCTCCCCTTGGCCCCTCATTATATAGGTGGAACCCCAAGTGTTGGTCTCCAAGTCTTCGAATAAGACCCGAACCAAAAACCTTCCATATGGTGGGGAAACCTTCCCAAGCTAGGACTCCCACTAGAGGTGGGAGTTCCACCTTCCATATGGGGGGGTGGCCGGCCCCCTAAGGGGGAGTCCACTTGGGACTCCACCCCCACTAGGGTTGGCCGGCCATGGAGGTGGAGTCCCATGTGGACTCCACCTTCCTTGGTGGTTTCTTCCGGACTTTTCTAGAACCTTCTAGAACCTTCATAGAACCTTCCGAATCATTTTAATTCACATAAAATGACATCCTATATATGAATCTTATTCTCCGGACCATTCCGGAACTCCTCGTGATGTCCGGGATCTTATCCGGGACTCCGAACAAATATTCGAACTCCATTCCATATTCAAGTTCTACCATTTCAACATCCAACTTTAAGTGTGTCACCCTACGGTTCGCGAACTATGCGGACATGGTTGAGTACTCACTCCGACCAATAACCAATAGTGGGATCTGGAGATCCATAATGGCTCCCACATATTCAACGATGACTTTAGTGATCGAATGAACCATTCACATACGATACCAATTCCCTTTGTCACGCGATATTTTACTTGTCCGAGGTTTGATCATCGGTATCACACTATACCTTGTTCAACCTCGTCTCCTGACAAGTACTCTTTACTCGTACCGTGGTATGTGGTCTCTTATGAACTTATTCATATGCTTGCAAGACATTAGACGACATTCCACCGAGAGGGCCCAGAGTATATCTATCCGTCATCGGGATGGACAAATCCCACTGTTGATCCATATGCCTCAACTCATACTTTCCGGATACTTAATCCCACCTTTATAACCACCCATTTACGCAGTGGCGTTTGATGTAATCAAAGTACCTTTCCGGTATAAGTGATTTACATGATCTCATGGTCATAAGGACTAGGTAACTATGTAACGAAAGCTTATAGCAAATAACTTAATGACGTGATCTTATGCTACGCTTAATTGGGTGTGTCCATTACATCATTCATATAATGATATAATCTTGTTATTAATAACATCCAATGTTCATGATTATGAAACTAATCATCTATTAATCAACAAGCTAGTTAAGAGGCTTACTAGGGACTCTTTGTTGTTTACATATCACACATGTATCAATGTTTCGGTTAATACAATTATAGCATGGTATATAAACATTTATCATAAACATAAAGATATATAATAACCACTTTTATTATTGCCTCTTGGGCATATCTCCAAAAAGTTTACCCATTTCCTTCCATCTTAGAAGCAAACACTTGTGTCAACTGTGCATTGATTCTTACATACTTGCTTATTTGCATTCATCATATTACTCTATGTTGACAATTATCCATGAGATATGCATGTTGAAAGTTGAAAGCAACTGCTGAAACTTATATCTTCCTTTGTGTTGCTTCGATGCCTTTACTTTGAATTTATTGCTTTATGAGTTAACTCTTATGCAAGACTTATTGATGCTTGTCTTGAAAGTACTATTCATGAAAAGTTTTGCTATATGTTATCTATTTGTTAGCAAACTATAGATCATTGCTTTGAATCACTCCATTCATGTCATATGCTTTACAATAATGTTGATCAAGATTATGATGGTAGCATGTCACTTCAGAAATTATTCTTGTTATCGTTTACCTACTCGAGGACGAGTAGGAGCTAAGCTTGGGGATGCTGATACGTCTCCAACGTATCTATAATTTCTGATGTTCCATGCTTGTTTTATGACAATACCTACATGTTTTATACACATTATATGTCATTATTGTGCGTTTTCCGGAACTAACCTATTGACGAGATGCCGAAGTGCCAGTTCCTGTTTTCTGCTGTTTTTGGTTTCAGAAATCCTAGTAAGGAAATATTCTCGGAATCGGACGAAATCAACGCCCACCTATTTTCACCGAAGCTTCCAACACCCGAGAGGGACCAGAGGGGGCCACAGGGGTCCCACACACTAAGGCGGCGGGGCCGAGGGGGCGGCCTGTTGTCCGGCCCCACCGGGCCCCTCCGAGGCTCCCCTTCGCCTATAAGCTCCCTGACCTAAAAGCCCGATACGAATAAGCCACGGTACGAGAAACCTTCCGAGCCGCCGCCATCGCGAAGCCAATATCGAGGGACAGGAGTCTCTGTTCCGACGCCGCCGGACGGGGAAGTGCCCCCGGAAGGCTCCTCCATCGACACCACCGCCATCTTCATCACCGCTGCTGTCTCCCATGAGGAGGGAGTAGTTCTCCATCGAGGCTCGGGGCTGTACCGGTAGCTATGTGGTTCATCTCTCTCCTATGTACTTCAATACAATAATCTCATGAGCTGCCTTACATGATTGAGATTCATATGATGATGCTTGTAATCTAGATGTCATTATGCTAGTCAAGTGGATTTTACTTATGTGATCTCCGGAGACTCCTTGTCCCACGTGTGTAAAGGTGACAGTGTGTGCACCGTGTGGGTCTCTTAGGCTATATTTCACAGAATACTTATTCACTGTTATGAATGGCATAGTGAAGTGCTTATTTATATCCCTTTATGATTGCAATGTGTTTTGTATCACTATTTATCTATGTGCTACTCATGTGATGTTATTAAAGTAGTCTATTCCTCCTGCATGGTGTAATGGTGACAGTGTGTGCATCGTGTAGTTCTTGTCGTAGATTATGATCATAATCTCTTATAGGTTATGGAGTTGATTATCGCTATGATAGTATTGATGTGATTTATTCCCCCTTCATAGTGTAAAGGTGACAGTGTGTATGCTATGTTAGTACTCGGTCTATTTTGCAAAGATCTATTATGCTCTAAGGTTACTTAAACATGAATATCGAATGTTGTGGAGCTTGTTAACTCCGGCATTGAGGGTTCTTGTAGCCCTACACAATTAGTGGTGTTCATCATCCAACAAGAGTATATGTAGCACAAAGGAAAGAGAACTTATTTATTATGTGATCAATGTTGAGAGTGTCCACTAGTGAAAGTATGATCCCTAGGCCTTGTTTCCATCACAAAGAATTGCTTTCCACGCCAGCAAGCTATTTTCTGCGCCGCTTGTTTACTGTTTTACTGCATCTTTACTTTCTGCAATATTACCACCATCTATACCACCTGTGTTTTACTATCTCTTCGCCGAACTAGTGCACCTATACATCTGACAAGTGTATTAGGTGTGTTGGGGACACAAGAGACTTCTTGCTTTGTGGTTGCAGGGTTGCTTGAGAGGGATATCTTTGACCTCTTCCTCCCTGAGTTCGATAAACCTTGGGTGATCCACTTAAAGGAAAACTTGCTGCTGTTCTACAGACCTCTGCTCTTGGAGGCCCAACACTGTCTACAAGAATAGAAGCACCCGTAGACATCAACCCGCCGCTGCTACCAGGGTGATCCTCGTCTTCGACAACGTCCCCGCGCACCACTCCGACGCTCGCCGGAGCTCCGACGGCCGCTCCGACCCCCTACCTCCGCCGCCAAGTTCATCTCTCGCCGGAGACGAAGCCCTCCCTCGACCGTGCGATCGCGTTCTAATCGCACGGCCGGTATTCCTCGTACCGCTTCGCTGGCCACCACCCACTGACGCGCGGACCCCATGCTGTCAGGCGGCCCGCTGCGCTGGACGCAGTACTGGGCCGGCCCACTTCATTTCCCCTGTGCAGCCCAACCGCCCTTCCCGCCTAAGCCCACCAAATTCAAAATTGAATTTTCGAATTAAGTTAATTCCTCTCTGGTGCTGTATTCAAAATTAAATAGGATAAAATCCACCAAACCAAATTTTACAAATTTTATATATTTGGAAAGCTTAGGATTTTATCTACACAATGCCACTGGTTTGAACCCTAGATCTATTATAGAATTAAAGTGAGAAAATAAACAAGGCAGGGACTTTTCTGCCTTAGAAAAATTATTAAAAATCAACCACAAATGCTTTTAAGTTAATTCCAACTCCTATAAATCACATTACACTTGTACTAATTGTTTTTGCAAAAATATGCCATGCTTACTTTGAATGATCATGGCCTAGTTTAATTAAAGGACTATATGGCTAATTCTAGTCAAAGATATGGTCCAAAAATATTAATAAATCATATGGGATGGTTTCTCTCATTTAAATCTTGTCATGAACAATCCAAAATGAGGTAGATACTCTGGTCATATAGGTCTCATATGGATTGTTGATGATATTAAATATTTACCATGCTAGGATTAAATTGTATGAGGTGCTACACCTCATTTAAATCATTTTCTTAAATGATAAGTATGAAGAGGTTGACTTTGGTCAACCTAGGTCATATATTATTCATGAGAGAAATTAAATCTTAATAAGATAATGAGAGGAAATTATTTCTCTAAATAAATAAAAATAACACCTAAGTTAGTATGAGAGGAAATTATTTTTCTTAAATAAGAAAAACACATCCACCAACTTAATAGTAATGTGTGATGCTAGTTTAAGTTGTGTAAATCATGTGTGTGCTTAGTTTAGTAAATAAGTTTGGTATGATGATTGTGTACCCCGTATTCGTATTTTAGACGCTAGTACCGAGGAGTATCAAGAGGAGGAGGAGGTCTACTTGGGGAAGCTGATACGTCTCCAACGTATCGATAATTTCTTATGTTCCATGCTACTTTATTGATGATACCTACATGTTTTATGCACATTATATGTCATATTTATGCATTTTCTGGAACTAACCTATTAACAAGATGCCGAAGAGCCAGTTGCTGTTTTCTTGTTTTTGGTTTCAGAAATCCTAGTAAGGAAATATTCTCGGAATTGGACGAAATCTTCGCCCAGGGTCCTATTTTTGCACGAAGCTTCCGAAGACCGAAGAGATAACGAAGTGGGGCCACGAGGTGGCCGACCACGGGCGGCGCGGCCTGGCCCTGGCCGCGCGACCTGTCATCCGGGCCCTCGTGAGCCCCCCGACCTACCCTTCCGCCTAAAGCCTCCGTTGCGAAAACCCCAGTACCGAGCCACGATACGGAAAACCTTCCAGAGACGCCGCCGCGAATCCCATCTCGGGGATTCAGGAGATCGCCTCCGGCACCCTGCCGGAGAGGGGATTCATCTCCCGGGAGGACTCTTCATCGCCATGATCGCCTCCGAGTGATGAGTGAGTAGTTCACCCCTGGACCATGGGTCCATAGCAGTAGCTAGATGGTCGTCTTCTCCTTGTTGTGCTTCATTGTTGGATCTTGTGAGCTGCCTAACATGATCAAGATCATCTATCTGTAATACTATATGTTGTGTTTGTCGAGATCCGATGGATAGAGAATACTATGTTATGGTGATTATCAATCTATTGTTTATGTGTTGTTTATGATCTTGCATGCTCTCCGTTATTAGTAGAGGCTCTGGCCAAGTTTTCGCTCTTAACTCCAAGAGGGAGTATTTATGCTCGATAGTGGGTTCATGCCTTCATTGACACCTGGGATCGTGACAGTAGGTTCTAAGGTTGTGATGTGCTGTTGCCACTAGGGATAAAACATTGATTCTATGTCTAAGGATGTAGTTGTCGATTACATTACGCACCATACTTAATGCAATTGTCTGTTGCTTAGCAACTTAATACTGAATGGGGTTCGGATGATAACCTGAAGGTGGACTTTTTAGGCATAGATGCGGTTGGATGGCGGTCTATGTACTTTGTCGTAATGCCCAATTAAATCTCACTATATTTATCATATCATGTATATGCATTGTTATGCCTTTCTCTATTTGTCAATTGCCCGACTGTAATTTGTTCACCCAACATGCTTTTATCTTATGGGAGAGACACCTCTAGTGAACTGTGGACCCCGGTCCTATTCTTTACATAGCATACAATCTGCTTTGTGTTTTACTGTTTTCTTTGCAAACATCTTCCACTCGATACGTTTAATCCTTTGTTACAGCAAGCCGGTGAGATTGACAACCTCACTGTTTCGTTGGGGCAAAGTACTTTGGTTTTGTTGTGCAGATTCCACGTTGGCGCCGGAATCCCTGGTGTTGCGCCGCATCACATTTCGCGACCATCAACCTTCAACGTGCTTCTTGGCTCCTCCTGGTTCGATTCAACCTTGGTTTCTTTCTGAGGGAAAACTTGCCTGTGCGCATCATACCTTCCTCTTGGGGTTCCCAACGGACGTGTACATCTACGCGCATCAAGCCTGTTTTCTGGCGCGTTGCCGGGGAGATCAAGACACGCTGCAAGGGGAGTCTCCACTTCTCAATCTCTTTACTTTGTTTTTGTCTTGCTTTATTTTATTTACTACTTTGTTTGCTGCACCTAAACAAAACACAAAAAAATTAGTTGCTAGTTTTACTTTATTTACTGTCTTGCTCTCTATATCAAAAACACAAAAAAATTAGTTACTTGCATTTATTTTATTATCATGACTAGTCCTGTAGTTGTTGCTCTATCACCTGAGGAATCGATCTTTACCTTTAAACAAGGGGGTGAGGAGAGTTTTGAGAAAGCTTGGTCTAGAATTTTTGATTCTTATAGTAGAACTGAACCTAAAATGCCTCTAAGTTTGCTTCTTAGTAACTTTTATTTTGGTCTTACTCTTCGTTATAGATACGCCTTAGATGCTGTAGTAGGAGGAGATTTCCTCCATTGTGATGGAGATCAAGCTTTTAATGCCATAAAAAAATTAGTCACATCATCTAGCTCTGCTAGTAACTTTGATTTATCCCTTGCTAGCATTCTTAATAGATTGAACACTCTCGAAACAAATATATCTTGTTTAAAAGAAGGGTACAACCATATTCGCGAATTTTATGATTATGTTCCACTAAGCTTTGAACCTTCAATGTGGGTGCCTACTATAAAAGTTACCATTTGTGATGAAATTTTTTATGCCCGCTGTGATATTATGTCTGAGTTCTGCCTTATGCCTAAAAGCATTTATGAATCTTTGCCACTTTGGGAACTTACTAAAGGAGGAGAAGGAATAACTCTTACTGATAATTCTGTTATAATTCCTAAGGGAATAGCTGAAGGTGTTTTCACAACTTTTCTTGGAAGAACGGTATCCACTGATTATCTTGTTATTGAATGTGTAGGGACAGGACAAATTACGCTTGGAAGATCCCTGCTGAAACTCATGGGAGCAATCATAGATATGGGGAAGGGCACCCTAAATTTTACCTCTACACCAGGATGCGGTCATGTATTCCCTAAACCAAAAAGTAAGAAGAGTAGGCTCAAAGCCTCTGGTAAGAATGTTGATGCTCCATCTCTCGATGTTACTTGATTTGCACTTTCTGCGCCTAGCTGAAAGGCGTTAAAGAAAAGCGCTTATGGGAGACAACCCATGTTTTTACTACAACAATTTTTTGTTTTGTTGAGTCTTGGAAGTTGTTTACTACTGTAGCAACCTCTCCTTATCATGTTTTTGTGCCAAGTAAAGTTTCTATGTCAAAGTTGATGTTATATTTGGGATCGCTGCGCAGAAACAGCATTGCTGTCTGTCACGAATCTGGGCACAGGCCTCTGTAGAAAATTCTAAAAAATCTGCCAATTTACGAGCGTGATCCTCAGATATGTACGCAACTTTCATTAGTTTTGAGTTTTTCCATTTGAGCAAGTCTGGTGCCAGATTTAAATTCGTCTTTACGGACTGTTCTGTTTTTGACAGATTCTGCCTTTTATTTCGCATTGCCTCTTTTGCTATGTTGGATTTATTTCTTTGATCTATTAATGTTCAGTAGCTTTATGCAATGTCCAGAAGTGTAAAGAATGATTGTGCCACCTCTGAACATGTGAATTATTAATTGTGCACTAACCCTCTAATGAGTTTGCTTGAAGTTTGTGAAGGAAGTTTTCAAGGGTCAAGAGAGGAGTATGATATACTATGATCAAGAGGAGTGAAAGCTCTAAGCTTGGGGATGCCCCGTGGTTCACCCCTGCATATTTTAAGAAGACTCAAGCGTCTAAGCTTGGGGATGCCCAAGGCATCCCCTTCTTCATCGACAACATCATCAGGTTCCTCCCCTGAAACTATATTTTTATTCAGTCACATCTTGTGTTCTTTACTTGGAGCGTCGGTTTGTTTTTGTTTTTGTTTTTGTTTGAATAAGATGGATCCTAGCATTCACTTTGTGGGAGAGAGACACGCTCCGCTGTTGCATATGGACAAATATGTCCTTAGGCTTTACTCATAATGTTCAAGGCGAAGTTTCTTCTTCGTTAAATTGTTATATGGTTGGAATTGGAAAATGCTACATGTAGTAATTCTAAAATGTCTTGGATAATGTGATACTTGGCAATTGTTGTGCTCATGTTTAAGCTCTTGCATCATATGCTTTGCACCCATTAATGAAGAAATACATAGAGCTTGCTAAAATTTGATTTGCATATTTGGTCTCTCTAAGGTCTAGATAATATCTAGTATTGAGTTTTGAACAACAAGGAAGACGGTGTAGAGTCTTATAATGTTTACAATATGTCTTTTATGTGAGTTTTTCTGCACCGATTCATCCTTGAGTTTGCTTCAAATAACCTTGCTAGCCTAAACCTTGTATCGAGAGGAAATACTTCTCATGCATCCAAAATCCTTGAGCCAACCACTATGCCATTTGTGTCCACCATACCTACCTACTACATGGTATTTCTCCGCCATTCCAAAGTAAATTGCTTGAGTGCTACCTTTAAAAATCCATCATTCACCTTTGCAATATATAGCTCATGGGACAAAATAGCCTTAAAAACTATCGTAGTATTGAATATGTACTTATGCACTTTATATTTTATTAAGTTGCTTGTTGTGCGATAACCATGCTTCTGGGGAACGCCATCAACTATTGTTGAATATCATGTGAGTTGCTATGCATGTCCGTCTTGTCTGAAGGATCTATCATTTTAGTGGTTGGAGCATGCAAAATTGTTAGAGAAGAACATTGGGCCGCTAACTAAAGCCATGAATCATGGTGGAAGTTTCAGTTTGGACATATATCCTCAATCTCATATGAGAATAATAATCATTGCTACATGCTTATGCATTTAAGAGGAGTCCATTATCTGTTGTCCATGTTGTCCCGGTATGGATGTCTAAGTTGAGAATAATCAAAAGCGAGAAATCCAAAATGCGAGCATTCTCCTTAGACCTTTGTACAGCGGCATGGAGGTACCCCTTTGTGACACTTGGTTGAAACATGGCATGCAAAGATCCGGTAGTCCAAGCTAAGTAGGACGAGGTGCGGACACTATTAGTATACTATGCATGAGGCTTGCAACTTGTAAGATATAATTTACATAACTCAAATGCTTTATTACTACCGTTGACAAAATTGTTTCATGTTTTCAAAATAAAAGCTCTAGCACAAATACAGCAATCGATGCTTTCCTCTTTGAAGGACCTTTCTTTTACTTTTATTGTTGAGTCAGTCTACCTATCTCCTTCCACCTTAAGAAGCAAACACTTGTGTGAACTGTGCATTGATTCCTACATACTTGCATATTGCACTTGTTATATTACTTTATGTTGACAATATCCATGAGATATACATGTTATAAGTTGAAAGCAACCGCTGAAACTTAATCTTCCTATGTGTTGCTTCAACACCTTTACTTTGATTTATTGCTTTATGAGTTAACTCTTATGCAAGACTTATTGATGCTTGTCTTGAAGTACTATTCATGAAAAGTCTTTGCTTTATGATTCAGTTGTTTACTCATGTCATTACCTTTGTTTTGATCGCTGCATTCATTACATATGTTTACAAATAGTATGATCAAGATTATGATGGCATGTCACTTCAGAAATTATCTTTGTTATCGTTTTACCTGCTCGGGACGAGCAGAACTAAGCTTGGGGATGCTGATACGTCTCCAACGTATCGATAATTTCTTATGTTCCATGCTACTTTATTGATGATACCTACATGTTTTATGCACATTATATGTCATATTTATGCATTTTCTGGAACTAACCTATTAACAAGATGCCGAAGAGCCAGTTGTTTGCTGCTTTTGGTTTCAGAAATCCTAGTAAGGAAATATTCTCGGAATTGGACGAAATCTTCGCCCAGGGTCCTATTTTTGCACGAAGCTTCCAAGACCGAAGAGATAACGAAGTGGGGCCACGAGGTGGCAGACCACGAGGCGGCGCGGCCTGCCCCCGGCCGCGCGGCCCTCATCTGGGCCCTCGTGAGCCCCCGACCTACCCTTCCGCCTACTTAAAGCCTCCGTCGCAAAACCCCGCACCGAGAGCCACGATACGGAAAACCTTCCGGAGACGCGCGCCGCGAATCCCATCTCGGGGGATTCAGGAGATCGCCTCCGCACCCGCCGGAGAGGGGATTCATCTCCCGGAGGACTCTTCATCGCCATGATCGCCTCCGAGTGATGAGTGAGTAGTTCACCCCTGGACCATGGGTCCATAGCAGTAGCTAGATGGTCGTCTTCTCCTTGTTGTGCTTCATTGTTGGATCTTGTGAGCTGCCTAACATGATCAAGATCATCTATCTGTAATACTATATGTTGTGTTTGTCGGGATCCGATGGATAGAGAATACTATGTTATGGTGATTATCAATCTATTGTTTATGTGTTGTTTATGATCTTGCATGCTCTCCGTTATTAGTAGAGGCTCTGGCCAAGTTTTGCTCTTAACTCCAAGAGGGAGTATTTATGCTCGATAGTGGGTTCATGCCTTCATTGACACCTGGGATCGTGACAGTAGGTTCTAAGGTTGTGATGTGCTGTTGCCACTAGGGATAAAACATTGATTCTATGTCTAAGGATGTAGTTGTCGATTACATTACGCACCATACTTAATGCAATTGTCTGTTGCTTAGCAACTTAATACTGAATGGGGTTCGGATGATAACTTGAAGGTGGACTTTTTAGGCATAGATGCAGTTGGATGGCGGTCTATGTACTTTGTCGTAATGCCCAATTAAATCTCACTATATTTATCATATCATGTATATGCATTGTTATGCCTTTCTCTATTTGTCAATTGCCCGACTGTAATTTGTTCACCCAACATGCTTTTATCTTATGGGAGAGACACCTCTAGTGAACTGTGGACCCCGGTCCTATTCTTTACATAGCATACAATCTACTGCAATTGTGTTTTACTGTTTTCTTTGCAAACATCTTCCACTCGATACGTTTAATCCTTTGTTACAGCAAGCCGGTGAGATTGACAACCTCACTGTTTCGTTGGGGCAAAGTACTTTGGTTTTGTTGTGCAGATTCCACGTTGGCGCTAATCCGTGTTGCGCCGCATCACATTTCGCGACCATCAACCTTCAACGTGCTTCTTGGCTCCTCCTGGTTCGATTCAACCTTGGTTTCTTTCTGAGGGAAAACTTGCCACTGTACGCATCATACCTTCCTCTTGGGGTTCCCAACGGACGTGTACATCTACGCGCATCAACCACTTTGATCAATTCCCCAACCAAGGCAAGATAATACTCTTGCAAAGTGCAAGCTCATCATGAGCAAGGCATTACCCATTTACTTTATGTTCATGAGCCTACTTCCCAGCTTTATTTACCGTTGTTTTATCAAAGTATTTTTTATTCATGATTCAATGGGGTTAATGTTAGATTACTACAAGAGTATCAAAGTTAGCCTAGAAGCAAAGCAAAGTACTTAGCACTCCTCATACCTAGATGCTAGTGCTAAATTAAAAATGACTACTCTAGATGGGAACATGTGTGGTGAAATGATGATGAAAACTATGGAATGAATTTTGAAGGTGAATATGACCAAGAGAAGATAGTGATTTTTGATTAAAAACTAATATTGGTTTGGATGCGATACCTTTCCAATTCTTGAGTACCCCCACAATACCTGATTATGGGTAAGGCTTAACTAGAAGTTTATGTATCTTAGTATGGGTTCCCTCTGAACACACATCATAGAGGTTATGCCAAGGCTGCCTCCGTTGTTGAGAAATGATGTGAACTGAAGTGAATTGTACGGCCAAGCCCTGTGCAGTTCCCAGGTTGACAGTTGGTCTTCACTGGGAGGCCAAGCTCATGGGGAGAGGTGCTCATACTAGGGTTAGTAAATGAAAGGTTATGGTTGATGATCCGCGTACTGTGTTACGATGATTCGGGGTTATCCCGACGGATGAAATCAAATGTTGTGGCACAAGTGTGCAACCTCTGCAGAGTGTAAACCTATTCGAATAGCCGTGTCCACGGTTACGGACGGTTGGAAAGGCCATACAGTTTCCAGTGTTAGATCTTGAAAATGTTGATAAAATGAATGGTGAATGGTGACTTGTTTATTGAAACACAACATAGTTGTGGGAATGACACTAATGTTCCCACTTGAGTTAGTTAGCACATGAATAAGTCTTTAGCAAATACTTGCAAACTAAAATTGGCTTTATGCAAAGAAACTAGAGCTTAGCACCCCCTTACTAGAATTGCTAGCACTTACACTAGTATTAGTTTGCGAGTACGTAAAGTACTCACGGCTGTGTCCCTGGCTATTCAAATGGCCAGACTATGAAGAGGAGCAGCAGTACGAGGAGGACGGTCAGCAGGACGTCTACCACAACTAGGAGTCTGCTGACGTCAAGCGTTGGCCTGTGGACTATAGAGTCCCTTTATCTTTATGCTTCCGCTATGAACTTATGTTTGTTCGTTGATCAGTTCGTTGATCAATAGATCAACTATTCGTGTAATATGGATCATGTGATTCCAAATTGTAAGACATTATGGTTTGTAATGAATGATGACTGTGATACTTAACTATTATGCCTCGCAACAACAATATTCCTGGGATTGCGATGTATGACATAATAGGCATCCGGACTTAAAAATCCGGGTGTTGACAGTAGTGTCCGGCGTGCCGGAGCGTCCCCTGTGGGACGGGGACGGGCTCGGGGCGCCGGACACCGTATCGGGGCGCGCCGGACAAAAATGGGCTTTGGGGGACGCGGCTGGAACGCATTTTTTGTCCGGCGCGCCCCAAATCCCTTTGGGGGACGCTTTGGGGGACGCGACTGGAGATGCTCTTAGCCGGCGCCGAAATCCTCCTCCTCCAAATTTCTCCACTCCCCCATCCCCGGCTTCTCGCCGGATTTCCGCGGCACCACGCTGCGGAGTGGAAGGTTAGCTCGAGGACGCCGTCGTCCGGGCAGGAGACGGGAAGAGGAGGAGTCAAGCATCGGCAGCGACCGAATGGGACGGCGCCGTCATAGATCCCCGAGCCGGTTGGAGGCGCACCGGCTCTTCAGAACTTCAGGTAAGACGAAATGTACTTGAGTTTCTTGATTCCCACATCGATAATTTAGATGGATTTTGACGCGTTCATAAACGCATTCCTCGGCAGGGTTAGCAATCAAGTAGAGTAGAGTAGAAAATAAGTTTAGAGGGGGGTTTGGGGGGTTCAAACTAAATTAATTCTCACTGAAGAGAAAATAATCTACTTAAAAATACTGGTTCCTTCTTCCCACTCTAGTAGAATGATGTGATGTGGTAAGTGCAGCAGCTTACAGTAAGGATGCTATTCTATTCATTCTTTAGCTGGATGATACATAGATTGGTCATGTGTTGCATGTATGGCTAAATGTGGCCATTAAATTTCCTTGTGAAAACTCATCGCTACAGATTGATTAGCATTGAATTTGTATGCTCTAGTAGTAGGCTCTTCCTTTTCAAAATAAAACTGGGGTAACCTTTTCAGAAGAATATTTACTGAAAACAATTATGCCAAAGCTTAAAAGGACAGTGTCATGTCATGCAATCGATCTAGCACAAATGTATTGATAAAAAAAATGCAACAGCCATTGTCATATCCCTTGTGTTGCTAGAACCTGTAACTTTTCCTCTGAACAACTAATTGTATGTTCTAGTAGGACGCTCTGTTTTTTTTCTTGACACAATGTTTTTTTTTAGATAAAAGGCATAACTGCCCGACTTTAAATTAATAAAGCCTGGAACGATTCAACAAGGTTATGAGATTACAACTGCTGCGGCTTACAGCTTAGCCAAGATAAACACCATAAGCGAGGACCAGCTAGAACTAACATACTCATATAGCCAGGATAAGGGCGACTAGGAAGATGTGGCAACTACAAGCGAAACTTCGTCTTGATCTGCTCAGGAACTAGGTGTGGCAGGGAGTCTTCTGGTACTGGAAGGAGAGGGGTCTCTGGAAGCGGAGTAGAGCTCGTGGAGAGAGTTGATCAACCAGCAGATCCCTTCCTTGTCGCTAGTCTTGGAGTTGATACTCCACAGCTGCAAAAACACCATAGATTTAAAGATAACATCAGAAGGATGGTTTATCACCTTCTTCTCAATAGCGAGTTTATTACGGACTTGCCACAGTGCCCAGGACTGTGCAAGAAACATAAGCCAGAGTAATCTACGAGGTCGCCCAGCAAGACTGGAAAGAATATGATGAAATTGCGCAAAATTGGCCGGGTGCCAGCTGCACCCAAGAAGCTGGCGTAAAATACTCCATGCAAAGACCGCTAGCGAGCATGAGAAGAAAATATGCGATGCATCCTCAGGTAAGCCGCAAAGCAGTTACAACAGTATCGCTGTATAAACTAAACTTTGGTATTATAACTTTAATTCCTAAGAAAGAAGATGCGATTCAGATTCAGCAGTATCGCCCTATTTGCCTACTAAACGTGAGTTTTAAGATATTCACAAAAGTAGGTACAAATAGAATAACGGGGATAGCCCCAAAAGTAATTAAGCCGACTCAAACAGCTTTCATGCCTGGACGTCACATTCTTGAGGGAGTAGTGGTCTTGCATGAAACCATTCATGAACTTCATAGGAAGAAAATGGATGGAGTTATATTTAAAATAGATTTTGAAAAGGCCTACGATAAAGTGAAATGGTCTTTCCTTCAACAGACGTTGCGTATGAAAGGTTTTGCACAAGAGTGGTGCGACTTAATTATGCAATATATCCAGGGTGGGTCGGTAGGAGTTAAGGTTAATAACGATATTGGCCATTATTTCCAAACAAAAAAGGGGTTAAGACAAGGTGATCCTCTATCCCCCATCTTATTTAACATTGTGGCTGATATGTTGGCTATCCTTATTGCAAGGGCAAAAGAGGATGGACAAGTGGGAGGACTTGTACCCCATCTAGTGGATGGTGGAGTGTCCATTCTCCAGTATGCTGATGATACGATTCTTTTCATGGAACATGACTTAGAGAAGGCCGTGAACATGAAATTGATTCTTTGTATCTTCGAGCAACTATCAGGCCTTAAAATAAATTTCCACAAGAGTGAGATCTTTTGTTTTGGAAAAGCAAAAGAGATGGAGAACCAGTATAAGCAAATCTTCGGGTGCGAAGCTGGAGCTCTACCTTTTCGGTATCTAGGGGTACCTATACACTACAGAAGATTACTAAATAAAGAATGGAATCCAGTGGAAACCCGCTTTGAGAAAAAGTTGGGGTGCTGGCAAAGCAAGTTGCTCTCATACGGAGATAGGCTTGTTCTTATTAATTCTGTTCTGACGAGCTTACCGATGTTCATGCTTTCTTTTCTAGAAATACCGAAAGGGGTAAGGAAAAGATTGGACTATTACCGGTCTCGCTTCTTTTGGCAAGAAGATGAGCACAAAAGAAAGTATAGACTAACAAGATGGAACATCATTTGTCGGCCCAAAGACCAAGGGGGTCTAGGGGTGGAGGTACTAGATATAAAAAATAAATGTTTGCTTAGCAAATGGCTTTACAAACTGTTAAACGAAGATGGAGTGTGGCAAGAGCTGCTGCATAATAAATACCTTCGCCAAAAAACGTTGTCACAAGTGACCGCTAAACCAAGCGACTCTCAATTCTGGAAAGGATTAATGAGAGTCAAGGAAATATTCTTTAGTAGAGGAAATTTCCAAGTAGGAAACGGGCAGACAACTCGTTTTTGGGAAGATACTTGGTTAGGTGATTTGCCGCTTGCAAGCCAATACCCATCTCTATACAATATTGTGCGACGGAAAAACGTTTTAGTTGCTGATGTCCTATTGGAGGATCATCTAAATATCGAATTCAGAAGAAATCTAACGGGAAATAGATGGGAGACTTGGTTGCAACTAGTCCGTAGGCTCATGAGAGTCAACTTATTGAACGAAGACGATAAATTTGTGTGGAACCTCACAACATCTGGGCTTTTCACGGTAAAGTCTATGTATGTTGATATGATGAACGGGCACACAGTTTTCTTGAGAAAATATATCTGGAAATTAAAAGTACCATTAAAGATAAAGATCTTTATGTGGTTTCTACATCATAAAGTAATACTCACAAAAGATAACCTTGCAAAGCGTAATTGGAATGGTTGTAAAAAGTGTGCCTTTTGTGACTCGGAGGAGTCTATTAACCATTTATTTTTCGCTTGTCCCTTCGCTAGCCTAGTTTGGAGAGTAGTGCATTTTACATTTGATATTCCTCCACCTGCTAATGTTACGAATATGTTCGGAAATTGGCTAAATGGAGTTGAGAAGCACACTAAAGCTCGAATTCGTCTAGGTGTGTGTGCTTTAGTTTGGGCCCTTTGGAACTGTAGAAATGATATGGTCTTTAACAAGATTGGAACTGCTCACTTTTTACAGGTTATCCGTATGGCTACCCACTGGACCCGAGAGTGGTCTTATCTTCTTCCGGAGGCGCACGGGCGCCTATGGATTCTGGATGCATCCGTCTGGAGATGGTTGCTCGGGCTATCTACAACCAGGGTGGTTGGCGGCTTTTTAAAAGATTACATGATGCATGAGTACACTTTCATTTTATTACGCTGGTTGATGTACATCTTATGTGACCCATGAGTTGTAAAACTAAACCTTTGAACCTATGAATAATAAAATAAATGGCTGTGTGCATCGTTTCGATGCAGAGGCCGGGGTTTTGCTCCCCATTTCGAAAAAAAAAAAAGGTAAGCCGCAAAGCGCGCAAGAGCCATTGGAGGGGCCATGCCGGGTAGCAATCTGTAACACGGAGGGGAGCTTATCCAGAGCTAACTGCCAGGCAAAAATCTTAATTTTTAGCGGGACCGCCGCCTTCCAAAGGTCACGCCAATACACCACCGTCGCCCCTTGCGCCATCTTGGCGTACATAGACTTGACCGAGTACCTCCCAGCCTCCTCCAACTGCCAAACCACCTTGTCTTGATCGGCGCAAAGATGAACCTGAGCCATTTCAGCACAAAGAAGATTCCACTGGCGCACACCCTCACCGTCAAGAGAACGTCTGAGCCTAATGGAGACTTCTCCATCTGTCAAAGCGTGCGCCACACTCACTTCAGGTATCTCACAAATGGAGAAAAGCAGCGGGAAACGATCCTTAAGAGGGGACTCACCACACCACCAGTCCACCCAGAACCGGGTCCTTGTGCCACTCTTAACCACAAACTTCGCACCCATAGCAAAGTAGTGTTTAATTTTATTCAGGCTTTTCCAAAATTGGGAGCCTCCAAGACCAGGGTTGGCCCAGAGGTTATCCGCATTCCGATACTTGGCACGAATGATTTTAGCCCAGATGGCATCCTCATCCTGATACAGCCTCCAAATCCATTTGAGCAGAAGGGCGATATTCATCTTTTTAGTGTTAATTAACCCAAGGCCCCCCATATCTTTGGGTCGACACACCGCAGGCCAGTTAACCAAGTGGTATTTTCTCTTCGGTCCAGATCCTTCCCAAAAGAATTTGGATCGAAGAGAGTCGAACCGCGCATGGATGCCATCGTGAAGGAGGAAAATGCCCATAGCAAACATAGGAAGGTTATCCGGGCAAGCATTGGACAGGGTCAATCGTCCTCCCGACGAGAGCAGCTTACTTAGCCAAGGTTCGATCTTGGCTCCCATCTTCCTAACCAAAAAGAGCCATTGCTCCACTGTAAGCTTCCTATCCGAGATAGGCAAGCCAAGGTATATAAACGGGAAGGAGCCCTGCTTGCAGTTTAGCAGATTGGAGATCCTAGCTTGTTCTGTCTCTGATTCCCCCATAACAATAACTTCGCTTTTATGGTAGTTGATCTTCAAACCCGACATATCTTCGAAGCACATAAGCAAGAACTTTAAGTTTCTGATGTTGGTCTCCGAGTTCTGAATCAAAATGAGCGTGTACTGTAGGTGGGAAATCCCTCCCGGAACTAAGTGCGGGACAACCCCCTGAATGTGTCCCGCCCCCGTGGCAGCCAACAGAATACCCGAGAGGGCTTCACCAATGAAGTTAAACAAGAGCGGCGAGAGCGGGTCCCCTTGCCGCACTCCGCGCTTGTTCCGAAAGAAAGGACCGATGACCCCGTTAATAGCAATCGCCGTCTGACCTCCCGCCACCAGCTGGGAGATGCGATGAATATAAGCTGCGTCAAAGCCTTTGCGACGTAAGACTTCCGAGAGGAATTCCCAATTCACTCGGTCGTACGCCTTTTCAAAGTCGAGCTTAAGAAGGATCCCGCCAAGTTTCTTTGATCTGAGCTCGTGAACTATTTTCATTAGAGCCAGAGAGCCGTCGAGGATGTTCAAGCATGGAAAATCAAATTGATAGATGCAATTCGCATATCTCTAGTGTTGTTAGAACCAGGTCCTTTTTTGCCATCCTTAGTTTGTGACAGTAGTTGTTGATCTGCAATGTTTTCAACTTGATCTGGCAGTGCCATCAATATTGTACCTTTTACATGAGAACTTTATATCTTTGTGCATGCCATAGCTAATGCATTTGTGTTAAGAGGGGGATCTCAGGTTTTGACAAAACTGAATGTGCTGTAAGTCACTAGGTGTAATCAAACACAACCACCTAAAGCACAAGCGAAAATTAATTGTTGTGTGGAACAGTTTATTTTTTTCCTGTTAAGAACATCAAACACTTTCAAAATACTGCGAAACATGGAATTTCACTGCTGGGTGCTGGCAAATGGGTAACATACATGTATAATAATACATTAATACTCCATATTCTTTACTTGCAAAAAGTATACATGTGTGTAGCAAACAATTGTTTTTAAAGTGAGTAGCGGCATAGAACGGGCACATCATACTCAGTTATATTGTAGCAATTCAAATTAAATCAAACATTTTTGGAGTAATGGCTTATATTTTATTAGGATTATTCGTTTCTGGATAGTGCTGATATATGGGCAGCTGGCAACTTGGCACAGTATGCCCAGCTAGATTTATAGAAATACAAAATTAAATCACACAATTTGAAGCAAAATGACTTATATGCATTAGGATAACATGTTTCTGTACCTATCTTAAGTATTGCAGTAACTATCAAGAATTCAAGATGCAACAATATTTCATGAACTAATAAGGCCATATTTAAACTTGAAAGTTTATTTGTACGATTGCGCTAGTACAAGCCACTATAGTGGCCATAGTGGTACTGGTGCCTGAAGACCTGCAGTGCCTCAATTGAATAGTATCTTCAAGAACATAGATTCATATCTGTAAGGACCTTCCAAGTTCCCATCAGTTACTTGACAATTGCGTACTGGAAATATGCATCTGAAACCTGTCTCTTATTGTCAGCAACTCTTTCAAAGCATCTCCAATTTGCATGCGGTCTGTTGGATTTTCCTTTGAACATGAAACTCCAATATGCAGAACTGAAGTGATGCAAGCAATTCTTATATCTTCCCGTATGTCAGGGTTTGGGGTGCTTACATCTCTATCCATGTTCTTTGATAATAACTGGTAATCCGCAATATCGATCACCTTGTTTGGAAGTGCCATCTGAACATATTTGTGAAGACCTAGAGCTTCTCCAAACTCGCCGTCTGTCGGTCTTTTTCCTGTAAACATCTCCAGTAATAGTACCCCATAGCTATATACATCACCCAGGATTGAAACTTCGTTGCCCAAACCATACTCTGCAATCATCAAAACAAAGAACTAAAAACATTGAACAGTTTTAAGCATTTATATTATCTAAGAAAAGGTTTAAGAATCTGTATTATCTCAACTAGTAAATGACACGTGCTATGCATGTTAGGTTTATTAGTTCTGCGTGTGTAACTAGGTCGCTAATTTGACCTATACAATATAAATTATATAACACAAAAAATACCATTAGCAAATATAACATCTAAAGTTTCCAGTGATATTTTTTGTAATATATACCTCATATTTTGTTTGTCAAATTAATAACCTAGGGCTGCGCATAAGACTAATAAAACTACATGGAGGGAGTACCAAAAAAATGCTCACTCAATTTCTGAAATCGCTCATCTTAGTCTTAGTCAAACTTAATACAGCTTAGACTCAGCGTTAGACTAAGCGATGGAGTATTTATTTACAACGCGCTTTGATTTACTTGCTGTTTCATTTCCTGGTTGGTTTTTTAATCACGGTTCTATGATCTGGGGCTGCAGCCTTGCAGCCCTCTCTCTCTCAACGTATTGCTTGGTCGCCTGGTACTACCAAACTGCTGCACGCTCTCCTATCTGACTATGTGAGTGCACCGTAATAGATTTTCACGTCAACTTGGCGGAAACTTCTAGAAAACTGTGGGAGATTCACGTACACCACGTGGCCCACGTACAGACTGCTCCACAAAATGGCAGGCTGGCAGCATGCTCCATCGCCAATCCTTCACTGTGGACTGCCAGATTAGTCTATCCAATAACTTATATGTTGCTACCTAGTCTTCTACTTTAAAGTGTTAAATATGAGCCATCTGATTAGAAAGATCCGACGGTTGTTATGACCTGATAATGGTATACTATATATGAGTATAGATTTAAGACAGCTATGAATACACACACTTTTGATATTTTGGGGGTACAATAGAGATATGGATTGGTGTGGCTAGGAGCCTGGAAGCATACCTGGAGCAGCATATCCGATCGTTCCTCTCATTGTATCCCAGCCACTTGATTTCTCTAACAAATTGCTCTGGTCTTGATGCAGGGCTCTTGCAAGCCCAAAATCACCAACATGAGCAACCATGTTACTATCAAGTAGAATGTTGCTTGGCTTGAGATCACAGTGAATAACTGGCAATGGCCTGTGTTGGTGAAGATAATCAAGCGCAGAAGCCACATCAATGGCAACGCTGATCCTTCTTTTGAGCCCAAAATCACCAACATGAGTAACCTCGTATTCATCATTTTGCTCAAGAGGTTTGTGTATCCATTGGTCTAAATTTCCATGTGGTAGAAATTCATACACTAGAGCCTTGAAATCCTGGCCATGAAAATCCATACTTGAGCAGACTGTCAAGATCTTCACAAGGTTTCGATGCCGAACACATCTCAGAGTCTCACATTCTGCAACAAAACTTTGAGAAGCGCCACGCTGTCGGAGATTAAGCACTTTAACAGCAACAATGACTTGTGTGTCATGGAGCATCATTCTTCCCTTGTACACCGACCCAAAGCTTCCTACCCCGAGGAGGTTCTCAGAAGCAAAACCATTTGTTGCATTGACTAATTCAGCATAAGATACTCTGATATGTAAGTCATTGAGGAGTGACAAGTCTGAGTTAGTTTGTTGTGACTTGTTCTTTCTGTACCAGAAAGCTAACGATGCTGAGAGGACGATAAGCAATAGAACTGCAGCGCTAATGGAGATTATCATGATAAGCTTCAAAGACTGTTTCTTGGTGGTGTGGGTGGAACACGGATACAGCTTCATTGCAGGGATCCCCCCACACAGTCCTTGATTCCCATCAATGGCGGTAGCGTTCACATCAAGAAATATTCCCTCTTTTGGGACTTCACCTTCAAAGTGGTTGAATGACAGATTCAAACTACTGAGGCCTTTCATACTCCCAAGAAACTCAGGAATTCCTCCTGACAAGTTTTTATGTGAAAGATCAAGTATTTGAAGGCCTTTTAGCAGCCCAATTGATGCTGGGATTCCGCCTTGAAGGAAGTTCCTTTGCATCCTTAAAAATTGCAGGCTTTGGGAATCACCAATAGAGGCAGGAATCTCACCAGAAAATTGATTATCAGACAAATCGATCTCTGTTACGTGTGTCAAGCTTCCGATTTCCAGTGGTACTGACCCACTAAACAAGTTGCTTTGGAAGTGCATGAAGTTAGATAAGGTAGATATGAGAAAGACTTCCTTTGGAATCGGACCACTCAGCTTATTGTGCTGAACATCCAATAGTTGTAAAGGACAACTCCTAAGACTGGATGGAACAGGTCCACTAAGTGAGTTTGATCCAAGATAGAGTTTATTCAGTAGTGTGAGATTGCCAAGGGTTGGTGGAATTTGCCCTGAGAGTTTGTTTGTACCGAGGTCTAAGAAGCTCAGCCTCTGGAGTCTACCAAGAGAGGAAGGAATAGTACCCTCAAAAGAATTGATGTTCATCATAAGATAGGATAAATTAACAAGGTTCCCGAGGCCTTCAGGAATATTGCCACTTATCATGTTGTTAGCTATGTTGAAAGCCTGCAATTCTGTAGAAAGATTGGCTACTGAATTTGGTAGCACACCTCGAAATTTGTTGCTGCTAAAATCTAAAACCCTCAGATGGCTGCTGTTGGTCAAACCGGACATGAAGTCCCAACCATTATGATCTTCATTTGCCACTAGCTGATTTTGTCCAAGGGTCAGGATTGATAAACTTTTCAGGTTATCTCCAAGACAAGGCGGGACTGTTCCTGAAATCATATTCGCTTCTACTCCGATTTTGGTAAGCATAGAACAGTTGCACAGCCAAGGTGGAATAGCACCATGAAACATATTTTCCCCTGCATTAAATATGCCAAGTACTGGAAAGTTGACATCCTTTGCAGTCGGTAATGATCCAGTTAGCTGGTTGAACTGTACATTAAATAAGCTGAGAGAGGACATGTTGAAAATGGAAGAAGGAACTTTTCCAGTGAGCTGATTCTTGTCTAGGTAGAGGTCAGAAAGAGCACGAAGGTTTCCAAGCGAGGAAGGAATGCTACCTGTGAAATTGTTCTCTGCGACAACAAGACCAGATAACACACGAAGGTTCCCTAATGATTCAGGAATACTCCCAGTTAAGCTATTACCTCCCAAGCTTAGGTATGTCAGTGAGGAGAGGTTTCCTATCCAGGAAGGGAGGCCACCATGAAGTTTATTTTCTTGCAAAACAAGGGCAGTCAGCGATTTTTTTTTCGAGAATACACCCTGGAAGGTGTATTAATATATAGAAGAAGCGGCAAAGAAGCCCGGCGACACCGCAAGCGGCAAGTTCATGCTGCCAACATGGGGTGGCAGCTCCCCGACCCAAAGCCTACTCTCCTAATTGCCACCACAACTCCACCGGCTCCGGAAAGCCAAAGCTATCACTACGAAAGAGCCCAGCGAGACGCCACCTTCCGTACTCCTCCCTGATCTTCGTCTTGATCGCCAGGACCGCCGGCGTCGCCAAATTGAAGACGACATCATTCCTGTGCGTCCAGATGGACCAGAAAACTAGGATCAACGAAGTCCACAAGTCACGCTGCGAGGCCCCTTGCCCAGGTCTAGAGGTCCACCAGGAGACCAGGTCCTCGTCCGCTGCAGGTAGCCAACCAAGCTTACCCCAACGGCTCAAAGCCCAGGTCCAGACTTCCCGAGCCACGACGCATCCCAGAAGCAGGTGCTGAATCGTCTCTGGCTCCTGATTGCAAAGGGGGCAAGAGGCCGGGGCGGGAAGGCCACGACGCTGCAGCCTATCGGCCGTCCAACATCTGTTCCGTGAGACGAGCCACGCGAAGAACTTGCAGGAGTAAGGGGCACGCGAGCGCCATATCTGCGAGGCCGTCGGCGCCCCAACCCTGCCCGCAAAGAAGGCCCGATAGGCCGAGCTCACCGAGAACTTCCCATCGACCGACCAATGCCACACAAACTCATCCGAGCGCTCGGGCACCAGCCGTGCTGCACCCACAACATGCCAGAGGAGGAAGAACTCCGCCACCGCGGCCTGCCCCAAGTCAGGACCACAGTCGCGCAACCATTCACCGTCAAGGCCTTCCTTAACTGTGCGAGTACTGACCTTGCGGCTTGCCACCAAGGCTAGGAGGTTCGGCGCGAGGTCGGCGACCCGCGCCCCATTGAGCCATCTATCCTTCCAAAAGAGCGCCCGCTCCCCATCGCCCAAGATGACCACCGTGGCGGACTCGAAGAGGGCTCTAGCCAAACGCGGAATCTGAAGGTTAAATTCCGCCCAGGCTTTGGTCGAGTCGACCCTTTGCAGCCACGCCCAACGGGAACGCAGGGCAAGGTTGAGGAGGCGCAGGTTAGGGAGACCCAGCCCCCCCAGCGCCTTGGGGGATGCGACCTGCTCCCAAGCCACCAGGCAGTGCCCACCTCTCGCATCAAGCCTGGCCTTCCACATGAAACCTCGACAGATCTTCGTCAACGCCTGCAAGGTCTTAGGCGGGATGTCAAGGGACATCATAGAATGCACCGGGATAGCTGAGAGGGTCGTCTGGACCAAGATGGTCCGCCCCCCACGCGTCATCAGCTTGGCGCACCAGGGCTGAAGCCTGTTGGCCGCACTGTCCACCACGGGCTGCAGCTGGGCCGCAGTGGGTTTACGGAGTCCCAGCGGCAGCCCCAAGTACTTACATGGCCATGTCGCGACCTCACAACGTAGGATGTCATGAGCAAGGTCGATCTGCTGAGGGGAGCACCTGATGGGATGGACAGAACACTTGGCGAGGTTGGTGCGGAGGCCAGACGCCTCACCAAAGTCCTCCACAATGGCCGCGCAAGTGAGGAGATCCAACCGATCCGGCTTGAGGAAGGTGACCACGTCATCCGCGTACATAGATGTACGATGCCGGAGACCCCGACTAGCCAGGTGCGCAAGCAGCCCATCAGCCGCAGCCCTCTCAAACAGGAGATGTAGCACGTCCATGACAGTATCAAAGAGCAAAGGGGAGAGAGGGTCCCCTTGCCTCAGCCCACGCCTGTTGGAGATCAGGCAGCCCGCCACTCCATTGACCAACACCCTCGTGGATGCCGTACCAAGAAGACCACAAACCATCGCATTCCAACGTGGGCCAAAGCCGAGCTTGGCAAGGACCTCGAGAAGAAAGGCCCAGTCGACCGTGTCAAAAGCCTTGGTGATGTCGAGCTTGAACATAACGGCCGGGGTCTTGGTGGCGTGCAAACGCTTAGCTGAGCATTGCACCAACTGGAAGTTATCATGAAGGCAACGCCCCTTGATGAAGGCACTCTGAGGGCAGTCAGCGATGACAGTGCTTGTAATGGCACAATACCCCCTTCAAATTTGTTGGTTCCAAGATTAAGAATAGTTAACGTCGAGAGGTTTCCCAAGAATGATGGAATTATCCCTGTGAGTTGATTCCCCCTGACTTGCAAATTCTCGATTCTCTGAAGGTTACGGAGAGAAGAAGGAAGTGAACCTGACAAGTGATTGTAGTTGAGGTTTAGGCTTACTAGATCGGTGAGGTTGCCAATCTCCAAAGGGATCGTTCCTGTGAGTTTGTTGTTGGAGAGATGAAGAACCTCAAGGCCGTGCAGTGAGCCTAACGAGCGGGGCATGGGGCCATCAAGCATGTTGTAATGCATCTCGACAAGGCGCAGGCTGGGCCAATCGCCCATGTCTGGAGATATTCCTCCGGTGAGGTTGTTGTGTGCCAGGCTTATGTTCTCGAGTTGCTGGCACCGTGACAGCGATGCCGGGATGCCACCTTCAAGGGAGTTGAAGCTCAGGTTGACATGCCTGAGGTCGAGGAGGCGGCCAAGCTCTGATGGTATGGCACCAGCGAGACGGTTCATGGGAAGCTGGAGCGCTCTCAGGTAAGTGAGGTTTCCTACTGAAGGGGCAATGGCACCTGAAAGGCCGAGGTTGCTGAGGTCCAGCGCCACGACACGGCCGCGACGGCGCCCCTGCATGCCGCACGTCACGCCGCGCCAGCGGCACAGAGGGAGCGACCGGTTGCCGCCCCATGAGGCCAGCGCCGACGACGGGTCGCTGGTTATTAGCGTCTTGAAGGACACCAGCGCAAGGTGGTCGGCGTTGGCCTCGGAGACTGGCTGACCATTGGCGACGACACTCGTGAGGAGAAACAGCACGGGCAAGGAAGAATATCCGGTGACCACCATTGCCAGGGAGAAGGAAGTAGCTTGGCAGTTCGGCGTTGGTTGCAGAGGATGCCCAACTTTACCAGTTCATGGAAGGCTGCTTGCCTTTTCTTCTTTTTCTTTCTCTCTATATATGAACTGTCCACATTCATTTATTGTCAAGACTTAGTCATTCAAATACGGCTTCATGACATTTTTGTCAATACTGAAGTCAATGAGATAAGGCTTCATGTCATATTTGTTGTCAAGACTTAGTCAATCAAATACGACTGCATGGCACTTTTTGTCAATACTTGATAGAAGTTTTATGCAACAATGCAGGAGGCTGCATGTGATCTTAATACAATAAAAGTTCATTGACCAGTTTGGCAGACTGCATCATTTTGGTGCGCATCCTTGTCTAAGTCCACCCATCTAGCTGAGTTCTTTAGATCTGGCCGGCTGGCTTTTAATTCTTTATGATTCCGTTTTGCAGGTAACTTACAAACTTCCCTTTTTTCATAAAAAGAAAATCAATAGCACTGGCAAACACTGTATCAATTTTTTTTGTATCCTCAAAAAAATGAAATAGTAGCAACTGACTGGCAAGTGCGCCGTTTTGGATCCTAAGCTTCAGTGAGTTTGGAGTTCAAAAAAAAGTGAAGGTATTTAAAAGTTTTAAATTTCTAATATTTTGTTAAAATTTTGTTAGACATACTAGTCACCCTTATGTGCATGTACAAGAAAAATCAGATTTTTTGAAAATTTAAATATGTTTTTTTTTATTTTTTCGGAAAAAACTAGTAGATGGTGTTTTTCTCACTCGAATTACAGGGACCTACACATATTAGTGCAGTATACCGGGGTCTCCGGCCAGAACCACACGTACAAGTTTCCCTGCATGTGGGTTGTCCATGAAGACATGGGTTCGATTCCCTTTATACACGATGTGGCGAACTAATTAGGTAATCCCTTTACTTAATCTGATATGGGATCTCTTGCTACCAGAAAGGAACTGAACTGGCTTGCCCGGAAAGATGAGAGTGCTCTCCCTTTCTGTCAAGTAGGCTATTTTTGTGTGGAATGCAGTCTGGAATAAGCATTCCTCGAACTGAGTTGTCCCTGTTGGTCCTAGGGTCGCCAAGGGAGTTGTAGCGAGATGGTGAGAAGCTCTAGCTTTGAGAGTTCCTGAATTAGTAGCTGTAGCTATGAGAAAGGAGTAGTGTTGGAGGAATATTTAGGCTCAGCCAATTCAGTCAAGGGTAATTTAGTAGATACCTAAAAGAAAAAAACAGATTTTTTGAAAATTTGAATATGTTTTTTGATTTTTAGAAAAAAAAAACTAGCAGATGGTGTTTTTGGTCCACTTTGGTCATTGATTTTGTATCAATTCTTACATATGTATAACCTATTTATGATTTTATTGGTCATAATTGCTAAAAGTTTGGCATAAAAGTGGAGGACAAATGGCAGTTTTATTTCCGAAAATTGAATTTCAGGTCCTCAGAATGGTCTCAAATAAAGAATACATAAACATGAAAATTGTCGATATGAAAACTTTGCCTCCTTGAATAAACTGTCCACACTCATTTATTGTCAATCGGATAGGACTTCATAACATTTCTAATCAAAACATGGTCAATCAGATACGGCTGCATGTCATATTTTCCAGTACTATATAGAAGTTCATTGACCAGTTTGGCAGACTGCATCATTTTGATGCGCACCCTTGTCTAGGTCCACTCACCTAGCTGACTTCTTTGGATCTTCTGTCGACAAGCTCTTGTGGCGGTTCTGGCTGACCTTAGTTTGTTCTTCACGATTCACTGTTGCAGGTAACTTGCAGTGTCTCTTTTTCATAAAAATAGATATCAATATCACTGGCAACAACTGTACCAATTATTTTTGAAAAGTGATTTTGGCACATGAGCACCAGGTGTTCCTGGTTTTTGAAAAACATATTTCTAGGATTTCAAAAAATCTGAGCTTAATTGCACATGCTTAGAAATCTCCTAAATGTACTGTAGAAATTTCGGAGGAAAATATGTTGTATTATGAACTATATAAAAAGACAAATTTTTGACAAAAATTATTGCTATACACAACCATAAATTTGTTTTTACTCTAGCTGAAAATACAATTATCCCTATACGCGGCCATAATTTTTTTACTATAGCTCAAAATACAACATAATTTCTACCAAAACTTTGCATGAGTATTCATAAAATGTGTATGTATTTGTGGAATAAATTTTATAATTTTCTGAAACATAGAAGTACAATTTTTAAATATTTCACAAATCGAAAGTACTGGTGCTATGTGTAACATCCCAAATTTAAAACAAAGAAGAAAATGAATTTCCTTTTTCCAAATTTTGGAACCAACAAAAACTTTTATTAAAACTAAGTAATATGCATAGTATTTAAGCATGTAGGTGTGATCTTTGCCATGATAGTTGCTTGGTATGTTGGAACATGTTTTCTAAACCCTAAACCTTACTCTTATTTTTTTCAACATCCAAGATAAAACAAAATAAAAAAGAATAAAATTAAAAAGAAAGGCCTATGTAAGCCTATGGCTATTATTGCAAATAATAAACCATTCCATGTTCTACCTTGTGTAGATGGTTTGCAAAACCTCAACAAACCTAACCTAGTGCTTACCAACTAAATCCAATGGGAAACAAAAATAAAATAAAAATATGCATAGAGGCCTATGTGGCACTTAGCCATAATACCAAATCTTGACCTATGCCAATATACCTGGACCAAATGGTTTGAAACCATTACTAAACTTAATCTAACACTCCATGAACTCAAAACAAGGACCTTCGGTCAAAGAAAAGGAAAAGAAAATAAAAACATAAAATGCACATATGTTCTTATGGCCAAATTTGCAAATCCTTAACCAAGGCTACAATGACTTGTGCCAATGCTTGTGAAACATAAATATATCAATAACAAACACTTTTGCATCAAAGAAACACAAATCAAAGCAAAGGACATTTCAAATTCCAACCACATATGATAATGGTCAAATCTGCCCAAAATAAAATGTTACCCACTTTGAGCCCCTGGATTAGGAGATTCTTAAACTAAACCTTCTCAATTCTTTCCACCTCATCCAAGACCATTTCAATATGAACACTTTTTGTGTTGACCACCATAGTTGACTCTGCTTCTATTGCTCAATATAAAAGTGACAAGTGGCAACATTGAAATAAAGTGTAGATCATACCCATTTTGATTTTTCACAAACTAACACCATTTTGCACACCACCACCACCATTCTACTCCAAACATCATTTGAATCAAGTCCACCAAAAATATTTGCAAATTTCCAAATTTGGTTTCATGCGGCCATTTGGTCGAGCACCTTGTGTGCAATAATCTGGAAAGTTAATACATGATATTATCCAAAGGATCTTAGGCTAAACCAGGGACCATTTGTGCTTATCATCACCCTTGTACCCCCTCTGCATCAAACCATGCCTAGCAGCCATGATAAAAGTGATGATATGATCAAAACTATGCCCATGCCGAGCCCTCATGCCAACATCATGCCATCATCAGCTCCTGCCCTCTCCTCTCACCCTCACTTTGTCAAAAAGACTCACCACACTCCACTGAGCATGCCTGTACTCGCCCTAGTCGAAACGGAGACGTGCACAGCTCAGAACGCGACGTGCCCAGACGCGCCCAGACGCGCCAGGACACGCCAGAGCGCGCATGGGCACAACCCTGGACGCGCCAATGCGCCGCCTCGCGCCATCGCTGTCGTCCTCCCCTCACTTTCTCTCCTCGCACGCGCCATCACCATGCCACAGGCTACCTCCTAGACACGCTCAGCTGCTTGCGGACGCCTTGTCGCCATCGCCATGATCGCCGTCCTTCCGCCACGGTACCGCACGGCATTGACATAGCCCAAGCTATCCCTTCCTCTTTTCTCCGCTCCATCACGTCCTTGAGCATCGCCATGATGTCGCCAACACGGCTGCGTCCTCGGCTTACCCCTCCGCCGCTCCAAACGTCGCCGCCATGATCAACCGCATGCGCACCCCCGCAGCACCCCTCCACCCTATAAATACATGCACTCCCTGGACGATTTCTTCACACCTCTCCACTTCCCTCCTCTCTTTGACCCTCCTCGAGCACCACCGCCATCCAATTTGCATCGTCGTCCTCCAATTGCTCGCCGGATTCCCGTGGAGCCGCCGCAGACGCCGCTGTTGATTGGAGCCACCTCCGGCGACGCCACCGGTACCATTCGCTTCGCTGTCGTCGACAACCTCCTCCTGCATCAACGCCCCGCCTCGCCGACCGCCGGTGAGCTCCCCCACCCCTAGCCTCGCCGCGCCAGTGACCTCTTCTCGTCGGAGACGACGACACACCTCGTCCGTCGATCTCGCTTCTAATCCAACGACTCTCAACGAGCGTACCGTTTCAGTGCGTTAAGTGAGGCTAACAGTGGAGCCCACTGTCAGTTGGCCCGCGTGTGCTAGACGCACTGTTGGGCCGGCCCAGTCCATTTCCTCTCTGTGGCCCAACTTGCTTTCCCGCCTAAGCCCAATTCGTTCAATTCAAATATTTCAATTTAAATAAATTGCTTACTGGTTCCATTTTCAAATTTGAATAGAATTAAATCTACTTGGCCAAATTTAACAAATTTTATATATTTGGAAATCTTAGAAAATTATCTCAACAACTACACTGGTCTCGACCCTAGATTCATTTTAGAATTTATGTGGTAGGTTTACAAATTTCAAACAATTATTAAAAATCAACCATAATGAGTTTTGAGGTGAATCAAATTCTCATAATTCACATTTCAAATACTCTAATTGTTTATGCAAAAATATGATATGGTTGCTTCATATGATCATGGGCTAGATTCAAACAGTGGCTATGTGGCCATTTCTAGCTCATCTAAATTATTTCAAAAATGGTATTTAAATTATATGAGGTGTAGCATCTCATTTAAACCATTGTTCCAAGTAACTCAATATGAGGTGATGACATTTGACTTCATGACCCCATACGTTATTATTTGAGAATATTAAATCATCTCCATAGTGGTATTTAAATTGCATGAGGTATAATACCTTATTTAAATCATTTTCCCCAAATGATAAAGATGAAGTGTTGACCTTGGTCAACATGTGCTCATCCATTATTATTTGAGGAGATTAAATCTTAACAAGATTTAGTGAGAGGAAATTATTTCTCCAAAGAATTAAATAGAAACCCTAATAAATATTTATAATGAGAGGAAATTATTTTTCTTAAGAAGAAAACAAAGTCAACCAACATAATAATAATGTTGTGATACTAGCGTAGCTTGTGTGACTCATGTGTGTGCTTAGTCTAGCTTCTAAGATTTGATTGGTGATTGTGTACTCCGTATCCGTTTTTAGACGCTAGCACCGAGGAGTACCAAGAGGAGGAGGAGGTCTACTTCCAAGGAGAAGAAGACCACTTTGATCAGTACACCAACTAAGGGAAACTAATATTCTTGCAAGCCACTCTAATGCAAAGCTCTACAAGGGCAAGGCACCATTACATGTTACTTTATGCTTAATGATCATATCATATGCTTTTACCCTTCAATTATTTTGCTTATTGTTTATCAAAGTTTACTTTTTGATTCATGATTCACTTGGTCTAGAATAGAACAAGAGCATCAAATTTAGCCTAGAGCAATCAAACCTAGATACCACCCCTCATGACTAGTTGCTAGTGCTAAACAAATAAAATTGACTACTCTAGATGGGAACATGTGAAATGAAATGACTTTGAAAGATTTTGAAGGTGAATGTGACATGAATAACTTGGTGAATTTTGATGAAAACTGATGATTGGGTTTGGATGCGATACCCTTCCAATTATACAAGTACCCCCACAATACCTGATTATGGGTAGGGCTTAACTAGAAGTTTATGTATTTTAGTATGGGTTCCCTCTAAACAAGCGTCGTACGGGTTATGCCGAGGCTGCCTCCGTTGAAAGTGAAATGACGTGAACATGAGGTGAATGTCAGACCCGAGCCCTGTGCAGTTCCCAGGTTGACGATTTGTCTTCACTGGGAGGCCAAACTCATGGGGAGAGGTGCCTATACTAGGGTATATAAGTGAAAGGTTAGGGTTGATGATCCGCGTACTGAGTTACGATGATTCAGGGTTATCCCTGACGGATGTAATCAAAAGTTGTGGCACAAGAGTACAACCTCTGTAGAGTGTTAAACCTATTCGAATAGTCGTGCCCACGGTTACGGACAATTGGAAAGGCCATGCTGTTCCGTTGTCAGATCTTTTTCTTAAAAAGGAATGATGAATTGAAAGGTGACTTGACTTGAATCACAACTGAGTTATGGGAATGACACTAATGTTTCCACTTGAATTAGTCTAGCAAATGAAGAGTCTTTACTAAATGTTTATGAACTAAACTTGGCTTTATGCAAATAAACCTAGAGCTTAGCACCCCCTTACTAAAATTGATAAGTACTTACATTAGTATTAGTTTGCGAGTACTTTAAAGTACTCATGTCTGTGTCCCTGGCTATTCAAATGCCAGACTGTGAATAGGAGCAACAGTATCAAGACGACGGACAACAGGACGTCTACGATAACTAGGAACATCTTCTAACGTCAAGTGTTGCCTGTGGAATAGATAGTCCACTACTACTTCACTTCCGCTACGTATTGTGTTGTTGATCATTAGGTCAACTATTTGTGTAATCTTGGATCATGTGATCTATTGTTGTAAGACGATTATGTGTTGTAATAAATGATGACTCTATGATATTCAACTGTTATGTCTCGCAAAAACAATCTTCCTGGGATTGCGATGTATGGCATAATAGGTATCTGGATTTAAAAATCCGGGTGTTAACACTATGTGCACCAAATTTGCGTCCATATTTTCTTATATTCTCAAGAAAACAAAAGGAAACGGATAAGAACTGTGGCAACTGGCTGAACTTCTATATATTTTGCATCGCCGCCAACTGAGTAATAACCAGCCAACCCTTTGCCAAAATTAGTTGTAAGGGCATCTCTAGCGGTTCGACCTGTCCGTCCAGGAGCAAACGTGGACCTGTCCGTCCAGGAGCAAACGTGGCCCAAAAATGCTCCGCGGCGTCTGGGCGGACGTTGTGCGCTTCTCGCACGGTTCATTTGGCAGCGAAACAGATGCTTCGTTTTCAGCGGCATAACTAATGGGCAGCGTGTTGCAGCTTTTTGTGCCGCATTAATGGCACTCGTGCTGGTGAGTGACATCGCAGCGGTTTCAATGGCAGGGCATTGAAGGCGAGGTGGCGGTCGAGCCTTTCTAAGGGCCGCTGGCGTCGCCTATTTTCTCGACCATGCCATTGCCAGAGCCTGACATATCCACCCGACCGACGCCATGGGGAAGGGTTAGTCGTGCCGCAAGACGAAGAATAACCATGAGGCAAGCGGCTCGCGGTCCGGCAAGAAGCCGCGTGTAGGGCAAGAAGCCGGGGCGAGAGCGCCGCGACGAGGTGCGCTGCCGCCGAACAATCTTGCCGGCCGACTTGCCAGAAGATCCGGCGTATGCGTTCAACTCTTACAACTGGATATCGTTCGGGACGCGTGAGTTTGACCCGTGCCGCCTAGTGGGATACCTCGGCGACGTTGACTACTTCAACTGCGAGCTCGCCATGGGCGAGAACGACGAGGGTGAGTACGACAACGACGTGGACGAGGACTCTGAGGACGACGACACTGAAAATGCCGAGGCCGAGTACGAGGCCGAGTCCGTCGGTCATGTCCAACGCGGAGACATCGGCCACGACGACGGCCTCGCCATCCAGCTTCGGGAGTCGTCACTGGCGCAGCCGCGCAGGGGAGGCCGGCGACTCCTCCGACCACGCCGACACGTACCCACGGGCGCGTCGTCTCCTGCTCCTTCAACGACCTAGGATCCATGGCCAAACAGTTGATTGGGTACATCCTTTAAGCTGCCGCAGGGATCGTCAGAATCACCTTGAGTTCTGTAACTGCATAGTCCGATTGATTCCGAAACAGTTGGTGTTTCTTCAAGGTACCCTTAAATTTTTGTGTTGTTTTTAGTTGCGTCTAGTCGTTCTTGGGGTCAATTGGAAGGGCAAAATTGATACACGCATACACGGGGTGCCACGGAACATGAGAACCCACCACGGGGAACCAGAAGGCGATCGAACTGTTAGGCTAACTAGCAGTGTCGTCGGCGTCATCCGTCGAACCCGAACTAACGAATTTGACCTCACTTTGGGCAACCATCTACTTACCGATCACGGTGGAGGTCAAATCTAGCATGCCGCCCGCCAAAGCCACCCTTTGTTGAATCATCATTTCCATGTGTCTCCGCACATGCAGCTCTGACTTCTCCCCGCTCAGAGCGGCAAAAAATGCAAGTTGGCTTCCTTTTAGCACATAGGCTACCAACATTAGAAGGGCTTGCAAGTTCTTTGTGTGATTGATGGCCAAGGATAGGTGTTGGACATGGATGGCCGGCATGCTTGGCCGGCGAGGTCTGCCCCATCCCGCCGCATCTCCCCTACCCTATGCGACCCTAGCACACATCATGCTTCACTTCAGTGTGGCTCCGGAAGCATGATACCCCATCTGCAAGAGTGGCATCTTATGGAATGAATCTGTGGATGCCGAACACATGCATGTGCCTCACTGAATGGTGGGACCAACAAGAGAATGACATGCCAAATCCAATGTGACATCTAGATGATGGTCATCCTAGGGTTATGGTTCATCTGGAGGCACCACATCGATGTGGTGTTCAGTGGTGCCTCATCTGCGGCGACGATGATATATACCGCATAAAGTGAACAAGAAGATGTGCCTATGGTGAATGGCATGACTGATTCGAGGCGAGTTGTTTGGAGAGGGGGGTTAGCGAGCCGGTGATGGTGATGGCGAAGAGTAGTTTGAGTGTAGCTAGTTTCTAAAAGTAAGAGTATCAAATCCATGGTGGAGCTGATTGGTAATAGTTACCGTCTCTCGTTGTACGTTCACTTAAATGTACCTATAAGCTCTCTTTAAATCCAAAGCAATGATAACAATGATAGTTTTTGAGAAGTTGTAACCAAAGTAAATAAAATAAACTAAATTAAACGAGACATTGCGAATGATAGCAACTCAATAGCGGTAAAGCGTTCTCGGAGAGTTGCGGGTCAAGAACTAGCCTAGGTATGATGATTAGAAATATTGATTTTGTATTTTACATATGTTTTGGGTGGCAAGGCTCCTTGAATGGATGCTTCCAGAAGTACTGTTTTATACTCTCATGACCACTACCTTATCCCATCATCTGCCATGCACGTCCACTAATTAAGGGTCTCCCCATGGTCGTGGTCATAGGTATTAGTCCTTATTATCCTCGTATATTGATACGTCTCCAACGTATCTATAATTTCTGATGTTCCATGCTAGTTTTATGACAATACCTACATGTTTTGCTCACACTTTATAATGATTTCATGCATTTTCCGGAACTAACCTATTAACAAGATTTGCTGTTTTTGGTTCCAGAAAGGCTATTCGGGCAATATTCTCGGAATTCGACGAAACGAAGACCAAACATCATAATTCACCGAGACGGACCAGGACACCGAAGGGGAGTCAGAGGGGAGGCCTGGGGATTTGATCATATTCTTGGGGATTTCAATCTCTCTCTCTCGATCATCTATATATATCGTTGGTGGCAAAAAAACACATATATATACGCATGCACTGCTTTATGCGTAAAGGCGCGGTGCCTCTAATAATGTGTGTGCGCACTCGATCGATGATCCCTAAACCTTAAACAACCCTAAAACCCTAATCCCTAATCCCTAAACCCTAAACCCTAAACCCTAAACCATAGACCCTAATTAAACCCTAACCCTCTACCCTAGCTAACCCTAAACCCTAATTAAACCCTATGTATAAGCCAACGACACTTAATTGTGCATCGAGCAGGCCAGGGGTGCCTCGCGGTCCTCTAATTAAATTAAATGTGCCATGCATTAACCCTAAACCATATATATGTAACTAACCCTAGCTAATCAACCCTACTTAATTAAAACACATAACCCTAAACTATACTAGATATAACCCGATCTAATAAAAACATGCTCTATATATAGCAGCTAGCTAGTGATACGTCTCAAACGTATCTATAATTTCTGATGTTCCATGCTAGTTTTATGACAATACCTACATGTTTTGTTCACACTTTATATCATTTTGATGCATTTTCCGGAACTAACCTATTAACAAGATGCCAGAGTGCCAGTTCCTGTTTTCTGTTGTTTTTGGTTCCAGAAAGGCTGTTTGGGCAATATTCTCGGAATTCGACGAAACGAAGACCCAACATCTTATTTTTCCCGGAACCTTCCAGAAAGTCAGAGTGGGACCAGAGGGGAGCCCTAGGGGCCCCACACGTGGTGGCCGCGCGGGCTCCACCCTGGCCGCGCCGGCCTAGTGTGAGGAGGCCCCGTGGCCCCTCCGACTCCGACACTTCGCCTATTTAAGCCGTCCTGACCTAAAACATCGATACCGATTGACGAAACTCCGAAAAGCTCTAGGCGCCGCCGCCATCGCGAAACTCCAATTCGGGACAGAAGTCTCTGTTCCGCACCTGCCGGGACGGGGAATTGCCCCTGAGCCATCTCCATCGACACCACCGCCATCTCCATCGCCATCGCTGTCTCCTATGATGAGGAGGGAGTAGTTCTCCCAGGCGAGGGCTCTACCGGTATGTCTCTCTCTGTACTCCAATACAATGATCTCATGAATTGCTTTGCATGATTGAGATCCATATGATGAGCTTTGTATCGCTATTAGTCTATGTGCTACTCATGTGATGTTATTAAAGTAGTCTATTCCTCCTGCATGGTGTAAAGGTGAAAGTGTGTGCATCGTGTAGTTCTTGTCGTAGGTTATGATCATAATCTCTTGTAGGTTATGGAGTGAATTATCACTATGATAGTATTGATGTGATCTATTCCCCCTTTCATAGTGTAATGGCGATAGTGTGTATGCGATGTTAGTTCTCGGTTTATTTTGCAAAGATCTATTATGCTCTAAGTTTACTTAAATATGAATGCTGAATGTTGTGGCGCTTGTTAACTCCGGCTTGAGGGAGCTCTTGTAGCCCTACATAACGAATGGTGTTTGTCATCCAACAAAAGAGTGTATGTAGCACAAATGAGAGAAGTTATTTATTTATTATGCGATCAATGTTGAGAGTGTCCACTAGTGAAAGTATGATCCCTAGGCCTTATTTCCAATACTGCAAACACCGCTTACTTACTGTTCTACTGCATGTTTACTCGCTGCCATATTTATTTCAGATTGTTATTAATACTCATATTCATCTATACCACCTGTGTTTTACAATCTCTTCACCGAACTAGTGCGCCTATACATCTAACAAGTGTATTAGGTGTGTTGGGGACACAAGAGACTTCTTGTATCTTAATTGCAGGGTTGCTTGAGAGGACTATCTTTGACCTCTACCTCCCTGAGTTCGATAAACCTTGGGTGATTCACTTAAGGGAAACTTGCTGCTGTTCTACAAACCTCTGCTCTTGGAGGCCCAACACTGTCTACAAGAATAGAAGCACCCGTAGACATCAGCTAGCAAACCGTAGATTAACACCAATTAAAATATACATGGCCTATATCGATCATGTTGTATAACATATCCCTCAGATTCATTAATTAATTATATAATTATTGTGATAAATTAATTAACTTGAATTTTGACAAGTTCTCTCGAATGAAAACACATTTGATTAAGTTGCCTCATAATATATATATAATTAGTGTGCATGCATGGACTACCATGCATTCGTGCATATATTTTAATGTATATTTGAACCTATTCTTGGGGATTTCAATCTCTCTCTCGATCATCTATATATATCGTTGGAAAAAAACACATATATACGCATGCACTTTATGCGTAAAGGCGGGTGCCTCTAATAATGTGTGTGCGCACTCGATCGATGATCCCTAAACCTTAAACAACCCTAAAACCCTAAATCCCTAATCCCTAAACCCTAAACACCCTAAACACTAAACCCTAAACCCTAGACCCTAATTAAACCCTAACCCAAACCCTAACCCTCTACCCTAGCTAACCCTAAACCCTAATTAAACCCTATGTATAGGCCAACGACACTTAATTGTGCATCGAGCAGGCCAGGGGTGCCTCGCGGTCCTCTAATTAAATTAAATGTGCCATGCATTAACCCTAAACCATATATATGTAACTAACCCTAGCTAATCAACCCTACTTAATTAAAACACATAACCCTAAACTATACTAGATATAACCCGATCTAATAAAAACATGCTCTATATATAGCAGCTAGCTAGCAAACCGTAGATTAACACCAATTAAAATATACATGGCCTATATCGATCATGTTGTATAACATATCCCTCAGATTCATTAATTAATTATATAATTATCTTGATAAATTAATTAACTTGAATTTTGACAAGTTCTCTCGAATGAAAACACATTTGATTAAGTTGCCTCATAATATATATTTAATTAGTGTGCATGCATGGCCTACCATGCATTCGTGCATATATTTTAATATATATTTGAACATATTCTTGGGGATTTCAATCTCTCTCTCTCGATCATCTATATATATTGTTGGTGGCCAAAAAACACACATATATACGCATGCACTTTATGCGTAAAGGCGCGTGTGTAATGTGTGTGCGCACTCGATCGATGATCCCTAAACCTTAAACAACCCTAAAACCCTAAATTAATTATCGATCTCCCTGTGATTCATTAATTAATTATATAATTATCGATGATAAATTAATTAACTTGAATTTTGACAAGTTCTCTCGTATGAAAACACATTTGATCAAGTTGCCTCATAATATATATATAATTAGTGTGCATGCATGGCCTACCATTCATTCGTGGATATATTTTAATATATATTTGAACATATTCTTGGGGATTTCAATATCTCTCTCTCGATCATCTATATATCGTTGTTGGTGGCCAAAAACACACATATATACGCATGCACTTTATGCGCAAAGGCGCGGGTGCCTCTAATAATGTGTGTGCGCATCGATGATCCCTAAACCTTAAACATCCCTAAAACCCTAATCCCTAATCCCTAAACCCTAAACACCTAAACACTAAACCCTAGACCCTAAACACCCTAAACACTAAACCCTAAACCCTAGACCCTAAACACCCTAAACACTAAACCCTAAACCCTAAACACCCTAAACACTAAACCCTAAACCCTAGACCGTAAACACCCTAAACACTAATCCCTAAACCCTAAACACCCTAAGCACTAAACCCTAAATCCTAGACCCTAAACCCTAACCCTAACCCTAACCCTAAACCCTAGCTAACCCTAAACCCTAATTAAACCCTATATATAGGCCAACGACACTTAATTGTGCATCAAGCAGGCCAGGGGTGCCTCGCGGTCCTCTAGTTAAATTAAATGTGCCATGCATTAACCCTAAACCATATATATATAACTAACCCCTAGCTAATCAAACCCTAGTTAATTAAAACACATAACCCTAAACTATACTAGCTATAACCCGATCTAATAAAAACATGCTCTATATATAGCAGCTAGCTAGCTAGCAAAACGTAGATTAACACCAATTAATATATACATGGCCTATATCGATCATATGTTGTATAACATCTCCCTGATTCATTAATTAATTATATAATTATCGATGATAAATTAATTAACTTGAATTTTGACAAGTTCTCTCGAATGAAAACACATTTGATTAAGTTTCCTCATAATATATATATAATTAGTGTGCATGCATGGCCTACCATGCATGCATTCGTGCATATATTTTAATATATATTTGAACATATTCTTGGGGATTTCAATCTCTCTCTCTCTCTCTCTCTCGATCATCTATATATCGTTGGTGGCCAAAAAACACACACATATACGCATGCACTTTATGCGCAAAGGCGCGTGTGCCTCTAATAATGTGTGTGTGCGCACTCGATCGATGATCCCTAAACCTTAAACCCTAATCCCTAATCCCTAAACCCTAAACACCATAAACATTAAACCCTAAACCCTAGACCCTAAACCCTAACCTCCTAACCCTAAACCCTAAACCCTAATTAAACCCTATATATAGGCCAATGACACTTAATTGTGCATCAAGCAGGCCAGGGGTGCCTCGAGGTCCTCTAATTAAATTAAATGTGCCATGCATATATATGTGTTTAATTTGGGGATTTCAATCGCTCTCTCGTATGTAGCTCTCTCTCTATCTCTCTCTCTCTCTCTCTCTCTCTCGTTGGTGGCCAACAACACACACATGCACTTTGTGCGCAAAGGCATGCGCCTCTAATAATGTGTGCGCAGTCGATCGATCTAGTTTTGATTAATCATAGCACACAAATAAAGAAGTTGTATTTGAATCCACACAACCTAATCTAAAACACATAACCCCTAACATGGCATAATTAATTAACCCCTTCTCTCTTCCTAATTAGTGGAAATTGCACAAAATCAAAAGGGGTCCCTCACTAATTATACATATCTGCTAGATTGTGATAAACTTTTGCCCCATATATATTTGGTGGATGGGTGCATCTTAGCATGTAAAACAATTAGTGTTTGCAAATGGCGTTGTCAAAATTTATGTACAAATGATTTCTTTCCATCCAAAGTGCATAAAATGGGAGTTTTAATGAAGAAAGTACAAATAAAACAGCTCAACATGCTTCCACACCCCGATTTTCACACGAAGTAGAGCATATTTAAAGGATAATTCCAGAGTTTTACTATTTTTCAAGAAACTTTGCTAATTTTCCCCCACTCACATGACTTTATGTCGATTTAACGAAAATATGGCGAATTTAAACTACATGGGCGGGATAGTTTGAATTGTGCGCGCGGCAAAGGGAACCGCCTATTCCTCAACCTTGTGCACGATAAATTACACACACAACTCCATTAAACGCCACCTACTGACCTTAATTATCACCCCGGAGGCCCGGCCGCATGACCCCACCCACCCCTACACAACTTATCCCCGTCCGTGCGAAGAGCTTCCCCTCCCCGTCCCGTCCGTGCGAAGAAGAAGCTTCCCCTCCCCGTCGTTCTTCTCGAGACGCACCGGCGGTCAAGTTGATCCACGGTAGGGCTGCTATCTCTAGCTCAATCATGTATCGGGCAAGACGGCCTAACGATTTATATTTTCTTGATGCTGCTAAAAAAATTCGTCAGTATGCTCGAACTAATTGGCACTTTATAGTTTTCCGCTCGATTTGTCATCGATCAATTTGTTCATTTGCGTGGGCATATAGAGTCAGTTCTGCACTCGATCCGTTAATTTGCTGAAATGCCATGGCAGAGTTTTGTACACGATCTGTTTGCTAAAATGTCGATGGGCATTTTTTGTTTTGTACTCGACATGATTGCTGAAATGCATAATCATGTAGTATAGTTTTGTACTCGATGGATATACATTTCCTACTTCTCCTTAAATTAATCACCAACCACTGTATCTCATAATTAAACAGATGGACAGAACTTGGATACTGCATGGACACTTATGTTCCCCTTCATATATAAATGGTGTTCAACCCTTTATGGGGTTTATTAGAGCTCATGAAGGTCACAACCTGGACGTGTATTGCCCGCGCTGCACATGTATGAATGGTGAGAAGAGGCCTCACCTGTAGTGGCAGATCATTTACACATTTTTGGGATGGACCGCACATATGTTAGGCGGGTTTAGCATGGTGAACCATATAATGATCCTTTAGCAGGAGAAGCAGATCTTGCTCACACTGTATGTGTGCTGGCATATGTAGTTAATTATTTATATTGATGATGCCGCTGTTTCAATCAATAGTTTGCATTGCTGTGCAAGGTTCTGTACTCAAATTTAACTTGTTGCAGATGGATGGACGGGAAGGAGAGAAAAAGCGCTTGCTTCAGGAAACGGGTTTCAGCTCTGGGACATGTGCTGTGCCAGATGAGAAGGTAAATATGTAAAACGGCATTTGTTCAGGTTGCATCCCTTAGATGTTTGTCTAATCGGTTGATGTACTAATTGCAGAAGCATAGAGTTGAAGAGGTCTCTCAATTTGATGGGAGATTTGAAGATGAATCTCAGTTTGATGCACCTGTGGATGGTACTTATGACGAGCCTTTCATAGACGAAGGTCCTGCACCTGAGATTATCCAGCCTACAGAAGAGGCTGTGGACCGAGTACACAGCTTTGCGTTGAAGTGGATGCACGCCCGGAAATCATCAGGGGCGTCCGGGTAGTCTCAAGACCACCCAGCCCTGATGCACCTGTGGATGGTACTGATGACGAGCCTTTCATAGACAAAGGTCCTGCAACTGAGATTATCCAGCCTATAGAAGGAGGCCGTGGACCGAGTACACAGCTTTGCGTTGAAGAGGATGCACACCCGGTAGTCTCAGGACCACCCAGCCCTGATGCAAAATGTTGAGCTACTTTATGATTCATACTCTTATGTTCTGGTGCTGTAGTATGTTATGATTTGTACGCCTTTGGCGCTAGATTAAGCATTCAGTGGATGATCGCGTTGCAAAATTTGACACCCACACAATCAGTTCATCATATGAGTAGTAGCAAAATTACTTCTACAGCGATTCCTGCCAGCGCATTAGTTGGTAGCATGAAACACTTTCAGGTACTCCCCTCTGATTCATATTAATTGACTCAATTTTGTCTAGATATGGATGTATCTAGATGCATTTGTTAACTAGACTAACAAACTTGAGTCAGTTAATATGAATCCGTGTAAACCGCCCAAGTCCTCGAGCAGCTAGTTTATTGACTCTGGACTCCAAGCCTCTCGCGGCAAGCCATCGACGAAGCTTTGACCAGATCTTGGCCCGCAATTTTTTTGTGGCGAATAGCAAAGCTTTGACCAGTTCCTCTCGGGATACAGCACGCCGGTGAGCTTGCATGGTTGCCATGAGCACTTTCCGGCGGAACTTCCTCAGCGCCCTCAAGCCGCTGCTGCGAGACAGCACGCAGTGCCTCGAGGTGGACGGAATTCTGATCTCAGGGCGGGGGGTCCGCCTCGTCCGGGAACGATCTCCAGCGGATTAACGAGGACATGCATGGCGGCCAGGGGATTTGGTTTTTTTTTTGGTTTGAGCTTGGGATTTGGGGTTTTTCGGATAGGGGAGGAGGAATCGAGGAAGAGGAAGGAACAGCCGCGTGCTTGGCACGTGGCGGTGTGCTTGAATTTCGAATTTTTGTGAAATGTTTCATTTCCCGCTACAATTCGGGGGTTTCTTGACGCGCCAATGCGTCCCGCCGGGCAGCTTCAAGTGAATTTGGGGTGCCACACTATGGGCCCCAGTTTCAGAGACATGTAATGACTAGTCACATCAGTAAGTTCACTGTGTAATAAAATATGTTACCCCTCCCCTTTATGTAGCACCCCTTCTCTCCCGATCGAGTGCCGATTGCCGACGGATGCAAGCCGCTAGCTCGATCCCCTCCTTTCGCCTCCACCGTCCAGGCATCCAGCTTGGAGGGGCAAGCTGCATCTAGACCAAGCGGATTAGGTAGGACTAGTAATGTTCTTTCCTTTCTCGAGATCGTTTTTTCCTCACCTCGATATCTTGCGCATCTCTTTCCTATTCTGGGCGAAGGGGTGTCTTTCTGGTCACCCTCGAGCTGGGAGTGATTGATGGGGGTGGGGGGGGGGCTACCTTTGCTTGGATTGGGGTGTTCTTCCTTTATTTGTCGACATTTGAAACATTTGTAGTTTCTGCTGATCCTCACTGTATCTTTTGTCAGCTTGTACAGGAAAGGAAAGACCTCGGCGGTGGGGGCAATGGAGTGTAAGGCCACCACGCATGTGGGCAGTTGGCTGAGCTGCTGCTCCCTAGCCCCGCAGGCACTCCGTTTGCTTATCCACTCTTTACCTTTTAAGTGTCTCTCTGCATCCTCAATCTGTTCCTGTTCTGGAATATTCTTAAAGTAGCACATGTCTTCAGCTGTTTGTGCGTAAAGCCTCTGTGACACCATGCTCTATATTCTCTGTATCAGGTTGGTACCTCCAGGTTCCGTGCTGAGGCTATGGGGAACGAGAATAGCGCCCCACCTGCTGCAGGAGCATGGCCCGATCTGCAGCACAAGAAGCGAAATGCCACTGCCGAGCTGGGCAGGGACCGCCCAGGGGTAATTTTTTAAACCAACTTACCATGATGTAGTCTGAATCTGATACTCCTCAGATCCAAATTAATTGACTCAACTATCTGTAGATACGGATGTATCTAGATGTGTTTTAGCTCTAGATACTACTGCCTCCATCCCAAAGCTTTGGGCTTATATTATTTTTAGAAAGTCAAACTATACCATGTTTGACTAAGCTTTTACCAAAAAATAGTAACATGCAAAATACAAAATTAATATCATTAAATAGATAATAAAATATATTTTCCTACGGTATCTACAAAGTATTATATTTGTTGATAGAATGTTCTAAAATTTTGGTCAAACTTTGCTTGTTTTGATTTCTCAAAAATAAATAAGCCTTAAGCTTTTCGATGGTGGTAGTACATTCATATCTAGACAAAGCTGAGTCAACTAGTTTTTTTGTCTGTCCATAGCTAGTGTTCACGCTGCAAAAGGCTAAGAGCATCCACTATATGCATCAGTCTATCTCATACAGTAATTCAATATCACTGCTGAGGTCTGCCTTTTGTTTTGCTATTCATATGCAGACTGAAACTTTAGGGCCTTTACTCAAAAGGAAGATCAAAACTGCGGCTGATCAGGCTGCCAGTATGTTGATGCCGCCCCCATATTCTAAATGCCTCTACAAGCACAAGGCCACGCGCCAGCTGGGTGGTGATCTTTTAATGAATATGGTATATTTTCTTAATCCACAAAACATGCCTTGATTTTTCTCTGTTTATTGTCGGTTTTTTCTATGCTTGCCAAAAGTTTACAACAACAACAACAACCAAGCCTTTCAGTCCCAAACAAGTTGGGGTAGGCTAGAGTTGAAACCCATAAGATCTCGAAGCCAAAAGTTTAGAAACACCAAATTCGTTTTCTTACAATCATCATACAGTAATGTTCATCTACTCCAGTTCCCCTAACCCAACAAAAAATGATGTTAATTACGATTTTTAGATTAAAAGAGCACCATTAGGCGCTGTTAATTACGACTTTGAGATTAAAATGTCATTTGCAACTGTTAATTACAATTTTGAGACAAATGGTTAGTTTAACCTCGATCTCTTCTGCTCTCCATTTTTCCCAACCGAACAAAAATGTAACCATTCCATTCCTCTGAAATGGAACCATTCCATTCCATTCCACGTTGTTTCAGAACCGAACACACCCTTGCATTGTTGTGAACTGTTGTCCATACACGGCCATACCCTTCCACTTACATCCAGCACTATATGCATCTGTCTCAGAGTCATTCAATATCACTGCTGAGATCTGTTCCCATTCTTATGCAGGCTGAAACTGCTGCACCTTTACTCAAGTGGATGCAAAATGAGGCTAATGAGGCTGCTGTGAGGACGATGGTGCCGGCACCATCTTCCGAAAACCTCTACAAGCACGAGGCCATGGGCCAGCTGGGTGGTGACCTTTTAATGAATCTAGTATATTTTCTTAATCCACATACATGATTTCATTATTATCTGTTTAATTACTGTTGGCTTTGTCTAATGCTTACCAAAAGTTCAGAAACACTGCGTTTGCTTACAATCATCATACACTAATTTTTCACTTTTCAGTCTGTCTCATCCAGTATATAAACTGTTGATTTCCGTTGGCTTCTTTTGTAATCATTTGCATTGTTGTCAACTGTTCTCTATGCACAACCCTATTCTTCCACTTACACCCCGCACTATTTGCATCAGTCTATCTCATAGATTTATTAAATATCAATGATGAGTTCTGTTGCTATTCATATGCAGGATGAAACTTCTGTGCCTCTACTCAAATGGATAAAAAATGATCCTGATGAGGCTGCTGTGAAGACGATGGTGCCGCCACCATCTTCTGAAAACCTTCTCAAGCACAAGGCCACGGGCCAGCTGGGTGGTACCCTTTTCAGTGGCATATATTTTCTTAATCCTCATACATGATTTGATTTTTGTCTGTTTATTGCCGGCTTTGTCTAATGCTTACCAATAGTTCAGAAACACACACACCTATTCTTCCACTTACATCCAGCACTATATGCATCAGTGTCTCATAGATTCATTTTATATATCACTGCTGATGTCTGTTGCTCTTCAATTTTCATATGCAGACTGAAACTGCTAAGCCTTCATTGGTCAAAAGGATTGCAACTGCTGCTGATGAGGCATCTGCAGCTGCCACCAAGTTACTGTCAGCCCCACCTTCTGGATGCTTATATAAGCTCAAGTCCAAGGACCAGCCAGGCCGTAACCATCCAAGGGTTTAGGTATATTTTCTTAAGCCACATATACATGCCATGATTTATGTCTGATATTATCACCGGCTCTGTCTAATGCTTTTTGGAATTCGGAAACACCAAATTAGCATGCTTATATTCATCATACACTAATTTTTCACTGTTCAGTTTGTAACATAGTGTTATGCACTCGCTTGTCAACATTTGCATTGCTCTGAACTATGCACTTTACACAACCTAATTCTTCCACTTACATTCAGCGCTACGCACCAGTAGTACCTCCCATGTTTCCTTCACCATCCCGATGCCGAGCTTGCGGGAATATGGCGGGCCCATGTACATAAACCGCATATAACACCTCCTATGGCTCTATCTACCTTTCTAGTAACTCCTTCACAGAGTTACAGGTATGTATTCTCAGTGGTTTAGCATGAATTGGCATATAGTAAAGTCTTGTTTTTAGTCTTCCTGCTTCTTACATTTGTATCAATTTTCTCATGCAGACTGTACCTTGTGAACTTCGTCCAATGATTAACCAGATGTGTCCGCATGAAGGGTCTTTCACTATGAATGGCAATGGCAAATTGATGAACACCTACACGGTCTATGAGGTGTATGTCTACAAGACGCAGTCCATCACATATTTGTATGGACATGATTGGAGAAAGTTTTCTTTTGACTACGGTCTGAAGAAGGGTGATACGTCTCAAACGTATCTACAATTTCTTATGTTCCATGCTACTTTTATGACAATACTTGAATGTTTTATACATACTTTACAGCATTATTATACATTTTCCGGCACTAACCTACTAACAAGATGCCGAAGTAGTTCTTTTTCTGCTGTTTTTGGTTTCAGAAATCCTAGTAAGGAAATATTCTCGGAATTGGACGAAATCAACGCCCGGTCCTGTTTTTACACGAAGCTGAAGACCGAGGGGGAAAGGAAGTGGGGCCACGAGGTGGCCAGACACTAGGCGGCGCGGCCCAAGCCCTGGCCGCGCCGGCCTAGTGTGTGGGCCCTCGCGTCGCCGACCTACCCTTCCGCCTACAAATAGCCTTCGTGGCGAAACCCCCTACGAGAGCCACGATACGGAAAACCTTCCGAGAGCGCCGTCGCGAATCCCATCTCGGGGATTCAGGAGATCGCTCCGGCACCCTCGAGAGGGGAATCATCACCGGAGGGCTCTACATCATCATGCCCGCCTCCGGATTGATGCGTGAGTAGTTCATCCTTGGACTATGGGTCCATAGCAGTAGCTAGATGGTTGTCTTCTCCGCTTGTGCTATCATTTTTTAGTCCTAGGAAGGGCGGTGCATTAGCATAGGTTCACCCACACAACACTTATCAAAACAATGAAGATTATTTAGCTACATGAAGCGAAAGCACTAGACTAAAATCCACGTGTGTCCTCAAGAACGTTTGGTCATTATAAGTAAACAAACTTTCCGGCTTGTCCTTTGTGCTAAAAGGATTGGGCCATCTGCAATTATTTCTCTCGCATTTTACTTACTCTTACTTTATTCATCTGTTACATCAAAACCCCTTGAATACTTGTTTGTGAGCATTTACAGTGAATCCTTCATCGAAACTGCTGTCAACACCTTCTGCTCCTCGTTGGGATCGACATTCTTACTTATCGAAGATACTACGATACACCCCCTATACTTGTGGGTCATCACTCCAAGAGGGATTAATTATGCTCGATAGTGGGTTCATGCCTCCATTTAATCTGGGACAGTGACAGAAAGTTCTAAGGTTGTGGATGTGTTGTTGCTACTAGGGATAAAACATCGATGCTTTGTCTAAGGATATTTGTGTTGATTACATTACGCACCATACTTAATGCAATTATCTGTTGTTTACAACTTAATACCGGAAGGGGTTCGGATGATAACCTGAAGGTGGATTATTTAGGCATAGATGCATCTGGATAGCGGTCTATGTACTTTGTCGTAATGCCCTGATTAAATCACATAGTAATCATCATTGATATGTATTGAATCTTTATTTGTCAATTGCCCGCCTGTTCACCCAGCATGTTAGTTATCTTATTGGAGAGACACCTCTAGTGAACTGTGGACCCCGGTCCATTCTTTTACATCTGAATACATTCTACTGTTTTTACTGTTCTTTGCAAACAAACACCATTTTCCACTCGATACGCTTAATCCTTTGTTTCAGCAAGCCGGTGAGATTGACAACCTCATGTTACGTTGGGGCAAAGTGCTTTGATTGTGTTGTGCGGGTTCCACGTTGGCGCCGGTTTCACTGGTGTTGCGCCGCACTACATTCCTCCACCAACAACCTTCACGTGCTTCTTGGCTCCTACTTCGATAACCTTGGTTTCATACTAAGGGAAACTTCTGGTGCGCATCATACCTTCCTCTTGGGGTTCCCGGACGTGTACATCTACACGCATCAAGCATATTTTTCAGCGCCGTTGGGGAGATCAAGACACGCTGCAAGGGGAGTCTCCACTTCCAATCTCTTTACTTTGTTTTTTCTTGCTTTACTTTACTTTATTTACTGTTGTTTGCTTCATATTAAAAACACAAAAAAATTAGTTACTTTACTTTCTGTTGTTTACTTGTTCTATATCAAAACACAAAAAAATTAATTACTTGTCTTTACTTTATTTGCCTAGTTTACTTTATTGCTGCTATAATGGGTACTCCTGAAAATACTAAGTTGTGTGATTTCACTAGCACAAATAATAATGATTTTATATGTACTCCTATTGCTCCACCTGCTACTACAGCAGAATTCTATGAAATTAAACCTGCTTTACTGAATCTTGTTATGAGAGAGCAATTTTCTGGTGTTAGTACTGATGATGCTGCTGCCCATCTTAATAATTTTGTTGAACTTTGTGAAATGCAAAAGTATAAGGATATAGATGGTGATATTATAAAACTGAAATTGTTTCCTTTCTCATTAAGAGGAAGAGCTAAAGATTGGTTGCTATCTTTGCCTAAGAATAGTATTGATTCATGGACTAAATGTAAAGATGCTTTTATTAGTAAATATTATCCTCCTGCTAAGATTATATCTTTGAGAAGTAGCATAATGAATTTTAAACAATTTGATAATGAACATGTTGCTCAAGCATGGGAGAGAATGAAATCTTTGGTAAAGAATTGCCCAACCCATGGACTGACTACTTGGATGATCATCCAAACCTTTTATGCAGGATTGAATTTTTCCTCGAGGAACTTATTGGATTCAGCTGCTGGAGGTACTTTTATGTCCATCACCCTGGGCGCCGCAACTAAACTACTTGATGATATGATGATCAATTACTCTGAATGGCACACTGAAAGAACTCCTCAAGGTAAGAAGGTAAATTCTGTTGAAGAAACCTCTTCTTTGGGTGATAAGATTGATGCTATTATATCTATGCTTGCAAATGGTAGATCTCATATTGATCCTAATAATGTTCCTTTAGCTTCATTGGTTGCTCAAGAAGAAAATGTTGATGTGAATTTCATTAAGAACAATAATTTCAACAACAATGCTTATAGGAATAATTATGGTAACAACAACTATAGGCCATATCCTTCTAATAATGGTAATGGTTATGGTAATTCTTACAACAATAATAAGAGTGTACCCTCTGGTCTTGAAGTGATGCTTAAAGAATTTATTAGTACACAAACTGCTTTCAATAAAACTGTTGAAGAAAAGCTTGGTAAAATTGATATTCTTGCTTCCAAGGTTGATAGTCTTGCTCTTGATGTTGATCTTTTAAAATTGAAAGTTATGCCTGAGGAAGTTAAAGATGCTAGGTTTTCTAAAACAAATGCCATCCAAGTTCGAATTAATGATAATATTAGATTGTTGGCTGAATTGCATGCTAGGTGGGATAGAGAAGAAAAAGAAAAACTTGCTAAAGAAAAAATGTAGCTAAAGTATGGACTATTACCACCACTAGTAATGTTGATTCTTCACATGTTGCTACACCTCCTACTATCAATGGTAAAATAATTGGTGTTGGCAATGTTTCTACTCCTAGTGCAAAGCGTACAAAATTGCCTGAAACTGCTGAAACTGCTTGTGATAAAACTGCTGAAATTTTTGAAAATATTGGTGACAATGATTCCATTGCTGTAGAGCATAATGGTTTATATTTTGATGATTGTCATATTACTGAAGTTATAAAGTTCTTACAAAAACTTGCTAGAAGTCCCAATGCTAGTGCTATAAATTTAGCCTTTACGAAACATATTACAAATGCTCTCATTAAAGCTAGGGAAGAGGAATTAAAACTTGAAGCTTCTATTCCTAGGAAGTTAGAAGATGGTTGGGAGCCCATCATTAATATGAAATTAAATGATTTTGAGTGTAATGCTTTATGTGATCTTGGTGCAAGTATTTCTGTTATGCCTAAAAAGATTTATCATATGCTTGACTTGCCACCATTGAAGAATTGTTATTTGGATGTTAATCTTGCCGATAATGTTAAAAAGAAACCTTTGGGGAGGATTGATAATGTGCATTACGGTTAACAATAACCTTGTCCCCGTTGATTTTGTTGTCTTGGATATCGAATGCAATGCATCTTGTCCTATTGTGTTGGGAAGACCTTTTCTTCGAACCGTTGGTGCTATTATTGATATGAAGGAAGGTAATATTAAATATCAATTTCCTCTCAAGAAAGGTATGGAACACTTCCCTAGAAAGAGAATGAATTTGCCTTTTGATTCTATTATTAGAACAAGTTATGATGTTGATGCTTCTTCTCTTGATGTTACTTGATTTGCACTTTCTGCGCCTAGCTGAAAGGCGTTAAAGAAAAGCACTTCTTGGGAGATAACCCATGCTTTATTTTATTTATTGTATTGTTGAGTCTTGGAAGTTTTTTACTACTGTAGCAACCTCTCCTTATCATGTTTTTGTGCCAAGTAAAGTTTCTATGTTAAAGTTGATGCTATATTTGGGATTGCTGCGCAGAAACAACATTGCTGTCTGTCACGAATTCTCGCAGAGCTCTCTGTAAAAAAATCGAAAAAATCTGCAAATTTACGAGCGCGATCCTAATATATGTACATAACTTTCATTAGTTTTGAGTTTTTCCAGTTGAGCAAGTTAAGTACCGCTGCCAGATTCATCTTTACGGACTGTTCTGTTTTTGACAGATTCTGCCTTTTATTTCGCATTGCCGCTTTTGCTATGTTGAATGAGTTTCTTTGTTCCATTAACTTTCAGAAGCTTTGTGCAATGTCCAGAAGTGTTAAGAATGATTGTGTCACCTCTGAATGTGTGAATTTTGGTTATACACTAACCCTCTAATGAGTTTGCTTGAAGTTTGTGTGGAGGAAGTTTTCAAGGGTCAAGAGAAGAGGATGATATACTATGATCAAGAAGAGTGAAAGGTCTAAGCTTGGGGATGCCCCGGTGGTTCATCCCTGCATATTTTAAGAAGACTCAAGCATCTAAGCTTGGGGATGCCCAAGGCATCCCCTTCTTCATCGACAACATTATCAGGTCACTTCTAGTGAAACTATATTTTTATTCCATCACATCTTATGTTCTTTACTTGGAGCGTCGGTTTGTTTTTATTTTGTTTTGGTTTGAATAAAGTTGGATCCCGCCATCCTTATATTGGAGATATTACGCTCCGCTTTTTCATATGGAACACTTGTGTTCTTAATTGTGCTTTAATGTTCATGGCGAAGGCTGAAATTGCTTCGTTAAATTGCTATTTGGTTGGAATCAGAAAATGCTGCATATGGTTTGGCAACTTGGCAATTGTTTGAGCTCTCATAGATCATGTTTAAGCTCTTGCATCATGTAGTTTAATCTATTAATGAAGAAATACCGTAGAGCTTGTTTAATTTGGTTTGCATGATTGGTCTCTCTAAGTCTAGATATTTTTGGATAAAATGTTTGAACAACAAGGAAGACAGTGTAGAGTCTTATAATGCTTGCAATATGTTCTTGTGTAAGTTTTGCTGTACCTGTTCATACTTGTGTTTGCTTCAAACAACCTTGCTAGCCCAAACCTTGTACTGAGAGGAAATGCTTCTCGTGCATCCAAACACCTTGAGCCAAAATCCCATGCCATTTGTGTCCACCATATCTACCTACTATGTGGTATTTTTCTGCCATTCCAAAGTAAATTACTTGAGTGCTACCTTTAAAATTTCATTTCTTTACCTTTACAATATATAGCTCATGGGACAAATAGCTTAAAACTATAGTGATGATGAATATGTAGTTATGTGTTTTAATTCTTATAAGTTGCTTGTTGAGCGGTAACCATGTTTCTGGGGACGCCATCAACTTTTTACCTTTGTTGGATATCATGTGAGATGCTATGCATGTTCGTCTTGTCTGAAGTAAGTGCGATTTCATGATCAAATGGTTTGAGTATGCATATGTTAGAGAAGAACATTGGGCCGCTAACTAAAGCCATGTATCATGGTGGAAGTTTCAGTTTGGACATACAACCTCAATCTCTTATGAGAATATTAACTGTTGTTGAATGCTTAAGCATTAAAAGAGGAGTCCATTATCTGTTGTCTATGTTGTCCCGGTATGGATGTCTAAGTTGAGAATAATAAAAAGCGAGAAATCCAATGCGTGCTTTCTCTTTAGACATTTGTACAGGCGGCATAGAGGTACCCCTTTGTGACACTTGTTGAAACATATGTTATGCAATGATAATCCGTGTTTTCCGAGCTAAGTAGGACAAGGTGCGAGCACTATTAGTACTCTATGCATGAGACATGCAACTTGTAGGAAGTACTAGGAAGCATAGGCGCGGCGGCACGCCGCGCCCGTGATGCTAATATTTTGGCATACATAGTTCATCTTAAATACTTTGTAGTGTGCATTTATGGTCTGCATGGTGGCATGTTTGTAGAGTGATGTCTGAGGAGTCCAGCGGAGTGAGTCTTGAGAAGATTTTTCATGAAGGAAGACATCAAAGTTTTATGTATACTCTCCCTCGCAACGTAACAGCGGCGAGGTTGCCACTTTACTAAAAAAAACATAGCATCAGCAAACATGTAATGTTAGAATTTAAAAGGCTGTGAAAGTATAAATAAATAAACTATAAATTATACTCTTCATCTTTAATGTGAATGTTTCTCCTTCGATCTTGATCTGGCTTTGGAGGAATTACATCTGTTAATGTTGTCACGAAGCCAACGACATCTTTTATTTTATAAGAGAAGGTGCCATTAGTATGACTACAAAAGGACTATAAGGAACAAAAAAACAGTGAGTAAAATCTGAAGCACACACCAGACAAAAGTGTATTATCTCTTACTGTGCCTCTAAGATTCTACACGGCTTTGCACTATATGAAACCAAAAGGAATTTCGAAGGCTCTAGGACAACTTTGTGTATCTTTCTGCATTGAGCAATGTTTCTTCTATATTGTTCATCTACTATCTTGTATTTCTTTTGTGTGCATTTGTGCCGATGAAAATATCCAAAGTATATCGTAAATCTTCCTTTAGATGTTCATTGAACTGATCTCTTCGGTTGGCGGGTATAAGCCCTTCTGTTGTGTTTCCCTATGGTAAGAACAAAACTACAGTATCAAGGGCAAGTTACCCATTGCATATTGGCACTTATCGAGTATAGAATAGATCTGCTTCTCTTTCTTCTTATGAACAAAATGGGCTTCTTATTTTTAATGGAATGAAATAAATATTCACAGAAATAGGGCTACTAAGGAGAGGCAGAGCATAGCAAGATCAAGACTGGGCGATAGCCCATTCAGCCAAAATGAGGAAAGATTATACCTACACCGCTATGTTAAAAGCCCACTTAAGTATTGACCCAACACAGACGAAGACTCGTCTCGTTCTCAAAAAAAAAAAGACGAAGACTCGTCTCCGATTCAGCAAGTCGGTCATTGTTGTCGCTTTCTTGTTCCTTCCCCTATGCTTCGCTGCTCGTTCTGGAGGCATCCATGACACTGGACCGCTATTGCAGTGCAGTAGCCAGTGGGGCAGCTGCTGGCCTGCTGCCGGTGAGTAAGCGATGGACGGGCGGAGGTAGCAGCCGGAGACACCCGGCGAGCGGCGACCTCGTCCAAAACGGAGCCTAGCGGCCACTATCCATTCCCCAATTCCACCAAGTCCCCCCACTCCCCAGCAGGCGCAAGCGAGCTAGGAGCTAGCAGCACCGGTGATCCGGTGACCCAGTCCACATCTCTTCTCGATCTTCTCTGATTTTGCTGCTTCCGTGCTGAAACCTGCAAGGCTGCAAGTGCAAGCCTGCAGCAGTACATTTGCTCTAGTAAATCGCCGTCACGACTACACAAGTGAGGTAATTCAGTTTCCCCAAATCGCTTAGTCTCGATATCAATTTCCCTATTGGCTATATAGGAACTAAAATTATGTGTTAGGAATTTGGCAACAGAATAATTCAATCCATTGTTCTTTATAAGTTGCAATTTAGGTACAAAATAGGAAAAAAACTAAGTAGTGGTTTTTCGTGACCCGGTATATGCTGGGATTTACAGTAGTAGGTATGACACCATAGAAATTATGTTTCTATTTCATTGTAGTAGAAGCTGAGCCGTCCTAGATAGATTTGAACTAAGTTTATGACACTAAGTAAATCAAGGAGCAAACGGTAGAGGAAAAGAACAACCATGACACTCCCCAGCAAACTTTAACTGTAGAACAGAATCTCAGACTGTTGGTTGTACTGAAGCTTTCTTTTGTTAGTCAGCATGGTAAACAAAAAACGGAGAGTTGTAAGCGGAAGAAATCTCATAGACGCAGAAGATCTGTAAAGCAGCTTTTCTGGAACAATAAGAAGCAACGTAAGAGCAAGAAATAGCAAGGAAAGCCTCTACTATACTTGTCCACTACAGTCATGTACGACATACAATAGAGTGAATAAAACTAAAGAAGGTAACCTTTAACACATTAGCTGAAAAGGTACAGAGAAGGAACACTGTCTACATGGTTCTTCTGTCTAGCCTAACTTCATTATGTTTGGAAGGGATCCATTTCTCGGAGATCATTTGAGCACCCAAAATCTGTAAACATCAGCTGCAGGAACTTCAGGTTGAGATAGTCCTGATTCTACAATTAATACCAAGTAGTTAACTTGTCCTCGCTAGTAATGGAATTTTTCAAATTAAGCAATGAAGATATACCCACACATATTGACATACCTAGGAATATTCTATCTGACATGTCATCTGAGATCAATATTACATAATTAAAATTGAAAGGATACATACCATAGATATCTCAAGCGACCAAGCATAGTCCATTGCTTGATAAAACTTGTGAACACAGAGATTGATCAACCCACCATTGTAGAGAATTGCTAAACGCTAGGCAACAATGTAAGCATTCCACTATTGCCTAAAAGGAGCAGATAGAGACATTAAAAGATGCTAATTCAGCCGGAGCCAGATCACTAAATCAAGCAGTCCTTGATTTTCTCTTTCCATGAACAACCTGTGCAATATAAATCTTTTCACTGGTTGGTACATCAAAAGGTCGTATACTTACCACTAGTGTTGCTACTCTGTGTCTGCTTCTCCCCTGATTGTATTATTCCTTCTGCTTCAATAACATGACATGTGAAGGAAGGATCTCTCGCTGTATGAGTGATTGATGGAGAGAAGAGATACGATGCGAGAGCCCAGATCCATGCTCGAATGAAGCTGCAGAAAAAAAAACAAAGAAAGAGGACACAAAGAGGATTTAGGGAGCTTGCGTCTTCGATGTCGTCAGCAAGCTATTGTTGGTGCAAGAAGCGGAAGATGAGAGAAATCGGTAGGACAAATCAAGCAAAGCGCAGATGAACTGGTATGTTATTTTTCTCTGTATAGCCTGTCCTGAAGTAACACATGTTGGAATCTGTAACCATAATTATATAACATCACAGGAACTTTGGTTCTGTCCACTGCTGCTACTGGCTAGATCTGAACTAAAATTAGCACATTAAACTGGAGAGGAAAATCTAGAAGAAGAGAACAGTTATAACACCCTGGAACACTTTTCCAGTACCATAACATTGGTTCACTTGTTTCAGATTTGCACTGCTAAGCGGAAAAATAAAAGATAAGCCAATATTCCAAACATCAAGAATGGACCATCTTGTTACCTAGTTGATGAGTGTATCTTCAGGATAAGCCAATTTTACGATAGTAATGTATATGGACTGGTTGGTAAAGCCTTTCAACCACAGAATGATACACTACTTTTGTAATATCCATTACTGTAAAAACCGGTAACTATGAATATAAACTTGTACCCAAAAAGGGAAAACATGCCGTCCCATTTTTATACGAAACTAAAACGGAAGGTATCAAGTAAATCGATGTCAGATGCTCACTGCAGAACAATGGAGTAAAATTATGCATGACTTCCCAAATCTGAACCCAAACACCAGCATAAGGCTAATTGTTTATACCCCGCTGCATTGATTAAGGAAAATGTTTAGAAAATAGATTAATGAAAGGCTTGAGTGAATTAAAATGAAAAGAGTTGATTGACATTTAGAATGTATCCTATGTCACAACTACATATGAAACCTAACCTGATTAGGGATTGCTATATAGAAGAAGAGATCATTCTATGAATGCACAGGCCTGATAAAGATCAATTATATATTTTAATATGCGATGATGTATTCTGTATCAATAAAATAAAGATATCTAAGAAAAAATATAGTGTATGTACAAAGAAGCCGAAATCAAAACAGTAAATATTTGAGTGAGATCTACCATAAATTTTAACACATACCTTTGTTGGTTTAGTGAAGCTAGGGAAATTGATCGCTAGAGATGGCCCACTCATAGGTAATCATCTAAGGTTAACCTCCCAGTAATATATCCTGTTTAGACTACAAATCCCAAACTCAAAACGGGATTAGTACTTTTTTCATATTTTTCACGTAAGTGGCATGAATTTGGGACGAAAAAAACAGCCATCAGACCATAGCAGATTATATAGGGAGGTGTGCATGAAAAAATGAAACCTTATTAGTGTTCATCTGATGATGATAGGTAGACATGATACCTTTCAGAAAATATAAAGCTAACGCATGGTTTTTGTTTCTCTATACTTTTTGAAAGATTGCAGTCAACTGAGAGTTCACAAAAATAGTAGTAAGACTGGGTGATAGCAATAACAAAAATTTGTAAAGTAAAGTATAGGGAGATCACCTGAAAGCATATTATTTGAAAATCAGTAAACTTCGATTTGTGTCACAAAATCTAGACCTACACATTACAATGTGATAATGTTGCAGGGGTATGTTCTGATATGAACTTTGTTGATCTCGTCACTAAATCGGAAGGGCCACCATATCAGTCGGAGGAATTTGTACATGAACACTGACACACCTCAGGAAATTAACCTAGAAGCAAATAGAAAGAGAAGAAGGTAAATCTCTGGGCATAGACCTGCTCTTCAAGCAGGCTGCTGTTGCTCGGCCAGCCAGCAAGGAACGAAGCTCTCCGTGGTGCTCACCTAGACCCCGGCCGTTCCTTTTACCACCCAAAGTTGGCAGCAGAGCCAGGGACCCTTTGGTGGCAAGAGGTAACCAGAACCGTGGTGCGGCTTCGTCCTTGCATCTCCCTGCTGGGCGTCCCGCCTCCATGCCTACCCCCATGTCCATCGGGATATCGCGCAGCAGTCAAATCAGCATGAGGGAAGGCGGAGCGCCTGGGCGATGATTGGGATGTCGGAGGAAGATCCGACCCATGGCACGGCCGTCGCTGGCGGTTGCCTCTCGATGCCGATCTCCACGTCCTCGGCTCTCGCGGTGCGGGACGTTGGAGGCGGGGTCGATCCACGGCACGGCCGCCGACGTCCGCCGCTTGATGCCGTTCTGGAGTCCTCAACTCACGCAGCGATGAAGCCCATGCAGCCGCCGTTATACCATCTCCTCTCCGACCTCTGCCTCCGAGGCTCGCAATCTAGATGAAAACGGGAGGAAGAAAAGGAGGTGCCAGAGGAGAGGGCGGCGGTGGAAATCGAGAAGATCCTAGGAAGGAGGAGAGAGGCGAGACTTTTCTGGGAAACAATATCTGGTCAAAGCGGTGGGAGAATGGGGTAGGATCTTTTCTCCCTCATGGGCCGTTCTGGGTGACCGGCAACCGGAAACCACCGGATGTAATAAACAGCAAAAAATAAAGCATGAATTTGCAGTTACGGATACAGATAAGGAAACAACCGTGCACAAACATACGTGTCACCCAATGCCCGAAGGAAAGTGAGAGAAATTAGCACATCTACAGTGCCCAAACTAATATGGACGCTCTAATCTGATTAGCTTTTATATAGGGAATAATTATGCATAGCACATATGAATGAATTTTTACTACCGTTGACAAAATTGTTTCTATGTTTTCAAAATAAAAGCTCTAGCACAAAAATAGTAATCAATGCTTCCCTCTGCGAAGGGCCATTCTTTTACTTTATTGTTGAGTCAGTTTACCCACTTCTTTCTATCTTAGAAGCAAACACTTGTGTTAACTGTGTGCATTGATTCTTACATGTTTACTTATTGCACTTGTTATATTACTCTATGTTGACAAATATCCATGAGATATACATGTTACAAGTTGAAAGCAATCGCTGAAACTTCATCATCCTTTGTGTTGCTTCAATGCATTCTACTTTGAATTTATTGCTTATGAGTTAGCTCTTATGCAAGTCTTATTGATACTTGTTTGAAAGTACTATTCATGAAAAGTTTTGCTATATGATTCATTTGTTTAGTCATTATCTTTGTTAGCAATCTTTTGTTCAGATCACTCCATTCATCTCATATGCTTTACAATAATGTTGATCAAGATTATGTTGGTAGCATGTCACTTCAGAAATTATTTGTGTTATCGTTTACCTACTCGAGGGCGAGTAGGAACTAAGCTTGGGGATGCTTGATACGTCTCAAACGTATCTATAATTTTTTATGTTCCATGCTACTTTTATGACAATACTTGAATGTTTTATACATACTTTACAGCATTATTATACATTTTCCGGCACTAACCTATTAACAAGATGCCGAAGCGCCAGTTGCTGTTTTTCTGCTGTTTTTGGTTTCAGAAATCCTAGTAAGGAAATATTCTCGGAATTGGACGAAATCAACGCCCAGGGTCCTATTTTTACACGAAGCTTCCAGAAGACCGAGGGGGAAAGGAAGTGGGGCCACGAGGTGGCCAGACACTAGGGCGGCGGCCCAAGCCCTGGCCGCGCCGGCCTAGTGTGTGGGCCCCTCGCGTCGCCCCCTGACCTACCCTTCCGCCTACAAATAGCCTTCGTGGAGAAACCCCCTGCCGAGAGCCACGATACGGAAAACCTTCCGAGACGCCGCCGTCGCGAATCCCATCTCGGGGATTCAGGAGATCGCCTCCGGCACCCTGCCGGAGAGGGAATCATCACCGGAGGGCTCTACATCATCATGTCCGCCTCCGGATTGATGCGTGAGTAGTTCATCCTTGGACTATGAGTCCATAGCAGTAGCTAGATGGTTGTCTTCTCCGCTTGTGCTATCATTTTTTTTGATCTTGTGAGCTGCCTAACATGATCAAGATCATTTATTTGTAATGCTACATGTTGTGATTGGCGGGATCCGATGAATATAGAATATTATGTTAAGTTGATTATCAATCTATCATATATGTGTTGTTTATGTTCTTGCATGCTCTCCGTTGCTAGTAGAGGCTCTGGCCAAGTTGATACTTGTAACTCCATGATACGTCCAATTTGCATCACTATTTTGTATCATAATTTGCTGTTATTCATTGATATATCTCATATTGGGACACAATACTTATGTTATTTCATCTATTTTGCATGTTTCATCATTATTGGAGGATCAAGCACCGGAGCCAGGATTCTGCTGGAAAAGCACCGTCGAACGCAATATTTCGGAAGATCAACTGTGGAAGGAAATTTCACGTAAATTCCTATTTTTCCGATGACGGAGGGAGCCGTAAGGGGAAGAGGGGACCCAAGGTGGGCCAGACCATAGGGCGGCGCGGCCCATGGCCTGGTCGCGCCACCTTGTGGTCTGGGGGCCCCACAACCCTTTTCGCCTCCTTTTCTTCGCGTACTCCTTCGTCCCGAAAACCTAGGCCACGGGGAGAACCTCACGAAGGGTTACAGCCGCCTCTGCGGGGCGGAGAACACCAGATAGAAAAGAGCTCTCCGGCGGGCAGGAATCCGTCCCGGAGGGGGAAATCGACGCCATCGCCATCGTCATCGAGCTGGACATCATCTCCATCATCATCATCATCATCATCTCCACCATCTACACCGCCATCACCACCGCTGCACCTCGTCACCGCTGTAACGATTTGGGTTGGATCTTGATTGTTTGATAGGGGAAACTCTCCCGGCGCTATTCTCTACTTGTTATTGATGCTATTGAGTGAAACCATTGAACCAAGGTTTATGTTCAGATTGTTATTCTTCATCATATCACCTCTGATTGTATTCCATATGATGTCTCGTGAGTAGTTCGTTTAGTTCTTGAGGACATGGGTGAAGTCTAAATGCTAGTAGTGAATTATGGTTGAGTAATATTCAATGTTATGATATTTAAGTTGTGGTGTCATTCTTCTAGTGGTGTCGTGTGAACGTCGACTACACGACACTTCACCATTTATGGGCCTAGGGGAGTGCATCTTGTATTCGGTTGCTAATTGCGGGGTTGCCGGAGTGACAGAAACCTGAGCCCCCGTTAGTATATCGATGCAAGAGGGATCGCAGGATCTCAGAGTTTAAGGTTGTGGTTAGATTTATCTTAATTACTTTCTTGTAGTTGCGATGCTTGCAAGGGGTATAATCACAAGTATGTATTAGTCCTAGGAAGGGCGGTGCATTAGCATAGGTTCACCCACACAACACTTATCAAAACAATGAAGATTATTTAGCTACATGAAGCGAAAGCACTAGACTAAAATCCCGTGTGTCCTCAAGAACGTTTGGTCATTATAAGTAAACAAACCGGCTTGTCCTTTGTGCTAAAAAGGATTGGGCCACTCGCTGCAATTATTTCTCTCGCATTTTACTTACTCGTACTTTATTCATCTTACATCAAAACCCCTTGAATACTTGTCTGTGAGCATTAAGTGAATCCTTCATCGAAACTGTCAACACCTTCGCTCCTCGTTGGGATCGACATTCTTACTTATCGAAGATACTACGATACACCCCTATACTTGTGGGTCATCAAGACTATTTTCTGGCGCCGTTGGGGAGTGAAGCGCTATTGGTAAGTGGAATTGGTAAGGAAAACCTTTATGTTTGTGCTGATTTTATTTCTGCCTGCTGCTATAAGTCATTATGGAGAGATCTTCTCTTCAATTTCTATTTGGGAAATCTACTACTACTGCAACGGTAGTGGATGAAGCGCCAGGTGAGGAAGTAGTACCATATAAAATACCTATGAAAATTATTGAACGTGTTATGGATAACCGCTATGAAGGGGATGGAACTGTCCATCCTGGTGATCATTTACTGTTTTTGCATGAATTATGCGGGTTATTCAAATGTGCAGGTATTTCTATGAATGAAGTTAGAAAGAAACTATTCACTATATCGCTGTCTGGTAAAGCGGCGCACTGGTATAAATTGCTGAAGAATGGTGATTCTATTGATTGGGAGGACATTGTGCCTTTATTTTATTCCAAATTTTATCCTCCAAGTGAAATTCACAAAGATCGGAACCGCATATATAATTTCTGGCCTCATGATGGAGAGAGTATTGCCCAAGCTTGGGGAGATTGAAGTCTTTAATGCTCAAATGCCCCATTCATGAGCTTCCTGGTAATGTTATTATTGATAATTTCTATGCAAGACTTTCTTTTCAAGACAAGACCTTGCTAGATACTTCTTGTTCTGGATCATTTACACGCAACAAAGAAGAGTTTAAAAGGGACCTTCTTGATCGGATCCAAGAAAATACTGAAGGATGGGAGAACGACAAAGATAGAGAATCAGGTATAATTTATGATTATAAATGCATTGAAGCTTTTATGGATACTGATAAATTTCGTAATATGAGTGCTACATATGGTCTTGATTCCCAAGTTGTTGCAAATCTTTATAAAGCTTTTGCCTCTCATTATGAATTGCCTAAGAAGAATTTTGATAAGTATCATGAACCGTATAAAGATAAAGTTGATTCATCCGTAAACAAATGTGTAGTGATTGAAACTGTTGATAATGTTATTCCTGAAGCTTATATTGAAAAACTCCTTTCCCTGCTAAAATGAAGGAGTACTCTGTCATATCTAGTGCGTTAATAAAAGTGAAAAGAAACCTAAAGAACCTGAAGAACAAATTAAAATTGAACCTGTTGTTGCAATAGTTAAAGATCTTGTGACTGAAATGTGGAGGATGGTCATATTATTTTCTGTGAAGATGCTTCTAATATTTTTTCACATCCTAATAAACCCAAACAAGTTAGTGTTCCTATGCTATCTGTTAGAATTGGTGATCATTGCTATTATGGTTTATGTGATATTGGTGCAAGTGTTAGTGCTATTCCTTATGAGCTTTACACGGAGATTATGCATGAAATTGGTTCTTGTGAACTTGAAGATATTGATGTGGTTATTCATCTGGCTAATAGAGAAACTATTTCTCCAATTGGTATTGTTCGAGATGTGGAAGTTCTATGTGGTAAGATTAAATATCCTGCTGACTTTTTGGTACTTGGTTCTGCTGCTAGTGATCATTGTCCTATCATTTTTGGTAGACCTTTTCTAAATACTTGTGGAGCTATTATAGATTGTAAGAAAGAGAAAATTTTGACTAGATTTGCTGGTGAACCTTATGAATTTAACTTTTCCAAATTTACCAAAACTCCTTATAAAGCTGACTTGCCTAGTAATGATTTTAAAATGGAGAGTGTGCATCTATTGTTCTTGTTCCTAATAATCCTTTGCAGCAACATTTGGAGAATAGTGAAAGTGAAGCTTTTAGGAAAGAAAGAGATGAGCTTGAGGAAATTTTTCTTCGCAACCTATTCTCAAGCATGATTTACCGGTGGAAGATTTGGGTACAACACCGCCACCAAAGGAAGATCCTGTTTTCGATTTAAAGCCTTTACCTGATAATCTTAAATATGCTCATATTGATGATAAGAAAATATACCCTGTTATTATTAGTTCTAAGCTTTCAGAGATTGAGGAAGAAAGGTTATTGGAAATATTGAAGAAACACCGAGGAGCTATTGGCTATACTCTTGATGATTTGAAAGGGATTTCTCCTTCTATTTGCCAACATGCTATTAATATGGAAGATGATGCAAAGCCTGTTGTTGAACATCAACGTCGTCTAATTCCAAGATGAAAGAGGTGGTAAGGAACGAGGTATTAAAACTTCTTGAAGCTGGTATTATATATCCTATTGCTGATAGTAGATGGGTTAGTCCTGTGCATTGTGTTCCTAAGAAAGGAGGAATGACTGTTGTGCCTAATGATAATGATGAGCTTATTCCTCAAAGAATAGTTGTAGGGTATAGAATGTGCATTGATTTTCGAAAAGTTAATAAAGTTACTAAGAAAGATCATTACCCTTTACCCTTTATTGATCAAATGCTAGAAAGGTTATCTAAAAATACTCATTTTTGCTTTCTTGATGGTTATTCTGGGTTTTCACAAATTGTTGTTAAAGCTAAAGATCAAGAGAAAACCACGTTTACTTGTCCTTATGGAACTTATGCTTATAGGCGTATGCCTTTTGGTTTATGTAATGCTCCTGCTACTTTTCAAAGATGCATGTCTGCTATTTTTCATGGTTTTTGCGAAAGTATTGTAGAGGTGTTCATGGATGATTTTTCTGTCTATGGGAATTCTTTTGATAATTGCTTGCGAAACCTCGATAAAGTTTTGCAGAGATGTGAAGAAACTAACCTTGTTCTTAATTGGGAGAAATGCCACTTTATGGTTAATGAAGGAATTGTATTGGGACATAAAATTTCCGAGAGAGGTATTGAAGTTGATAGAGCTAAAGTTGAAGCAATTGAGAAGATGCCTTATCCGAGGGATGTTAAAGGTATTCGTAGTGTTCTTGGTCATGCTGGGTTTTATAGGAGATTTATTAAAGATTTCTCTAAAATTTCAAAGCCTCTTACTAATCTTCTTCAAAAAGATGTACCTTTTGTTTTTGATGATGATTGTAAGGAAGCTTTTGAAACTCTAAAGAAAGCCTTAACAACTGCTCCTGTAGTCGAACCTCCCGATTGGAATTTGCCTTTTGAAATTATGTGTGATGCTAGTGATTTTGCTGTAGGCGCTGTTCTTGGACAGCGGGTAGATAAAAAATTAAATGTTATTCATTATGCTAGTAAGACTCTTGATGCTGCTCAAAGAAATTATGCTACAACTGAAAAGGAATTGTTAGCTGTAGTCTTTGCTTGTGAAAAGTTTAGACCCTATATTGTTGATTCAAAAGTCACGATTCATACTGATCATGCTGCAATTAGATACCTTATGACAAAGAAAGATGCTAAGCCAAGGCTTATTAGATGGGTACTTCTGTTGCAAGAATTTGATTTACATATTATAGATAGGAAAGGTGCTGATAATCCTGTTGCTGATAATTTGTCTAGATTGGAAAATATTGCTTATGATCCTGTTCCTGTTAATGATAGTTTTCCAAATGAACAATTGGCTGTAATAAAGGTGAGCTCACGAGAGAGCCCTTGGTATGCAGATTATGCTAACTTTATTGTTTCGAAGTATTTGCCTCCAACCTTTTCAGCTCAGCAAAGGAGGAAATTCTTTTATGACTTGAGGCATTATTTTTGGGATGACCCGCACTTATATAAAGAAGGAGTAGATGGTATTATGCGAAGATGTGTTCCTGAATATGAACAACAGGAAATATTGAGTAAATGTCATGGTAGTGTTTATGGAGGACATCACGCTGGAGATAGAACCGCGCAAAAGGTTCTACAATCAGGTTTTTATTGGCCAACTCTCTTCAAAGATGCAAGGAAATTTATTTTATCTTGTGATGAATGTCAAAGAGTCGGTAATATCTCTAGACGCAATGAAATGCCTATGAATTATACTCTTGTTATTGAACCATTCGATTGTTGGGGATTCGACTTCATGGGTCCTTTCCCTTCTTCAGAAGGTAACACTCATATACTTGTCGCTGTTGATTATGTTACTAAATGGGTAGAAGCTATACCCACAAAGTGCTGATGGTGAGACCTCTATAAAAATGCTTGTAGATGTTATATTTCCTAGATTTGGAATACCTAGATATATTATGACTGATGGAGGTTCTCATTTTATTCATGGAGGTTTTAGAAAAACTCTTGCTAAGTATGGTATTAATCATAGAATTGCTTCCGCTTATCACCCTCAAACTAGTGGTCAAGTAGAATTATCAAATAGAGAGATTAAAGCTATCTTGGGAAAGACTGTTAATAAATCTAGAAAGAATTGGGCTAGCAAATTGAAAGAAGCACTATGGGCTTATAGAACTGCTTATAAAAATCCTATGGGAATGTCACCTTATAAAATGGTTTATGGAAAAGCTTGTCATTTACCTTTAGAACTAGAGCACAAAGCTTATTGGGCTGTTAGAGAACTAAATAAAGATCCGAAACTAGCCGGTAATAAGAGGTTGCTGCAATTAAGTTCTCTAGATGAATGGAGAAGTGAAGCTTATGAAAATGCTAAACTCTTTAAAGAAAAAGTTAAGAAATGGCATGATAGAAGGATTATCAAAAGAGAGTTTAATATTGGGGATAAAGTCCTATTGTATCGGTCTCGTCTCAGATTCTTTGCAGGGAAATTACTCTCGAAGTGGGAAGGACCATATGTTGTTGAGGAGGTGTATCGTTCAGGAGCAATTAAAATTAGCTCTCTCCAAGGCAATGCCACACAAGTGGTGAATGGACAAAGACTCAAGCATTATATCTCGGGTGATTCTTATAATGTTGATGTTGATATTATTCAAGTGGAAACACCGGAGGCTTTCATCAAAGGACAAATTGTCAGTCCGCCAGAACTCGACTTTGAATAGGTAACAGTACAGGTAATAAAAAGTCCGCGTTTACCTTTCCGAACATTATTTCTGCTGTTTTTGGAAAATATGAAAAATTACGGAATCGAAACGGAGTGGAAAAGACGCGCGAGGGCCCGTCACCATAGGCCGGCGCGGGCCCCACCCTGGCCGCGCCGACCTATGGGGACAGCCCCTCGTTGTCCCTTTTCCACTCGTTTTCGGCCTGGAACCTTCCTTTTATCGTAAAAATATTTGCTATATAATCCCCCGGACCCCTGGAGGTCCGTATATCGTTTTCTCGTCGTGTTTTGTTTCGAGCTGTTTTCTGCCAGATTTGTTTTGATCTAGAAGCACCATGGTCTCCAACAACAAGGACAAGGGGCCTTGGAAGGAAGAGATGGATGAAAGGATTAATAAGGAGAAGGAGAAGATAGCATCAGCAAAAGGAGAGTGGGAAACTACGAAGAGTAAGCCAATCTTGGTGGGATCGGTTAACACTGGGCGTTCTTTTTCTCATAACTTGCAGGGAGCTCTTCCGCCTGCTCTGGACCTCGACTCTTTCCCTTGTGTGGAGGAAGCAATACGGGTTGCTGATGAGTTTTGTGATCAATATCGTGCTCTCAAAAGGGAAGTGGAGATACTTCAGGAGGAGAACCAGCGACTTCGCAGAATGCTGGAATATTACTCAATTCCCAGCACAAGGCCGTCACCCACATTCGGATAACAATGAGTCTCTTCAAGTTTTGATGCAGAATTACAAAATTGAGAAGCTGAAGCTGAAGGAGATCCTTATGAAGCGCGAGAAGAAGCCATCACCATCATCGCCGAAGGAGTAATTCATCATCGGTATTGGCATCCCCTTGGTTTGTTCCAAGCTTGGGGGAGTGCCGCGGTATCACATCATCACTACCTTTATCTTTTATTATCAAGTAGTGTCATATCATGAGTAGGGAAGTTATCATATGGAATAGTATGCAATGTGGAAGTATCTCTCTTAGTTGGTTATCTATGTATCCGTTGGTGTGAGTTATCGTTATGGAATATTAATGAGAAGTCTTATCATTTACTTTTTGCACACCTTATTTTAGTTTGCAATCTCCATTATATGATTACTCTTGACATTAGTATTGATATCACTTTGGGAGCATCAAGTAAATCTATTTGGTTTTGGCAAACTTAGCATTGGTCAATAGCAACAACACCCTGATGTTTAATTAGAAGAGAGAAATACACTTAGATATATTACTCTATTATCTCTATGCTAATGAGTTTAGTATTCTGAAGTTAAAATTGCTTGTGCTTATGAGAAAGATGCATGATTGTTTCTATCATATGTATATTTGTTTGTTTCCCTCAACCTTTATGCTTGCTATCAAACCTTGCTAGCCAAAGACCTGTATCGAGAGGGAATGCTTCTCATACATCCATAACCTTAGACCAAACCTATGCCATTTGTGTCCACCATACCTACCTACTACATGGTATTTTCTGCCATTCCAAGTAAATACTTCATGTGCTACCTTTAAATAATTCAAACTATTACTCCTTATTTGTGTCAATGTTTTATAGCTCATGAGGAAGTATGTGGTGTTTTATCTTTCAATCTTGTTGGGCGGACTTTCACCAATGGACTAGTGGCACATCCGCTTATCCAATAATTTTGCAATAAGAGCTGGCAACGGGGTTCCCAGCCCCAATTAATAACTTCCATTAATAATTCTCTTCACATGTTTTGCTCTGATTTATCAGTAAGCAACTTAATTTTGCAATAGACACTCCTCCATGGTATGTGAATGTTGGAAGGCACCCGAGGATTCGGTTAGCCATGGATTGAGAAAGCCAAGGTTGGGGGGAGTGTCATCCTTAATAAAACTAAAATACATGTGTAAACAAAAGAGAAGGGGGATGATCTACCTTGCTGGTAGAGATGCCGTCCCTCATGGGAGCCGCTCTTGGAAGGTTCGTTTGGCAAGGGGGTTAGAGTGCCCGCTACCATTCGTTGACAACAACAAACACCGCTCAAAATCTTACTTTTATGCTCTTTATATGATTTCAAAACTTGAAAAGCTCTAGCACATGATTTAATCCCTGCTTCCCTCTGCGAAGGGCATATCTTTTACTTTTATGTTGAGTCAGTAAACCTATTTCCCTCTATCTCAAGCAAGCAATTGAGTTGTTGTGAACCAACCATTTATGCTATGATTCAGTTAATCATGTCTTTTATACTTTCTTGTTTAGTACAAATTTTATCTGAATGAATATGACTTTGAAGTTATCAATGATTATGAGGAGATTGTTATGCTTGAATATGAAAGCCCAGCTATAAATTCTAATATGAAAGCTTTGCTTAGAAGTACAATCCGTTAGTAGTTCTCTGACCAAGAACAAAGTTTGCCATCACCAACTATGATTTCTTATGCACCTTTACTTGTGATTTCTCTTTACTTATTTCAAGATGAGTTATATGAGGAAGTTGTTTACTAGAATGTCTTGTGTGAATGAATATGATGCTTCTTGTCCGTATTTTATTTATCGACTCTTCACTCCATAAACATGTGGTCTTGTTTATCGAGCTCAGTTTCGCTTGGGGACAAGCGAGGTCTAAGCTTGGGGGGAGTTGATACGTCCAATTTGCATCACTATTTTGTATCATAATTTGCTGTTATTCATTGATATATCTCATATTGGGACACAATACTTATGTTATTTCATCTATTTTGCATGTTTCATCATTATTGGAGGATCAAGCACCGGAGCCAGGATTCTGGAAAAAGCACCGTCAGAACGCAATATTTCGGAAGATCAACTGTGGAAGGAAATTTCATAAATTCCTATTTTTCCAGATGACGGAGGGAGCCAGAAGGGGAAGAAGAGGGGACCCAAGGTGGGCCCAGACCATAGGGCGGCGCGGCCCATGGCCTGGCCGCGCCACCTTGTGGTCTGGGGGCCCCACAACCCTTTTCGCCTCCTTTTCTTCGCGTACTCCTTCGTCCCGAAAACCTAGGCCACGGGGAGAACCTCACGAAGGGTTACAGCCGCCTCTGCGGGGCGGAGAATACCAGAGAGAAAAGAGCTCTCCGGCGGGCAGGAATCCGCCGAGGAAATTCCCTCTCGGAGGGGGAAATCGACGCCATCGCCATCGTCATCGAGCTGGACATCATCTCCATCATCATCATCATCATCTCCACCATCTACACCGCCATCACCACCGCTGCACCTCGTCACCGCTGTAACGATTTGGGTTGGATCTTGATTGTTTGATAGGGGAAACTCTCCCGGCGCTATTCTCTACTTGTTATTGATGCTATTGAGTGAAACCATTGAACCAAGGTTTATGTTCAGATCGTTATTCATCATCATATCACCTCTGATTGTATTCCATATGATGTCTCGTGAGTAGTTCGTTTAGTTCTTGAGGACATGGGTGAAGTCTAAATGCTAGTAGTGAATTATGGTTGAGTAATATTCAATGTTATGATATTTAAGTTGTGGTGTCATTCTTCTAGTGGTGTCGTGTGAACGTCGACTACACGACACTTCACCATTTATGGGCCTAGGGGAGTGCATCTTGTATTCGGTTGCTAATTGCGGGGTTGCCGGAGTGACAGAAACCTGAGCCCCCGTTAGTATATCGATGCAAGAGGGATCGCAGGATCTCAGAGTTTAAGGCTGTGGTTAGATTTATCTTAATTACTTTCTTGTAGTTGCGGATGCTTGCAAGGGGTATAATCACAAGTATGTATTAGTCCTAGGAAGGGCGGTGCATTAGCATAGGTTCACCCACACAACACTTATCAAAACAATGAAGATTATTTAGCTACATGAAGCGAAAGCACTAGACTAAAATCCCGTGTGTCCTCAAGAACGTTTGGTCATTATAAGTAAACAAACCGGCTTGTCCTTTGTGCTAAAAGGATTGGGCCACTCGCTGCAATTATTTCTCTCGCATTTTACTTACTCGTACTTTATTCATCTGTTACATCAAAACCCCTTGAATACTTGTCTGTGAGCATTTACAGTGAATCCTTCATCGAAACTGCTGTCAACACCTTCTGCTCCTCGTTGGGATCGACATTCTTACTTATTGAAGATACTACGATACACCCCCTATACTTGTGGGTCATCACTCCAAGAGGGAGTAATTATGCTCGATAGTGGGTTCATGCCTCCATTTAATCTGGGACAGTGACAGAAAGTTCTAAGGTTGTGGATGTGCTGTTGCTACTAGGGATAAAACATCGATGCTTTGTCTAAGGATATTTGTGTTGATTACATTACGCACCATACTTAATGCAATTATCTGTTGTTTACAACTTAATACTGGAAGGGGTTCGGATGATAACCTGAAGGTGGATTATTTAGGCATAGATGCATGCTAGATAGCGGTCTATGTACTTTGTCGTAATGCCCTGATTAAATCACATAGTAACCATCATTGATATGTATTGAATCTTTATTTGTCAATTGCCCGCCTGTAATTTGTTCACCCAACATGTTAGTTATCTTATTGGAGAGACACCTCTAGTGAACTGTGGACCCCGGTCCATTCTTTTACATCTGAATACATTCTACTGTTTTTACTGTTCTTTGCAAACAAACACCATTTTCCACTCGATACGCTTAATCCTTTGTTTTCAGCAAGCCGGTGAGATTGACAACCTCACTGTTACGTTGGGGCAAAGTACTTTGATTGTGTTGTGCAGGTTCCACGTTGGCGCCGGTTTCACTGGTGTTGCGCCGCACTACATTCCTCCACCAACAACCTTCACGTGCTTCTTGGCTCCTACTGGTTCGATAACCTTGGTTTCATACTGAGGAAACTTACTGCTGTGCGCATCATACCTTCCTCTTGGGGTTCCCAACGGACGTGTACATCTACGCGCATCAAGGGCGACGAGCTGAGGATCAGAAACTCAAACGGGCAGATATACGTAACTGCTTACAGAGTTGGAGACACTTCCAAATATATAATATGTAACTTTTTTCTACTCATATCTTTTGATAACTGCATTCTGAGCAGTTGTTCTAAACCATTCCCTCTGTTCTAGCTTGCTGGGTTTAACATGATCAAAGCTGCAGATCCCCTGATGGAACAAGAGCGGATGTCACAAAGGGCAACCACACCAGCACCGGCACCGGCTTCCCACTCTCCTGCATCAGCACCGGTTCCTGTACCAGCTCCGTTTACTGCATCTACCCAGCAGTCCCCTACATCAGCATTGGTTCCTGTAGAGGCCCCATATACTGCACCTGCCCAGCAGGCTCCTACATCAGCATTGGTTCCTGTAGAGGCCCCATATACTACACCTGCCCAACAGGCTCCTGCATCAGCACCGGTTCCTCTAGAGGCACCGTTTGCACCTGCCCAGCAGTCTCCTGCATCAGCACCAGCTCGTGTACCAGCCCAGGCTCCTGCACCTGCCCCAGCCAGATCACCGAGGTCTCAGCTCATTGCTGTGGCCACCCGTGTGGTGACCAGGACGCATCTGAAGGCTATGTTCGTGAGTATATGACAGCATAACTGCTCTTATCTTGATGTCTTCTCTGCTCAAAGTCTCACATGGTTCAGTGCATTGGTGCCATTGACTAATTTTTGGTGGTATCTCTTGCTTTGAATCAGAAATTGCCTAAAAGTATCTCCAAGGATCTCAATGCTGGCCGAAGGGGCAAGATATCCCTCGTCATGGAGAGTGAAGGTCTCACCGTGGAGGGACGGTACTCTGTCAGTCCCACAGATGGCCGCTTGGCTGTTACTTCCAGGTGGAAAAAGTTCATTGACGGTGCCAAACTTCGCATTGGATCAAAGTTGAAGGTCAAGATCTTTCGATGCCGCTGTGACATGCTGGTCATAAAGTTCGCGGTTGTCTAGTTCTGTTGTCCCATGAGCCCTTAGCAAATGCATTTGTAGTTATACTTATATAAGGTTATCTTATCTGAACTGCTAATTAATTGTATGGGTGGTAAAACTCTGGCAAGCTTTTGCTCTTAGCAAGTATGTATGTATGATCAGCTATTATGATAACTAATGTTTGTGTTCATCTTAATTTGCATTTCCGTTTTAGAAAAAAACTTAATTTCTATTTTGGCTGACCTGTTAGAGAACTATCAGATTGAACCCACAACATGATTCAAATAGATTCATTACACCGAGCCACATGTCTTGACCTTGCTATACACTACTTCCATTAATCAGTGCAAGAAGGCTTACCTGAGCTGCCTGAACCATGGCAGATTCGAATCCACCTTATCTATCTAGAAATACAACCTTTGCAGAAAGAGGATTTGCAGTATGGGGAGGCTGACATTGGGGACCCATGAGCCAGCAGCGTCGTCAATGTTTTAAAGGTGGCAGGAGATCGAAAGAAAAAATAAGCCAAAAATCAGTTGGTAAACAAAATTCAAGAAAAGAAACATTTACCTTTCTGAGAGGATGACATGCGGGACCCATGAGGTAGCAGCATCCTCAACTATTTCAAGGCGGCAGGGGATCAAAAGAAAAAAGGAAATAGCCAGAAATTAATTAGGGTAAAAATAAATCCATCAAAGGAAACTTTTATTGTTCATAGAGGATGACATGTGGGACCGACTTGCCAGCTGCGTCGTCATCGTTTCAAAGGGGGCAGGGGATCAAAAGAAAAAGGCAAATAGCCAGAAATTAGGGGAAAAAATAAATCCAACAAAGGAAACTTTTATTGTTCATAGAGGATGACATGCGGGACCCATGAGCCAGCAGCTTCCTCAACGTTTCAAAGTCGGCATGAGATTGAAAGAAAAAGGCAAGTGACATAATATCAGAGCCAAAAATAATCCAAGAAAAGAAACTTTATTGTACATAGAGGATGACATGCGGGTCCCATTTTGTAGCAGCGGTCTCAACGCTTCCAAGGCGGCACAGGACCGAAAGAAAAATGAAGTAGCCAGAAATCAGGGGGTGAAAAAAATCCAAGAAAAGAAAGATTTCAATTGGGCTGCATCTGGACATCTGGGCCTTCGAACTATCCTGCTGGGCCTTTTGACTCGTACAATTTCAGCCCACTCCAAAACAGGAAAGTTCGGATTTTTCTCAAAAAAAAAACAGGAAAGTCCTATGCTTCGCAAAAACAAAAAACAAGGAGATTCAACATATAAGTTTGTTTATGTAGATATAAAGATTTAATTTATCCGTTTGCAATAGCTCAGAGCGAAATACAATGTTTATTGTCTGCAAAATAAGATATCACATGTTTCTTGTACGGGGAGGCTGACATCGGGGACCCATGAGCCAGCGGCGTCAACGTTTCAAAGGCGGCAGGGGATCGAAAATAAAAAAAGCCAAAAATCAGTTGGTAAAAAAATCCAAGAAAAGAAAACATTTATCGTTCTGAGAGGATGACTTGCGGGACCCATGAGGCAGCAGCATCCTCAACGTTTCAAAGTCGGCATGAGATTGAAAGAAAAAGGCAAGTGACATAATATCAGGAGCCAAAAATAATCCAAGAAAAGAAACTTTATTGTACATAGAGGATGACATGCGGGTCCCATTTTGTAGCAGCGGTCTCAACATTTCCAAGGCGGCACATGACCAAAAGAAAAATGAGGCAGTAGCATTCTCAATAATTCCAAGGCGGCAGGGGATCAAAAGAAAAAAAGGAAATACCCAGAAATTAATTAGGGGTCAAAAATAAATCCACCAAAGGAAACTTTTATTGTTCATAGAGGATGACATGTGGGACCGACCTGCCAACAGCGTCCTCATCGTTTCAAAGGGGATCAAAAGAAAAGGCAAATAGCCAGAAATTAGGGGTCAAAAATAACTCCAAGAAAGGAAACTTTTATTGTTCGTAGAGGATGACATGCGGGACCCATGAGCCAGCAGCTTACTCAACGTTTCAAAGGCGGCATGAGATCGAAAGAAAAAGGCAAGTGACCAAATATCAGGAGCCAAAAATAATCCAAGATTTATTGTACATAGAGGATGACATGTGGGTCCCATTTTGCAGCAGCGGTCTCAATGTTTGAAATGCGGCTTGAGATCAAAAGAAAAAGAAAGTAGCTAGTAATTAGGGGGTCAAAAAAATCCAAGAAAAGAAAGTTGATGGACATAGAGGATGACATGCGGGTCCCTTGAGCCAACAGCTTACTCAACGTTTCAAAGGGGGCAGGGGATCAAAAGAAAAAGGCAAGCCAAAAATCAGAGGGTGAAAAAAATCCAACAAAGGAAACTTTTATAGCACATAGAGGATGACATGCGGGTCCCATGAGCCAGCAGGTTCCTCAACGTTTCAAACGTGGCATGAGATCGAAAGAAAAAGGCAAGTGACCAAATATCAGGAGCCAAAAATAATCCAAGATTTATTGTACATAGAGGATGACATGTGGGTCCCATTTTGCAGCAGCGGTCTCAATGTTTGAAATGCGGCTTGAGATCAAAAGAAAAAGAAAGTAGCTAGTAAATAGGGGGTCAAAAAAATCCAAGAAAAGAAAGTTGATGGACATAGAGGATGACATGCGGGTCCCTTGAGCCAGCAGCTTACTCAACGTTTCAAAGGGGGCAGGGATCAAAAGAAAAAGGCAAGCCAAAAATCAGAGGGTGAAAAAAATCCAACAAAGGAAACTTTTATAGCACATAGAGGATGACATGCGGGTCCCATGAGCCAGCAGGTTCCTCAACGTTTCAAACGTGGCATGAGATCGAAAGAAAAAGGCAAGTGACCAAATATCAGAGCCAAAAATAATTCAAGAAAAGAAACATGATTTACATAGAGGATGACATGCGGGTCCCATTTAGCAGCAGCGGTATCACCGTTTGAGAGGCGGCAGGGGATCGAAAGAAAAAGGCAAGTGACCGAATATGAGGTGCCAAAAATAATCCAAGAAAAGAAAGTTTTATAGTACATAGAGGATGACATGCGGGTCCCATTTAGCAGCAGCGGTATCAACGTTTGAGAGGCGGCAGGGGATCGAAAGAAAAAGGTAAGTGACCAAATATGAGGTGCCAAAAATCCAAGAAAAGAAAGTTTTATAGTACATAGAGGATGACATGCGGTCCCATTTTGCAGCAGCGGTATCACCGTTTGAGAGGCGGCAGGGGATCGAAAGAAAAAGGCAAGTGACCAAATATGAGGTGCCAAAAATAACTCCAAGAAAAGAAAGTTGATTGCTCATAGAGGATGACATGCGGGTCCCAAGAGGAAGGTATGATGCGCACAGTAGCAAGTTTTCCCTCAGAAAGAAACCAAGGTTTAATCGAACCAGGAGGAGCCAAGAAGCACGTTGAAGGTTGATGGTGGCGAAATGTGATGCGGCGCAACACCAGGGATTCCGGCGCCAACGTGGAACCTGCACAACACAACCCAAGTACTTTGCCCCAACGAAACAGTGAGGTTGTCAATCTCACCGGCTTGCTGTAACAAAGGATTAACCGTATTGTGTGGAAGATGATTGTTTGCAAGAAAACAAGTATTGCAGTATTGCAGTAGATTGTATGCGATGTAAAGAATAGGACCGGGGTCCACAGTTCACTAGAGGTGTCTCTCCCATAAGATAAAAGCATGTTGGGTGAACAAATTACAGTTGGGCAATTGACAAATAGAGAAGAGCATAACAATGCATATACATGATATGATAAATATAGTGAGATTTAATCCGGGCATTACGACAAAGTACATAGACCGCCATCCAACTGCATCTATGCCTAAAAAGTCCACCTTCAGGTTATCATCCGAACCCCATTCAGTATTAAGTTGCAAAGCAACAGACAATTGCATTAAGTATGGTGCGTAATGTAATCGACAACTACATCCTTAGACATAGAATCAATGTTTTATCCATAGTGGCAACAACACATCACAACCTTAGAACTTTCTGTCACTGTCCCAGGTGTCAATGAAGGCATGAACCCACTATCGAGCATAAATACTCCCTCTTGGAGTTAAGAGCAAAAACTTGGCCAGAGCCTCTACTAATAACGGAGAGCATGCAAGATCATAAACAACACATACGTCCCGACGTATCCATAATTTCTGTCGTTCCATGCTTGTTTTATGACAATACTTACATGTTTTGCTTGCACTTTATGATGTTTTTATGCGTTTTCTAACAACACAACAGTGCCAGTTCCTGTTTTCTGCTGTTTTTGGTAAAGGCTGTTCGGCAATATTCTCGGAATTGGACGAAATCAACGCCAAATATCTTATTTTTCCCGGAGGCTCCAGAACACCGAAGGGGAGACGGAGAGGAGGCCCAGGCCCCACACCATAGGGCCGCGCGGGCAGGCCCCCGGCCGCGCCGGCCTATGAGGAGGGCGCCCTGGTGCCCCTCGACGCCGCCTCTTCGCCTATTTAACCCCTTTCGACCTAAAAACACCGTACCACTTGACGAAACTCCAGAAAGACTCCAGGGGCGCCGCCGCCATCGCGAAACTCCAATTCGGGGGACAGAAGTCTCTGTCCCGGCACCCTGCCGGGACGGGGAAGTGCCCCCGGAAGCCATCTCCATCAACGCCATCGCCTCCATCATGCTCCGTGAGTAGTTCCCCCATGGACTACGGGTTCTAGCTGTAGCTAGTTGGTATTCTCTCCCCCATGTACTTCAATACAATGATCTCATGAGCTGCCTTACATGATTGAGATCCATCTGATGTAATCGGTGTTGTGTTTGTTGGGATCCGATGGATGATACATTATGATTAGTCTATCTATAAAGTTTGTGAAGTTATTGTTGCTGCAATCTTGTTATGCTTAATGCTTGTCACTAGGGCCCGAGTGGCATGATCTTAGATTTGAGCTTTATAATTATTGCTTAGATTGTATCTACAAGTTGTATGCACATGTCACTGTCCGGAACCAAAGGCCCCGAAGTGACAGAAATCGGGACAACCGGAGGGGATGGCGGTGATGTGAGGGACACATGTTTTCACGGAGTGTTAATGCTTTGCTCCGGTGCTCTATTAAAAGGAGTACCTTAATATCCAGTAGATTCCCTTGAGGCCCGGCTGCCACCGGCTGGTAGGACAATAGATGTTGTGCAAGTTTCTCATTGCGAGCACGTACGACTAAATATGGAAAACATGCCTACATGATTAATGAATTGATGTTCTTTCTTAATGCCTTATCAATCCTATCAATTGCCCAAATGTAATTTGTTCACCCGACACTTGTTATTGGAGAGTTACCACTAGTGTAGATAGCTGGGAACCCCGGTCCATCTTTCATCATCATATACTCGTTCTACATGTCAACTATTTTCTGGTACCATTGCTCTCATATTACTGCTACTGCTGCTGTGTTACTGTTACTATTGCTCTCATATCACTGCTACTTTCACATCACCCCTGTTACTAGTGCTTTTCCGGTGCAGCTGAATTGACAACTCAGTTGTTAAGGCTTATAAGTATTCTTTACCTCCCCTTGTGTCGAATCAATAAATTTGGGTTTTACTTCCCTCGAAGACTGTTGCGATCCCCTATACTTGTGGGTCATCAACAACACATAAACAATAGATTGATAATCACCATAACATAGCATTCTCTATCCATCGGATCCCGACAAACACAACATATAGTATTACATATAGATGATCTTGATCATGTTAGGCAGCTCACAAGATCCAACAATGAAGCACAATTAGGAGAAGACGACCATCTAGCTACTGCTATGGACCCATAGTCCAGGGGTGAACTACTCACTCATCACTCCGGAGGCGACCATGGCGGTGTAGAGTCCTCCGGGAGATGAATCCCATCTCCGGCAGGGTGCCGAGGCGATCTCCTGAATCCCGAGATGGGATTCGCGATGGCGGCGCCTCGAAGGTTTTCCGTATCGTGGCTCTCAGTCGCTTTCGCGACGGAGGCTTTAAGTAGGCGGAAGGGCAACGTGGGGGCCACACGAGGGCCCCACACGATAGGTCGGCGCGGCCAGGGCCTGGGCCGCGCCGCCCTATGGTGACGGTCCCTCGTGGCCCCACTTCGACTCCTCTTCGGTCTTCTGGAAGCTTCGTGCAAAAATTGGGCGTGATTTCGTCCAATTCCGAGAATATTTCCTTACTAGGATTTCTGAAACCAAAAACAGCAGAAAAGAATCGTTCTTCGGCATCTTGTTAATAGGTTAGTTCCAAAATGCGTAAATACGACATATAATGTGCATAAAACATGTAGGTATCATCAATAAAGTAGCATGGAACATAAGAAATTATCGATACGTTGGAGATGTATCAGCATCCCCAAGCTTAGTTCTGCTCGTCCCGAGCAGGTAAAACGATAACAAAGATAATTTCTGAAGTGACATGCCATCATAATCTTGATCATACTATTTGTAAACATATGTAATGAATGCAGCGATCAAAACAATGGTAATGACATGAGTAAACAACTGAATCATAAAGCAAAGACTTTTCATGAATAGTACTTTCAAGACAAGCATCAATAAGTCTTGCATAAGAGTTAGCTCGTAAAGCAATAAATCAAAGTAAAGGTGTTGAAGCAACACAAAGGAAGATTAAGTTTCAGCGGTTGCTTTCAACTTATAACATGTATATCTCATGGATAGTGTCAACATAAAGTAATATAACAAGTGCAATATGCAAGTATGTAGGAATCAATGCACAGTTCACACAAGTGTTTGCTTCTTAAGGTGGAGAGAGATAGGTAAACTGACTCAACAATAAAAGTAAAAGAATGGTCCTTCAAAGAGGAAAGCATCGATTGCTATATTTGTGCTAGAGCTTTTATTTTGAAAACATGAAACAATTTTGTCAACGGTAGTAATAAAGCATATGAGTTATGTAAATTATATCTTACAAGTTGCAAGCCTCATGCATAGTGTACTAATAGTGCCCGCACCTTGTCCTACTTAGCTTGGACTACCGGATCTTTGCAATGCCATGTTTCAACCAAGTGTCACAAAGGGGTACCTCCATGCCGCCTGTACAAAGGTCTAAGGAGAAAGCTCGCATTTTGGATTTCTCGCTTTTGATTATTCTCAACTTAGACATCCATACCGGGACAACATGGACAACAGATAATGGACTCCTCTTTAATGCATAAGCATGTAGCAACAATTATTATTCTCATATGAGATTGAGGATATATGTCCAAAACTGAAACTTCAACCATGATTCATGGCTTTAGTTAGCGGCCCAATGTTCTTCTCTAACAATTTGCATGCTCCAATCATTAAGGTGATAGATCCTTCAGACAAGACGGACATGCATAGCAACTCACATGATATTCAACAATGGTTGATGGCGTTCCCCAGAAGCATGGTTATCGCACAACAAGCAACTTAATAAAAGATAAAGTGCATAAGTACATATTCAATACTACGATAGTTTTTAAGGCTATTTTGTCCCATGAGCTATATATTGCAAAGGTGAATGATGGAATTTTAAAGGTAGCACTCAAGCAATTTACTTTGGAATGGCGGAGAAATACCATGTAGTAGGTAGGTATGGTGGACACAAATGGCATAGTGGTTGGCTCAAGGATTTTGGATGCATGAGAAGTATTCCCTCTCGATACAAGGTTTAGGCTAGCAAGGTTATTTGAAGCAAACTCAAGGATGAACCGGTGCAGCAAAACTCACATAAAAGACATATTGTAAACATTATAAGACTCTACACCGTCTTCCTTGTTGTTCAAAACTCAATACTAGATATTATCTAGACCTTAGAGAGACCAAATATGCAAATCAAATTTTAGCAAGCTCTATGTATTTCTTCATTAATGGGTGCAAAGCATATGATGCAAGAGCTTAAACGTGAGCACAACAATTGCCAAGTATCACATTATCCAAGACATTTTAGAATTACTACATGTAGCATTTTCCAATTCCAACCATATAACAATTTAACGAAGAAGAAACTTCGCCTTGAACATTATGAGTAAAGCCTAAGGACATATTTGTCCATATGCAACAGCGGAGCGTGTCTCTCTCCCACAAAGTGAATGCTAGGATCCATTTTATTCAAACAAAAACAAAAACAAAAACAAACCGACGCTCCAAGTAAAGAATACAAGATGTGATTGAATAAAAATATAGTTTCAGGGAGGAACCTGATGATGTTGTCGATGAAGAAGGGGATGCCTTGGGCATCCCCAAGCTTAGACGCTTGAGTCTTCTTAAAATATGCAGGGGTGAACCACGGGGGCATCTCCAAGCTTAGAGCTTTCACTCCTCTTGATCATAGTATATCATACTCCTCTCTTGACCCTTGAAAACTTCCTTCACACCAAACTTCAAGCAAACTCATTAGAGGGTTAGTGCACAATTAATAATTCACACATTCAGAGGTGACACAATCATTCTTTACACTTCTGGACATTGCATAAAGCTACTGGACATTAATGGATCAAAGAAATAAATCCAACATAGCAAAAGAGGCAATGCGAAATAAAAGGCAGAATCTGTCAAAAACAGAACAGTCCGTAAAGACGAATTTAAAATGGCACCAGACTTGCTCAAATGGAAAAACTCAAAACTAATGAAAGTTGCGTACATATATGAGGATCACGCTCGTAAATTGGCAGATTTTTTCGAATTTCCTACAGAGACTTGTGCCCAGATTCGTGACAGACAGCAATGCTGTTTCTGCGCAGCGATCCCAAATATAACATCAACTATAACATAGAAATTTAACTTGGCACAAAAACATGATAAGGAGAGGTTGCTACAGTAGTAAACAACTTCCAAGACTCAACAAAACAAAAAAATTGCTGTAGTAAAAACATGGGTTGTCTCCCATAAGTGCTTTTCTTTAACGCCTTTCAGCTAGGCGCAGAAAGTGCAAATCAAGTAACATCAAGAGTAGAAGCATCAACATCATAACTTGTTCTAATAATAGAATCAAAAGGCAACTTCATTCTCTTTCTAGGGAAGTGTTCCATACCTTTCTTGAGAGGAAATTGATATTTAATATTACCTTCCCTCATATCAATAACAGCACCAACAGTTCGAAGAAAAGGTCTTCCCAACACAATAGGACAAGATGTATTGCATTCGATATCCAAGACAACAAAATCAACGGGGACAAGGTTATTGTTAACCGTAATGTGCACATTATCAATCCTCCCCAAAGGTTTCTTTTTAACATTATCGGCAAGATTAACATCCAAATAACAATTCTTCAATGGTGGCAAGTCAAGCATATCATAAATCTTTTTAGGCATAACAGAAATACTTGCACCAAGATCACATAAAGCATTACATTCAAAGTCATTGAATTTCATTTTAATGATGGGCTCCCAACCATCTTCTAACTTTCTAGGAATAGAAGTTTCAAGTTTTAGTTTCTCTTCTCTAGCTTTTATGAGAGCATTTGTAATATGTTTTGTAAAGGCTAAATTTATAGCACTAGCATTAGGACTTTTAGCAAGTTTTTGTAAGAACTTTATAACTTCAGAGATGTGGCAATCATCAAAATCTAAATCATTATGAGCTACAGCAATGGGATCATTGTTCCCAAGGTTGGAAAAAATTTCAGCAGTTTTATCAATTTCAGGCAGTTTTGTACGCTTTGCACTAGGAGTAGAAACATTGCCAACACCAATTATTTTACCATTGATAGTAGGAGGTGCAGCAACATGTGAATCATTATCATTACTAATGGTGGTAATAGTCCAAACTTTAGTTATATTATTCTCTTTAGCTAGTTTTTCATTTTCTTCTCTATCCCACCTAGCACGCAGTTCAGCCATTAATCTTATATTCTCATTAATTCTAACTTGGATGGCATTTGCTGTAGTAGTAATCTTATTATCAATATCATTATTAGGCATAACTTTCAATTTTAAAAGATTAACGTCGGAGGCAAGTCTATCAACTCTAGAAGCAATAATATCAATTTTATCAAGCTTTTCCTCAACAGATTTGTTAAAAGCAGTTTGTGTACTAATAAATTCTTTAAGCATGGCTTCAAGACCAGAGGGTACACTCCTATTATTGTTGTAAGAATTCCCATAAGAATTACCATAACCATTACCATTAGCAGAAGGATATGGCCTATAGTTATTACCATAGTTGTTCCTATAAGCATTGTTGTTGAAATTATTATTTTTAATGAAATTCACATCAACATTTTCTTCTTGAGCAACCAATGAAGCTAAAGGAACATTATTTGGATCAACATTAGATCTACCATTCACAAGCATAGACATAATCACATCAATCTTATCATTCAAGGAAGAGGTTTCTTCAACAGAATTTACCTTCTTACCTTGTGGAGCTCTTTCCGTGTGCCATTCAGAGTAATTTATCATCATATCATCAAGAAGTTTTGTAGCCGCCCCCAAAGTGATGGACATAAAGGTACCTCCAGCAGCTGAATCCAATAAATTCCGCTAAGAAAAATTTAGTCCTGCATAGAAGGTTTGGATAATCATCCAAGTAGTCAGTCCATGGGTTGGGCAATTCTTTACCAAAGTTTTCATTCTCTCCCATGCTTGAGCAACATGTTCAGTATCTAATTGCTTAAAATTCATTATGCTACTTCTCAAAGATATAATTTTAGCGGGAGGATAATATCTACCAATAAAAGCATCCTTACATTTAGTCCATGAATCAATACTATTCTTAGGCAAAGATAGCAACCAATCTTTAGCTCTTCCTCTTAATGAGAAAGGAAACACTTTCAATTTAATAATATCACCATCTACATCCTTATACTTTTGCATTTCACAAAGTTCAACAAAATTATTGAGATGGGCAGCAGCATCATCAGAACTAACACCAGAAAATTGATCTCTCATAACCAGGTTCAGTAAAGCAGGTTTAATTTCAAAGAATTCTGCTGTAGTAGCAGGTGGAGCAATAGGTGTGCATAGGAAATCATTATTATTTGCGTTTGTGAAGTCACACAACTTAGTATTTTCAGGGGTATTCATTTTAGCAACGGTAAATAAAACAAACTAGATAAAGTAAATGCAAGTAACTAATTTTTTGTGTGTTTTTGATATAGAGAGCAAGACAATAATAAAGTAAAACTAGCAACTAATTTTTTTGTGTTTTGTTTAGGTGCAGCAAACAAAGTGGTAAATAAAATAGCAAGACAAAAAAAAGTAAAGAGGTTGAGAAGTGGAGACTCCCCTGCAGCGTGTCTTGATCTCCCCGGCAACGGCGCCAGAAAAAGAGCTTGATGGCGTGTAACTCACACGTTCGTTGGGAACCCCAAGAGGAAGGTATGATGCGACAGTAGCAAGTTTTCCTCGTAAAGAAACCAAGGTTTAATCGAACCAGAGGAGCCAAGAAGCACGTTGAAGGTTGATGGTGGCGAAATGTGATGCGGCGAACAACAGGGGATTCCGGCGCCAACGTGGAACCTGCACAACACAACCCAAGTACTTTGCCCCAACGAAACAGTTGAGGTTGTCAATCTCACCGGCTTGCTCTAACAAAGGATTAACCGTATTGTGTGGAAGATGATTGTTTGCAAGAAAACAAGTATTGCAGTAGATTGTATGCGATGTAAAGAATAGGACCGGGGTCCACAGTTCACTAGAGGTGTCTCTCCCATAAGATAAAAGCATGTTGGGTGAACAAATTACAGTTGGGCAATTGACAAATAGAGAAGAGCATAACAATGCATATACATGATATGATAAATATAGTGAGATTTAATCCGGCATTACGACAAAGTACATAGACCGCCATCCAACTGCATCTATGCCTAAAAAGTCCACCTTCTGGTTATCATCCGAACCCCATTCAGTATTAAGTTGCAAAGCAACAGACAATTGCATTAAGTATGGTGCGTAATGTAATCGACAACTACATCCTTAGACATAGAATCAATGTTTTATCCCTAGTGGCAACAGCACATCACAACCTTAGAACTTTCTGTCCCCATGTGTCAATGAAGGCATGAACCCACTATCGAGCATAAATACTCCCTCTTAGAGTTAAGAGCAAAAACTTGGCCAGAGCCTCTACTAATAACGGAGAGCATGCAAGATCATAAACAACACATAAACAATAGATTGATAATCACCATAACATAGAATTCTCTATCCATCGGATCCCGACAAACACAACATATAGTATAGATAGATGATCTTGATCATGTTAGGCAGCTCACAAGATCCAACAATGAAGCACAATTAGGAGAAGACGACCATCTAGCTACCGCTATGGACCCATAGTCCAGGGTGAACTACTCACTCATCACTCCGGAGGCGACCATGGCGGTGTAGAGTCCTCCGGGGAGATGAATCCCTCTCCGGCAGGGTGCCGGAGGCGATCTCCTGAATCCCCCGAGATGGGATTCATGGCGGCGGCGTCTCCGGAAGGTTTTCCGATCGTGGCTCTCGGTACTGGGGTTGCGACGGAGGCTTTAAGTAGGCGGAAGGGCAACGTGGGGGCCACACGAGGGCCCCACACGATAGGTCGGCGCGGCCAGGCCTGGGCCGCGCCGCCCTATGGTGACGGCCCCTCGTGGCCCCACTTCGACTCCTCTTCGGTCTTCTGGAAGCTTCTTGCAAAATAGGACCCCGGGCGGTGATTTCGTCCCATTCCGAGAATATTTCCTTACTAGGATTTCTGAAACCAAAAACAGCAGAAAACAACTGCTCTTCGGCATCTTGTTAATAGGTTAGTTCCGTAAAAATGCGTAAATACGACATATAATGTGCATAAAACATGTAGGTATCATCAATAAAGTAGCATGGAACATAAGAAATTATCGATACGTTGGAGACGTATCAATTGCTCATAGAGGATGACATGCGGGTCCCATTTAGCTGCAGCGGTCTCAACGTTTCCAAGGCGGCAAGGGATCAAAAGAAAAAGGAAGTAGCCAAAATCAGGGGGTCAAAAAAATCCAAGAAAAGAAAGAATTTTGGTTCATAGAGGATGACATGCGGGACCCATGATCCTGCATCGTAAACGGCTCGATCGGAGAGCGTTGAATGAGATGGCACGATCGAGAAAAAAACAATGCTAAAGAGGCTGCCATCTGGGCCCTACATCTCTGGGCGGTGCGGATTTGCGTTGACTCGGCCGGCGAACCCGAGAATTCGTGATGCACCACGTCCCGGGCCACCATACGCGACGTTTTGGCCGTTTCGTCGGGCTAGGTGGCCTCAAAAACGAGAAAAAAGTTTTGACATGAACCACGGAGGGACCAAAAATCGTCGACCATGGTGCACCAGCAACCACGGCGCAACTTCAACTTCGTCGGTGTGACGCCCCGGAACCGGTACCATGAGGATTCCAGCGATCCCGCCGAAATCCGCACGATATCGATTCAGACGCCCTCCGACACGACGTGCGCGAAGAATCACACACGTGATGCCAGAGGAATTAACACGAGCGGTAACATTACAACAGGATTACAATAGAGCCCACAAGAAACATATATTACAACAACGACTCCAACGAGTCAAGATACAAATAGATACATACAAAGATTCCAAATCATACAGAAGATCAAATACGTCCGAGTACGGACAAGATACAAATTGGACTAAGAGTCCTGAAGATAACCAGCGGCGTCCATAACCCTGCCCAGGCCAAGCCGGAAGGGTAACCTTGCTAACGTCGTCATCTCGTACCTGCCAAAGTCGGTCCATCGGTTGCCGACAAAAGGGAGGAAGCAAAAGAGAAAGGGGAAAGGCGAGAGTAAGTACCAAGGAACGAACTCCGACACGTAGTTAGCGAGACTAGAAATGGTTATGCTCGCCGGGCGAATATATATATCGCCTAGGGCTATATGGTAGGTTTAGCGGCAGCAAAACTATAACCAATAGAGACACGCTACAACATCCGTCTACTCGGAGAAGATAAGAGAGCGCACAAGGTAACATATAAATACTACACAAACATAACCCAGCCGATTACACATATCCCCTTCAACAAAGCGAAGAGGCAATGTAAAAGGCACTCAACGGTGGACAAGTTTTATTAGGTATCGGTTGTAGTAATGCTATATTACTACGCAAGTTATTATCAAATTATTAACAACAAGGTAACGGTGTAAGTTGTTCTATGATCGAGTTATACAATTCCAAGTCGTCCATAACCGCGGACACGGCTTATCGATAAGATTTAACCCTGCAGGGGTGCCCAAATGTAGCCACACGCACGCTCAACCCACTTAAGACAGGTGGATATCACGACTCGCACTCTCCTTCACTACAACAATGTCCAGGAAGCCACCTAACTAAGTTAAACCCGTATCAGAGTCCGGCCGTGAAGCGGACTCAGCTATTGCGTCAGCGTACTAGGTGATCAGTGCCCGGCGGGATGACCACTTCGCAGCGGCTCCCGCACCTACGAACGTGCAAGAGACAACGGGTTACAAGGCACTCACGGCTTCCCCAAAAGTAATATCATATCATCTGACCACAAAGAAACATGCTTGCACGCCCGAGAGAAACAAACAAACATTCAAACTAATTGTGGCCACTGGACAAAGCTGTAGATTTCGGTAGTGGTCAAGGGGAGACCCAGTAAGCATACCCACGTGTGGTCAGAGCGCTCAGTCTCGAAACAGATAACAAGAACTCGGGTCCTAGGGGACATTAGTGAGTCAAAGTTCCGATGCTTTCGCAAAGGGGCTCACAGCTCTGCTTACAATTTTAGTTGTTAACAATAAAGTAAAGTGTGATTATCTCCAACAAAGATATAGCATGTGTTAACCTCCCAACAACCCAACATATCCCGATAACAGATCGAGATAAACAACAGAGCCTAAACACGCCTACGACTCGCAAGGCTCAAACATCAAGCAACGGCTATGGTTAAGGAATGATACATATAGGATTATTATGGTAAACAAGTGGAATAGGACACGTGACTCGATAAAGAAGCGCAACATAAGGATAGCAATGCGAGGGAGAGTAGGTGAAGAGAGAGGGCTCGCCTGTGAAAAGCTGCAGAAGAACTTGTCGTATCTCACAACACCACTTCGTGATCCTATCCGGGAAGAAGCAAATGCTGGAACACACAACGTATGCAATCTTACTACTACGGATAAAGAATCAGCATGCTCAAGAAGATATGCATGACATGGCATAGATGGTGCAATGCAACTTATCCATATTAAACGGGATCGGAACCCGGACAAACAATTTAGATTGGAGTTGCATTTTCTACCGGCAAGGTTAAGTGTTGATTAGCATGGCATAGACATGGCAACGGTGCGCTACTTCAATATTAAACGGAGCAGGGAAAACCATAGTTGGAAATCCAAAATACTCCGCATATATGTGAGGTGAACATGCATAACTATCATGTCTCGATATGATGCGAGATGCAAACAGGCATATGGATGGCATATTAATGTTCAGTGCATTTTTCTGATCAAAATTCATATACAACACTTTTTATTTTGATTTACCGTTTAAAAGTTATTAAGAAAATAGTTTTTCAGCATTTAAAATATATAGAAAACAACTTTTATTAATTGGAAAAGGACCTGGAAACAAGTTCCGGCCAGGGGAGGGACCCCGGGTTATTTTGAAGAAGCTGCAGGGTGGTTTTGTGAAAACCGACAGCCACTGGACTGCGGGTTGACGAAAACAAAGAAGCAGGGGCCTAGATGCAAAAGCTACAGATCTGGATCTGAGAGGGTTTTCTCACCCAGGGGCTGGCTAGCCCGTGCCACGGACGGGTGGGGTCACGGCGATGACTGGGACGCTGAGCTGGCGAAGCTTGCCTGCACGCCCAGAAGGTGTTCGACGGCACGCGCGGGAGGTGATCACCGCGGCAGATGGGCGCGCGGGCGAGGCAGCTGGTTCCAGGAAGCGCGCGTGTGTGCGTTCGACGTCCCTCGTCGACGTGAACGAGAAAAGGGCGGAGTGGAAAGCAGGGGTCACCGGTGGCACGCCGGCGACGATGATCTGCGGAGGAAGGCACTCGGTCAACGATGAGGGGGAGAAAACCGGAAGCAACGGAGAGGCGGATGGTGTCCAGGAGGTCGGCTAGGTTACCAGGAAGCTCGACGAGTGGACGCCGGGGCCGGAGGAGGGAGGAGCTCGCCGGAATCGACGAAAAACATCGCCGGGGACGGAGAAGGGAACCACGAAATTGGCGATGATGTTGTGCGTCCCGGCTCGATTCGACCGGCGCGGAGAACAAGTACATCCAGGGGCATCTTTCGGTGGTCTTGACGCGGCGCGGGGCGGACAGGGTAGACGGCGGAAGGCAAGAGCAGCGGCGGCGTTTTTCGGTGTTCACAGAGAAGGAAACAAAGAGAGGAAGGAGGCGGCGGCGCGTGGGGGGAAAAGATGGAGGAGGCTAGGGTTTTCAGGGGGATGATAAAGGAGGGAGAGAGAGCAGGTGGGGAGCGGGCGCCGTGGTGGTTGGCGAGGAGGACCACTGCCTCCTCACGCCATGTGCGTGACCGCACCGGGGGAAGACGACAACACGAGGATGAACCTCTCCTCGAAGCGGTATGCGGGCTGAGGCAGCTGGGCCAGAGGGGAGGGCCGATCTGGGCCGGAGGAGCTGGAGAGGTGGGCCGCCTGGAGAAAAAGAAAAGGGCCAGGGAAGAGCTAGGCCTAGTTAGCAGGTTAGGGTTTTCTAAAACCTTTTCTTTTTCTGTTTTTGTTTAAAACCTTTTTGAATTCAAATTATTTTACTATTTTGAATCTGAGGAAGGGTGTGAGATAGATTAAAAATTAGTTTTCAAATATTTACTTTATTTGTAACCCAAAACAAAACACATTTTATTCCAAAATTAATTGTTGCACAATTTAATTATAAAATAGAATATATGAGAGGGGGTTAGAGTTTATTAGATGGAAAGAGAGATAAGGGTTTATTAAAACCATATGAGAGAGAAAATAAAGAGTTAGAGTTTAATAAAATAATTTATTTTGTTAAAACATGGATGTGATGCATGCATGATGCCATGATGATGCACAAAATAAAAACACAAGCAAATCTAATAGGGGGTGCTACCCTGGGCCGTTACAATGGCAACTTTTCTTGTAGTGATAGGGACTTTCTGGATAATTCATCTAAAGGGAGTTTTACTAATAGAACTCAACAAGAAGCTAGGGATTTATTGGATACTATTGTTAATAATACTGTTGCATGGGATCTTGATAAAGGTAACCAACCTCATTTTAATTATGAATATGCATGTGTAGAGAATTTCTCTACTACTATATTGTTTGAAGAACTAAAGAATAGGTTTGGCCGTGATCCTCATATATTAGTAGAAGTTACTAAATTTTTTTCTAACCATTTAAATGTTCCTGAGAAGGGATTTAAAGTTTATGTTGAACTTCTTAAGAATTCTCCATATATTGCTAAAGTTGAGAAACAGGTTAAGTGTGATACACCATATTCCCTATATCTTGAAATCAAGCCTGACATTGATCCCATACACACGGAAGAAACAAATATAACTATTCAACTTGCTAATAAAGAGTATATTTGTCCTCTTGGTATGGTAAAAGATGTTGAGGTATTAGTAGGAAAGATTAAGTACGCTGCTGATTTTATTGTACTTGGTTGCTCCCAAGATGCATTTTGTCCTTTTATATTTGGTAGACCTTTCTTACAAATTGTGGGTGCTAAAATTATTTTACCAAAACAGAAAGTATTCACTAAATATGCTGGTGAAAGGTTAGAATTTAATTTTTCAAAGTTTATAAGCATTTATAAAAATAAAAATTTCAAAAAGATATAGTGGAAACTCTTGCTTCTGTGGCAGTTGCTTCATCGGACGCGGTGGAACGATATGTACTTAATCAAGAGGAGCTATTTAATAATGAAGAAAGAGAAGCAGTAGAACAAATATTATCTCAACAACCAGCACAACTGCAATTGCATATTCCACCTGATAATCTAGGAGTTTTACCACCACCTAAAGAGGATCCTAGCTTTGAATTGAAACCTTACCTGAAGATATGAAATATGCATTCCTTGATGAGAAGAAACTGTATTATGTTATTATTAGTGCTAATCTTTCAGGAGAAGAAGAAATAAAATTACTTGAGGTGTAGTGTGCTCATAGGCCAACTATTGGCTATTTACTTGATGATCTAAAAGGTATAAGTCCCCCTTTATGCATTCATAAGATTAATTTGGAAGAAGATGCAAAGCCCGTTGTTTATTACCAATGTTGAAAGAACATCTCTCGGTTTATGTTTTGAATGTTTGATGTAAATATATGTGTCAAGATGGCGATTTTCCCCGTGGGGACGGGTACCCGCGGGGATTTACCCGCCACGGAGCGGGGATGGGGGACAAATACGCCCCGTGGGGATTGTCTGGCGGGTACCCGTTAATCTAGCGGGGCGGGGATGGGGATCAAATCCCCCCCGCGGGGACTCCATGGATACCCGCTAAGAGCTGACATGTGGGCCAGAGAGACATAATAATAACTTAATATAACCTGTCAAACCTAGCACTACTGTTGTACAACCTGTACTGCACTAGCAAATCGCGCTGCTCCACTCATTTTTTCCCACGAGCTGCCGCCACTCCCTTCCCAATCTCACCTCTACCTTTCCCACATCACCACAACAGTACAACACTAGACAGTCTGTGCGCACCGATCTCCACGCCACCGGCAAAAATGGACGAGCTCGTCGCCATCAGTCCAAGGCTCGCCACTGCATCAGCCTGAGCGCATCGTCCCGGATCGGCATTAGCCCGTCGACGGCCCCATCGCGCATCAGCTCGTCGCCGCGCCATCCGGCAACAGGTCCTCGCCGGCGCCATCGCGCATCAGCTCGTCGCCGGCACCATCCCGCATCAGCTCCTCGACGGCGCCATCGCGCATCACCTCATGTCCTCATCTTCTGCTCCATCCCATAATTCCGCCCCACCAGCTGCTAGCTTTGGCATCCCCATGGATTCCCCGGTGGGTACTGGGTACCCGTTGTTGACGGGCGAATAGCGTAGCGGGGATTGACGGGGACGGGGACTCGCGGGGGTCGGGGCGGGGACGGTGGAGTCATCCCCGGCCATACCCGTACCCATTGCCATCTTGATATATGTGATACACTAATGTTTGATGAAGTGGTGCAGAGAATATATATGTGCATGTATATGTGTGTTTTGTGTGGAAAAACGAGACAAAAAGAAGCAGGAAGTTTTTCTCCAGGCCGGATATTTGCAAAATATTCGGCCCCCCAAAGTCGGCTAAGGACTTTTGGAAAAGTGGCTCAGCACTCCCCTGGACAAGGGGCCGTATTTTTGGCAGGACTTTTGGCCGGACTTTTGGCCGGATTTTCCCCAGGGCCGGATTTTTCAGGGGGCCGGATTTTCCGGCCCTCACTAAGACCGGATTATCCGGCCTGCGAGAAGCCCCAACGACTGGATTTTGGAAGGGGTATTTATACCCCCCTTCTCCCTCCTTCCCAAGCTGCTCAATCATTCCCCAAGTTCATCACCATTAGAGCCAACTCAAGCCAACTCAAGAAACAGAAGAATCACAAGATCTCCTCCTCCACCCAACCAAAGCTCTTGATCTTTGGAAATTCGAAGGAGAAGGCCCCGATCTACATCTTCACCAAAGCGATTTGCATTTCCCCCTCATATGCTTGAGGGCCCTTTGCTAGTGTTCCTCTTTTGAGAAACCTGATGTCTACGCACGCTTTTATTCCTGTAGACAGTGTTGGGCCTCCAAGAGCAGAGGTTTGTAGAACAGCAGCAAGTTTCCCTTAAGTGAATCACCCAAGGTTTATCGAACTCAGGAGGTAGAGGTCAAAGATATTCCTCTCAAGCAACCCGCAATTAAGATACAAGAAGTCTCTTGTGTCCCCAACACACCTAATACACTTGTCGATGTATAGGTGCACTAGTTCGGCGAAGAGATATTAAAACGCAGGTGGTATAGATGGTGGTAAACGGTAATTGCGATCTGAAATAAATATTGCAGGAAATAAAGATGCAGTAAAACAGTAAATAAGCGATATTGCAGTATTTGGAAACAAGGCCTAGGGATCATACTTTCACTAGTGGCCACTCTCAACATTGCAATCATAATTGAATATAAATATAAGCACTTCATCATACTACTCTGAAAACACTCTCTTGTTGGATAAAAAACTCAAATTCATTGGGCAAGTGTGCAAAAGCACACCTCAAAGGCGTATTCCCAAGTACTAATAAACACCCCACACTGTCATCGTGAGCATTCATAGGAGGTACTAACACACCACAATTCATAAGGGAGTTACACACGGCGCACACACTGTACCCTTACACCGAGGTCACAGTAACTCCGAAGTTCACATAATAAAACACTTGAGTAGCATATGACATCTAGATTGCAAAGCCTATGATCACATAAAGATCACACCATGGGAGAGAGAGATGAACCACATAGCTACCGGTAGAGCCCTCAGCCTCGGGGAGAACTACTCCTCCTCATCATGGGAGTCAGCAGCGGCGATGAAGATGGCGGTGGTGTCGATGGAGATGGATTCCGGGGGCAATTCCCCGTCCCGGCGGCGTGCCGGAACAGAGACTTCTGTCCCCCGAACTTGCTTCGCGATGGCGGCGGCTACGTAACTCTTCGTGGAATATGACTTCTTTCTTTAGGGTTTTCGCGACTGGAAGAATATATAGGCGGAAGGGCGGCCTCGGAGGGGTCCCGAGGGGCCCACACCATAGGGGGCGCGCCCCCCCTCTTGGCTGCGCCGCCAGGTGGGGTGGCCACCACGTGGCCCCTCTCCGTCTCTCCTTCGGTGTTCTGGAACACTCCGTGGAAAATAAGGCCTTGGGATTTTGTTTCGTCCAATTCCGATAATATTTCCTGTGTAGAATTTCGGAGCCAAAAACAGCAGAAAACAGAACTGGCACTTCGGCATCTTGTTAATAGGTTAGTTCCAGAAAATGCATAAAAATGATATAAAGTGTGAACAAAACATGTAGGTATTGTCATAAAACTATCATGGAACATCAAAAATTATAGATACGTTAGAGACGTATCAAAACCCTAGTTGTTTGTACTTGATATTGTTCTTGTTGTTGTTGTGTTACAGATTTGGGAGCCTCCAATTTGGTTGTGGATGTGTGCCCCAAGAACCTTGTAAAGGCCTGGTTTCCGCCTCGAGGAAATCCCTTAGTGGAAGTGGGCTAGGCCTTCGTGGCGGTGCTCACAGGAGACCTGAGTGAAGCCTTCGTGGTGTTGGTCTGGCTTTCGTAGCGACCACACTCCTTTGAACGTAGATGTACCTTCTTGCAAAGGAAGGGAACTACGGGAATCAACTCCGTGTCTCCGCGTGCTCCACTCTCGGTTACCTCTATCCTATTATCTCCCTATATATTGCGTAGCTATATATGTTGGAGATATGCCCAAGAGGCAATAATAAAAGTGGTTATTATATATCTTTATGTTTATGATAAATGTTTATATACCATGCTATAATTGTATTAACCGAAACATTGATACATGTGTGATATGTAAACAACAAAGAGTCCCTAGTAAGCCTCTTAACTAGCTTGTTGATTAATAGATGATTAGTTTCATAATCATGAACATTGGATGTTATTAATAACAAGATTATATCATTATATGAATGATATAATGGACACACCCAATTAAGCGTAGCATAAGATCACGTCATTAAGTTATTTGCTATAAGCTTTTACATAGTTACCTAGTCCTTATGACCATGAGATCATGTAAATCACTTATACCGGAAAGGTACTTTGATTACATCAAACGCCACTGCGTAAATGGGTGGTTATAAAGGTGGGATTAAGTATCCGGAAAGTATGAGTTGAGGCATATGGATCAACAGGATTTGTCCATCCCGATGACGGATAGATATACTCCCTCTCGGTGGAATGTCGTCTAATGTCTTGCAAGCATATGAATAAGTTCATAAGAGACCACATACCACGGTACGAGTAAAGAGTACTTGTCGGAGACGAGGTTGAACAAGGTATAGTGTGATACCGATGATCAAACCTCGGACAAGTAAAATATCGCGTGACAAAGGGAATTGGTATTATATGTGAATGGTTCATTCGATCACTAAGTCATCGTTGAATATGTGGAGCCATTATGGATCTCCAGATCCCGCTATTGGTTATTGGTCGGAGTGAGTACTCAACCATGTCCGCATAGTTCGCGAACCGTAGGGTGACACACTTAAAGTTGGATGTTGAAATGGTAGAACTTGAATATGGAATGGAGTTCGAATATTTGTTCGGAGTCCCGGATGAGATCCCGGACATCACGAGGAGTTCCGGAATGGTCCGGAGAATAAGATTCATATATAGGATGTCATTTTATGTGAATTAAAATGATGCGGAAGGTTCTATGGAAGGTTCTAGAAGGTTCTAGTGGGAGTCCTAGCTTGGGAAGGTTTCCCACCATATGGAAGGTTTTTGGTTCGGGTCTTATTCGAAGACTTGGAGACCAACACTTGGGGTTCCACCTATATATAGAGGGGCCAAGGGGAGGGGGCCGGCCACACCAAGAACCACCAAGGTGGCCGCACCCCTTAGTGGCCGGCGCCCCCTCTCCCCAAACCCTAGCGGCCTCTCTCCTCCACCACATCCCGCACGCTCTAGCGAAGCTCGCCGGACTTCTCCACCGCCACCGACACCACGCCGTCGTGGTCGGATTCAAGAGGAGCTACTACTTCCGCTGCCCGCTGGAACGGGGAGGTGGACGTCGTCTTCATCAACAACCGAACGCGTGACCGAGTACGGAGGTGCTGCCCGTTCGTGGCGCCGTGATCAAGATCTTCTACGCGCTTTGCAAGCGGCAAGTGATCGTCTACCGCAGCAACAAGAGCCTCATCTTGTAGGCTTTGGAATCTCTTCAAGGGTGAGACTCGATAATCCCCTCGTTGCTACCGTCTTCTAGATTGCATCTTGGCTTGGATTGCGTGTTCGCGGTAGGAATTTTTTTTTCTATGCTACGTTATCCTACAGTGGTATCAGAGCCGTGTCTATGCATAGATGGTTGCACGAGTAGAACACAATGGTTTTGTGGGCGTTGATGCTTATGTTGTCTTTAGCTTGAGTACTTTGCATCTTTGTGGCATAGTGGGATGAAGCGGCTCGGGCTAACTTTACATGACCGCGTTCATGAGATTTGCTCCACGCTTGACATGCAACTTGTATTGCATAAGTGGCTTTGCGGGTGTCTGTCTCTCCTACTATAGTGAAGATTCAATTTACTCTTCTATTGACAACACTAGTATCACCGTTGTGGTTCATGTTCGTAGGTAGATTAGATCTCACTCGAAAACCCTAAACCACGTAAAATATGCAAACCAAATTAGAGAACGTCTAACTTGTTTTTGCAGGGTTTGGTGATGTGATATGGCCATAATGTGATGATGACTATGTATGAGATGATCATTATTGTATTGTGGCAACCGGCAGGAGCCTTATGGTTGTCTTTAAATTTCATGTTGAGTAGTATTTCAAAGAAGTTGTAATAGTTGCTACATGGGAGAACAATCATGAAGACGGCGCCATTGACCTTGACGCTACGCCGACGATGATGGAGATCATGCCCGTTGATGATGGAGATCATGTCCGTGCTTTGGAGATGAAGATCAAAGGTGCAAAGACAAAAGGGCCATATCATATCACATATGAACTGCATGTGATGTTATTCCTTTTATGCATCTTATTTTGCTTAGATCGCGACGGTAGCATTATAAGATGATCCCTCTCACTAAAATTTCAAGATAATAAAGTGTTCATCCTTAGTAGCACCGTTGCCAAGACTTGTCGTTTCGAAGCATCTCGTGATGATCGGGTGTGATAGAATCAACAAGTGCATACAACGGGTGCAAGTCAGTTTGCACATGCGGATACTAAGGTGGCCTTGACGAGCCTAGCATGTACAGACATGGTCTCGGAACACGTGATACCGAAAGGTAGAGCATGAATCATATGATTGATATGATGAACACTTTGAGTGTTCGCCATTGAAATTACATCTTGTCTCGTGATGATCGGGCATAGGTGTGATGGATTTGGTTCGTGTGATCACTAAGACAATGCGAGGGATATTGTTTTGAGTGGGAGTTCACCTAGTTTTTAATTTTGTTAAATTAAAATTTGAACTCAATTTGTCATAAACATTAGTCTAAACTATTGCAAATATGTTGTAGATATGGCGTCCCCAATCAATTTTAACCAGTTCCTAGAGAAAGAAAAGCTTAAGAGCAACGGTAGCAACTTCACCGACTGGTTCCGTCATGTGAGGATCTTCCTCAATGGCGGAAACCTGCAATATGTGCTTGATGCACCGCTAGGTGACCCTCCTGCAGAAACTGAAACCGACGAAGTAAAGAATGTTTACGCGACTCGGAAAACTCGGTACTCTCAAGTTCAGTGTGCCATCCTGTGCAGTCTGGAAGCCGATCTTCAAAACGTTTTGAGCACCACGATCCACATGAGTTAGTCAATGAGTTGAAAACTATCTTTGAGACTCATGCGGCCGTGGAATGCTATGAAGCATCGAAACACTTCTTTAGCTGCATGATGGAAGAAGGCAGCTCCGTTAGTGAGCACATGCTCGCCATGACCGGGCATGCGAAGAAACTCAGTGACTTGGGAATAGTGATTCCTAACAGACTGGGATTAATCGTGTCCTTCAATCACTGCCACCTAGTTATAAGAACTTTGTGATGAATTACAATATGCAGAACATGAACAAAGAGTTACCTGAACTCTTCGCCATGCTAAAATCTGCTGAGATTGAAATTAAGAAAGAGCACCAAGTGTTGATGGTCAACAAGACCACCAGCTTCAAGAAACAGGGCAAGTCTAAAGGCAAGAACAAGAAGAGTGGCAAGAAAGCTGCCACGCCTCCCGTGAAACCTAAGGCTGGCCCTAAGCCTGATGCTGAGTGCTATTACTGCAAGGAGAAGGGACACTGGAAGCATAATTGCTCCAAGTATTTGGCGGATCTGAAGAGCGGCCTTGTCAAGAAGAAGAAAGAAGGTATATCTGATATACATGTTATAGATGTTTATCTCATTGGTTCTCGTACTAGTACCTGGGTATTTGATACTGGTTCGGTTGCTCATATTTGTAACTCGAAACAGGAACTAAAGAATAAACGAAGACTACTAAAGGATGAAGTGACGATGCGCGTTGGAAATGGATCCAAAGTCGATGTGATCGCTGTCGGCACACTTCCTCTACATCTACCTTCGGGATTAGTTTTAAGCCTAAATAATTGCTATTTTGTACCCGCGTTGAGCATGAACATTATATCTGGATCTTGTTTAATGCAAGACGGTTATTCATTCAAGTCTGAGAATAATGGTTGTTCTATTTTTATGAATAATATCTTTTATGGTCGAGCACCTGAAAAGAATGGCTTATTTCTGTTAGATCTCGATAGTAGTGATACACATATACATAACATTGATGCTAAGCGAATTAAATTGAATGATAATTCTACTTATATGTGGCACTGTCGTCTTGGTCATATTGGAGTGAAACGCATGAAGAAACTCCATACCGATGGATTACTTGAATCACTTGACTTTGAGTCACTTGATAGATGTGAAGCATGTCTCATGGGAAAAATGACTAAGACTCCATTCTCGGGTATGATGGAGCGAGCTACTGACTTATTGGAAATCATACATACAGATGTGTGCGGACCAATGAGTATAGCATCGCGCGGTGGTTATCGTTATGTTCTAACCTTCACAGATGATTTGAGTAGATATGGGTATATCTATTTAATGAAACATAAATCCGAAACTTTCGAGAAGTTTAAGGAATTCCAAAGTGAAGTAGAAAATCAACGTAACAAGAAGATTAAATTTCTACGATCTGATCGCGGAGGTGAATATCTGAGTTATGAGTTTGGCATGCATTTAAAGAAATGCGGAATACTTTCACAATTGACACCGCCGGGAACACCACAACGAAACGGTGTGTCCGAACGTCGTAATCGAACTCTCTTAGATATGGTTCGTTCTATGATGTCTCTTACTGATTTGTCGTTATCATTTTGGAGTTATGCATTAGAGACAGCCGCATTCACTTTAAATAGAGCACCATCAAAATCCGTTGAAACGACACCGTATGAATTATGGTTTAATAAGAAACCTAAGCTGTCGTTCCTAAAAGTTTGGGGTTGCGAAGCCTATGTAGAAAAGTTACAACCGGACAAGCTAGAACCCAAAGCGGAGAAATGCGTCTTCATAGGATACCCTAAGGAAACTATAGGGTACACTTTCTATCACAGATCCGAAGGCAAGATCTTTGTTGCTAAGAACGGAACCTTTCTTGAGAAAGAATTTCTCACTAAAGAAGTGACTGGAAGAAAAGTAGAACTCGATGAGATTGAAGAATCTCTACTCGTTGATCAGAGTAGCGCAGTACCGGAAGATGTTCCTGTGCCGCCTGCACCGGCAACAGAGGAAGCTAATGATAATGATCATGAAACTTCAAATGAGATAGCTACTGAACCTCGCAGATCGACAAGGGAACGTGCCACTCCTGATTGGTATGATCCTTGTCTAATGTCATGATTGTGGATAACAATGATGAAGACCCTGCGACGTATGAAGAAGCGATGATGAGCCCAGATTCCAACAAATGGCAAGAAGCCATGAAATCCGAAATGGGATCCATGTATGATAACAAAGTATGGACTTTGGTAGACTTACCTGATAGCCGCAAGGCTGTCGAGAATAAATGGATCTTCAAGAGAAAAACAGATGCTGATGGTAATATTACTGTCTATAAAGCTCGACTTGTCGCAAAGGGTTTCCGACAAATTCAAGGTGTTGACTACGATGAGACTTTCTCACCTGTAGCGAAGCTAAAATCTGTGAGGATTTTGTTAGCAATAGCTGCATTTTTCGATTATGAGATTTGGCAGATGGATGTCAAAACGGCGTTCCTTAATGGAGACATTGAGGAAGAGTTGTATATGGTACAACCCAAAGGTTTTGTCGATCCTAAAAATGCTGACAAAGTATGCAAACTTCAGCGTTCAATCTATGGACTGAAGCAAGCATCAAGAAGTTGGAACCGACGCTTTGATAAGGTAATCAAAGACTTCGGGTTTATACAGTGTCATGGAGAGGCCTGTATTTACAAGAAAGTGAGTGGGAGCTCTGTAGCGTTCCTGATATTATATGTAGATGACATATTATTGATTGGGAATGATATAGAACTATTAAGCAGTGTAAAAGGTTATTTGAATAATAGTTTTTCAATGAAAGACCTTGGTGAAGCATCATATATATTAGGCATCAAGATTTATAGAGATAGATCAAGACGTCTAATAGGGCTATCACAGAGTACATACCTGGACAAGATTCTAAAGAAGTTTAGAATGGACGAAAGTAATAAAGGATTCTTACCTATGTTACCAGGCAAGGTTTTGAGTAAGACTCAAGGACCGGCTACGGCAGAAGAAAGAGAAAGGATGAGTCGATCCCCTATGCCTCGGCAGTAGGCTCTATCATGTATGCCATGCTATGTACTAGACCGGATATAGCACATGCGTTAGTTTGACTAGCAGATATCAAAGTGATCCAGGAATGGAACACTGGACAGCGGTCAAGAATATCCTGAAGGAACTAAGGATATGTTTCTTTGTTATGGAGGTGACCAAGAGCTCGTTGTAACAAGTTACACCGATGCAAGTTGGAACACCGATCCCGATGACTCTAAGTCTCAGTCTGGTGTTTATATTGAATGGTGCTGCAGTAAGCCGGGCAAGCTCGAAGCAGTGCACGGTGGCGAAATCCTCAACAGAATCGGAATACATAGCGGCTGAGGCTTCATCAAGCGGTATGGATGAAGAGGTTCATTGTAGAGCTCTCGGTGTGGTTCCTAGTGCATTGGACCCACTAGTCATCTACTGTGACAACATGGGTGCCATCGCCAATGCACATGAACCAAGGTCACACAAGAGGCTGAAGCATATCAAGCTGCGTTATCATTCGATTCGCGAGTACATCGAAGATGGAGAAGTAAAGATTTACAAAGTACACACTGATCTGAATGTAGCAGATCCGTTGACTAAAGCTCTACCTAGGGCAAAGCATGACCAACACCAGAATGCCATGGTGTTAGGTACCTTACAATGTAATCTAGATTATTGACTCTAGTGCAAGATCTGTTGGAGATATGCCCAAGAGGCAATAATAAAAGTGGTTATTATATATCTTTATGTTTATGATAAATGTTTATATACCATGCTATAATTGTATTAACCGAAACATTGATACATGTGTGATATGTAAACAACAAAGAGTCCCTAGTAAGCCTCTTAACTAGCTTGTTGATTAATAGATGATTAGTTTCATAATCATGAACATTGGATGTTATTAATAACAAGATTATATCATTATATGAATGATATAATGGACACACCCAATTAAGCGTAGCATAAGATCACGTCATTAAGTTATTTGCTATAAGCTACATAGTTACCTAGTCCTTATGACCATGAGATCATGTAAATCACTTTTACCGGAAAGGTACTTTGATTACATCAAATGCCACTGCGTAAATGGGTGGTTATAAAGGTGGGATTAAGTATCCGGAAAGTATGAGTTGAGGCATATGGATCAACAAGGGATTTGTCCATCCCGATGACGGATAGATATACTCTGGGCCCTCTCGGTGGAATGTCGTCTAATGTCTTGCAAGCATATGAATAAGTTCATAAGAGACCACATACCACGGTACGAGTAAAGAGTACTTGTCAGAGACGAGGTTGAACAAGGTATCGTGTGATACCGATGATCAAACCTCGGACAAGTAAAATATCGCGTGACAAAGGGAATCGGTATTATATGTGAATGGTTCATTCGATCACTAAGTCATCGTTGAATATGTGGGAGTCATTATGGATCTCCAGATCCCGCTATTGGTTATTGGTCGGAGTGAGTACTCAACCATGTCCGCATAGTTCGCGAACCGTAGGGTGACACACTTAAAGTTGGATGTTGAAATGGTAGAACTTGAATATCGAATGGAGTTCGAATATTTGTTCGGAGTCCCGGATGAGATCCCGGACATCACGAGGAGTCCGGAATGGTCCGAGAATAAGATTCATATATAGGATGTCATTTTATGTGAATTAAAATGATGCGGAAGGTTCTATGGAAGGTTCTAGAAGGTTCTAGAAAAGTCCGGAAGAAACCACCTAGGAAGGTGGAGTCCACATGGGACTCCACCTCCATGGCCGGCCAACCCTAGTGGGGGTGGAGTCCCAAGTGGACTCCCCCTTAGGGGACCGGCCACCCCCCCATATGGAAGGTGGAACTCCCACCTCTAGTGGGAGTCCTAGCTTGGGAAGGTTTCCCACCATATGGAAGGTTTTTGGTTCGGGTCTTATTCGAAGACTTGGAGACCAACACTTGGGGTTCCACCTATATATAGAGGGGCCAAGGGGAGGGGGCCGGCCACACCAAGAACCACCAAGATGGCTGCACCCCTTAGTGGCCGGTGCCCCCTCTCCCCAAACCCTAGCGGCCTCTCTCCTCCACCACATCCCGCACGCTTAGCGAAGCTCTGCCGGACTTCTCCACCGCCACCGACACCACGCCGTCGTGCTGTCGGATTCAAGAGGAGCTACTACTTCCGCTGCCCGCTGGAACGGGGAGGTGGACGTCGTCTTCATCAACAACCGAACGTGTGACCGAGTACGGAGGTGCTGCCCGTTCGTGGCGCCGTGATCAAGATCTTCTACGCTTTGCAAGTGGCAAGTGATCGTCTACCGCAGCAACAAGAGCCTCATCTTGTAGGCTTTGGAATCTCTCTTCAAGGGTGAGACTCGATAATCCCCTCGTTGCTACCGTCTTCTAGATTGCATCTTGGCTTGGATTGCGTGTTTGCGGTAGGAATTTTTTTTTCTATGCTACGTTATCCTACAATATATTACTTAGTCGTTGACCTTGTCATATATGTAAATTCACATAGTTGCATATCTAGAGAATTTACCTTTGTGTCAAGCCCAAATTGAAAAAGAACTAAAAATTGGTTAGCACCTATTCACCCCCCTCTAGGTGCGGCATACGAACCTTTCAATTGGTATCAGAGCCTCGGCTCTTATTTCGGGCTTAACCTCCTAAGAGTATGCTGGACGACGAGCCTGCGGAAGGGGCCGCAAAGATGGTCTCCATGGATGATCTCAAGTCGATGGAAGCATCCTTGAGGTCCTCCATGGAAGCTCAAATGGAAAGCATGAGAAAAATGATTTCCGAGCTTTTGACTCCGGTTCCCCCCATGGCTCCCGTCATAGAGGAAAATGACAAGGGTGCGGTAGAAGAGGGAGGTGCTTCAGCATTACCTTCCTCTACCAAGCCCTTGGGTGGTGATCACTTAAACACCATTAAAAACCCCATTGCTTCTCCTAGGGCATCTAGTGAGGGTGTTAGCTACAATAATGTGGCTCCACCTTTCCGCTCTCCCGATATCCCGGTTCCCCATCCTCATATAAACACTAGGGGTGATCCACCCAAATTCAATGATAAAGATTTTAGTACATGTCAATTTGAGTTTAAATCTTATGTGTGCAGTGCCTCCAATGAACTTTGGAGAATTATCTTGGAAGGTTACAAGCCTTACAACCTCGAGAGGTTGACTAGAAGAGAAGAGGTTGATAACCAACTCAACTTGATTGCATTGCACATGATTCAAACTAGTGTGGGGACACAAGACTTGTCTCTTATTCGGAACTTCACAACCGCCAAGGAGGCATGGGAGGGTTTGGACACAAGCTTCATGGGAAGTGAAAGCATGAAGAGAAACAAGTATAGTGCTCTTCGGAATCAAGCCGAAGGGTTCATGAGGTTGCCGGATGAATATCATCAAGTCATGTATGGAAGACTTATCACAGTTGCCGATACTTTTCGGAATGTGGGTGCCAAACATATTGACGATTTTTGGCTCAAGGATAAGTATATTGATTGCATGATGTCGTTTGAGCCCATTGATGTCAAGACTCTCGTTGGGAGAGAAAGCTATTCTTCTCTCACCTCACAACAAGTTGTGCACGAGTTGCAATCTCTCAAGGTGCTAGAACAAAACTCTCAAGATTCTCGCAATCGTGCCATTGGGATGTCAAGAGGGACCAACCTTGCCTTGGCGGTCAATACCGTGGAAGAAGTGAACCCATGAGAACCATATAGGACATCTTGGAGTATGTCCTATCCGGAAGATTTGGAATACCACTACAATGATCACATGGCATTCCATGCAAAAACCTTTTGGGTTGATCCATCCAAGGCCAAGGAAGACAACATCAAGAGAAACAACTCAAGTGGTTTCAAGAGTTTGGGTCCAAAAACAAGATCTTGCTACAATTGTGGTGATAGGAATCATTTCATCGCCCAATGCCCCTATGAGCATAGGGAAACTCGTGGTGGAAGGCTCATACCCAAAGATAAGAGCAAAAATCCAAAGGCCCCCAACTAGAAATTCTACAACAAGAGTAAGAAGGACAAGAGGCCATCAAGAATTATGCTTGTGACTAAGGAAGAGTATTCTTCTGATGAAGTTGAGAGTAGTAGTGATGAAGAAAAAGTTCAAAGGAAGTGGCCGCCATTGCCACCACCAATATTCCCTCTTCCTCTCTCTTTCAATCCCCCAATGAGAACCCTCACATCAAGAATGCACATTGCTTCATGCCAAGGTCCTCCTTGGACACATCTATTATGCTATCAACTCAAGAAGAATACACATCCGGGGATGATGATGATGAAGAAGATGAAACTTCCAATAGATTGGTGGCTCTTGCTTCTCTCTCCAACAACACTTCATCACCAATTGAATCCCCCAATGAGGATATTCAAATGAAGGAAGAAAGTTGCTTTATGGCTAAATCTTAAAGAACAAGAATAATCTACATGAAAAATCGACAATCAAATTTCTTTTTGGGATCATCTCAAGATCGGGTCATATGAAAAATCCACAACCAAAATTCCAAACTAGTGTGCCAAGACAAAACACATATAGGAAGATGACCCGCGGTACAACCAGCATTAGTACCAAACGAGAACCCCGTGGATTGGCTCAATCTTCTCCATATATGGTTTTCTTTTGTGCGACATCTTCCAATAGCATCCAGAGATAAGGAAGGTTGAAGGGTATCTAATCCATATTTGTGAGCCCTTGGATTGGAATTAAGATCAAGATGGAGGGAGGAAAAGGCATGTGAGCAACTATTTAATGTCCAAAACCCAACTCACCTAACCCCTAACCACTAGAAGACACCATTGACATTTACTCCACCTTTAAACATAAATTTGATATCTCCACCACACCACCAAGAAGCCAAGATGGGCGGAGATTAAAGGAAGAAACAAATGAGGGGCAACAGTGCGTCACCGAGTGTGGCTTTAGGGGCCGTCCTCGCCGTCATCTTCACCATTTCCACGGGTTCACCTAGACTTCCATAGCCCCTATCCATTTAGTTTATGTAAACCCCCTTATATTTGTACAATCCTTAATGTGGGTAATTTTTATAATTATTTTTTCTCTATTCTTTGGTAATCATGCATGTCTTTGCATTGTGTATTGCTTTACCTAGATCCTTCGTGTCAGTGACATATCCATACACTTACAGATTACATTGCGGGGTTTTACCAAGTAGATGTGGATTTAATGTTTACCTTGGTGACAGATACTATTTCAGAACACTAGATTCGTTTACTATCGGAATTAGGAGGCCCATCTTCTTTATGCCGCAACCACAAGTAAAACGTTAATTGCTGACGTACACACGCGGCATGTTAGACAAGTTAGTAGGGGTTAGTATGCGTCGGTCATCTTTGCACATCTAGCTTTAACTCCGCCCTCTATCTTGCATTCATAGTGGATCTTTGTGGTGTTAGTAGTCTATAGCCTAGAAACTCTCTAGCACTTCCTCCATTCGTTGGAATAAATAAGGCACACCCAATCTTAAAGATTTATCATTGATCAAGAATTAATCGATGTATATAAGAAAATTTTGAAAGAGATATTGTGTACTTTCTAATACTAATCTAATAATATCAATTGTGTACTATATGATCGAGATATTGTTACTCAAATATTTCGGCCAAAGTTTATCTCAAAATGCGTATGCATCTTATTCATAGGAATGGAGGTAATATTCCTTTTTTTTATCTCACATAGTGTACTAACATGTATTTGTTTTCTCGTGTTTTAGTAGTTTTATCTTAGTTGGAAGGTTATGTTAACATTGTTTTACCTTGTTTCGTGAATGACAATAATTAGTGAATTGTTTCCAAATTATCATTCGGGTCAATAGATAAATATCCTTGTGGTAAGTTTAGTTATAGAAAAGGAGAATCCCCAACCGTCAATTAACGCTTTCATGAAATGTTCTGGAGTGAACCTTCGTTCACGATCATTGTTGTCGAGGCGTGGATGTTGTGAAGCCAGGAATGGCGAGGTCGCTCTAGCGTTTGAGGAGGACCGACGTGTTTATGCAATCAGTTTTCTCAGACAACCTTTGTGAGAAGTTGATTTCTAAAAGTTTTGAAAGTTTGGCTTCCATAATTTAGAAGCTGATCAATTTCTAAAAGTTCATCCCTCTAAGAATGTGTACAACTAAAGTTCTTCTTCAAATTTCTGAAGAATTGGCTTCTCACTGTTACCTGTTTGAAACATGTTTCCCAACTTTCTGAAAGGCCATCTCGCTGTCATATTTTCCAAATATGCACGGTATTTTTTTTTCTCTGAACCTCCTGAGACGCCCTCTGCACCTCCTTCGAGCTTTCATCTGAGCCTGAGAAGGAAGACAACTACTGTCTAAAAGTAGAAAGAGAGATGCCCCCTTTGATTCCGCCGCCAAATCACCACATCACGGCCGTCAATCGTCATAGAAGGAAGAGGCGATTAACTCCGCCATTACAACGAATCGCGAGATCCTCGCTCTGATCCCCTTTTTCATGGCCCCCGCCTTAATCCTCAATTCCTCATCGCGCCGCCGGCCGGCGCAATCGAACCCTCCATCCTCCAGCCAAGAATGGGCGGATCGACCGACGATTCCACGAGGCCACTCACTGCCAACTCAATGTCTCTCACCACCGGCGAGGAGCTGCTCCCGAACAAGCTGCGGCTGTCCTGCTTCCACGACGCCGGCGCCGAGGCGGAGGCGTCCATCCTTGCCGAGCTGGGGCGGCCGATGTGCATGGACATAATGCACCTGTACGAGGAGGCGCTCGGCAGGCTCCCCGTCGCCGACATGCCGGAGCTCTCGGCCTGCGTTGTCCGCGGCGGCCACTGCATCGGCCTCCTCGACCCGGTGTCCAACATCATCCTCAACGCCCTCAATCACCTCTGTCGCCGCAGGTGCACCGCTACCACCGCCGGCAAGAAGAACAGGGGCAAGGGGAAGGAGCGACCTTGCGACGCAGCGCCTTCATGTCTTCTCATAGCTTTGCAGTCCAACACGGGCCTCATCGCCTTCATGCGGACCTACTTCCGGCACCTGTCCGAGGGGCAGGCCAGGCGCTACCTCCGCCTGGCCGGCGCCGACCTCGCCGTCGCCGTGCAGCTAGGCGAGCACCAGCAGTTCACTCCTCACGCCACCACCGGCGCCCCCCGCGACCTCTGCAGCGGCAGGACCCAGTTCGCCCTCAAGGTCGCCGCGACCAGAGCGGAGCACCCCGTGCCCGACGACCTGGCGATGCTCGCGAGGCTGCTCGTCCCCTTGAACAAAGGCCACGCCGCGCCCCTCGCCGCCGTGCTGGAGAAGGGGCGGCCTCTCAGCGTCGGCGACGTCAACGGCATCCTGGATTTCTTCCGGCTGCAGCACTGCGCGGCCTCCCCTGAAGTCCAGGTCACCTTCCACCGTAGCCCTCAACCGACTGACGCGGAGATCAGGAGTTTGTTATTTGGAGCAGAAGCAGCTGGCAGACCTGCACACTTCTTCTGTCCCGTCGGCGAGAACCACGTCGCCGACGTCGTCATCTCGCGCCGTGATGTTGTACTACCTGTATCTAGCATCTGTGACTTGCGTACTCCGGACGAGATGAACCAGAAGCTATCTGCCTGTCTGGATGCTGCCGCCGCCACCATTGTCAAGTGCAACTGCAGTCCTCCACCACCATTAGCAATTGGAAGAAGGGATCTTCTTACTACCGCACCTTCCACCGCTGCACGCGAGTGCGATCACACCAGGTATCTGAAGGCATGCCTCGCCGACACAATCCATGCTGTCTACATCAAGGCGGTATCGCTGCTGCCGCACAAGGCGCTCCACAGGCACCTCCGCGGCATCCTGGTTGCAGGGCATTGCTATGGCCCCATGGACCCTGCGTCCAACATAATTCTCAATGCCATCTGGTACGACACTGTATTCCCTCAGCCGGAGCTGGACACTGAGTTTGAGCCGGACATTCTCGACAGCGAATCTATGCTTCGCGTGGTGGTCCGCTCCCTCGAAAGCCTTGTTGCCTTGGTCTCCACGGCCACTGGCTTTTCACAACACATGGCCGTCGAATACCTTAGCTACAAGCAGTGCGACCTATCTGCGGTGTTACAGATGGCAACAGGGGAGGTGTGTTATAAGGCTTATGTTTGTGCAGGCCAAGCCGGGAAACACCCCAAGCATTTGGAGCTTGCAGCATTTCTCATGTCCATGGCCCATAATGCTCTAAAGGACACCCTGCTGACCGACAAAGCAATGAGAAAAGGCTATATCATTTCTGATGCAGTTATGGAACAAGTGTACAAAATAATGGTAGACCAGACCTCCTCCATTTCACCATCACTTGATCATCCTAGGCTATGCCCACCAGCCTGGAAGATTCTAGCATCTAGGAAGGATGAATTTGTCAAGAAGCAGAAGTTCCTTGGTCGAGTCTTGGGAGAATTGCTGCTTCAATACTCGAATCAGCATCCTTGGGTAATTATATAATTCAGCTCTTGATAGCTTGCTGTAGTAGCTTGGACAAAGACTTTTGTTAGGGGGGAGGGGTGGGGAAAATTTTCTATTCTTACGAAAGTTTTCTTAAGCTTCTTCTTCATCCGAATTAATCTCTGACAAAAGGTAGGACAAGCTTTGAATTGCTTCTTATAGTCCTTGTTCAAAAATTGTTTTGGAATTGCTTTTTTTGTTCGTAAGAAAGAAAAAAAGTGCTTGTCTTAGGATGACATGCCATCTCTTGATTGTTATTTTGATAGAACCTACAAATTACAACCTAACCCTGCCTTACTTAGCTTAAATTTGATTGTTGTAGGAACCTGTTCCGAGGCTAGATGTGATATGTGGTGTGAAGAAAGACTACAGCAGGCATTCAAAGTTCTACCATGTCAATTTCTTGGTATACTATGATGATGTTTCTTCAGCCCGTGCGCTCTTTTTTGCTGAAGTGTGGGTGTCGAGCTTTCAGGCCAAACTTAGCACATCTGTGAATCTGGTAAATGGACCATGTATTAGATATGGTCGCCAAGTTGAATCTAATGTGCAGTTCACCAAGGTGTATAGTATATCTAGAAAGGAATCAGAAACTTCATTTTGTTGTCCACTACCTCATTACAGTCCAGATCGTCCATACCTTGGTAAGTGCATTTCTGTCTTCTGAACTTCCTGGAATCTAACTTTGGATTGATTTATTTTAATGTATCGATTATAACAGACTTGAGATCATTTCTAGGGATGCCTCATGCATATCTTAATATCCTTTTATTCACATGCAGGACGTTGCACTTCTTGTGAGCCTATTTCATGCAAAATTGTGCATCCACCATCTGGGAATCATACCGGAGCAAACTGCAGTCAACTTGGAGAACTCTTTCACTATTTGAATTTTCGTGATTATAAGCCTTCTGCTGTGGATAGCATAACGGAGTCAGATTTTGTATACTTTGATTGTCATAGGGACACCAAGTTTGCAGAAGGTCTCAATGACAGAAGCTCTTTGGCGAAGAAGAAGAAGGCGTTGATCATCCGCTGATCCTAATTAGGCGGAGGAATAGTTGTTTGCACTGTGCCAAAGGTAGACTCATTAATTTAATCAACCGTATTGGTGGATAGGTACTAGGGTTCTTTGGACTACAGTTCTTTTTTTTTTGCGAATCAGGAGCTTCATTCAAATAATGTTTGCAGAATTACAATCATGCTCTAGACAATTAACGAGGAAACTTGGGGTCATGTTAACCCAAGCACACCTCTGTCGAACAGCCGAAGCGCTCTTTGCACACAGATGTGCAGCGACATTAGCACTTCTAGGAATAAACTTGAAAATAAACCTAGAAAAAATCCTGCTAAGCTTGTAAGGATCTGGCAGTCACTTCTGCTTTCCCATAACCTTGTAAGGACCTGGCAGTCACTCTCAACAATGACATCCTTCTTCCCCATGTTGACAGCCATTTTAACTCCTTCTCCATGCCGGCGATGGAAAACAAGAGGAAGACGGCGACGGCGAGCAGGGGTGGTGGTGGTGCCATCGATGCGCGACGGTGAGGTAGCAAGCGAGCGAGGTGGTGTGGAGTGTGCACTGGGCGCAGCAGAGAGCATAGCACGTACGGCAGAGATAGCGAGAGATTTGGCTTCATTGGTTGGTTGCGTATAAACACGAACCCGTGGCCACCAGCGACGCGTCGACCTATGCAAGAATCTTGTCAGAGAGACGACGAGTTTTACAAGGGGCCACCTGCAGCGTCACCCGGCCCTCCGCTTGTTTCGTTTCCATGAAGACTCATGGGTCAATGAAGATACTTTCCTTTTAGTGAAGCTGGAGCAGATTTTTAAATTCAGTTGAGGGATCCCACCACACAAAGCATTGTTTCCCATGACCGAGGTTGCAGTTGCATTGAGAAATATCCCATCTTTTGGAACTTCACCTTCAAAATCATTGAAGGAAAGATTTAAAGTAGCGAGACCTTTCATACTACCAAGGAACCCAGGGATGCGACCAGATAAATTATTTTGAGAAAGATCAAGCACTAGCAGGCCCCGTAACTGTCCTAGTGACGGTGGAATTGTCCCCTCAAGGAGGTTCCCAGACAAATTGAGATACTGCAATGTTTGGCAGTCTCCTATACTGGTAGGAATCTTCCCTGAAATCATATTATCAGAGATATCGAGCTCACCTAGATTCCTGAGATTCCACGCTTCTGAAGGCAAAGTCCCAGATAATGAATTATGCGCAAGGTGCATGGCACTCGACAAGGTTGAGATGAAGAAAAGTTCCTTAGGTACTGGACCAAGAGAGATTGTTGTAAGAAAGATCCATTTCTTCCAAAGGACAGTTGCTGAGAGAAGAAGGTATGGCTCCACCGAGCGCATTATTATCAAGGAAAAGGGTTGTAAGTTTTGTAAGATTTCCAAGAGTTGCTGGGATGGGTCCTGACAAACTGTTGTTCCACAAAGATAACCGATTGAGCTTCTTAAGGTTGCCGAGAGATGCTGGAATAGTGCCCTGGAGAAGATTACACTCGATGTCAAGTTCATCCATGTTGATGTAGTTCCCTATCGTTCCAGGTATTGTTCCCGCTATACTGTTGTATGCAATGAATTTGGATCGGAGGGAGTAAAAGAAAACTCTATAACTCCTTAAAATGGCTCTAATGCAAACTCTTCAGCTCCTTGCATATTATTGCCGATCTGCCAGGGGATCTCTCCCGTCAGGTTGTTGAACTCTAGGACGAGCAGTTTTAGGCTGGCGAGGCTGCCGACGTTGGAGGGGATGCTTCCGGTGAGCCTGTTCTGTCCGAGGTCGAGTCCTATTTTGCAACATACCAAACCATTAAATATTATTCTTGACAAAGCAACTTGTAATATTTTCACCATACCAGCCTTTCTTCGGAAAAAAATCTTCTGCTAGCCACGCGAGCCACGCGTAAAGTTTAAGTGTGCACGCGAGCGCACGCGCTATTTAAGCGTTTGTGTGTGTGTGCACTTGGCATAGCTCCCTCTTCTCACATCACTCAAGTGGGTAATGAGAGCTCCCCTTATAAGGAGGTCAAGATGTTTTCCCACTAGCAAGGTGGGACTAAACTCCCACATGACACCACCGCTCACACTTTCCGCACACTTTTGAAATTAGTTTGGGCTGATGGGCTCGGTTGCTCTCTGGTTATTCGTTGTAGTGCATGACGTTGCGTGAGGTTGCAAATGGACTCTGAAACACTCACATGCCGGTACTTCATTGATTGCACTGAAGAGAGCTCATCATTGCTTCTACTAGTATACCTAGTACGCTCATGTTTTTCAATGAAAAACGAACATATGCACAGAGTGAACTAGTTCATGTGACACGTTTTGCTGGCTCGGCGCGATGTACATATCTCGCTAGGAAATTAGGACTATGTTTTTTTAGAGTATGTAGTTTCCAAATAAATATAGGCTTGTTAAACACATAAATGTATAGGCTTTGATGAGTACTTCAAGGTATTGAATTCATAACAATATTATGTCTCCAAACACAGATTAAAAGCTAACTATCGCGCACAAGTGAGTCTGACAAGGCAAAACCTCTCCATGGGTAAAAGCTAATTTTACTAACTCAAATCACCATGGAGGAGCATGGGAATCATCGCATGTACTTGCAGTTGCGTACACAAAAGTCCAACGAGGCGTCCGTGGAGAGGTTTCTCCTTGCTCACCCGGAGCTCGTGTAGGCGGTGCTAGACTTCTACGCTAAGAGGGGTTCGAAGAAGCTAGTATTGTACAATGAGAAGGACGATGCCTTCTAGGAATCACTAAGCGCATCCCCCGGTGTTGGCGATGACTTATGGGTGATCTAGTCTAGGGAGTGTCGAGGTTGAAGTGCCGGAGTATCGTTCTAGTTGATGTCTATGTAGTGTCGAAGTCTAGTCGGAGTAGCGTAGAACTAGTGTATAGGTGTCTATCTATCGAAACGTGTTGAAATGTCAAAGTGTCCATATATTGAACTATCAAAACGGAAATGTGTGTCGAAGTGTCAATCTATGTGTCAAACTCGAATTATTTTTGAAATGTGACAAAGTTTTGAAGTTTCTACATTTGAATGTGTTTGTCAATGCCCCATTTTTGATCATCTGAAAAATAGCCGAGGCCCTAATTTACATTATATGAAAACGTGTGCCCTACATTTGGCACCCGAAAACAGGTTCCTAAAGGTGCTTTTTCGTGTACCTAATTTTGCATCATTTCTTAGGGATGCTCTAATCATGCAAGGTTAAGCAACATTTAGAGCATCCATTATAAATTCATAAAAACTTACATTTCAAAGTAGGACCATAACATTTTCTAAGACCTAGACACAACGGACTACGGTACCCCCTCCATCTCAAAAATTCGTAAAATCCATAGAGCAAGAAACGAAGAGTTGAGTAATAGCATGACATGGAGATAATCCTCAAGCGCATATACAATACCGTTGACCTTTGCATAGCGGTAGTGGCACCATGTCTTGATGCCCCCCTCCTCTTCATCTTGCATCTGCAACACCTGATATTCAACAAGGAACCACTTCATGAAAAAAAAAATCATTGACATTGTTGTAGTTACCGCGCGAGTGCTCGAACCCTATGGAGTCGTTGATACAAATTAAGTCATTCAAGGCTACCACCCACGAACTCCTCCGCACGGTGTAGATGAGGATAACAGCGCGGGAGGGCGGCGCCCCGCACGAGCTGACCACCATCAACATCTAGCACTAAAGTACCCCAATACAATCCCGCATGAAATAATAGGTTTACATGAACTTTACTCGGCCATATGCTCCCGCATACACCTCTCTAGGTCACAATAGCCTCCCTCGCATATGTAAACCCTATCTCCCTCTCTCTACCATCCGACCACACATACACCTCTCTTGGTCAACCAGCCACACATCCACCTCTCTTGGTCATCTCGCACCTTAGGCTCGGCAGGTGCGCTCCTCGCCGCGCCGGCCATGATGTAGATAAAACACCATTTACCCCTTGAGCATTGGATCCTACCCCACGATGTATACATACGTGAGCCAGCACGGCATCGTCGGCGAGTGTCTCGCCGAGGCTGTCCACCTCCTAGTCGGCGGGCACTACATATGTGCTTTCGTATTTGTCTACCAAGTTGTCGTTTGTGCTCGGCTCTAGCACTGAGCAGCCATGTTCGAGGAAGAGGAGGAGGATGGTGAGGTCGGGGCTCCATGGCTAATGGTCCTTGTTCGTGGTGAGGCACCCGAGTGGAGGGGAGGGTAGCTTGATAGCGATGGACATGGTGGCGAAGTAATGCAAGTTCCCAACTTCCGAAGCTGGCGCGGGACTTTACCTCCATGCAAGTTAAATAGAGCTACTCCCTCCGTCTCAGTAGTCCTCCATGTATCTCTAGGTCGCCAATTTAACCTATATAATTTAAATTATATAAGGTAAAAATTATATCATTAGAAAATAGAACATCTAAACTTTCTAATGATATAAGTTTTATAACATATAACTAATGCTAACTTGATCAAATTTGCGACCTAGGGGTACGCGCACGCGTAATAAACTGTGAGAGAGGGAGTAAATATCACAAAGCGCACTCGTTGGCCAACGTCTCGATCAAATAATCACCTTTACGTGGGTTTCCAAGCCATGCACGTGGCGCTTCCAGGATATGCGTGCATATAACCTCGAATACCAAATTGGTGTGTTACAGATCCCAAAAACACTGTAAGAGCACCTCCAAAAATGGGCGGGAAAACTCCAAACGGAAAAAGTATCTGCCTATTGATCCGTCCATGGTGTTTGAAGAGAAAAAAGACTACCTGCGATGTGGCAAATCATCATCCATGGAGGGCGAGGAGACCTGCACTATTGAAAACGATGTGGGATCTAAATAATAATAAAAGGCAATTCTTGTCAAAATGGTGTCTTTATAATAATAATAAAAAGTTGTCATTGTAATCTGGGATATAATAAAACCCCTGTAACATAATTCCTCTTAATCAAAAAGGCAATTCTTAGGCACATGTCTTAGGTGAATATGTCTCTGCAACCAAGGGAGGTGGTCGAATATTAGGCTGGTCATAGTGGTAAGTATCATGTAGTAGTATCATGCATATGATACTACTATATGATACTATCTCTATAGTGGGTAGTATCATGAAATAGTATCATAGTCATGCTATATTTATTGTTTTTTAGAATCTCAATGCAAATTTGTGTACAAGATTTGTTTAGCATTAATTTTTCTCGTTGTTTGCGCTATGATACAGTATCTACCTATGATACTCTAATCTCCTCTCTTCTCCTTAATTAGCTGCCACATCAGCATTTTTGTGGGACCAATGTGCATGATACTAGCTATGATACTAGCACTATTGATAGCCTTAAACCAAATCCTCGCAATCACATGCGGCACAATTTATAGTGGTATTATATTAAGGGAAAAGGTCCATTGTCCGATCATGAAATGTCTGACATATAGAAATAATATGAGCATAAGAAAATCTACGCAAGAGTATTAATGTGAATACCAATCAAGCACATGAAATAAGAGGAACCCATGTATTATTGTGAGAATAAAATATGGATGGGGCGAGGTTTATATTGACATGGATTTTTTTTCAATAATGGACGCTTTATTACTTAAATAGTATTGTAGCCGGCCTCTGCATAACTAGGATGGACACAGCCGTATAGATCCAATTATTACACACCGAACAAAAGTAACAATCTAGGCAACACCGAAGCAAAAGACTAAAAGCAGAACTACGTGGTAGGCGGGCCAATCCGCAGATCACACTGCCACCCATGCATGTTCGAAAATAATATCCCTCGCTGTATCCTCCAACCGTGTAGACACCCCCATAAAGAAGTATCGATGAACCACACGATGTAGATGAGACCACAAACAGAGCATAGTTGTGCAACGGTAGATGACCTGCAAAAGAGAACAACATTATAATTAAAAAACTTGCCATTTCTACACAGCCATAGAGACAAAATAACAACAATCGCTCCCACCCTAATAAGTGGTTTAATCTTACGGCCAGTTGGAAAATATTCGCAACACTTCGTGACGGGTATAAGGTAGAACACATTTGGATACCATATAGAACGAGCAAATGAACACTGGAAGAAAAGATGTTTAATAGTTTCGTCATTTTGACATGGACTAGGTCATGTGATCATTTCTGGAGATTCATATGGACACAAAAAACAACAAAGTTGAAAGCACTACTAGAAAAACAGGCTTCCGGTGAGCCCCATAAGTCGCGAAGGTAAAGGAACCGCGACTAATGGTACCTTTAGTCGCGGTTCGGGAGCGGCCGCGACCAAAGGCCTGGGCCGGGCGCTCGGTGGCCAGCCGTTGCACGTGGGGGCTGGCAATTGGCCTAACCGACCCTGGCCTTTAATCGCGGTTGGCCTGGCCAACGCGGCTAAAGCGCCCCCTATATATACCCACCCAGAGCCAACACTTAGCCATTTGGTGCCATTTTCTTCACAAGCTTCACAAGTGGGTGTTAGGTTTGCTTTTGGTTCCTCTTATGCACATAAGGTGTTTGATGAAATGCCCCAAGAGCATGAAACAAACATGATATGAAGTGTTGGAGCACACTTGAGCTTTCTCATTTATTTTTTCCTCCTCGATCGCGGTTAGCAACTTGAACCTTTGATGTGTCGTTGATAAAATGTGCATGTGTGTGTAGTTCATTGTTTAATTTATATTGTTTGTAGCTAGTTAGTTTAACAAATGCATGATGGTTAATTATATATTTTATATTATAATAATGCAGATGAATCGACAATGGATGTACGGTAACCGACTCTCCGGCGACTTCAGTACGGGTTTGAATGATTTCCTCGTAGTGGCTAATGCGAACAAGCAGGGGGGTTTGTTATCTGTCCATGTGTTAAATGTAAGAATCAGAAGGGTTACTCTTCCTCAAGAGATGTTCACATGCACCTGGCATGGTTTCATGCCAAGCTATAATTGTTGGACCAAGCATGGAGAAAGAGGGGTTATAATGGAAGAAGATGAAGAAGGGGATGATTTCATCGATGAAAGCTATCTTGCTCATTTCGGTGATACTTTCATGGAGGATGCTGAAGGTGAAGGGGAAGGTGAAGGGGAAGGTGAAGAAGAGGCACGTGATGATCCCGTTGATGATCTTGGTCGGACCATTGCTGATGCACGGAGATTGCGAAAAAGAGAGGAGAATTTGGATCGCATGTTAGAGGATCACAGGAAGGCGTACCCCGGATGCGATGATGGTCTGAAAAAGCTGGGACACTGGATTTGCTGAAATGGAAGGCACAGGAGTGTAGCTGACTCGGCATTTGAAGACTTGCTGAAAATGTTGAAGAATATGTTTCCAAAGAATAACGAGTTGCCCGATGTACGAAGCAAAGAAGGTTGTCTGCCCTCTAGGTTTAGAGGTTCTGAAGATACATGCATGCATCAACGTTGCATCCTCTACCGCGGTGAATACGAGAATTTGAATGATGCCCGGTATGCACTGCATTGCGTTATAAGATCAGAGGCGATGACCCTGACGATGTTGAGGGCAAACCCAGGAAGAAGGTTCCCGCCAAGGTGATGTGGTATGCTCCTATAATACCACGGTTGAAACGTCTGTTCAGGAACAAAGAGCATGCCAAGTTGTTGCGATGGCACAAGAGGACCGTAAGTCGGACGGGCAGCTGAGACACCCCGCAGATGGAACGCAATGGAGAAAGATCGACAGAGAGTTCAAAGATTTTGCAGCTGACGCAAGGAACATAAGATTTGGTCTAAGTACGGATGGCATGAATCCTTTTGGCGAGCGAGCTCCAGCCATAGCACCTGGCCGTGACTCTATGCATCTACAACCTTCCTCCTTGGTTGTGCATGAAGCGGAAGTTCATTATGATGCCGGTGCTCATCCAAGGTCCGAAGCAACCCGGCAACGACATCGATGTGTACCTAAGGCCATTAGTTGATGAGCTTTTACAGCTGTGGGGCAGACCTGGTGTCCGTGTGTGGGATGAGCACAAAGAAGAGGAATTTGACCTTGCTTTGCGTAACCATCAACGATTGGCCTGCTCTTAGTAACCTTTCGGGACTGTCAAATAAGGGATACAATGCATGCACGCACTGCTTACATGAGACTCAAAGTGTACATTTGCCAAATTGTAAGAAGAACGTGTACCTTGGGCATCGTCGATTTCTTCCGAAAGGTCATCCAGTAAGAAAGAAAGGCAAGCATTACAATGGCAAGGCAGATCACCGGCCGAAGCCTGCGGAACACACTGGTGCTGAGGTATTTGATATGGTCAAGGATTTGAAAGTCATCTTTGGAAAGGGTCCTGGCGGACAATCAGTTCCGAAGGGAGCTGACGGCACGTAGCCATGTGGAAGAAGAAATCTATATTCTGGAGCTAGAATATTGGAAAGTCCTAGAAGTCCGCTCTGCAATCGACGTGATGCACGTTACGAAGAATATTTGCGTGAACATCCTAAGCTTCTTGGGCGTGTATGGGAAGTCAAATGATACAAAGGAAGCACGGCGGACCAGCAAAGTTTGAAAGACCCGATGACGTATCCGGAACGGTTTCAAGGTCGTGGCTACGCTCTGACCAAAGAAGAGAAGGTCATCTTTTTGAATGCCTGAGCAGTATGAAGGTCCCGTCGGGATTCTCGTCCAATATAAAGGGAATAATAAACATGGCGGAGAAAAGTTCCAAAACCTGAAGTCTCACGACTGCCACGTGATTATGACGCAATTGCTTCCGATTGCTTTGAGGGGCTCCTGCCGGAAAATGTTCGAGTAGCCATTGTGAAGCTATGTGCATTCCTCAATGCAATCTCTCGGAAGGTAATCAATCCAGAAGTTCTACCACGGTTACAGAACAATGTGGTCCAATGTCTTGTCGGTTTCGAGTTGGTGTTCCCGCCATCCTTCTTCAATATTATGACGCACCTCCTGGTTCACCTAGTCGATGAGATTTCCATTCTCGGTCCTGTATTTCTACACAATATGTTCCCCTTCGAGAGGTTCATGGGAGTATTAAAGAAATATGTTCGTAACCGTGCTAGGCCAGAAGGAAGCATCGCCAAGGGCTATGGAAATGAGGAGGTAATTGAGTTTTGTGTTGACTTTGTTCCTGACCTTAAGCCGATTGGTCTTCCTCAATCGCGGCACGAGGGGAGACTAAGTGGAAAAGGCACGATCGGAAGGAAATCAACGATATGTATGGACGGCCATTCTCTGACTGAAGCACACCACACAGTTCTGACCAATTCCAGCTTGGTGGCTCCGTACTTTGAGAAACACAAGAATATTTTACGCTCGGACAACCCGGGGAAGCCTGAATCCTGGATTAGGAAGGCCCACATGGAGACTTTCGGCAGTTGGTTGAGAAAACATTTAATGAGTGACAATAAGGTTGTAGATCAGCTGTACATGTTGGCCAAGACACCATCTTCGACTATAACGACTTTCCAAGGGTACGAGATAAATGGGAATACATTTTACACGATCGCCCAAGATAAAAAGAGCACCAACCAAAACAGTGGTGTCCGCTTTGATGCAGCAACCGAGAATGGGCAAAAGGTCACATATTATGGTTACATAGAGGAGATATGGGAACTTGACTATGGACCCTCCTTTAGGGTCCCTTTGTTCCGGTGCAAATGGTTCAAGCTAACAGGAGGTGGGGTAAAGGTGGACCAGCAATACGGAATGACAATGGTGGATTTCAACAATCTTGGTTACCTTGACGAACCATTCGTCCTAGCGAAAGATGTCGCTCAGGTTTTCTATGTGAAGGACATGAGTAGCAAACCGAGAAACGGAAAGATAAGAAAACGATCAGTACATCATGCGATGATCCAAAGCGCCACATTGTTCTTTCAGGGAAAAGAAACATCGTGGGAGTGGAGGACAAGAGACATGTCGAAGATTATAATATGTTTGCTGAAATTCCGCCCTTCAAAGTGAACACCGACCCAAGCATTAAGTTAAATGATGAGGATGCTCCATGGATACGGCACAATCGTAAGCAAGCAGGGACACAAGGAAAGAAATGATGTGTAATAATTTATTATTGTACCAAACTTTGTTGAATGAATCATGTGAATTATATTACCCGTGATGTGTTTGGTGTCCATTTTCGAATGATTCAATTGACTCGAGATACTCCTGCATACATGAATCATGAAATTTGGAGTGACTAAGTCATACTCCTGCATACATGAAATTTGGAGTGACTAAGTCGTACTCCTGCATACAGGAAATTTGGAGTGACTAAGTCATACTCCTGCATACATGAAATTTGGAGTGATTTAGTCATACTCCTGCCTAGGCGTATAATATGCATACTCGTAGTCTTCATAGCCGCCGCCGTTGTACTGGTAGTCGTCGCCTTCTAAGTTGCCGCGTCGTCGTCCTGCTTGTCGTCGCCGTCGGGCGGCGCTCGTGGCTCGAAGGAGGTAGCGCGGCGGGGGATATCGCCGGCCGTGATGTAGTCCATGACGCTCTCCAGTCGTACCACCATAGCCGACGGCCGGCCTCGTGGAAGTTTCCAGGAGGCAGACCTCCTCCCCATGACGCCCTCTCACGCCGATTGATGAAGAAGGCATCCCAAGTATGCTGGTTATCGGGATGCCGGCGGGATTCATCCGCTGCTCGGCGTGAGGTCGAGGTAGTAGTGGTTCGTGATGGCCGCCCGGCGCGCTCGAGGGACGGGAGGGGGCACGCCGGCGCAGGCTCCAGGCGAGGGACGCGTAGCCCGGAGGGCAAGGGTAGTTCGAGGCGCAAAGCTCCTCCACCAGTAGGTTAGAGTGGGTGCGGTGGAAGCCATGAGAGGGTGATGAGAGATTGTAGAGATGTGATAATGCTGGCCAAGCCGGGCTACCTATATGTAGTGACAAATGGCGGGAAAAATGGGAGCGGGAAGACGGGAGCGGGAAGAAAGAGGCGGGAAAGTGGCGGGGAAGAAATTGGCGGGAAAAAATTGGCGGGAAGAAAGAGGCGGAAGAAATTGGCGGGAAGAAAGAGGCGGAAGAAATTAGTTTTATTTTTCTTTATTTTTTGATATATTATTTGTATTTTTAAGATTTTGAAATAAATTAGTTTTATTTTCTGAATTTATTGATATATTATTTGTATTTTTAAGATTTTGAGTTGAATTAGTTTTATTTTTCTGAATTTATTGATATATTATTTGTATTTTTAAGATTTTGAATTGAATTAGTTTTATTTTTCTTTATTTTTTGATATATTATTTGTATTTTTAAGATTTTGAAATGCATTAGTTTTATTTTTCTGAATTTTTTGATATATTATTTGTATTTTTCACATTTAGAAATGAATTAGTTTTATTTTTCTGAATTTGTTGATATATTATTTTGTATTTATAACATTTAGAAATGGAAATAATTTCGAAAAAAGGCCTTTAGTCGCGGTTGGCCTGGCCAACCGCGACTAAAGCTCATTTCCGCGGGAACCGCAAAAATGGGCTTGGTCGCGGTTGGTGTGGCCAACGCGACTAAAGGCTAACTTTAGTCGCGGTTGGCCACACCAGCGACGGCCCTATAATACGCGCGGGCGGCGCGGGCGGTTCACTTCTTCTTCCTCGCCCGCTCCGTCTTCGCTCCGATCGCCTCTCGCCCTCGCGCCGTCGTCGTTGTCGTCGTCGCCCCGCCGTCGCCGTCGCCGCCCTCGGCCGTCGTCGTCGTCGACCCTCCATCGCCGTCGCCCCGGCTGCGTCTCGCCCGTCCCGCGCCGCCCTCGGCCCCCGCCCGCACCGTACCGCCGCGCCGCGTAGCGCCCGCGCCGCCGCCGTGGACATCGCGCCGCGCGGCGCGCCGCCGCCCTCGATCGCCGCCGCGCGCGCGCCGCCGCCGCGCGCCGCCGCGCCGCCGCAGGTACGTGCGCGCCGAGTTACAGAGAGGAGAGGAGAGGCGCTTTTTTTGTTTTTTTATTGTTTTTTCATGAACTCACATTTTGTTAATTAAAATTGACTTAGAATTTTGTGAACTTAAAATTTTTAAACTTAGCCAAAATAACTTAAGAAAAAATAACTTAAGAAAAAAATAACTTAAGAAAAAAATAACTTAGCCAAAATAACATAAGAAAAAAATAACTTAACCAAAATAACTTAAGAAAAAAATAACTTAAAAAATAACTTAAGAAAAAATAACTTAACCAAAATAACTTAAAAAAAAACTTAACCAAAATAACTTAAGAAAAAAATAACTTAACCAAAATAACTTAAGAAAAAAATAACTTAAAAAATAACTTAAGAAAAAAATAACTTAACCAAAATAACTTAAGAAAAAAATAACTTAACCAAAATAACTTAAGAAAAAATAACTTAACCAAAATAACTTAAGAAAAAAATAACTTAAAAAATAACTTAAGAAAAAAATAACTTAACCAAAATAACTTAAGAAAAAAATAACTTAACCAAAATAACTTAAGAAAAAAATAACTTAAAAAATAACTTAAGAAAAATAACTTAACCAAAATAACTTAAGAAAAAAATAACTTAAGAAAAAAATAACTTAACCAAAATAACTTAAGAAAAAAATAACTTAACCAATTGACTCTCGGTCACCGCCACCGCTCTCTCGGCACCGCCACCGCTCTCTCGGTCACCGCCACACCGGTCTCTCGGTCACGCGGTTGCGTCCCCGCTTTCAATTCGCCACACATGGGTCTCTCGGTCACGCGGTCTGCGTCCCCCTTTCGCCACCGCCACCCACCGGTCTCTCGTTCACTGCGTCCCCCCTCTCGCCTCCATCGTCGCCCCCTCTCTTTATATGTAGAAGAGATGTGATAATGCTGGCATATACACAATTAATTTTGTTTTGACTACATGTTTTCAGGACTGACATATGGCGGACGATAGAGCTGACCCGATTATGGACAACTATGATCCGGGCTGAAGACCATATGTTCGGCATCATAAACGGCGATATTCAATATGTGCCGACGGACAAGAAGAAGATGATATCTCTTCTTATCCGAACCTTGACGGTGAAGATGAAGGCGCCGTCGAGCAAGATGATGCCGAAGAAACGTCGATAAACGACGATCTTCAATTGGAAGTAGCAACCACCTCCGGCGCAGGTATATATATACATTGAGCCTCTGGTGATACAAACTAACTGATTTGAATAAATATGTGTGTACTAACGCGCGCGACTCTCTTTCTTATTTTAGCCCTCGGCCGGATCATCGAAAAAATCGAGTACGTCGTCGTCAAGCGTGGCGCAACCAAGACGATGAAACCAAACGAAACATGCACCATCGAGGTTGTCGACGAAGCAACCGGCAGGCCGCTGGAGCCCAGCAAGAACGCCACCAAGTTTATCGGCCAATGCGGAGCCGTTGTTAGAACGTCTCGATCACCGTCCGAGTGGAATGAGCCAAAGAAGGCACGTCTTGGTTTCACTTTTGTCGATAAGAGAACAAAAAAGATTGCTTCAAGAAGCTTATAGAACATTTCGTTCTACCTCCGGAATACCGCAGATACGATGAGGCGGGTAACAAGATTCAGGAAAACAAGGAGAGGTGCAAGCTAGTCAAACAGTTCGCTCTTTCTAAGATGGCCGACGCATTCCGGAAATACAAGCAAAATCTAGCCCATGACTTTGTCAAGCAGGGCAAGACTGATTTCAAAGGACAATATGAGCAACATGATTGGCCAGAATTTGTGAAGCAAAGAAATCGGAGAGTTCCTTGAAATGTCGAAAAAATAAGAAGAATGCGGCCAAGAAGGAGTACAATCATATTATGGGGCCAGGAGGGTATCGCTTTTGGCAGCCTAGGTGGGAGAAGATGGAGAACGAGCTGAGGGCGCGAGGAATCCGTCCAGGTACGGAGGATGGGACCCAAGGGCCAAAAGCTGGTGGTACGGGCATGGGGGATCGCTGAACCGGAGACAGGGGAGTGTGTTTATCAGGGCAAAATAATTAAACCCACCCAAAAAGCTTATTGAGGCAATGAGGGATGCTCAAGAGGGGAGGATCAAGTTCAACAGAGAACGACGCCCTGACAAAAGCCCCCGGGAATCCTGAACACGGAGGACGTGTACGAGGCATGCCCGGGGACATTCCGTGGAAAGTAGGGTTCCCCGAACGATGACCCGTACGGTTACGGAAGCCGTAAGAGAAAGATGGATCGGGATGCAGATGTTGTGGCGAAGTGGTAACGGAAATGGATGTGATGAAGAAAACCGTGAGTGTACTAGTAGCCGAAAGAGATGCAGCTCGGGCGCAACATGAAGATCATCCAATGGATCTCGGACCAGCGAGAGAAGAAGATGGCTTCCACGGAGGCCTCACCGGCTGGTGCACCGCGATCGAAATTCACCGGAGCATCAGTGGTCGAAACCGAGCCTCTCGCTACCCCGTGGACGATATAAAGGAGATGAAAGCATGTCATCTGTATTATCCTATCGGGAACATGTCCATGAAGGTAGCCACCCATGCTTTACCTGGAGCACTCCACCACAACAACCCCATTCAGGATGGCTATGCTCGTGTCACGGTGGAGGAGATAGTCCAAGGGTTTGAGGACCTGGACATTGACATTGCTACACACGAAGGGCGACAAGACTTGGAGATGTCAAGCGCCAGTTCATTCTGTGGCAGAAGAAGTTTATCAAGTTTCCGGGCGAGGCGCCAAGGCAAACAAGTCCACCCCCCCGGTGGTGGTGGCGGCGGTAGTGGTGGTGGTGGCTCACCTACACCTCCGGCGGGTAAGCCGACGCCGCCCCCAATTCACCTCCGCGGGTAAGCAGACGCCGCCCCCGGTCCTCGTCGGCGGGTGATCGGACGCCGCCCCCAATCCACCTCCGGCGAAGAAGCGGCAGTCCTGGGTTATGCGGACCCTTACGTACAACCACAAAGATACCGAGCCATCACTTAAGCCTCTCCCCAAGAGGTCTTGGGAATGTAGTGCCGAGGAAGTCGAGCGGGCGCGGCTGCTGATTTAGAGAAATGGAGGGCGAGCTGCAAGAAGAAAATAGAGGGCGAGCCCAAGCCGTATTTTGATGAGCAAAAGAAGTGGGCTAAGACATTTTTGAACACACCGTCCCAAGCCGCGAAGAATCTCACGACGACTATGAACGTGAACTTCGTAGCAAGCACTCACGTTCAGGAGGAAGCAGGAGGAGGCGGAGAAGCAGGAGAAGAAAAAATTTGAAATGGGGAAAGAAGTTGCCCAGCTCGGGGAACAAAGTAAACAATCGATCGCCCGCTCATAGTGCAAGCCGCGATCCGGATGACACCCAAATCATAGCAGCTGCGGCCTTGTGGATTGACTGTAGCGAGTGCCACAGAACAAGCGGCCAACTTAGGTATCACTCTTCGTGCAGTGTTAGGCCTTGATGAGGCGCCAATGAAGGACGCAGTATTTACATATGTGGCGAATGGGCCTCTCGTCGAGCCTGCGCAGGAAAATGATCTACCTCGACAAATGAAAGGTCTGCTAAATTGGTACAAGGGTTACATAAAACTTAAAAACGCCAGACTATATTTATGCGGATGTTAGACCTGAGCATCACTTCAAACATTACTCTATAACAATTCAACGGAATGAATTGTTCCAGCTGTTCAATCTGCGCGAGCTCGACAAATCTATCATCAGTTGCTATGTTCTAAGTGATTTATTAATTTCTACCCCATCTCGTTCATTGCACACTTTATATATATATATATATATATATATATATATTGTCCTAACTATCTTGTTGTGTACGCTATTATGCAGATTGAAGAAGCGGGAAATGCGAATAAGGCTCATCCATGATGTTGGGTTCATTGACCCACACATCGTTAATTCATATACGTTAGAACACCACCCCAGGGACGTGGAGGCAGACCTGTGGCGGTTTCTTATAAAACAGGAACTCAAAAGTGATATTCTATTTCCTTACCATTTTGGGTGAGTGTTTCTGTCTTGAGCACATTCTCTTTTGTTTACTCCATGCATGGTATGTGGCTAATCGATGAGTTATGCATGACTGTGCGTGTATCGTGTCCACAGGTTCCACTGGATTCTGCTAGTAATTCAAATTCATAACTCCACAGTTCTCGTCCACGACTCTCTGAATATGGATTCGGCGCTTTGGGGCGACATGAGAAAAATGATGCAAAAGTAATTATTTTCATTCATTTGCGCTCTATATCGATCGGCCTATTTAGTTCATCATTTCCTAATATCAAAAGTAATTATTAATAACTCTCTTGTTCATTTAATTTTCTTTGCCTCGTAGGGTTTGGAGACGGTTCGTAGATCAAAAGGTCGGTGAATTTAAAAAAGAGCTGCAATTTAAAAGGGCAAAGACTGCGACCTGGGGATATTCAGCCACCGGGGACCAATCTATGTGGATACTATGTTTGTGAGAGGATCCGGAGATACACCACTGAGCGGGAGCCGTCTGAGAACAACCTCAAGAGGATTAACCTCCGGGCGACGCTTAGTCCAGAAGCTCGCTTCCGACCAATTCAAGAGGAACTAGCTGGATGGTTGGCGAACCAAGTCATCGATCCTAGAGGAGAACACTATGTAGAGGACGTAGAACTTTATATGCACTTATAAATTATGTATGGAAACTTGTTCAAAATTGTATATGTGGTCGTCCGATATTGAATATATATTATTGTATATTCCTCTTGAATTCTTTTTGGTTCTAATGTCAAATTTGTTTGAAATTGTACATTCACATGCATGTATACCGTAGAATATGTGAAACTCCTTCAAAATTAAAATAAAACACAAAAGAAATAAAACAATACAACTTAAAAAGTAACCGGGTTAGGGGAACCAGGTTAGGGGGGGCTAAAACCCTAAACTGCGGCCGCTTGGCGACGGGTTAAGGCAGAACCATTTGGATACCATATAGACGAGCAAATGAACACTGGAAGAAAAGATGTTTAATAGTTTCGTCATTCTGACATGGAATAGGTCATCTGATCATTTCTGGAGATTCATATGGACGCAAAAAACAACAAAGTTGAAAGCCTTTCTCCCTCCCACCTGAAGAGATGACTAGTATAGTTAGATGGCCACTCTCACCGGTATATTGGTCCATTGATTTTATTTGTATAATTCCACTTAACTGTCACACTAATATTGGTCATGCCTATCTAGTCTGTTTTCCATCCACCAAAGTACTCCTCTGTCCCTAGCATAAAATAAAGACGCTGATGGTGGTGGTGGGCGTGGCTGCGACGGGTCCAACATTGGGGATTGTCGATGGTGGTGAAGAGCATGGCACCGACTCACATGTTTCGTTTCCAACTGTCAACCAGCCCCACATGCACTTATCATGGTAATTTAGTTCCTCATACTTCTCTCTAGGTCGTGTCAACTTCCATCGGTTAATCATATACACCGCTATTTTGTCATCCAAACTTAAATTAACATCATGCAGTCGTAAGTCCTCCATACACCTCTCTTGTCTATGTATACACCTCTCTCGGATAGGCCGTATGGACCAACATACACCTCTCTCGTTCGCCCAGACCCACACACACATTGTCTCAGTCGTTTGGATCCATGTGCACCAGTCATGGCGGTCTAGACCCACATACCCGGACCCACGCACACACATTGTCTCGGTCGTCTGGAGCCATGGGCACCTGTCATGGATGTCTGGACCCACATACACCTCTATCATTTGGTCAGACCCACAAGCACACACTGTTTGAGTCGTCTAGAGCCATGTGCACCTATCATGACTGGCTGAACCCACATATACCTCTCTCGTTTGACCGGACCCACACACACACTGTCTTGGTCGTCCGGAGTCATGTGCACTTGTCTCGGACGCCTGGACCCACATACACCTCTCTCCTTTGCTCGGACCCACAAACACACACAAACTGCCTCATTGTTTGAAGCCATGTGCACCTGTCACGGCCGTATGGACCCACCTACACCTCTCTCGTTTGCCTAGACCCCCCCCCCCCCCCCCCACACATTTTCTCGGTCGTCTGGAGCCATGTGCACCTGTCATGGTTGTTTGGACCCACATACACCTCTCTCGTTCGACCGGACCCACACACATACTGTCTTGGTCGTCCGGAGTCATGTGCACTTGTCACGGACGCCTGGACCCACATACACCTCTCTCCTTTGCTCGGACCCACAAACACACACAAACTGCCTCATCGTTTGAAGCCATGTGCACCTGTCACGGCCGTATGGACCCACCTACACCTCTCTCGTTTGCCTAGACCCACCCCCACCCCCACACACACACATTTTCAGTCGTCTGGAGCCATGTGCACCTATCATGGCTGTTTCGACCCACATACACCTCCCTCGACCGTCCGGACCTCCATACACCTCTCTTGATGGTTCGCATCCACCTACATCTCCCTTAGTTATCTGGTCCCACACCTACCTCTCGGATTTCCTTTTTGACATGTTTTAAGAGCATCTCCAATCGCGTCCCCCGCGGTGCCGGATCGACGTTTGGGGGACGTGTCTGAAACGCCCTCCCCAAATGAATATTAGTGCATGAAAATAAATGTTTTCATTTAAATTTGATTATATATTACAAAGTTTGAATGAAAACGGCTAGATTTCATCTAAACCTAGCCTACTAACCACCCAGCGGTGCGTTCGACGGCCCCGCCCCGTCGTCGCCTCCCCTCCGCCGCCAGCTCTTGCCGCGCCACCTCTCCATGCGTAGGGCGGTGGCCAGACACCGCTGCTCCAGCAGCGCGTCGATGTCTGCCCTCCCCTGCTGCGCCGCCTGGAGGGAGAGAGCTCGACGGCGCGATGAATCTGCGCCTCTTCACGGGCACGAGCGTCGTCCTGGAGCTTCTTCTCCGACTCAAGGACTCGACGAGCGTGCGTTGCTGATCGGCCGTCTCGTCCGGGTGCGGCCCGTCGTCATCGGACTACTCGAACTCATCGTCGTCATCCTCCTCCTTCTCTGTCTCCTCCTCCTCCGCCTCGGCCTTTTCCTCCTCCTCCTCCTCCATTGGCGCCTCCTCCTCATCCGTTGGCGCCTCCATCAGCGCCGCCAACGCGTCGGCCTCTGTCGCCAACGCATCCGCCCACCTCCCCCAGGCCGCCTCCGTTGCCACCAGCGTCGCCTCCCGCTGCTGACGCTCCTCCCCCACCTGCTGTTGCGTACGCTCCATCGCCTCCCGCCGCCGCCGCTCGATCGCCTCCCGCTGTTCATGGTACTGCGCGTCCCGCTTCTCGCGCTGGCGTCGGCGCTCATCAGCCCACCGCTGGCCAATCTCCTCCGTCGGCGCTGCCACGCCTCTTTTGCCGTGGAGGCGTCGAACGCCGCAATGGTGTCTGCCAGTGCCTCCTCCTGTCACGCTGCTGCCGCCGTGTTCTCGTCAGCTGCGGGGTCTCCAGCGTAGAATGCCGCTTCTGTTGCCGCCTCCGTTGCCTCACGCTGCTGGCGGGCCCGCTGCTCGAGTGCATCCCGCCACTGCCGACGATCTCCACGCCAGAGCTCCGCCCCGCACCGCCGCCGCTCTTCCTGGGAAGCGGCGGCAATGTCGAACTGCTAATCCGGTGGTGGAGGTGGTGGTGGAGGAGACGGCGGTGGAGGGAACTGGCCATCGCGGCGGCGGTTCATCATTGCGCACTGGTGGTGGAGGAGATGGCGGTGGAGCGACAAGGGATGTGCTTGTCGCGGAGAAAGGGGTGCCGGCGGCTGTGGTGGCTGCCATTGAGCCAGGAGGGCCTTTTATAGACGCCGACATCGGGAAGAAAGCGCGGGAAGAGGCGAGAAGAGGCGGGAAGAAAGCGCGGGAACGCGCGGTGGCGCGTGAACGCCGGCGACGCATGGAGGCTGCGCAGCACCGACGAGACGTCTCGCCTGCCCCTCCGTTGCCATTAAGGCAAAGTTGCGACGCTTCGGTCGTGTGTCACTGCGCGCGAATAACTTCCGTCGCGACTCGCGAGGTAGGCGACGGTTAGGTTAAAATTCAATGTGCCGCTGACGGGTCGGCCCCGTCACTCCCCGCCTCGTTTTTCGTTGTGTCGTGCCCGGAGCGTCCCTGTGGGGCGGGGACGGGCTCGGGGCGCCGGACACCGTATCGGGCCGCGCCGGACAAAAAACGGGTTTAGGGGACGCAGCTGGGAAGATTTTTTTGTCGGCGCGCCCCAAATTGTTTTGGGAGGACTCTTTGGGGGACGCGACTGGAGATGCTCTAAACTCAAACAATCACAGAAAGTGAACACCAAAACAATTTATGTGGCATGATCGGGCCAAAAAAGACTTGATTGAGACAAGACATATAATCATAGATAACAATTACCTTGTAATCATAGACAAGACTTATAGTACTAATAAATGCAATACTAATTTAAATGTAGACTAAATCAGAATGGAGGGAGTACATTAGGATGGGAGACGGTGGAAGGACACATGAAATGGTTGGCAATGACTGCGTCCTAGCATGAATCAAGGACCCGAAAGTGCGTGACGTGGAGACGACACATAGAATGGCGAGTAATAACTATCATTCCATGCTGGAAATAATAACACGTGTAAATAGCAACACATGACATGTGGTGTTTGGACCATCTAGGTGCCGTCGGTGACGACACCATCGCCATGTGCTATCCTCGGTGGCGGCTCGGCCAAAACATGTGAGTCGTGGATCTTTTAAAAGTGGTGAGAACAACGACCTAGCAGTTTGGCCATACCATGAAATGTACGTACGGTGAGAGCAAAAAACCGTCTTCCAAGTTAGACAGAATGCTCGAAATGAGACCGGCTTTGAATTAACGAAGCCATCAACCGGCCAGGAGTTACACCAAGAGTTACAACACATATCAAACGCAAACTGAAAGATAACAACAGAAGACAACATGAAGAACGCCGCCTAGCGCCAGGTTGAGGGAGCCTTGTCTTCTGTTGCACCGGAGCGAGCACATCCTAGTCCACGCCGACAAACCTCGTACGCACCAACACCACAGCTCAAGGGGAACTCGGCGACGGGTCAGCAGCCTAGCAGAACTTGAGGATCTAAAGGGGAGGGGGTCATGCGGCGACGCCTCCAAGAAGGTGCATGGCGCACGAGTGCGTCATCGTCGTCGGCAGAGACCGAGGTCCTGCAAAGCTTTCACCCAGACCCCAAACCACCACCCCCCGAGCTCGGGTTACGTCCAGACCAGAAACACACCATCTTCCACTGGCATTGGGATAAGCACACCGGCCAAAACTACGACCAGACGCCGACCTAGCAAAGCCCCCCAAGGCACTAGGCGAGCAATCAGCTACCAAAGCAAGGCCGTGTATAAGCTGCCAGGCTGACGAAGTGAGGGGGCTGGAACACCAGCGAAGGGTGATCCACAAGACACTACAAGAGAAGCTTGCCCAAAGCGGGGCCATCAAGATTAGCAGGTTGGGACGGAGACGAAATCCATCAGTTCTAAACGGGGGATTCACATTGGGACGCCTTCAACAAGGGAACGACACCTGAAAGGTGACGCCGTCATGGGCAATGGCCAGGCCATGCGTAGCTTTCGCCTATATCCCACCGGGTCGAAATCTGGTCGCCGTCGTGAGGATGCAGAGCGGACAAAACAAAACTCGCTACCGCACCTCCAACCCAAGCCACACTATGACCTAGCCCTAGCTAAAGTCACCCGCAAGAGAGACGCAAGAGCTGGTTGGCCAACCCGGCCCGACCCGGAACCAGTCGTCGAACGCTGGATCGGCGGCACCACGACGGGTGCAACATCCACAACGCGCCAAACCCTGCGGTAGAGCGACCACGATAGATCGGAGGGAGGAACTACAGCCGCAAGGGCACCTGCAGTACATGCTGCCTACCCCGGCGAGCACGCGCCGACTTAGGAACCAATTCCAGAAAAAGCCGAACAAGGCGGACATAGAGGTTGCAAGATCCGCCAATGCAGAGCAATAGATCCGGGGGCCGACAGCCAACGCCGCGACTGAAGGCCACCACACCCGTCACGACAGAAGGGATTCCGGTCAGGCCCTACCAGGCCCAGATCTGGGCCCACAAGCCCAGATCTGGCGGAAACCCTAAAGCCCAAGCCCCGCAGCCGCCGGATGGAGCAGCACTACGCGGGGCGCCGCCGCCATCGACAACCACCTGCCGCCAGGACCGAGCCGGAGCAACGCCGGCCTGAGCCGTCGCCGACGCCCCCCCCCTTCCCACGGTGAGGCCGCGGCCAGCCCCAACTGGCCTGCCTGACGCGCGGGAGGGGAGCGACCAGGACGCGAAGTGTAGCGGGGTGATACGTCCAATTTGCATCACTATTTTGTATCATAATTTGCTGTTATTCATTGATATATTTCATATTGGGACACAATACTTATGTTATTTCATCTATTTTGCATGTTTCATCATCATTGGAGGATCAAGCACCGGAGCAGGATTCTGCTGGAAAAAGCACCGTCGAACGCAATATTTCGGAAGATCAATGTGGAAGGGAATTTCACGTAAATTCCTATTTTTCCAGATGACGGAGGGAGCGAGAAGGGGAAGAGGAGAAGAGCCACGTGGGCCCAGGACCACGGGCGGCGCGGCAGGCTGGCCGCGCCACTGTGCTGGGGCCCCACAGCCCCTTTCGCCTCCTTTTCTTCGCGTACTCCTTCGTCCCGAAAACCTAAGCCACAGAGGGATCCTCACGAAGGGTTACAGCCGCCTCTGCGGGGCGGAGAACACCAGAGAGAAAGAGCTCTCCGGGGCAGGAATCCGCCGGGGAAATTCCCTCCCGGGAAATCGACGCCATCGCCATCGTCATCGAGCTGGACATCATCTCCATCATCATCATCATCGTCTCCACCATCTACACCGCCATCACCACCGCACCTCGTCACCGCTGTAACGATTTGGGTTTGATCTTGATTGTTTGATAGGGGAAACTCTCCCGGTGTTATTCTATACTTGTTGTAGATGTTATTGAGTGAAACCATTGAACCAAGGTTCATGTTCAGATTGTTATTCATCATCATATCACCTCTGATTGTATTCCATATGATGTCTCGTGAGTAGTTCGTTTAGTTCTTGAGGACATGGGTGAAGTCTAAATGCTAGTAGTGAATTATGGTTGAGTAATATTCAATGTTATGATATTTAAGTTGTGGTGTCATTCTTCTAGTGGTGTCGTGTGAACGTCGACTACACGACACTTCACCATTTATGGGCCTAGGGAGTGCATCTTGTATTCGGTTGCTAATTGCGGGGTTGCGGAGTGACGAAACCTAAGCCCCCGTTAGTATATCGATGCGGAGGGATCGCAGGATCTCGAGTTTAAGGCTGTGGTTAGATTTATCTTAATTACTTTCTTGTAGTTGCGGATGCTTGCAAGGGTATAATCACAAGTATGTATTAGTCCTAGGAAGGGCGGTGCATTAGCATAGGTTCACCCACACAACACTTATCAAAACAATGAAGATTAATCACTGTATGTAGCGAAAGCACTAGACTAAAATCCCCGTGTGTCCTCGGGAACGTTTGGTCATTATAAGTAAACAAACCGGCTTGTCCTTTGTGCTAAAAAGGATTGGGCCACTCGCTGCAATTATTTCTCTCGCATTTTATTTACTTGTACTTTATTTATCTGCAATATCAAAACCCCCTGAATACTTGTCTGTGAGCATTTACAGTGAATCCTTCATCGAAACTGCTTGTCAACACCTTGCTCCTCGTTGGGTTCGACACTCTTATTTATCGAAAGTACTACGATACACCCCTATACTTGTGGGTCATCAAGACTATTTTCTAGCGTTGTTGGGGAGTGAAGCGCTATTGGTAAGTGGAATTGGTAAGGAAAACCTTTACTGTTTGTGCTGATTTTATTTCTGCCTGCTGCTATAATCATTATGGAGAGATCTTCTCTTCAATTTCTATTTGGGAAATCTACTACTACTGCAACGGTAGTGGATGAAGCGCCAGGTGAGGAAGTAGTACCATATAAAATACCTACGAAAATTATTGAACGTGTTATGGATAACCGCTATGAAGGGGATGGAACTGTCCATCCTGGTGATCATTTACTATTTTTGCATGAATTATGCGGGTTATTCAAATGTGCAGGTATTTCCATGAATGAAGTTAGGAAGAAACTATTCACTATATCGCTGTCTGGTAAAGCGGCGCACTGGTATAAATTGCTGAAGAATGGTGATTCTATTGATTGGGAGGACATTGTGCCTTTATTTTATTCCAAATTTTATCCTCCAAGTGAAATTCACAAAGATCGGAACCGCATATATAATTTCTGGCCTCATGATGGAGAAAGTATTGCCCAAGCTTGGGGGAGATTGAAGTCTTTAATGCTCAAATGCCCCATTCATGAGCTTCCTGGTAATGTTATTATTGATAATTTCTATGCAAGACTTTCTTTTCAAGACAAGACCTTGCTGGATACTTCTTGTTCTGGATCATTTACACGCAAGAATGAAGAGTTTAAAAGGGACCTTCTTGATCGGATCCAAGAAAATACTGAAGGATGGGAGAATGACAAAGATAGAGAATCAGGTATAATTTATGATTATAAATGCATTGAAACTTTTATGGATACTGATAAATTTCGTAATATGAGTGCTACATATGGTCTTGATTCCCAAGTTGTTGCAAATCTTTATAGAGCTTTTGCCTCTCATTATGAACTGCCTAAGAAGAATTTTGATAAGTATCATGAACCGTATAAAGATAAAATTGATTCATCCGTAAACAAATGTGTAGTGATTGAAACTGTTGATAATGTTATTCTGAAGCTTATATTGAAAAAACTCCTTTCCTGCTAAAATGAAGGAGTACTCTGTCATATCTAGTGCGGTTAATAAAAGTGAAAAGAAACCTAAAGAACCTGAAGAACAAATTAAAATTGAACCTTTTGTTGCAATAGTTAAAGATCTTGTGACTGAGAATGTGGAGGATGGTCATATTATTTTCTGTGAAGATGCTTCTAATATTGTTTCACATCCTAATAAACCCAAACAAGTTAGTGTTCCTATGCTATCTGTTAGAATTGGTGATCATTGCTATTATGGTTTATGTGATATTGGTGCAAGTGTTAGTGCTATACCTTATGAACTTTACACGGAGATTATGCACGAAATTGGTTCTTGTGAACTTGAAGATATTGATGTGGTTATTCATCTGGCTAATAGAGAAACTATTTCTCCGATTGGTATTGTTCGAGATGTGGAAGTTCTATGCGGTAAGATTAAATATCCTGCTGACTTTTTGGTACTTGGTTCTGCTGCTAGTGATCATTGTCCTATCATTTTTGGTAGACCTTTTCTAAATACTTGTGGAGCTATTATAGATTGTAAGAAAGAGAAAATTTTGACTAGATTTGCTGGTGAACCTTATGAATTTAACTTTTCTAAATTTACCAAAACTCCTTATAAAGTTGACTTGCCTAGTAATGATTTTAAAATGGAGCAGTGTGCATCTATTGTTCTTGTTCCTAATAACCCTTTGCAGCAACATTTGGAGAATAGTGAAAGTGAAGCTTTTAGGAAAGAAAGAGATGAGCTTGAGGAAATCTTTTTTTATTCTCAACCTATTCTCATTGGAAGATTTGGGTACAACACCGCCACCGAAAGAAGATCCTGTTTTTGATCTAAAGCCTTTACCCGATAATCTTAAATATGCTCATATTGATGATAAGAAAATATATCCTGTTGTTATTAGTTCTAAGCTTTCAGAGATTGAGGAAGAAAGGTTATTGGAAATATTGAAGAAACACCGAGGAGCTATTGGCTATACTCTTGATGATTTGAAAGGGATTTCTCCTTCTATTTGCCAACATGCTATTAATATGGAAGAAGATGCAAAGCCTGTTGTTGAACATCAACGTCGTCTAATTCCGAAGATGAAGGAAGTGGTAAGGAATGAGGTATTAAAACTGCTTGAAGCTGGTATTATATATCCTATTGCTGATAGTAGATGGGTTAGTCCTGTTCATTGTGTTCCTAAGAAAGGAGGAATGACTGTTGTGCCTAATGATAATGATGAGCTTATTCCTCAAAGAATAGTTGTAGGTTATAGAATGTGCATTGATTTTCGAAAAGTTAATAAAGTTACTAAGAAAGATCATTATCCTTTACCCTTTATTGATCAAATGCTGGAAAGGTTATCTAAAAATACTCATTTTTGTTTTCTTGATGGTTATTCTGGGTTTTCACAAATTGCTGTTAAAGCTAAAGATCAAGAGAAAACCACTTTTACTTGTCCTTATGGAACTTATGCTTATAGGCGTATGCCTTTTGGTTTATGTAATGCTCCTGCTACTTTTCAAAGATGCATGTCTGCTATTTTTCATGGTTTTAAAGTATTGTAGAGGTGTTCATGGATGATTTTTCGTCTATGGGAATTCTTTTGATAATTGCTTGCGAAACCTCGATAAAGTTTTGCAGAGATGTGAAGAAACTAACCTTGTTCTTAATTGGGAGAAATGCCACTTTATGGTTAATGAAGGAATTGTATTGGGACATAAAATTTAGAGAGGTATTGAAGTTGATAGAGCTAAAGTTGAAGCAATTGAGAAGATGCCCTATCCAAGGGATGTTAAAGGTATTCGTAGTGTTCTTGGTCATGCTGGGTTTTATAGGAGATTTATTAAAGATTTCTCTAAAATTTCAAAGCCTCTTACTAATCTTCTTCAAAAAGATGTACCTTTTGTTTTTGATGATGATTGTAAGGAAGCTTTTGAAACTTTAAAGAAAGCCTTAACAACTGCTCCTGTAGTTGAACCTCCTGATTGGAATTTGCCTTTTGAAATTATGTGTGATGCTAGTGATTTTCTGTAGGCGCTGTTCTTGGACAGCGAGTAGATAAAAAATTAAATGTTATTCATTATGCTAGTAAGACTCTTGATGCTGCTCAAAGAAATTATGCTACAACTGAAAAGGAATTGTTAGCTGTAGTCTTTGCTTGTGATAAGTTTAGACCTTATATTGTTGATTCAAAAGTTACAATTCATACTGATCATGCTGCAATTAGATACCTCATGACAAAGAAAGATGCTAAGCCAAGGCTTATTAGATGGGTACTTGTTGCAAGAATTTGATTTACATATTATAGATAGGAAAGGTGCCGATAATCCTGTTGCTGATAATTTGTCTAGATTGGAAAATATTGCTTATGATCCTGTTCTTAATGATAGTTTTCCAAATGAACAATTGGCTGTAATAAAGGTGAGCTCGCGAGAGAGCCCTTGGTATGCAGATTATGCTAACTTTATTGTTTCAAGTATTTGCCTCCAACCTTTTCAGCCCAGCAAAGGAGGAAATTCTTTTATGACTTGAGGCATTATTTTTGGGATGACCCACACTTATATAAAGAAGGAGTGGATGGTATTATGCGAAGATGTGTTCCTGAATATGAACAACGGGAGATATTGAATAAATGTCATGGAAGTGTTTATGGAGGACATCACGCTGGAGATAGAACCGCGCAAAAGGTTCTACAATCAGGTTTTTATTGGCCAACACTCTTCAAAGATGCAAGGAAATTTATTTTATCTTGTGATGAATGTCAAAGAGTTGGTAATATCTCTAGACGCAATGAAATGCCTATGAATTATACTCTTGTTATTGAACCATTCGATTGTTGGGGATTCGACTTCATGGGTCCTTTCCCTTCTTCAGACGGTAACACTCATATACTTGTCGCTGTTGATTATGTTACTAAATGGGTAGAAGCTATACCTACAAAAAGTGCTGATGGTGAGACCTCTATAAAAATGCTTGTAGATATTATATTTCCTAGATTTGGAGTACCTAGATATATTATGACTGATGGAGGTTCTCATTTCATTCATGGAGGTTTTAGAAAAACTCTTGCCAAGTATGGTATTAATCATAGAATTGCTTCGCTTATCACCCTCAAACTAGTGGTCAAGTAGAATTATCAAATAGAGAGATTAAAGCTATCTTGGGTAAGACTGTTAATAAATCTAGAAAGAATTGGCCTAGCAAATTGAAAGAAGCGTTATGGGCTTATAGAACTGCTTATAAAAATCCTATGGGAATGTCACCTTATAAAATGGTTTATGGAAAAGCTTGTCATTTACCTCTAGAACTAGAGCACAAAGCTTATTGGGCTGTTAGAGAATTAAATAAAGATCCTAAATTAGCCGGTAATAAGAGGTTGTTGCAATTAAGTTCTCTAGATGAATGGAGAAGTGAAGCTTATGAAAATGCTAAACTCTTTAAAGAAAAAGTTAAGAAATGGCATGATAGAAGGATCATTAAAAGAGAATTTAATGTTGGAGATCAAGTTTTATTGTATCGGTCTCGTCTCAGATTCTTTGCAGGGAAATTACTCTCGAAGTGGGAAGGACCATATGTTGTTGAGGAGGTGTATCGTTCAGGAGCAATTAAAATTAGCTCTCTCCAAGGCAATGCCACACAAGTGGTGAATGGACAAAGACTCAAGCATTATATCTCGGGCGATTCTTATAATGTTGATGTTGATATTATTCAAGTGGAAACACCGGAGGCTTTCATCAAAGGACAAATTGACAGTCCGCCAGAACTGGACTTTGAATAGGTAACAGTATAGGTAATAAAAAGTCCGCGTTTACCTTTCCGAACATTATTTCTGCTTTTTGGAAAATATGAAAAATTACGAGTTCGAAACGGAGTGGAAAGGACGACGAGGGCGTGCCACCATAGGCCGGCGCGGGCCCCACTGGCCGCGACCTATGGTCTGGCCTCGTTGCTCCTTTCCGACTCGTTTTCGACTGGAATCTTCCTTTTGTCGTAAAAATATTTGCTATATAATCCCCGGACCCCTGGTCCGTAACATCGTTTTCTCGTCGTGTTTTGTTTCGAGCTGTTTTCTGCCAGATCTGTTTTCAGTTTAGAAGCGCCATGGTCTCCAAGAACAAGGGGCTTTGGAAGGAAGAGATGGATGAAAGGATTAATAAGGAGAAGGAGAGTGGGAAACTACGAAGAGTAAGCCAATCTTGGTGGGATCGGTTAACACTGGGCGTTCTTTTTCTCATAACTTGCAGGGAGCTCTTCCGCCTGCTCTGGACCTCGAGTCTTTCCCTTGTGTGGAGGAAGCAATACGGGTTGCTGATGAGTTTTGTGATCAATACCGTGCTCTAAGGAGGGAAGTGGAGATACTTCGGAGGAGAACCAGCGACTTCAGAATGCTGGAATATTACTCAAATCCCAGCGCAAGGCCGTCACCGCCACACTCGGATAACAATGAGTCTTTTCAGGTTTTGGTGCAGTGCAAAATTGAGAAGCTGAAGGAGATCCTTATGAAGCGAGAGGAATCCATCGCCATCATCACCGGAGGAGTAATTCATCGTCGGTATTGGCACCCCTTGGTTTGTTCCAAGCTTGGGGGAGTGCCGCGGTATCACTTCACCACCACCTTTATCTTTTACTATTAAGTAGTGTCATATCATGAGTAGGGAAGTTATCATATAGAATAGTATGCAATGTGGAAGTATCTCTCTTAGTTAGTTATCGATGTATCCGTTGGTGTGAGTTATCGTTATGGAATATTAATGAGAAGTCTTATCGTTTACTTTTTGCACACCTTATTTTAGTTTGCAATCTCCATTATATGATTACTCTTGACATGAGTATTGATATCACTTTGGGAGCATCAAGTAAATCTATTTGGTTTTGGCAAACTTAGCATTGGTCAATAGCAACAACATCTGATGTTTAATAGAAGAGAGAAATACACTTAGATACATTACTCCATTATCTCTATGCTTAGTATTCTTAAGTTAAAATTGCTTGTGCTTATGAGAAAGATGCATGATTGTTTCTATCATATGTATATTTGTTTGTTTCCCTCAACCTTTATGCTTGCTATCAAACCTTGCTAAAACACATGTCGAGAGGGAATGCTTCTCATACATCCATAACCTTAGACCAAACCTATGCCATTTGTGTCCACCATACCTACCTACTACATGGTATTTTCTGCCATTCCAAGTAAATACTTCATGTGCTACCTTTAAATTATTCAAACTATACTACTTCTTATTTGTGTCAATGTTTTATAGCTCATGAGGAAGTATGTGGCGTTTTATCTTTCAATCTTGTTGGGCGAACTTTTCCTAATGGACTAGCGGCACATCCGCTTACCCAATAACTTTGCAATAAGGGTGGCAATGAGGTTCCCAGCCTCAATTAATAACTTTCATTAATAATTCTCTTCACATGTTTTGCTCTGATTCATCAGTAAGCAACTTAATTTTGCAATAGACACTCCTCCATGGTATGTGAATGTTGGAAGGCACCCGAGGATTCGGTTAGCCATGGATTGAGAAAGCCAAGGTTGGGGGAGTGTCATCCTAAATAAAACTAAAATACATGTGTAAACAAAAGAGAAGGGGGATGATCTACCTTGCTGGTAGAGATGCCGTCCCTCATGGGAGCCGCTCTTGGAAGGTTCGTTTGGCAAGGGGTTAGAGTGCCCTACCATTCGTTGACAACAACAAACACTTCTCAAAATTTTACTTTTATTCTCTTTATATGATTTCAAAACTTGAAAAGCTCTAGCACATGATTTAATCCCTGCTTCCCTCTTGGGCCTATCTTTTACTTTTATGTTGAGTCAGTATACCTATTTCCCTCTATCCTAAGCAAGCAATTGAGTTGTTGTGAACCAATCATTTATGCTATGATTCAGTTGATCATGTCTTTTATACTTTCTTGTTTAGTACCAATTTTATCTGAATGAATATGACTTTGAAGTTATCAATGATTATGAAGAGATTGTTATGCTTAAATATGAAGGCTCAGCTATAAATTCTAATATGAAAGCTTTGCTTAGAAGTACAATCCGTTAGCAGTTCTCTGACCAAGAACAAAGTTTGCCATCACCAACTATGATTTCTTATGCACCTTTACTTGTGATTTCTCTTTACTTATTTCGAGATGAGTTATATGAGGAAGTTGTTTACTAGAATGTCTTGTGTGAATGAATATGATGCTTCTTGTCCGTATTTTATTTATCGACTCTTCACTCCATAAACATGTGGTCTTGTTTATCGAGCTCAGTTTCGCTTGGGGACAAGCGAGGTCTAAGCTTGGGGGAGTTGATACGTCCAATTTGCATCACTATTTTGTATCATAATTTGCTGTTATTCATTGATATATTTCATATTGGGACACAATACTTATGTTATTTCATCTATTTTGCATGTTTCATCATCATTGGAGGATCAAGCACCGGGATTCTGCTGGAAAAAGCACCGTCGAACGCAATATTTCGGAAGATCAACTGTGGAAGGGAATTTCACGTAAATTCCTATTTTTCCAGATGACGGAGGGAGCCAGAAGGGGAAGAGGAGAAGAGCCAGGGCCCAGGACCACGGGCGGCGCGGCCAAGGCCGGCCGCGCCACCCTGTGCTGGGGGCCCCACCCTTCGCCTCCTTTTCTTCGCGTACTCCTTCGTCCGAAAACCTAAGCCACGAGGGATCCTCACGAAGGGTTACAGCCGCCTGCGGGGCGGAGAGCACCAGAGAGAAAGAGCTCTCCGGCGGGCAGGAATCCGCCGGGAAATTCCCTCCCGGAGGGGGAATCACGCCATCGCCATCGTCATCGAGCTGGACATCATCTCCATCATCATCATCATCGTCTCCACCATCTACACCGCCATCACCACCGCAGCACCTCGTCACCGCTGTAACGATTTGGGTTTGATCTTGATTGTTTGATAGGGGAAACTCTCCCGGTGTTATTCTATACTTGTTGTAGATGCTATTGAGTGAAACCATTGAACCAAGGTTCATGTTCAGATTGTTATTCATCATCATATCACCTCTGATTGTATTCCATATGATGTCTCGTGAGTAGTTCGTTTAGTTCTTGAGGACATGGGTGAAGTCTAAATGCTAGTAGTGAATTATGGTTGAGTAATATTCAATGTTATGATATTTAAGTTGTGGTGTCATTCTTCTAGTGGTGTCGTGTGAACGTCGACTACACGACACTTCACCATTTATGGGCCTAGGGAGTGCATCTTGTATTCGGTTGCTAATTGCGGGGTTGCCGGAGTGACGAAACCTAAGCCCCGTTAGTATATCGATGCGGGAGGGATCGCAGGATCTCAGAGTTTAAGGCTGTGGTTAGATTTATCTTAATTACTTTCTTGTAGTTGCGGATGCTTGCAAGGGGTATAATCACAAGTATGTATTAGTCCTAGGAAGGGCGGTGCATTAGCATAGGTTCACCCACACAACACTTATCAAAACAATGAAGATTAATCAGTGTAGCGAAAGCACTAGACTAAAATCCCGTGTGTCCTCGAGAACGTTTGGTCATTATAAGTAAACAAACACTTGTCCTTTGTGCTAAAAAGGATTGGGCCACTCGCTGCAATTATTTCTCTGCATTTTATTTACTTGTACTTTATTTATCGCAATATCAAAACCCCGAATACTTGTCGTGAGCATTTACAGTGAATCCTTCATCGAAACTGCTTGTCAACACCTTCTGCTCCTCGTTGGGTTCGACACTCTTATTTATCGAAAGTACTACGATACACCCCCTATACTTGTGGGTCATCACGGGGCGACGAGGCGCCGCTGCGACCGCACGGCCCGCCGCCCGCGACATCAGCCGGAAGCTATGCCGCCGCGCTTCACCGCGAGAAAGGACGGGGTCGCCCCGCCGGGCCGCCTAGCGCGTGGGGAAGGAGAGCACCGCCGCCGCCGGCACTGCGCGGGCTTTGCCCGACGGCGGCGGCCGGGAGGAGCGGGAGGCGGCGGGAGTTGGGTGGGCGAGGTGGGGCGCCCCGGTCGCCTCCACCATCTCCCAAGTTGAAAAGGGGGAAAAAAAAGAAGGAAAAACTAACCAACTCAATCTTTTCACGAGTGCAGTACGTGTGGTAGGATTAACGAACTTGGTTAATTGCATGCTAAAAAGGTGCTACACTTCGATCGGGTTTGTTCGCAAAAAGAATTAATGTGGAGAGCGCCCGCGCGCGGACGTACGGTTGTACGATTTCGATCACGATCGCGACTTTGTTTTTCCCGACCGAATAATCTTGACTGATTTTGGTGGATGACCGAGAAAGTCTTTTGCTCCTGTGCGATTCGGTCAGCGGCGAGTTTGTAGTAGTTTGGCTCTTTTTCGATCTTTTCTCTTGCAACGAAACGTCGAAAGAAATAAACCGGCAAAGGGAAGGCAGTAATGTCGCCTAGTCCATCGATTGCTGATCCGCGAGCTCAAAACAGCACACGCAACACTGAAACAACATACGCGGTCGTTGCCTCTCACTTTGCTGGGAGCTTGCCATGATTACCGAAACCGGGTCATGCGGTACTTGTCGTGTCCTTTATAAAACTCTTCCTCCTATTCGGTTCCTCAAACATCGCTATTGTACATCCGGTCATGCATACACCTCTCTCGGATGTCTTTGGTCGTCTCGATTCACGTACACACCCCTCGTTTGCCTGGTCCGGCGGACACTGTCCGCGGCAAAAGTGAGGGCATTTATCTATGTGTTCTGAATTTAAGACTGACCATGTGCCGCGACATGTGAGCCGTGGACCTTTTGATGGTTGTGAGAGCAACAACCTGGGAGTGTGGCCATACCATGGTCGTAGGGCCGAGGAGCATTTTTTAAAACAGTAGGCCTTAGCCCTATGTTAAATTAATAACGCCTAAATGGCAGATACAGAGTACCGAAAGATCAACTTACAAGCACACGCACCACAAGGAAAAAAGATTACAAGAAACACCGCTTGCAGGTCCAGGCTCTCGTCCATCCGCCTGATCCGACGTTGGAGAGGATACGTCTAGAAGCTATAGATGTGCCAGGAGAGTGATTCAGCCTTCATCGTCGGCTGCTTCGCCGCCATAATGTACACATCCGCCTCCACCACCGAATAAGGTCCCTAACTTCTCGTCCAGGACCGAAGGACGCCGTACCTCCGGCAGCAAATGGCAGAACAGTATCAGGCGAAGGCTCCGACCACACACGGCACCACGACACAACAAGAAGGATGCCGCCACTAGCAGCCCACCGGAACACGCAACTCGACACTGCTCCTCCTACCGAAGACGGCGCCTTCAGCAAAGAAACGGCCCCAACGCGCCGCCGCCACCACCACCACCGGTCAAGGTATTCCCACGGGCCAGAGCTTCTATCCGCATGGAGTTCCTCCATCTAGTACCGCGCGGGGAGCCGGGGGCCTAGATCCGCGCCGCCCTTTTCATTGGCACCGCGAGCTTTGGCGGCAGCGCCTCCGGGGGCTCGTCCCATCGGCCGCCTGGAGGAGGAGACGCGACGAGAGGGGACTTGGTGCTACATTCTCTCTCCTTTTCTCTCTCCTCCAACTAGACACAAATATGTTATTTTAATCTTTGTAGCCAGCTGACTAAGACTTATTGTACCTGCTCTAATATCCTCCAAAAAGTAAAAAAAACTAATAGCTGTGTTAATTAATTGCAGGCAAATTAAGATGGTACACTCGGGTTGTGTTGGCAGGAAAAAGAATGTGGAGAGCGGCGCGGGCGGGCTGTTGTACTGTATTCCGAGTGATCCTCGACTGCTTTGAGCGATTCAGTCAGCGTTGATTTTGTAGTACTATATAGTTTGATTCAGTCAGCGTCGATTTTGTACTGTACTATAGTTTGGTTCTTTTTATTTTCTCTTGCTATCGAAATTCGAAAGAAAGCAACCAACTCGATGGAACCGTGTCGTTTCATTGGGTCCAACTCCAAGTTGCGCGCGCGTACGTGTACGTGTACGTGTGCCCGATCGAGTTAATTACTCCTTTCTTTTCGGCTTCCACGCTCGGGTTGACTGTTCGATGGTCCTTTCGCCCGCGTGCAGGTAAACGGAAGAAGCAGGCGAGGACGACGCGTCGCTGGTTGGCACACCACGGACACGCGTGGCTACACGCAACACTGAAGCCGCCCCACTCGCCCGCAGCGGCAGCACCTCTGCAGCGGCAGTGCCCGAATTAACGCCGCCATTACCACGAATCGCGCGATCCTCGCTCTGATCCCCTTTTTCATGACCCCACCGTAATCCTCAATCCCTCATCGCGCCGCCGGCGCAGTCGAACCCTCCATCCTCCAACCAAGAATGGGCGGATCGACCGAGGATTCCACGAGGCCAGTCACTGCCAACTCACTGTCGCTCACCACCGGCGAGGAGCTGCTCCCGAACAAGCTGCGGCTGTCCTGCTTCCACGACGCCGGCGCGGAGGCGGAGGCGTCCGTCCTGGCCGAGCTGGGGCGGCCGATGTGCATGGACATAATGCACCTCTACGAGGAGGCGCTCGGCAGGCTCCCCGTCGCCGACATGCCGGAGCTCTCGGCCTGCCTTGTCCGCGCCGGCCACTGCATCGGCCTCCTCGACCCGGTGTCCAACATCATCCTCAACGCGCTCAATCACCTCTGTCGCCGCAGGTGCACCGGCGCTACCACCGGCGGCAAGAAGAACAGGGGCAAGGTGAAGGAGCGACCTTGCGACGCAGCGCCTTCATGTCTTCTCGTAGCTTTGCAGTCCAACACGGGCCTCGTCGCCTTCATGCGGACCTACTTCCGGTACCTGTCCGAGGGGCAGGCCAGGCGCTACCTCCGCCTGGCCGGCGCCGACCTCGCCGCCGCCGTGCAGCTCGGCGAGCACCAGCAGTTCACTCCACACGCCACCACCGGCGCCCCCCGCGACCTCCGCAGCGGCAGGACCCAGTTCGCCCTCAAGGTCGCCGCGGCCAGAGCGGAGCACCCCGTGCCCGACGACCTGGCGCTGCTCGCGAGGCTGCTCGTCCCCTTGAATAAAGACCACGCCGCGCCCCTCGCCGCCGTGCTGGAGAAGGGGCGGCCTCTCAGCGTCGGCGACGTCCACGGCATCCTGGATTTCTTCCGGCTGCAGCACTGCGCGGCCTCCCCTGCCGTCCAGGTCACCTTCCTCCGCAGCCCTCAGCCAGCCGACAAGGAGATCAGGAGCTTGTTATTTGGAGCAGAAGCAGCTGCCCACTTCTTCTGTCCCGTCGGCGAGAACCACGTCGCCGACGTAGTCATCTCGCGCCGTCATGATGTACTACCAGTATCTAGCATCTGTGACTTGCGTACTCCGGACGAGATGAACCAGATGCTATCTGCCTGTATGGATGCCGCCGCCGCCACCATTGCCAAGTGCAACAGCAGTCCTCCACCACCATTGGCAATTGGAAGAAGGGATCTTCCTACTACCACACCTTCCACCGCTGCACGCGAGTGCGATCACACCAGGTATCTGAAGGTATGCCTCGCCAACACAATCCATGCTCTCTACATCAAGGCTCTGTCGCTGCTGCCGCACAAGGCGCTCCACAGGCACCTCCGCGGCATCCTGGTTGCAGGGCATTGCTATGGCCCCATGGACCCTGCGTCCAACATAATTCTCAATGCCATCTGGTACGACACCGTATTCCCTCTGCCGGAGATGGATGCTGGGTTTGAGCCGGACATTCTCGACAGCGAGTCTATGCTTCGCGTGGAGGTCCGCGCCCTCGAAAGCCTTGTTGCCTTGGTCTCCACAGCCACTGGCTTTTCGGAACACATGGCCGTCGAATACCTTTGCTACAAGCAGTGCGACCTATCTGCGGTGTTACAGATGGCAACAGACGAGGTGTGCTATAAGGCTTATGTTTGTGCAGGCCAAGCTGGAAAACATCCCAAGCATTTGGAGCTTGCAGCATTTCTCATGTCCATGGCCCATAATGCCCTAAAAGACACCCTGCTGACTGATAAAGCAATGAGAAAAGGCAATATCATTTCTGATGCAGTTATGGAACAAGTGTACAAAATAATAGAAGACCAGACCTCCTCCATTTCACCATCAGTTGATCATCCTAGGCTATGCCCACCGGCCCGGAAGATGCTAGCATCTAGGAAGGATGAATTTGTCAAGAAGCAGAAGTTCCTTGGTCGAGTCTTGGGAGAATTGCTGCTTCGATACTCGAATCAGCATCCTTGGGTAATTATATAATTCAGCTCTTGATAGCTTGCTGTAGTAGCTTGGACAAAGACTTTTGTTAGGGGGGAGGGGTGGGGAAAATTTTCTATTCTTACGAAAGTTTTCTTAAGCTTCTTCTTCATCCGAATTAATCTTGGACAAAAGGTAGGAAAAGCTTTGAATTGCTTCTTATAGTCCATGTTCAAAAATTGTTTTGGAATTGCTTTTTTTGTTCGTAAGAGAAAAAAGTGCTTCTTTTAGGATGACATGCCATCTCTTGATTGTTATTTTGATAGAACCTACAAATTACAACCTAACCCTGCCTTACTTAGCTTAAATTTGATTGTTGTAGGAACCTGTTCCGAGGCTAGATGTGATATGTGGTGTGAAGAAAGACTATAGCAGGCATTCAAAGTTCTACCATGTCAATTTCTTGGTATACTATGATGATGTTTCTTCAGCCCGTGTGCTCTTTTTTGCTGAAGTGTGGGTGTCGAGCTTTCAGGCCAAACTTAGCACAGCTGTGAATCTGGTAAATGGACCATGTATTAGATATGGTCGCCAAGTTGAATCTAATGTGCAGTTCACCAAGGTTTATAGTATATCTAGAAAGGAATCAGAAACTTCATTTTGTTGTCCACTACCTCATTACAGTCCAGATTGTCCATACCTTGGTAAGTGCATTTCTGTCTTCTGAACTTCCTGGAATCTAACTTTGGATTGATTTATTTTAATGTATCGATTATAACAGACTTGAGATCATTTCTAGGGATGCCTCATGCATGTCTTAATATCCTTTTATTCACATGCAGGACGTTGCACTTATTGTGAGCCTATTTCATGCAAAATTGTGCATCCACCATCTGGGAATCATACCGGGGCAAACTCCAGTCAACTTGGAGAACTCTTTGGATATTTGAATTTACGTGATTATAAGCCTTCTGCTGCGGATAGCATAACGGAGTCAGATTCTGTGTACTTTGATTGTCATAGGGACACCAAGTTTGCAGAAGGTCTCAATGGCAGAAGCTCTTTGGCGGAGAAGAAGGCGTTGATCATCCGCTGATCCTAATTAGGTGGAGGAATAGTTGTTTGCACTGTGCCAAAGGTACACTCATTAATTTAATCAACCGTATTGGTCGAGAGGTACTAGGGTTCTTTGGACTACAGTTGTAGGATTAATAGTGTTGTCATGGCTCATTACACCGTAACTTCAAAAATACTTCTTAATTTTAAGTTAAGTTTCTTCCAGCTCCTTCGTTGAAAATCTTTGCTTTTTCATTGATAGTAAAATAAAATACTATCACTCCTTAAAATGGCTCTAATGTCCTTGCATATTATTGCAGACTTACATGGCAGATTTATATGTATGATTTTCAGTACATCTGTAATATATCACGTGCACTAGCATGCCTTCAATATCATCTACTCCCTCCGATCCTTCAATTGAAACCACGACACTTATTATGAATCGGAGGTAGTTGATCATCGTTATCAGTTCTTCCAGAAGATCATTAATGCATATAGAACTTATCTCTGATTGTCTGCAACTCTCTAAGTGCATCTCCAATTTGAATGCGTTCACTTGGCGTCTCCTTTGAGCACGAAATACCAATCTGTAGAATGGACATGATGTGACTAATTCTCGTGTCTTTGCTGTTGTGATAGTCCCCAACAGTTTCTTTGCCGTTATTTTCTGCTTTTAATAGGTCTTGGTCAATGACATTAGCTGCTTGGTTTGGCAGTGCCATTTGTACGTGCTTATGAAGGCTAAGCATTTCTCCAAATTCAGAGCCTGTTGGATTTCTTCCAGTGAACATCTCGAGCAGCAGTATACCGTAGCTGTAGACATCACCATATATGGAAGCTTCGTTGCCAATTCCATACTCTGAAAGTGACAAACATAATTTACTAAATAAGCATCCTTAGATGGAGATAAATTGTAGAATTCGCATGCAGTGACTATGCAATATATGGGAGTAGTCGAGTAGAGTTATACAAACCTGGAGCAACATAACCAATTGTTCCTCTTATTGCATTCCGGCTAGTTGACTTATCTAACTTGTCACTATGCTCTTCATGTAGGAACCTTGCAAGCCCGAAATCGCCAACATGAGCAACCATGTCATCGTCCAGGATAATATTGCTTGGCTTGAGGTCACAGTGAACAATTGGAAATGGCTTGTGGTGATGTAAATAGTCGAGTGCAGAGGCCACATCCATGGCAATTTGGAGTCTCTCGATGAGATCTAGCACCTTAGGTTCATTATCTTCCTCAATATGCTTGTATAACCACTGATCTAGATTACCATTTGGCAGAAACTCAAATACAAGAGCCTTGAAGTCACCACCTCGGGAGTCAATACTGGAGCACACTGTTATAACCTTCACAAGGTTCCGATGGCGAATACATCTCAAAGCCTCACATTCTGCTTCGAAACTCCGTGATGCGCCAGCTTGTTGCAGGTTGAGTACCTTCACTGCAACCACAACTTGTTGGCCAGAAATTTCCATTCTTCCCTTGTATACTGCACCAAAGCTGCCTACCCCAATGAGGTTCTCTGATGTGAAACCATCGGTTGCCCTGGCCAATTCAGCATAAGAAACTCTGGTGTGTTCCTTATTGGAGAAAGAGATATGTGGCTTTGCTCTTCTTAGCTTACTCCTTTTCCATAACATGAACAATGTGAATAGTATGACCAACAGAATTGCGACTCCTGCTGTGACAATCATGACAAGCTTTGAAGATATTCTCCTTTTAGTGAAGCTGGAGCACATTTTCAAATTCAGTTGAGGGATCCCACCACACAAAGCATTGTTTCCCATGACCGAGGTTGCAGTTGCATTGAGTAATATCCCATCTTTTGGAACTTCACCTTCAAAATCATTGAAGGAAAGATTTAAAGTAGCGAGACCTTTCATACTACCAAGGAACCCAGGGATGCGACCAGATAAATTATTTTGAGAAAAATCAAGCACCAGCAGGCCCCGTAACTGTCCTAGTGACGGTGGAATTGTCCCCTCAAGGAGGTTCCCAGACAAATTGAGATACTGCAGTGCTTGGCAGTCTCCTATACTGGTAAGAATCTTCCCTGAAATCATATTATCAGAGATATCGAGCTCACCTAGATTCCTGAGATTCCACGCTTCTGAAGGCAAAGTCCCAGACAATGAGTTATGCGCAAGGTGCATGGCACTCGACAAGGTTGAGATGAAGAAAAGTTCCTTAGGTACTGGACCAGAGAGATTGTTGTAAGAAAGATCCAGTTCTTCCAAAGGACAGTTGCTGAGAGAAGAAGGTATGGCTCCACCGAGCGCATTAATATCGAGGAAAAGGGTTGTAAGTTTTGTAAGATTTCCAATAGCTGCTGGGATGGGTCCTGACAAACTGTTGTTCCACAAAGATAACCGATTCAACTTCTCCAGCTTACCGAGAGATGCTGGAATAGTGCCCTGGAGAAGATTACACTCCATGTCAAGTTCATCCATGTTGATGTAGTTCCCTATCGTTCCAGGTATTCTTCCCGCTATACTGTTGTATGCAATGGCAAGATACGTCATCTCCGTCGACAAATTACCGATTGATTTCGGCAGCACGCCTTGGAGCCTGTTGTTGCTAACATCCAACAATGTCATATCGCTGCAGTTGGTGAGAGTGGTCAGGAAGGCCCATTCGGCATCGTTGGCTGCTTCAAGCTGATTCCCCGCGAAGTTGACCACAGACAGCATCTCCTGGCGAGCTCCGAGGCACCGGGGATCGTTCCGGTTAGGAAGTTATTTACCGTCTGAACCATCTGGAGCATGGAGGCATTGCACAAGGACGGCGGGATCATGCCATGGAACTGATTATCAGATACGAGGAACATCTGCAGATTTTTCATCGTGTTGCCCATATCAAGCGGAAATCCCCCGGTGAGGTTGTTGCTCTGTACGTTGAGCATCTCAAGAGAGGACAGGTTGAACAATGAAAGTGGCAGGGGGCCTTCAAGCTGATTGTTGTCCAGATAAAGCTCGGTGAGGGTGTGGAGGTTCCCGATGGCATCCGGAACCGGTCCGACGAGCTTGTTCTCCGCAAAGGAGACGATGCTAAGCGACCGGAGATTTCCTATGGATTCCGGGATGCGCCCTGCAAAGCCATTGCTCTGGAGGTCCAAGGATGTCAGCGAGGAGAGGTTCCCTAGCCAAGAAGAGATGGTTCCTCCAAGGCTGTTCTGTTCCAAATGAAGAGTGGTGAGAGATGACAGGTGCTGCAACGAGGATGGTATGCTCCCGGCCAGCCTGTTCGAGTTGGCGGTGAAAGCGGTTAACGCCGACAGGTTCCCGAGCGAGGCTGGGATGGGGCCTGACAGCTGGTTGGAGCCGAGGCCGAGGCCGACGAGGCTGCCAAGCCTGCCGATCTGCCAGGGGATCTCTCCCGTCAGGTTGTTGAACTCTAGGACGAGCAGTTTGAGGCTGGCGAGGCTGCCGACGTCGGAGGGGATGCTTCCGGTGAGCCTGTTCTGGCCGAGGTCGAGCGCCTCCAGGTTCCATTCTTCCCTTGTAGACTGCACCAAAGCTGCCTACCCCAATGAGGTTCTCTGATGTGAAACCATCGGTTGCTCTGGCCAATTCAGCATAAGAAACTCTGGTATGTTTCTTATTGGACAAAGATATCTGTGGCTTTGCTCTTCTTAGCCGACTCCTTTTACATAACACAAACAATGTGAATAGTATGACCAACATAATTGCGACTCCTGCTGTGACAATCATGACAAGCTTTGAAGATATTTTCCTTTTATTGAAGCTAGAGCACATTTTTAAATTCAGTTGAGGGATCCCACCACACAAAGCATTGTTTCCCATGACCGAGGTTGCAGTTGCATTGAGAAATATCCCATCTTTTGGAACTTCACCTTCAAAATCATTGAAGGAAAGATTTAAAGTAGCGAGACCTTTCATACTACCAAGGAACCCAGGGATGCGACCAGATAAATTATTTTGAGAAAGATCAAGCACTAGCAGGCCCCGTAACTGTCCTAGTGACGGTGGAATTGTCCCCTCAAGGAGGTTCCCAGACAAATTGAGATACTGCAATGCTTGGCAGTCTCCTATAATGGTAGGAATCTGACCTGAAATCATATTATCAGAGATATCGAGCTCACCTAGATTCCTGAGATTCCACGCTTCTGAAGGCAAAGTCCCAGACAATGAATTATGCGCAAGGTGCATGGCACTCGACAAGGTTGAGATGAAGAAAAGTTCCTTAGGTACTGGACCAGAGAGATTGTTGTAAGAAAGATCCAGTTCTTCCAAAGGACAGTTGCTGAGAGAAGAAGGTATGGCTCCACCGAGCGCATTAATATCGAGGAAAAGGGTTGTAAGTTTTGTAAGATTTCCAATAGCTGCCAAAGGTACACTCATTAATTTAATCAACCGTATTGGTGGAGAGGTACTAGGGTTCTTTGGAATACAGTTCTAGGATTAATAGTGTTACCGTGGCTAGTTACAACGTAACTTCAAGAAGTACTTTTAACCGTCGCCGACATGCCGGAGCTCCCCGTCGCCGACATGCTGGAGCACACTGTTATAACCTTCACAATAATATGACTCATCAGAACAGCAGTTCTATTTTGCAACATACCAAACCATTAAATATTATTCTTGAGAAAGCAACTTGTAATATTTTCACCATACCAGCCTTTCTTCGAAAAAAAATCTTCTGCTAGCCACGCCGTAGCCAAGCGTCCAAAGTCTTAAGTCGCGAATATTCACGCGAGCGCACGCGCTATTTAAGCGTTTGTGTGTGTGTGCACTTAGCATAGCTCCCTCTTCTCACATCACTCAAGTGGGTAATGAGAGCTCCCCTTATAAGGGGGTCAAGATGTTTCCCCACTAGCAAGGTGGGACTAAACTCCCACATGACACCACTGCTCACACTTGTGAATTTTAGTTTGGGCCGATGGGCTCGTGCGTGAGCTTGTAAATGGATGGTGAAACACTCACATGCCAGTACTTCATTGATTGCACTGAAGAGCCCATCATTGCTTCTACTGGTATACCTAGTACGCTCTCTTTTTTAATGAAAAACGAACATATGCACAGAGTGAACTAGTTCATGCGACACGTTTTGCCGGCGTGGCGCGATGCACATATCTTGCTAGGAAATTAGGACTATGTTTTTTTAAGTACGTAGTTTCCAAATAAATATAGGCTTTTTAAAGATATAACAATAGCATGTCTCCAACACTGATTAAAAGCTAACTATCGCGCACAAGTGAGTCTGAGGGGCAAAACCTCTCCATGGCTAAAAGCTAATTTGACTAACTCAAATCACCATGGAGGAGCATGGGAATCGTCACATGTACTTGCAGTTGCGTACACAAAAGTCCAACGAGGCGTCCGTGCAGACGTTTCGCCTTGCTCACCCGGAACTCGTGTAGGCGGTGTTAGACTACTTCTACGCCGAGAGGGGTGCGAAGAAGCTAGTTTGGTATAATAAGAAGGACGATGCCTTCTAGGAATCACTTGGGGCCTCCCCCGGTGATGGCGATGACTTCTGGGTGATCTAGTCTAGGGAGTGTCGAGGTCGAAGTGCCGGAGTAGCGTTGTAGTTGATGTCTATGTAGTGTCGAAGTTGAGTCGGGGTAGCATAGAACTAGTGTCAGAGTGTCTATCTATCGAAATGTGTCGAACTGTCAACGTGTCCATATACTGAACTATCAAAACGGAAATGTGTGTCCAAGTATCAATCTATGTGTCAAACTTGAATTATTTTTGAAATGTGACAAACTTTTGAAGTTTCTACATTTGAATGTGTTTGTCGATGCCCCATATTCGATCATCTAAAAAATACTCGAAGCCCCAATTTACATTATGTGGAAACATGTGCCCTACATTTGGCACCCGAAAACAAGTCCCTAAAGGTGCTTTTTCGTGTACCTAATTTTGCATCATTTGTTAGGGATGCTCTAATCATGCAAGGTTAAGAAAAATTTAGAGCATCCATTATAAATACAGAAAAACTTACATTTCAAAGTAGGACCATAACATTTTCTAAGAAGACCTAGACACAACGGACTACGTGCCCCGTCCGTCTCAAACATATATTCGTAAAATCCATAGAGCAAGAAACGAAGAGTTGAGAAATAGCATGACACGGAGATCATCCTCAAGTGTGTATACAATCCCGTTGACCTTTGCATAGTCATGTCTTGATGCCCCCTCCTCTTCATCTTGCATCTGCAACACCTGATATTCAACAAGGAACCACTTCATGAAAAAAGGCATTGACACTGTAGCTGTGTTACCGCGCGAGTGCTCGAACCCTATGGAGTCGTTGATACAAAGAAATTCAAGGCTACCACCCACGAACTCCTCCACACGTCGGTGGAGATGAGGATAACAACACGGGAGGGCGGTGCCCCGCACGAGCTGACCACCATCAACATCTAGCACTAAATACACCGTACTCGCATACAATCCCGCATGAAATAATAGGTTGGCATGCACTTTACTCGGCCATATGCTCCCGCATACACCTCTCTAGGTCACAATAGCCTTCTGACATATGTAAACCCTATTTCCATCTCTCTACCATCCGGTCACACGTACACCTCTCTTGGTCAACCAGCCACACATCCACCTCTCTTGGTCATCTCGCACCTTAGACCCATCTTCCATCAAATAACCGTATACACCGCTCTTAAGTCACGGATATGACGCGAATTAATGTGAATATGAGAGCGAGCACGCGTGTGTGTAGTGTACACCTAGCATATATAGATCTCTCTTGTCATCCCATTCAAACAGACCATGAGAGCTCCCCTTATAAGGAGGTAAAAATCTTACTCCATTGGCAGTGTGGTACTAAACTTTCACATGCCCCTACACCCCCTTGGTTGTCCACACATTTTCTGAAATGTAGTTCGGGCCGAGGCCCATTATTCTAAATAGGCTGCCTTACGATGCAACCTGAAATCTGATAGATAGTAGTAATAATTTGTGCATGCTTTTCTTCAATTTGTGTATGGTAGTAAATATGTACATATGTTACCTCCTAGCACTTTATTAGATGCATACACATACATATGGTGTGATGTGCGCAGGGTTTGGCTCGCCCGTTCACGTACGCATATCCAAGTAGCTAGTACAGTGGTACACATACATATGATATGCTAGTACATTAGTACTTAGCAAGTTATAATCCAATTAGCTAGCTAATAGTGCATGTCGTAAACGCATCTATAACATGACGTCGGGCGAAAGCACGATCTCCACGACGAAGGCGTCGGGCAAAAGAACGATCTCCATGGCGCTAGACTGCATGAAAACTGCAGCTGGGAGTAGCAGAGGGTCACGGAAGCGCAGCTTGGGCTGATCAGCCGTTGTTGGGCCACTTTAGAGGACTTCTGTTCCTGATAGCAGGAAGTGCAACGAGGAGTGCTAGGAGCACCGGGAAGCCTCACAAAGTGTGAGTGCTACACATTTGTGAGCCCTACTGAAGTCACGCTTCTCCCTATGCACGCCACGATTGCTCGCCGGCCGCCTGCCCATGACGATGCTCACCGGGTACGATAGGCTCGGCAGGTACGCTCCTTGCCGTGCCAACCATGATGCTAGCTAAAACACCCTTTACCCCTTGAGCATTGGATCATACGCCACGATGTATACATATGTGAGCCAGGACGGCGATTGTCTCGCCGAGGTTGTCCACCTCCCAGTCGGCGGGCACTACATATGTGATTTCGTATTTGTCTACCAAGTTGTTGTCTGCGCCTGGCTCTGGCACTGAGCAGCCATGTTCGAGGAAGAGGAGGAGGATGGCGAGGTCGGGGCTCCACGGCTAATGGTCCTTGTCTGTGGTGAGGCACCCAAGTGGAGGGGAGGGTAGCTTGACAACAATGGACATGGTGGCGAAGTAATGCAAGCTCCCAACTTCCGAAGCTGGGGCGGGACTTTACGTGCATGGAAGTTAAATAGAACTACTCCCTCCGTTTCAGTTTACTAGTCGTAAATTTAACCAACTTAACATAAGATATATATTTAAAAAAAATATACCATGAGAAACTTTATTTTTTATTTGTGTTATATAATTTAGATTATATACAGTATATCAAATTGACGACCTAGATACACGTGCATGCCTAGTAAACTGAGATAGAGGGAGTACATAACATAATGAGCACTCGTTAGCCAGCGCCTTGATCAAATAATCAGCTTTACGTGGGTTTCCAAGCCATGCACATGGCGCTTCTAGGATGTGCGTGCATATAATGTTACATATCCCGAAAACACTGTAAGACCACCTCCACCTCCGAAAATGGGCGGGAAAACTCCAAACGGAAAAAGTGTCTGCCTATTGATCAGTCCATGGGTGTTGGAAGAGAAAAAAGACCTGCGATGTGGCAAATCACCATCCATGGACAGCGAGGAGACCTGCACTATTGAAAACGATGTGTGATCTAAATAATAAAATAAGGCAATTCTTGTCAAAATGGTGTCTTTATAATAATAATAAAAAATTGTCCTTGTAATCTGGGATATAATAAAACCCTTGTAACAAAATTCCTCTTAATCAAAAAGGCAATTCTTAGGCACATGTCTTAGGTGCACACGTTCGCTCCAACCAAGGGAGGTGGTTCAGTATTAAACTAAATACTCGCAATCACATTCAGCACAATTTATAGTGGTATCACCCCAACATCACCCGTGTCGCTCCTGAGCGGGCGACCCGGGGGCGACCTCGAAACCCTAGCCGCCGGGGCTCCTTCCGGCCATCCTCGCCGCCGTCGCCGCTGGATCCTGCCGCGGTGGTGGCGGCGCTCGTCTCCCGAAGGGAGCGGGCACCATGCTGGGCCCCTGAGCGGAGGAGCTTGCGTTCTGCTGGCGCGGGAACGCCGATGCGGCGGCCCCAGAAACCAGCTCATCGACGGAGTTCTCTTGGGGCGGCGACGACGACAGTTGGTCTCGGTGGCGTCGCGGTGCGTTGGGGGGGGGCGACCCAATGGCGTGTCGTCCGGTGGTCGGTGCTGGCGCGCGGGTGGTCAGCGGCTGGTCGCGGCGTGCGACGGCGGCCTGTTCTGCGGCGAGCGGTGCTGGCCTACATCGACGAGGTGCAGCGGCGCTGCTGGTTGCAACAGGCAGGGTGGTTTGGCGGCGCTCGGGCCCAATTCCAGATTTGGCCCCTGCGATTTGGCTTCAGCAGGTGGATGCCGGGGCGGCGGCCCAGGGATGGGTGGCTGCCGGCGTGGTGCTGTGGTGGATGGCCATGGTCGTCGGACCTGGGTCCTTCTTGCATATCTGCCGGCTGGTTGTGGTGGTTGTGGCCGTTGGATCTTGAGGTGCTTCAGCTGACGCGTGCCAGGGTGTTGTTCGGTGGAGATTGATGTTGGGAACCCGTGCTTGCCGCACCCTTGGTGGTGTGTTGGAGTTCCGAGTGAAATCTCTAGCATTGACTTTGTCGGTGCCGGCTGCGGCGGCACATTCGTCATGTCGTATTCCTTGTTGGAGGCGTTGGCCGTGGAGCTCCATTCATACACTTATGGGTTTCTCTTCTCCGGGAGAAATCCTAGCTCCGGTTTCTTGGGCGGGCGATGGCGCCGGCTACGTCGCGACCTTCTTGGAGGCGTCGTCTAGGAGGGTTTGTTCAGTTGCTGGCTTGTGGTTCTCTCATCGTTGGATTGGTGGATGTTGGGGCGGCGGCTTTGAGTGGAGGATGTTTGCAAGTCGAGGCGGCGGCCTTGGAATCCACAGCAGGTGGCAGCTTCATGGGGCGAAGTTGTTGTCCTTTGTTGCTTGGGCGATGATCTGGTGTCGCTAGTTCGGCGAGATTGTCGGCCCGGTCAACGCGGCTCAGCGGAGGCGGTTCGACTTTATGTCAGTGGCGGAGCCAGGCCAACAAACATGTGTAGTCACTTTTGAACTGTGTAGTCAAATACACGAATTTTTCATTATTTTTTGCATAGGTTTAGTCTGTATTGCCAAAAAACAGTGTAGTCAATTGACTACACTGCTTAGGTGTGGCTCCGCCACTGCTTTATGTCAGGGGGCGGTGGCCCTGGATGTTGGTGCGGCGGCCGTGGTCTGCGAGCGGTGTGCTGGGTTGCGGTTTGCCGAGTCGTGCGGCGTCGTGGCTCCGAGTGCGAGCTGCGGTATGTCGGGATGGCAGTCCCGGAAGGTGGTGTTGGTGGTCTCTGCGCCGGGCGTGGTGGGTCAGTTGGATGTCGGGGCAGCGGCCCCGAGAGCTTGACAGTGTTGAGGACATCGACCTTGTGTCACGAGGGCGACAAGATCGTTTTGGCGCAGTTCTTTGAGAGGTTCGTCTTCAGCTATGTTGGAGTGTCCTGTGTCTGCTCCTCCCATAGTAGGCACGGCGTCTTCTCTCCGGCTTGGTTTGAAGGCAAGCTGGTCTTGGCGAGTGTGTCGTCTTCTTGTATAAGTGGTGGGTTTGAGTGGGCTTAGCCCCGTGGTGTCTTGTTGTATGGTTGAGGCAAAGCTTTTGCCTCCGTTTAAAAAACAATTTATAGTTGTATTTTATTAAGGGAAAAGGTCCATTGTCCGATCATGAAATTTTGACATAAAGAAATAATATGCGCATAAGAAAATATACGCAAGAGTATTAATGTGAATACAAATCAAGCACATGAAATAAGAGGAAACCATATGTATTATTGTGAGAATAAAATATGGATGGGGCGAGGTTTATATTGACACGGTATAGGTCGTGTTGATCATTTCTGGAGATTCATATGGACGCAAAAAACAACAATGTTGAAAACCTTTCTCCCTCCCACCTGAAGACATGACTAGTATAGTCAGATGGCCACTCTCACGGTATGTCGGTCCATTGATTTTATTTGTATAATTCCACTTAACTGTCACACTAATATTGGTCATGCCTACCTAGTCTGTTTTCCATCCAGCAAAGTACTACCTCCGTCCCTAGCATAAAATGATGGTGGTGGTGGGCGTGGCTGCGACGGCTCCAACATCGAGGATTTTCAATGGTGGTGAAGAGCATGGCATCGACTCGCATGTTTCGCTTTCAACTATCAACCAGCCCCACATGCACTTCTCTTGGTAATTTAGTTCCTCATACTACTCTCTAGGTCGTGTCAACTTCCATCGATTAATCATATACACCGCTATTTTGTCATCCAAACTTAAATTAACCTCATGCAGTCGTAAGTCCTCCATACACCTCTCTTGTATATGTATACACCTCTCTCGGATACGCCGTATGGACCAACATACACCTCTCTTGTTCGCCCAGACCCACACACACACATTGTCTCAATCATTTGGATCCATGTGCACCTGTCATGGCCATCTAGACCCAAATACACCTCCCTCGTTCGCCCGAACCCACGCACACACATTGTCTCGGTCGTCTAGAGCCATGGGCACCTGTCACGGATGTCTGGACCCACATACACCTCTATCATTTGCTTGGACCCACAAGCACACATTGTTTGAGTCGTCCAGACAGTCATGTGCACCGCTCATGACTGTCTGGACCCACATACACCTCTCTCGTTCGATCGGACCCACACACACTGTCTTGGTCGTCCGGAGTCATGTCCATTTCTCACGGATGCCTGGACCCACATACACATCTCTCCTTTGCTCGGACCCACACACACACAAACTGCCTTATCGTTTGAAGCCATGTGAACCTGTCACGGCCGTATGGATCTGTTGACGTGTATAAGTAGATTGCCTACCCCTTTCCATCAGTTCGGACTTTTGGTTCAAGTGGCTAGTGCATGAACCTTAACATGGTATCAGAGCCCCAGGTCTCGAGTTCAAATCCTGGCTTTCACAATTTATTCTAAATTTCCCGCAGCCTCCTGCCGTGCCCGGCCTCCCGCTGCCTCTTTGCCTCTCTACACGTGTTGACTTGTCTTCTCGTCTTCCCGTCACACGTGAGAGGGGGTGTTGACGTGTATAAGTAGATTGCCTACCCCTTTCCATCAGTTTGGACTTTTGGTTCAAGTGGCTAGTGTATGAACCTTAACAGGATCCAGTTTGCCTAGAACCCCCCCCCACACACACACACACTAGTCTGGAGCCATGTGCGCATGTCATGATTGTTTGGACCCACATACACCTCTCTCGTTCGACCGGACCCACACACACACAATCTGTGCACTTGTCACATACGCCTGGACCCACATACACCTCTCTCCTTTGCTCGGACCCAGAAACACACACAAACTGCCTCATTGTTTGAAGCCATGTGCACCTGTCACCCTAGCCGTATGGACCCATCCCCCCCCACACACACACCCATTTTCTCAGTCGTCTGGAGCCATGTGCACTTGGCATGGTTGTTTCGACCCACATACACCTCCCTCGACCGCCCGGACCTCCATACACCTCTCTTGATGGTTCGGCTACACCTACATCTCCATTAGTTATCTAGTCCCACATATACATCTCGGAGTTGCCCTTTTCCTCTTTTTTGACATGTTTTAAACTCAAACGATCATCGAGTGTGAACACCAAAACAATTTATGTGACATGATCGGGCCAGAAAAGCATTGATCGGGACAAGACATAGAATCATAGATAACAACTACCTCGTAACATACATTTGGATGGGCGACGGCGGAAGGACACATGAAATGGTTGGCAATGACTACGTCCTAGCATGAATCAAGGACCTCGAAAATGCATGACGTCGAGACGACAGATAGAATGACGAGTAATAACTATCATTCCATGCTGGAAATAATAACACGTGTGAATAACAACACATGACATGTGGTGTTTGGACCGTCTAGGTGCCGTCGGTGACAACACCATCAAACGATTAGCATGTGCTATCATCGGTGGCGGCTCGGCCACAAGATGTGAGTCGTGGACCTTTTGAAGGTGGTGAGAACGACAACCTAGCAGTTTGGCCATACCATTAAATGTACGGCCGACGAGCCCCCCGCCGACATGCTGGAGCACACTGTTATAACCTTCACAATAATATGACTCATCAGAACAGCAGTTCTATTTTGCAACATACCAAACCATTAAATATTATTCTTGAGAAAGCAACTTGTAATATTTTCACCATACCAGCCTTTCTTCGAAAAAAAATCTTCTGCTAGCCACGCCGTAGCCAAGCGTCCAAAGTCTTAAGTCGCGAATATTCACGCGAGCGCACGCGCTATTTAAGCGTTTGTGTGTGTGTGCACTTAGCATAGCTCCCTCTTCTCACATCACTCAAGTGGGTAATGAGAGCTCCCCTTATAAGGGGGTCAAGATGTTTCCCCACTAGCAAGGTGGGACTAAACTCCCACATAACACCACTGCTCACACTTGTGAATTTTAGTTTGGGCCGATGGGCTCGTGCGTGAGCTTGTAAATGGATGGTGAAACACTCACATGCCAGTACTTCATTGATTGCACTGAAGAGCCCATCATTGCTTCTACTGGTATACCTAGTACGCTCTCTTTTTTAATGAAAAACGAACATATGCACAGAGTGAACTAGTTCATGCGACACGTTTTGCCGGCGTGGCGCGATGCACATATCTTGCTAGGAAATTAGGACTATGTTTTTTTAAGTACGTAGTTTCCAAATAAATATAGGCTTTTTAAAGATATAACAATAGCATGTCTCCAACACTGATTAAAAGCTAACTATCGCGCACAAGTGAGTCTGAGGGGCAAAACCTCTCCATGGCTAAAAGCTAATTTGACTAACTCAAATCACCATGGAGGAGCATGGGAATCGTCACATGTACTTGCAGTTGCGTACACAAAAGTCCAACGAGGCGTCCGTGCAGACGTTTCGCCTTGCTCACCCGGAACTCGTGTAGGCGGTGTTAGACTACTTCTACGCCGAGAGGGGTGCGAAGAAGCTAGTTTGGTATAATAAGAAGGACGATGCCTTCTAGGAATCACTTGGGGCCTCCCCCGGTGATGGCGATGACTTCTGGGTGATCTAGTCTAGGGAGTGTCGAGGTCGAAGTGCCGGAGTAGCGTTGTAGTTGATGTCTATGTAGTGTCGAAGTTGAGTCGGGGTAGCATAGAACTAGTGTCAGAGTGTCTATCTATCGAAATGTGTCGAACTGTCAACGTGTCCATATACTGAACTATCAAAACGGAAATGTGTGTCCAAGTATCAATCTATGTGTCAAACTTGAATTATTTTTGAAATGTGACAAACTTTTGAAGTTTCTACATTTGAATGTGTTTGTCGATGCCCCATATTCGATCATCTAAAAAATACTCGAAGCCCCAATTTACATTATGTGGAAACATGTGCCCTACATTTGGCACCCGAAAACAAGTCCCTAAAGGTGCTTTTTCGTGTACCTAATTTTGCATCATTTGTTAGGGATGCTCTAATCATGCAAGGTTAAGAAAAATTTAGAGCATCCATTATAAATACAGAAAAACTTACATTTCAAAGTAGGACCATAACATTTTCTAAGAAGACCTAGACACAACGGACTACGTGCCCCGTCCGTCTCAAACATATATTCGTAAAATCCATAGAGCAAGAAACGAAGAGTTGAGAAATAGCATGACACGGAGATCATCCTCAAGTGTGTATACAATCCCGTTGACCTTTGCATAGTCATGTCTTGATGCCCCCTCCTCTTCATCTTGCATCTGCAACACCTGATATTCAACAAGGAACCACTTCATGAAAAAAGGCATTGACACTGTAGTTGTGTTACCGCGCGAGTGCTCGAACCCTATGGAGTCGTTGATACAAAGAAATTCAAGGCTACCACCCACGAACTCCTCCACACGTCGGTGGAGATGAGGATAACAACACGGGAGGGCGGTGCCCCGCACGAGCTGACCACCATCAACATCTAGCACTAAATACACCGTACTCGCATACAATCCCGCATGAAATAATAGGTTGGCATGCACTTTACTCGGCCATATGCTCCCGCATACACCTCTCTAGGTCACAATAGCCTTCTGACATATGTAAACCCTATTTCCATCTCTCTACCATCCGGTCACACGTACACCTCTCTTGGTCAACCAGCCACACATCCACCTCTCTTGGTCATCTCGCACCTTAGACCCATCTTCCATCAAATAACCGTATACACCGCTCTTAAGTCACGGATATGACGCGAATTAATGTGAATATGAGAGCGAGCACGCGTGTGTGTAGTGTACACCTAGCATATATAGATCTCTCTTGTCATCCCATTCAAACAGACCATGAGAGCTCCCCTTATAAGGAGGTAAAAATCTTACTCCATTGGCAGTGTGGTACTAAACTTTCACATGCCCCTACACCCCCTTGGTTGTCCACACATTTTCTGAAATGTAGTTCGGGCCGAGGCCCATTATTCTAAATAGGCTGCCTTACGATGCAACCTGAAATCTGATAGATAGTAGTAATAATTTGTGCATGCTTTTCTTCAATTTGTGTATGGTAGTAAATATGTACATATGTTACCTCCTAGCACTTTATTAGATGCATACACATACATATGGTGTGATGTGCGCAGGGTTTGGCTCGCCCGTTCACGTACGCATATCCAAGTAGCTAGTACAGTGGTACACATACATATGATATGCTAGTACATTAGTACTTAGCAAGTTATAATCCAATTAGCTAGCTAATAGTGCATGTCGTAAACGCATCTATAACATGACGTCGGGCGAAAGCACGATCTCCACGACGAAGGCGTCGGGCAAAAGAACGATCTCCATGGCGCTAGACTGCATGAAAACTGCAGCTGGGAGTAGCAGAGGGTCACGGAAGCGCAGCTTGGGCTGATCAGCCGTTGTTGGGCCACTTTAGAGGACTTCTGTTCCTGATAGCAGGAAGTGCAACGAGGAGTGCTAGGAGCACCGGGAAGCCTCACAAAGTGTGAGTGCTACACATTTGTGAGCCCTACTGAAGTCACGCTTCTCCCTATGCACGCCACGATTGCTCGCCGGCCGCCTGCCCATGACGATGCTCACCGGGTACGATAGGCTCGGCAGGTACGCTCCTTGCCGTGCCAGCCATGATGCTAGCTAAAACACCCTTTACCCCTTGAGCATTGGATCATACGCCACGATGTATACATATGTGAGCCAGGACGGCGATTGTCTCGCCGAGGTTGTCCACCTCCCAGTCGGCGGGCACTACATATGTGATTTCGTATTTGTCTACCAAGTTGTTGTCTGCGCCTGGCTCTGGCACTGAGCAGCCATGTTCGAGGAAGAGGAGGAGGATGGCGAGGTCGGGGCTCCACGGCTAATGGTCCTTGTCTGTGGTGAGGCACCCAAGTGGAGGGGAGGGTAGCTTGACAACAATGGACATGGTGGCGAAGTAATGCAAGCTCCCAACTTCCGAAGCTGGGGCGGGACTTTACGTGCATGGAAGTTAAATAGAACTACTCCCTCCGTTTCAGTTTACTAGTCGTAAATTTAACCAACTTAACATAAGATATATATTTAAAAAAAATATACCATGAGAAACTTTATTTTTTATTTGTGTTATATAATTTAGATTATATACAGTATATCAAATTGACGACCTAGATACACGTGCATGCCTAGTAAACTGAGATAGAGGGAGTACATAACATAATGAGCACTCGTTAGCCAGCGCCTTGATCAAATAATCAGCTTTACGTGGGTTTCCAAGCCATGCACATGGCGCTTCTAGGATGTGCGTGCATATAATGTTACATATCCCGAAAACACTGTAAGACCACCTCCACCTCCGAAAATGGGCGGGAAAACTCCAAACGGAAAAAGTGTCTGCCTATTGATCAGTCCATGGGTGTTGGAAGAGAAAAAAGACCTGCGATGTGGCAAATCACCATCCATGGACAGCGAGGAGACCTGCACTATTGAAAACGATGTGTGATCTAAATAATAAAATAAGGCAATTCTTGTCAAAATGGTGTCTTTATAATAATAATAAAAAATTGTCCTTGTAATCTGGGATATAATAAAACCCTTGTAACAAAATTCCTCTTAATCAAAAAGGCAATTCTTAGGCACATGTCTTAGGTGCACACGTTCGCTCCAACCAAGGGAGGTGGTTCAGTATTAAACTAAATACTCGCAATCACATTCAGCACAATTTATAGTGGTATCACCCCAACATCACCCGTGTCGCTCCTGAGCGGGCGACCCGGGGGCGACCTCGAAACCCTAGCCGCCGGGGCTCCTTCCGGCCATCCTCGCCGCCGTCGCCGCTGGATCCTGCCGCGGTGGTGGCGGCGCTCGTCTCCCGAAGGGAGCGGGCACCATGCTGGGCCCCTGAGCGGAGGAGCTTGCGTTCTGCTGGCGCGGGAACGCCGATGCGGCGGCCCCAGAAACCAGCTCATCGACGGAGTTCTCTTGGGGCGGCGACGACGACAGTTGGTCTCGGTGGCGTCGCGGTGCGTTGGGGGGGGGCGACCCAATGGCGTGTCGTCCGGTGGTCGGTGCTGGCGCGCGGGTGGTCAGCGGCTGGTCGCGGCGTGCGACGGCGGCCTGTTCTGCGGCGAGCGGTGCTGGCCTACATCGACGAGGTGCAGCGGCGCTGCTGGTTGCAACAGGCAGGGTGGTTTGGCGGCGCTCGGGCCCAATTCCAGATTTGGCCCCTGCGATTTGGCTTCAGCAGGTGGATGCCGGGGCGGCGGCCCAGGGATGGGTGGCTGCCGGCGTGGTGCTGTGGTGGATGGCCATGGTCGTCGGACCTGGGTCCTTCTTGCATATCTGCCGGCTGGTTGTGGTGGTTGTGGCCGTTGGATCTTGAGGTGCTTCAGCTGACGCGTGCCAGGGTGTTGTTCGGTGGAGATTGATGTTGGGAACCCGTGCTTGCCGCACCCTTGGTGGTGTGTTGGAGTTCCGAGTGAAATCTCTAGCATTGACTTTGTCGGTGCCGGCTGCGGCGGCACATTCGTCATGTCGTATTCCTTGTTGGAGGCGTTGGCCGTGGAGCTCCATTCATACACTTATGGGTTTCTCTTCTCCGGGAGAAATCCTAGCTCCGGTTTCTTGGGCGGGCGATGGCGCCGGCTACGTCGCGACCTTCTTGGAGGCGTCGTCTAGGAGGGTTTGTTCAGTTGCTGGCTTGTGGTTCTCTCATCGTTGGATTGGTGGATGTTGGGGCGGCGGCTTTGAGTGGAGGATGTTTGCAAGTCGAGGCGGCGGCCTTGGAATCCACAGCAGGTGGCAGCTTCATGGGGCGAAGTTGTTGTCCTTTGTTGCTTGGGCGATGATCTGGTGTCGCTAGTTCGGCGAGATTGTCGGCCCGGTCAACGCGGCTCAGCGGAGGCGGTTCGACTTTATGTCAGTGGCGGAGCCAGGCCAACAAACATGTGTAGTCACTTTTGAACTGTGTAGTCAAATACACGAATTTTTCATTATTTTTTGCATAGGTTTAGTCTGTATTGCCAAAAAACAGTGTAGTCAATTGACTACACTGCTTAGGTGTGGCTCCGCCACTGCTTTATGTCAGGGGGCGGTGGCCCTGGATGTTGGTGCGGCGGCCGTGGTCTGCGAGCGGTGTGCTGGGTTGCGGTTTGCCGAGTCGTGCGGCGTCGTGGCTCCGAGTGCGAGCTGCGGTATGTCGGGATGGCAGTCCCGGAAGGTGGTGTTGGTGGTCTCTGCGCCGGGCGTGGTGGGTCAGTTGGATGTCGGGGCAGCGGCCCCGAGAGCTTGACAGTGTTGAGGACATCGACCTTGTGTCACGAGGGCGACAAGATCGTTTTGGCGCAGTTCTTTGAGAGGTTCGTCTTCAGCTATGTTGGAGTGTCCTGTGTCTGCTCCTCCCATAGTAGGCACGGCGTCTTCTCTCCGGCTTGGTTTGAAGGCAAGCTGGTCTTGGCGAGTGTGTCGTCTTCTTGTATAAGTGGTGGGTTTGAGTGGGCTTAGCCCCGTGGTGTCTTGTTGTATGGTTGAGGCAAAGCTTTTGCCTCCGTTTAAAAAACAATTTATAGTTGTATTTTATTAAGGGAAAAGGTCCATTGTCCGATCATGAAATTTTGACATAAAGAAATAATATGCGCATAAGAAAATATACGCAAGAGTATTAATGTGAATACAAATCAAGCACATGAAATAAGAGGAAACCATATGTATTATTGTGAGAATAAAATATGGATGGGGCGAGGTTTATATTGACACGGTATAGGTCGTGTTGATCATTTCTGGAGATTCATATGGACGCAAAAAACAACAATGTTGAAAACCTTTCTCCCTCCCACCTGAAGACATGACTAGTATAGTCAGATGGCCACTCTCACGGTATGTCGGTCCATTGATTTTATTTGTATAATTCCACTTAACTGTCACACTAATATTGGTCATGCCTACCTAGTCTGTTTTCCATCCAGCAAAGTACTACCTCCGTCCCTAGCATAAAATGATGGTGGTGGTGGGCGTGGCTGCGACGGCTCCAACATCGAGGATTTTCAATGGTGGTGAAGAGCATGGCATCGACTCGCATGTTTCGCTTTCAACTATCAACCAGCCCCACATGCACTTCTCTTGGTAATTTAGTTCCTCATACTACTCTCTAGGTCGTGTCAACTTCCATCGATTAATCATATACACCGCTATTTTGTCATCCAAACTTAAATTAACCTCATGCAGTCGTAAGTCCTCCATACACCTCTCTTGTATATGTATACACCTCTCTCGGATACGCCGTATGGACCAACATACACCTCTCTTGTTCGCCCAGACCCACACACACACATTGTCTCAATCATTTGGATCCATGTGCACCTGTCATGGCCATCTAGACCCAAATACACCTCCCTCGTTCGCCCGAACCCACGCACACACATTGTCTCGGTCGTCTAGAGCCATGGGCACCTGTCACGGATGTCTGGACCCACATACACCTCTATCATTTGCTTGGACCCACAAGCACACATTGTTTGAGTCGTCCAGACAGTCATGTGCACCGCTCATGACTGTCTGGACCCACATACACCTCTCTCGTTCGATCGGACCCACACACACTGTCTTGGTCGTCCGGAGTCATGTCCATTTCTCACGGATGCCTGGACCCACATACACATCTCTCCTTTGCTCGGACCCACACACACACAAACTGCCTTATCGTTTGAAGCCATGTGAACCTGTCACGGCCGTATGGATCTGTTGACGTGTATAAGTAGATTGCCTACCCTTTCCATCAGTTCGGACTTTTGGTTCAAGTGGCTAGTGCATGAACCTTAACATGGTATCAGAGCCCCAGGTCTCGAGTTCAAATCCTGGCTTTCACAATTTATTCTAAATTTCCCGCGGCCTCCTGCCGTGTGGTCCCGGCCTCCGCTGCCTCTTTGCCTCTCTACACGTGTTGACTTGTCTTCTCGTCTTCCCGTCACACGTGAGAGGGGGTGTTGACGTGTATAAGTAGATTGCCTACCCCTTTCCATCAGTTTGGACTTTTGGTTCAAGTGGCTAGTGTATGAACCTTAACAGGATCCAGTTTGCCTAGAACCCCCCCCACACACACACACACTAGTCTGGAGCCATGTGCGCATGTCATGATTGTTTGGACCCACATACACCTCTCTCGTTCGACCGGACCCACACACACACAATCTGTGCACTTGTCACATACGCCTGGACCCACATACACCTCTCTCCTTTGCTCGGACCCAGAAACACACACAAACTGCCTCATTGTTTGAAGCCATGTGCACCTGTCACCCTATGTATGGACCCATCCCCCCCCACACACACACACCCATTTTCTCAGTCGTCTGGAGCCATGTGCACTTGGCATGGTTGTTTCGACCCACATACACCTCCCTCGACCGCCCGGACCTCCATACACCTCTCTTGATGGTTCGGCTACACCTACATCTCCATTAGTTATCTAGTCCCACATATACATCTCGGAGTTGCCCTTTTCCTCTTTTTTGACATGTTTTAAACTCAAACGATCATCGAGTGTGAACACCAAAACAATTTATGTGACATGATCGGGCCAGAAAAGCATTGATCGGGACAAGACATAGAATCATAGATAACAACTACCTCGTAACATACATTTGGATGGGCGACGGCGGAAGGACACATGAAATGGTTGGCAATGACTACGTCCTAGCATGAATCAAGGACCTCGAAAATGCATGACGTCGAGACGACAGATAGAATGACGAGTAATAACTATCATTCCATGCTGGAAATAATAACACGTGTGAATAACAACACATGACATGTGGTGTTTGGACCGTCTAGGTGCCGTCGGTGACAACCCCATCAAACGATTAGCATGTGCTATCATCGGTGGCGGCTCGGCCACAAGATGTGAGTCGTGGACCTTTTGAAGGTGGTGAGAACGACAACCTAGCAGTTTGGCCATACCATTAAATGTACGGCCGACGAGCCCCCCGCCGACATGCTGGAGCACACTGTTATAACCTTCACAATAATATGACTCATCAGAACAGCAGTTCTATTTTGCAACATACCAAACCATTAAATATTATTCTTGAGAAAGCAACTTGTAATATTTTCACCATACCAGCCTTTCTTCGAAAAAAAATCTTCTGCTAGCCACGCCGTAGCCAAGCGTCCAAAGTCTTAAGTCGCGAATATTCACGCGAGCGCACGCGCTATTTAAGCGTTTGTGTGTGTGTGCACTTAGCATAGCTCCCTCTTCTCACATCACTCAAGTGGGTAATGAGAGCTCCCCTTATAAGGGGGTCAAGATGTTTCCCCACTAGCAAGGTGGGACTAAACTCCCACATGACACCACTGCTCACACTTGTGAATTTTAGTTTGGGCCGATGGGCTCGTGCGTGAGCTTGTAAATGGATGGTGAAACACTCACATGCCAGTACTTCATTGATTGCACTGAAGAGCCCATCATTGCTTCTACTGGTATACCTAGTACGCTCTCTTTTTTAATGAAAAACGAACATATGCACAGAGTGAACTAGTTCATGCGACACGTTTTGCCGGCGTGGCGCGATGCACATATCTTGCTAGGAAATTAGGACTATGTTTTTTTAAGTACGTAGTTTCCAAATAAATATAGGCTTTTTAAAGATATAACAATAGCATGTCTCCAACACTGATTAAAAGCTAACTATCGCGCACAAGTGAGTCTGAGGGGCAAAACCTCTCCATGGCTAAAAGCTAATTTGACTAACTCAAATCACCATGGAGGAGCATGGGAATCGTCACATGTACTTGCAGTTGCGTACACAAAAGTCCAACGAGGCGTCCGTGCAGACGTTTCGCCTTGCTCACCCGGAACTCGTGTAGGCGGTGTTAGACTACTTCTACGCCGAGAGGGGTGCGAAGAAGCTAGTTTGGTATAATAAGAAGGACGATGCCTTCTAGGAATCACTTGGGGCCTCCCCCGGTGATGGCGATGACTTCTGGGTGATCTAGTCTAGGGAGTGTCGAGGTCGAAGTGCCGGAGTAGCGTTGTAGTTGATGTCTATGTAGTGTCGAAGTTGAGTCGGGGTAGCATAGAACTAGTGTCAGAGTGTCTATCTATCGAAATGTGTCGAACTGTCAACGTGTCCATATACTGAACTATCAAAACGGAAATGTGTGTCCAAGTATCAATCTATGTGTCAAACTTGAATTATTTTTGAAATGTGACAAACTTTTGAAGTTTCTACATTTGAATGTGTTTGTCGATGCCCCATATTCGATCATCTAAAAAATACTCGAAGCCCCAATTTACATTATGTGGAAACATGTGCCCTACATTTGGCACCCGAAAACAAGTCCCTAAAGGTGCTTTTTCGTGTACCTAATTTTGCATCATTTTTTAGGGATGCTCTAATCATGCAAGGTTAAGAAAAATTTAGAGCATCCATTATAAATACAGAAAAACTTACATTTCAAAGTAGGACCATAACATTTTCTAAGAAGACCTAGACACAACGGACTACGTGCCCCGTCCGTCTCAAACATATATTCGTAAAATCCTGTTGGAGATATGCCCAAGAGGCAATAATAAAGTGGTTATTATAATATCTTTGTGTTTATGATAAATGTTTATATACCATGCTATAATTGTATTAACGAAACATTGATACATGTGTGTTATGTAAACAACAAGGAGTCCCTAGTAAGCCTCTTGTATAACTAGCTTGTTGATTGATAGATGATCATGGTTTCGTGATCATGAACATTGGATGTTATTAATAACAAGGTTATGTCATTAGTTGAATGATATAATGGACACACACCCAAATGAGCGTAGCATAAGATCAAGTCATTAAGTTCATTTGCTATAAGCTTTCAATACATAGTTGTCTTAATCCTTCGACCATGAGATCATGTAAATCACTTACACCGAAAGGGTACTTTGATTACATCAAACGTCATTGCGTAAATGGGTGACAATAAAGGTGGGATTAAGTATTTGGAAAGTGTGAGTTGAGGCATATGGATCAACAGTGGGATTTGTCCATCCCGATGACGGATAGATATACTCTGGGCCCTCTCGGTGGAATGTCATCTGATTAGCTTGCAAGCATATGAATAGTTCATAAGAGATCACATACCACGGTATGAGTAAAGAGTACTTGTCGGTAACGAGGTTGAACAAGGTATGGAGATACCGATGATCAAACCTCGGACAAGTAAAATATCGCGAGACAAAGGGAATTGACATCGTATGTAAATGGTTCAATCGATCACTAAGTCATCGTTGAATATGTGGGAGCCATTATGGATCTCCAGATCCCGCTATTGGTTATTGCTCGGAGAGGAGTCTCGACCATGTCGCATAGTTCGCGAACCGTAGGGTGCGCGCTTAAGGTTCGATGTCGCATAAGTAGATTCGGAATATGAGATGGAGTCCGAAGTTTTTGTTCGAGTCTCGGATGGGATCCAGGACATCACGAGGAGGTCCGGAATGGTCGGAGAATAAGATTCATATAAGGAAGTCATTTTTCGGGGTTCGGAAAAGTCCGGTGTTTTGACCGGAGCTTCTAGAAGGTTCTAGAGGGCCACCAGTGGGCCCACCACCCCGGGAGAGGCCACGTAGGCGCCACATGGCATGGTGGGGCCTCCCCACTATGACATGTGGGCCCAGGCCGGCCTACCCCTTGGAGATAAGATCTATCTCTTAAATTTAAATGGTTTAAATCTAGAGATAAGATCTATCTCTAAAATAAAGTGTTTAAACGAAGAGATAAGGGGAAGGTTTGAGGGGGAAGAAAAGTCTCCCCCCTTCGGCCAAAAGGGATATGTGGGGCCCAGGGGGAACCCTAGGCCGACCCCTCCCTATATAAAGAGGGGAGGGGGTGGCCGGTCTTCATCCACAACTCTGGCGCCCCTCTCTCTTCCATATGTGAGCTTAGGCGAAGCCCTGCAATTCTTCTCCACCACCACCCCGCCGTCGTGCTGGGGATTCCGTGGAGATCTACCACCTCCGCTGCCCGCTGGAACGGGAGAGGAAGGAGCTTCATCCTCGACGCGCGACGACACGGAAGTGCTGCCGGATTGCAGCACCGGGACGATCGTCTACACCAACAACGAGATTAATCTCGTAGGCTTTGGAATCTTCGAGGGTTAGTCTCATCTCCACCTCGTTGCTTAGATCTAGTAGATTGGATCTTGGGTGTTCCATAGATTAGATCTGTTGGTTTTATTCGCTTTGCGGTAGGAAAATTTTGTTTTCTATGCAACGAACCCCATCAGTGGTATCAGCCACGTCTATGCATAGATCTTTGCAGTAGAACACAATGGTTTGTGGGCGGTGATGCTTTTGTTGCTTTAGTTTGTGTACTTTGCTTCTTGCGGGATGGTGGGATGAAGCGGCGGGCTAACTTTATGACCGCGTCTCATGAGACTTGCTCCACGCTTGACATGCAACTTGTATTGCATAAGTGGCTTTGCGGGTGTCTGTCTCTCCCACCATAGTGAAGATTGTAATTTGCACTTCTATTGTCAACACTAGTATCACCGTTGTGGTTCATGTTCGAAGGTAGATTGGATCTTACTCAAAACCTAAACCACGAAAAGATGCAAACCAAATTAGAGGTGTCTAACTTGTTTTTGCAGGGTTTGGTGATGTGATATGGCCATAATGTGATGATGATTATATTCGATGTATGAGATGTTCATTGATGTATTTTGGCAACCGGCAGGAGCCTAATGGTTGTCTTTAATTTTTGTTAAAGACCTGCGTGTCTATTCATCATGTAATAGCTTTATTCCAAGTAGTTGTTATAGTAGCTATAAGTGATGGACAACCATGAAGCGGCGCCACTGACCTTGACGCCATGCTGTGATGATGGAGATCATGTCCGTGCTTTGGAGATGGAGATCAAAAGCACAAGAAGAAAGGCCATATCATATCACACATTATGAATTGCATGTGATGTTAATCCTTTTATGCATCTTATTTTGCTTAGATCGCGACGGTAGCATTATAAGATGATCCCTCTCACTAAATATCAAGATAATAAAGTGTTCATCCTTAGTATGCACCGTTGCTAAGACTTGTCGTTTGAAGCATCTCGTGATGATCGGGTAGACTCTACATGTGCATACAACGGGTGCAAGCCACACACACGGATACTAAGGTTGCCTTGACGAGCCTAGCATGTACAGACATGGTCTCGGAACACGGGATACCGAAAGGTAGAGCATGAGTCATATGAATGATATGATGAACACTTTGAGTGTTCGCCTTTGAAGCTACATCTTTTCTCGTGAAGATCGGACTTGGTGTAGTGGATTTGGTTCGTGTAATCACTAAGACAATGCGAGGGATGTTGTTTTGAGTGGGAGTTCACCTAGTTAATTTAAGAATTAAAACTGAACTCATTTTATCATAAACTTAGTCTAAACTCTTTGCAAATATGTTGTAGATCATGGCGCCCCCTCCATCAATTTTAACCAGTTCCTAGAGAAAGAAAAGCTTAAGGGCAATGGTAGCAACTTCACACTGGTTCCGTCATGTGAGGATTTTCTCACTGGCGTGAGCATGCAATTTGTGCTCGAAGCACCGAGTCCCCCACCACCTCCGCAGTGTCCGAGGACATAAAGAATGTTTATGAGACTCGGGTAACCGGTACTCAAGTCAGTGTGCCATCGTGCAGTTTAGAGGCGAGCTCAAGCGTTTTGAGCACCACGACCCATGTGAGATGATGCGTGAGCTCAAACTTATCTTTGAGACTCATGCGGCCGTGGAGAGCTATGAGGCCTCGAAGTTCTTTAAGCATGATGGAAGAGGGCAGCTCCGTTAGTGAGCACATGTTCGCCATGTCCGGACATGCGAAGAAGCTCAGTGACTTGGGGATTGTGATCCCTAACAAGCTGGGTATTCATCGTGTCCTCCAATCACTGCCACCAAGTTACAAGAACTTCGTGATGAACTACAACATGCAGAACATGAACAAAGAGTTAGAACTCTTCTCCATGCTGAAGTCTGCTGAAGAGATTAAGAAGGAGAACCAAGTGTTGATGGTCAACAAGACCACCAGTTCAAGAAGGGCAAGCCTAACAAGGGCAACTTCAAGAAGGGCGGCAAGAAAGTTGCAGCGCCTCTGAAGCCTAAGGCTGGTCCTGAGTGAGCTACTATTGCTCTGGGAAGGGGCACTGGAAGCGGAACACCAAATACTTGGCCGATCGAAGAGCGGCCAGAAAAAGGTATATTTGATATACATGTTATAGATGTCTATCTTCTTCTCGTAGTAGTGCCTGGGTATTTGATACTGGTTCGGTTGCTCACATTTGTAACTCGAGAACACGAACAAATAAACCTGGCAAGGGACGAGGTGACGATGCGCGTTGGAAATGGATCCAAGGTCGATGTGATCGCCGTCGGCACGCTCCCCCTACATCTACCTTCGGGATTAGTTTTAAACCTCAATAATTGTTATTTGGTACCTGCGTTGAGCATGAACATTATATCTGGATCTTGTTTGATGCAAGACGGTTATTCGTTTAAGTCTGAGAATAATGGTTGTTCGATTTATATGAGTAATGTCTTTTATGGCCATGCACCTGAGATGAATGGTTTATTCTTGTTAAATCTCGATAGTATGACATATTGATGCTAAGCGAATTAAATTGAATGATAATTCTTATTATATGTGGCAGTCGTCTTGGTCATATGAAGCGCATGAAGAAACTCCATTCAGATGGACTTCTTGAGTCACTTGACTTTGAGTCACTTGACAGATGCGAAGCATGTCTAATGGGAAAATGACTAAGACTCCATTTTCTGGTACAATGGAGCGAGCTACAGACTTATTGGAAATCATACATACCGATGTGTGCGGACCAATGAGTGTAGATCGCGGTGGTTATCGTTATGTTCTAACCTTCACGGATGATCTGAGTAGATATGGGTATATTTACTTTATGAAACACAAGTCCGAGACTTTTGAGAAGTTCAAGGAATTCCAAAGTGAAGTAGAAAATCAACGTAACAAGAAGATTAAGTTTCTGCGTTCTGATCGCGGAGGCGAATATCTGAGTTATGAGTTTGGCATGCATTTAAAGAAATGCGGAATACTTTCACAGTTGACACCGCCGGGAACACCACAGCGCAATGGTGTGTCCGAACGTCGTAATCGAACTCTCTTAGATATGGTTCGTTCTATGATGTCTCTTACCGATTTGCCATTATCGTTTTGGGGCTATGCTTTAGAGACAGCCGCATTCACTTTAAATAGAGCACCATCTAAATCCGTTGAAACGACACCGTATGAATTATGGTTTGGGAAGAAACCTAAGCTGTCGTTCCTTAAAGTTTGGGGTTGCGATGCTTATGTAAAGAAGTTACAACGAAAGCTAGAGAAATGCGTCTTCATAGGATACCCTAAAGAAACAATTGGGTATACTTTCTATCACAGATCCGAAGGCAAAATCTTTGTTGCCAAGAACGGATCCTTTCTTGAGAAGGAGTTTCTCACTAAAGAAGTGACTGGAAGAAAAGTAGAACTCGAAGAGGTTGATGAACCTTCTCTCATAGATCGAGTAGCGCAGTGCCGGAAGAAGTTCAGCCTGCACCGATAGGAGAGGAAGCAAATGATGATGATCATGAAACTTCGAACGAGGAAGCTGAACCTCGCAGATCGACAGGGAACGTACCACTCCTGATTGGTATGATCCCTGTCTAAATGTCATGATTGTGGACAACAATGATGAGGACCTTGACGTATGAAGAAGCGATGATGAGCCCAGATTCCAACAAATGGCAAGAAGCCATGAAATCCGAAATGGGATCCATGTATGATAACAAAGTATGGACTTTGGTAGACTTACCTGATAGCCGCAAGGCTGTCGAGAATAAATGGATCTTCAAGAGAAAAACAGATGCTGATGGTAATATTACTGTCTATAAAGCGCAAAGGGTTTCCGACAAATTCAAGGAGTTGACTACGATGAGACTTTCTCACCTGTAGCGAAGCTAAAGTCTGTGAGGATTTTGTTAGCAATAGCTGCATTTTTCGATTATGAGATTTGGCAGATGGATGTCAAAACGGCGTTCCTTAATGGTAACATTGAGGAAGAGTTGTATATGGTACAACCCAAAGGTTTTGTCGATCCTAAAAATGCTGACAAGGTATGCAAACTTCAGCGTTCCATTTATGGACTGAAGCAAGCATCCCGGAGTTGGAACCTACGCTTTGATAGAGTGATCAAAGATTTTGGTTTTATACGGACTCATGGTGAGGCCTGTATTTACAAGAAAGTGAGTGGGAGCTCGTAGCGTTCGATATTATATGTAGATGACATATTATTGATTGGGAATGATATAGAACTTTTAGGCAGCATTAAAGGTTATTTGAATAAGTCTTTTTCAATGAAAGACCTTGGTGAAGCAGCATACATTTTAGGCATCAAGATTTATAGAGATAGATCAAGACGCCTAATAGGCCTTTCACAAAGTACATATCTGGACAAGATTCTAAAGAAGTTTAGAATGGATGAAAGCAAGAAAGGGTTCTTGCCTATGTTGCCAGGTAAGGTCTTGAGTAAGACTCAAGGTCGGCTACGGATGAAAGAGAGAGGATGAGCAAGATCCCTATGCTTCGGCAGTAGGCTCTATCATGTACGCCATGTGTGTACTAGACCGGATATCGCACATGCTGTTAGTTTGACCAGCAGATATCAAAGTGATCCAGAATGGAACACTGGACAGCGGTCAAGAATATCCTGAAGTACTTGAAAAGGACTAAGGATATGTTTCTTTGTTATGGCGGTGACGAGCTCGTTGTAACCAGTTACACCGATGCAAGTTGGAACACCGATCCTGATGACTCTAAGTCTCAGTCTGGGTACGTGTTTATATTGAATGGTGCGGCGGAGTGGAGCAGTTCCAAGCAATGCACGGTGGCGAAATCTTCAACAAATCTGAATATATAGCGGCTTCAGAGGCTTCATCGGAAGCGGTATGGATGAAGAGGTTCATTGTTGAGCTTGGTGTGGTTCCTAGTGCATTGGACCCGCTAGTCATTTATGTGACAACACGGGTGCCATCGCCAATGCAAAGGAACCAAGGTCACACAAGAAGCTGAAGCATATCAAGCTGCGTTTTCATTCGATTCGCGAGTACATCGAAGATGGTGAAGTAGAGATTTGCAAAGTACACACGGATCTGAATGTTGCAGATCCGTTGACTAAAGCTCTCCCAAGGGCAAAGCATGACCAACACCAGAATGCCATGGGTGTTAGGTACCTTACAATGTAATCTAGATTATTGACTCTAGTGCAAGTGGGAGACTGTTGGAGATATGCCCAAGAGGCAATAATAAAGTGGTTATTATAATATCTTTGTGTTTATGATAAATGTTTATATACCATGCTATAATTGTATTAACGAAACATTGATACATGTGTGTTATGTAAACAACAAGGAGTCCCTAGTAAGCCTCTTGTATAACTAGCTTGTTGATTGATAGATGATCATGGTTTCGTGATCATGAACATTGGATGTTATTAATAACAAGGTTATGTCATTAGTTGAATGATATAATGGACACACACCCAAATGAGCGTAGCATAAGATCAAGTCATTAAGTTCATTTGCTATAAGCTTTCAATACATAGTTGTCTTAATCCTTCGACCATGAGATCATGTAAATCACTTACACCGAAAGGGTACTTTGATTACATCAAACGTCATTGCGTAAATGGGTGACAATAAAGGTGGGATTAAGTATTTGGAAAGTGTGAGTTGAGGCATATGGATCAACAGTGGGATTTGTCCATCCTGATGACGGATAGATATACTGGGCCCTCTCGGTGGAATGTCATCGATTAGCTTGCAAGCATATGAATAGTTCATAAGAGATCACATACCACGGTATGAGTAAAGAGTACTTGTCGGTAACGAGGTTGAACAAGGTATGGAGATACCGATGATCAAACCTCGGACAAGTAAAATATCGCGAGACAAAGGGAATTGACATCGTATGTAAATGGTTCAATCGATCACTAAGTCATCGTTGAATATGTGGGAGCCATTATGGATCTCCAGATCCCGCTATTGGTTATTGCTCGGAGAGGAGTCTCGACCATGTCTCATAGTTCGCGAACCGTAGGGTGACGCGCTTAAGGTTCGATGTCGCATAAGTAGATTCGGAATATGAGATGGAGTCCGAAGTTTTTGTTCGGAGTCTCGGATGGGATCCAGGACATCACGAGGAGGTCCGGAATGGTCCGGAGAATAAGATTCATATAAGGGAAGTCATTTTTGGGGTTCGGGAAAAGTCCGTGTTTTGACCGGAGCTTCTAGAAGGTTCTAGAGGGCCACCAGCCCACCACCCCGGGAGAGGCCACGTAGGCGCCACATGGCATGGTGGGGCCTCCCCACTATGACATGTGGGCCCAGGCCGGCCTACCCCTTGGAGATAAGATCTATCTCTTAAATTTAAATGGTTTAAATCTAGAGATAAGATCTATCTCTAAAATAAAGTGTTTAAACGAAGAGATAAGGGGAAGGTTTGAGGGGAAGAAAAGTCTCCCCCCTCGGCCAAAAGGGATATGTGGGGCCCAGGGGGAACCCTAGGCCGACCCCTCCCCCTATATAAAGAGGGAGGGGGTGGCCGGCCATTCACCCCATCCACAACTCTAGCCGCCCCTCTCTCTTCCACCTCCATACGCTGTGCAGGCTTAGGCGAAGCCCTGCAGCAATTCTTCTCCACCACCACCACCACGCCGTCGTGCTGCTGGGATTCCGTGGAGATCTACTACACCTCTGCCCGCTGGAACGGGAGAGGAAGGAGCTTCATCGACACCGTACGCGCGACCGAGTACGGAAGTGCTGCCGGATTGCAGCACCGGGACGATCGTCTACACCAACAACGAGATTAATCTCGTAGGCTTTGGAATCTTCGAGGGTTAGTCTCATCTCCACCTCGTTGCTTAGATCTAGTAGATTGGATCTTGGGTGTTCCATAGATTAGATCTGTTGGTTTTATTCGCTTTGCGGTAGGAAAATTTTTGTTTTCTATGCAACGAACCCCATCAAATCCATAGAGCAAGAAACGAAGAGTTGAGAAATAGCATGACACGGAGATCATCCTCAAGTGTGTATACAATCCCGTTGACCTTTGCATAGTCATGTCTTGATGCCCCCTCCTCTTCATCTTGCATCTGCAACACCTGATATTCAACAAGGAACCACTTCATGAAAAAAGGCATTGACACTGTAGCTGTGTTACCGCGCGAGTGCTCGAACCCTATGGAGTCGTTGATACAAAGAAATTCAAGGCTACCACCCACGAACTCCTCCACACGTCGGTGGAGATGAGGATAACAACACGGGAGGGCGGTGCCCCGCACGAGCTGACCACCATCAACATCTAGCACTAAATACACCGTACTCGCATACAATCCCGCATGAAATAATAGGTTGGCATGCACTTTACTCGGCCATATGCTCCCGCATACACCTCTCTAGGTCACAATAGCCTTCTGACATATGTAAACCCTATTTCCATCTCTCTACCATCCGGTCACACGTACACCTCTCTTGGTCAACCAGCCACACATCCACCTCTCTTGGTCATCTCGCACCTTAGACCCATCTTCCATCAAATAACCGTATACACCGCTCTTAAGTCACGGATATGACGCGAATTAATGTGAATATGAGAGCGAGCACGCGTGTGTGTAGTGTACACCTAGCATATATAGATCTCTCTTGTCATCCCATTCAAACAGACCATGAGAGCTCCCCTTATAAGGAGGTAAAAATCTTACTCCATTGGCAGTGTGGTACTAAACTTTCACATGCCCCTACACCCCCTTGGTTGTCCACACATTTTCTGAAATGTAGTTCGGGCCGAGGCCCATTATTCTAAATAGGCTGCCTTACGATGCAACCTGAAATCTGATAGATAGTAGTAATAATTTGTGCATGCTTTTCTTCAATTTGTGTATGGTAGTAAATATGTACATATGTTACCTCCTAGCACTTTATTAGATGCATACACATACATATGATGTGATGTGCGCAGGGTTTGGCTCGCCCGTTCACGTACGCATATCCAAGTAGCTAGTACAGTAGTACACATACATATGATATGCTAGTACATTAGTACTTAGCAAGTTATAATCCAATTAGCTAGCTAATAGTGCATGTCGTAAACGCATCTATAACATGACGTCGGGCGAAAGCACGATCTCCACGACGAAGGCGTCGGGCAAAAGAACGATCTCCATGGCGCTAGACTGCATGAAAACTGCAGCTGGGAGTAGCAGAGGGTCACGGAAGCGCAGCTTGGGCTGATCAGCCGTTGTTGGGCCACTTTAGAGGACTTCTGTTCCTGATAGCAGGAAGTGCAACGAGGAGTGCTAGGAGCACCGGGAAGCCTCACAAAGTGTGAGTGCTACACATTTGTGAGCCCTACTGAAGTCACGCTTCTCCCTATGCACGCCACGATTGCTCGCCGGCCGCCTGCCCATGACGATGCTCACCGGGTACGATAGGCTCGGCAGGTACGCTCCTTGCCGTGCCAGCCATGATGCTAGCTAAAACACCCTTTACCCAACTTAACATAAGATATATATTTAAAAAAAATATACCATGAGAAACTTTATTTTTTATTTGTGTTATATAATTTAGATTATATACAGTATATCAAATTGACGACCTAGATACACGTGCATGCCTAGTAAACTGAGATAGAGGGAGTACATAACATAATGAGCACTCGTTAGCCAGCGCCTTGATCAAATAATCAGCTTTACGTGGGTTTCCAAGCCATGCACATGGCGCTTCTAGGATGTGCGTGCATATAATGTTACATATCCCGAAAACACTGTAAGACCACCTCCACCTCCGAAAATGGGCGGGAAAACTCCAAACGGAAAAAGTGTCCGCCTATTGATCAGTCCATGGGTGTTGGAAGAGAAAAAAGACCTGCGATGTGGCAAATCACCATCCATGGACAGCGAGGAGACCTGCACTATTGAAAACGATGTGTGATCTAAATAATAAAATAAGGCAATTCTTGTCAAAATGGTGTCTTTATAATAATAATAATAATAAATTGTCCTTGTAATCTGGGATATAATAAAACCCTTGTAACAAAATTCCTCTTAATCAAAAAGGCAATTCTTAGGCACATGTCTTAGGTGCACACGTTCGCTCCAACCAAGGGAGGTGGTTCAGTATTAAACTAAATACTCGCAATCACATTCAGCACAATTTATAGTGGTATCACCCCAACATCACCCGTGTCGCTCCTGAGCGGGCGACCCGGGGGCGACCTCGAAACCCTAGCCGCCGGGGCTCCTTCCGGCCATCCTCGCCGCCGTCGCCGCTGGATCCTGCCGCGGTGGTGGCGGCGCTCGTCTCCCGAAGGGAGCGGGCACCATGCTGGGCCCCTGAGCGGAGGAGCTTGCGTTCTGCTGGCGCGGGAACGCCGATGCGGCGGCCCCAGAAACCAGCTCATCGACGGAGTTCTCTTGGGGCGGCGACGACGACAGTTGGTCTCGGTGGCGTCGCGGTGCGTTGGGGGGGGGCGACCCAATGGCGTGTCGTCCGGTGGTCGGTGCTGGCGCGCGGGTGGTCAGCGGCTGGTCGCGGCGTGCGACGGCGGCCTGTTCTGCGGCGAGCGGTGCTGGCCTACATCGACGAGGTGCAGCGGCGCTGCTGGTTGCAACAGGCAGGGTGGTTTGGCGGCGCTCGGGCCCAATTCCAGATTTGGCCCCTGCGATTTGGCTTCAGCAGGTGGATGCCGGGGCGGCGGCCCAGGGATGGGTGGCTGCCGGCGTGGTGCTGTGGTGGATGGCCATGGTCGTCGGACCTGGGTCCTTCTTGCATATCTGCCGGCTGGTTGTGGTGGTTGTGGCCGTTGGATCTTGAGGTGCTTCAGCTGACGCGTGCCAGGGTGTTGTTCGGTGGAGATTGATGTTGGGAACCCGTGCTTGCCGCACCCTTGGTGGTGTGTTGGAGTTCCGAGTGAAATCTCTAGCATTGACTTTGTCGGTGCCGGCTGCGGCGGCACATTCGTCATGTCGTATTCCTTGTTGGAGGCGTTGGCCGTGGAGCTCCATTCATACACTTATGGGTTTCTCTTCTCCGGGAGAAATCCTAGCTCCGGTTTCTTGGGCGGGCGATGGCGCCGGCTACGTCGCGACCTTCTTGGAGGCGTCGTCTAGGAGGGTTTGTTCAGTTGCTGGCTTGTGGTTCTCTCATCGTTGGATTGGTGGATGTTGGGGCGGCGGCTTTGAGTGGAGGATGTTTGCAAGTCGAGGCGGCGGCCTTGGAATCCACAGCAGGTGGCAGCTTCATGGGGCGAAGTTGTTGTCCTTTGTTGCTTGGGCGATGATCTGATGTCGCTAGTTCGGCGAGATTGTCGGCCCGGTCAACGCGGCTCAGCGGAGGCGGTTCGACTTTATGTCAGTGGCGGAGCCAGGCCAACAAACATGTGTAGTCACTTTTGAACTGTGTAGTCAAATACACGAATTTTTCATTATTTTTTGCATAGGTTTAGTCTGTATTGCCAAAAAACAGTGTAGTCAATTGACTACACTGCTTAGGTGTGGCTCCGCCACTGCTTTATGTCAGGGGGCGGTGGCCCTGGATGTTGGTGCGGCGGCCGTGGTCTGCGAGCGGTGTGCTGGGTTGCGGTTTGCCGAGTCGTGCGGCGTCGTGGCTCCGAGTGCGAGCTGCGGTATGTCGGGATGGCAGTCCCGGAAGGTGGTGTTGGTGGTCTCTGCGCCGGGCGTGGTGGGTCAGTTGGATGTCGGGGCAGCGGCCCCGAGAGCTTGACAGTGTTGAGGACATCGACCTTGTGTCACGAGGGCGACAAGATCGTTTTGGCGCAGTTCTTTGAGAGGTTCGTCTTCAGCTATGTTGGAGTGTCCTGTGTCTGCTCCTCCCATAGTAGGCACGGCGTCTTCTCTCCGGCTTGGTTTGAAGGCAAGCTGGTCTTGGCGAGTGTGTCGTCTTCTTGTATAAGTGGTGGGTTTGAGTGGGCTTAGCCCCGTGGTGTCTTGTTGTATGGTTGAGGCAAAGCTTTTGCCTCCGTTTAAAAAACAATTTATAGTTGTATTTTATTAAGGGAAAAGGTCCATTGTCCGATCATGAAATTTTGACATAAAGAAATAATATGCGCATAAGAAAATATACGCAAGAGTATTAATGTGAATACAAATCAAGCACATGAAATAAGAGGAAACCATATGTATTATTGTGAGAATAAAATATGGATGGGGCGAGGTTTATATTGACACGGTATAGGTCGTGTTGATCATTTCTGGAGATTCATATGGACGCAAAAAACAACAATGTTGAAAACCTTTCTCCCTCCCACCTGAAGACATGACTAGTATAGTCAGATGGCCACTCTCACGGTATGTCGGTCCATTGATTTTATTTGTATAATTCCACTTAACTGTCACACTAATATTGGTCATGCCTACCTAGTCTGTTTTCCATCCAGCAAAGTACTACCTCCGTCCCTAGCATAAAATGATGGTGGTGGTGGGCGTGGCTGCGACGGCTCCAACATCGAGGATTTTCAATGGTGGTGAAGAGCATGGCATCGACTCGCATGTTTCGCTTTCAACTATCAACCAGCCCCACATGCACTTCTCTTGGTAATTTAGTTCCTCATACTACTCTCTAGGTCGTGTCAACTTCCATCGATTAATCATATACACCGCTATTTTGTCATCCAAACTTAAATTAACCTCATGCAGTCGTAAGTCCTCCATACACCTCTCTTGTATATGTATACACCTCTCTCGGATACGCCGTATGGACCAACATACACCTCTCTTGTTCGCCCAGACCCACACACACACATTGTCTCAATCATTTGGATCCATGTGCACCTGTCATGGCCATCTAGACCCAAATACACCTCCCTCGTTCGCCCGAACCCACGCACACACATTGTCTCGGTCGTCTAGAGCCATGGGCACCTGTCACGGATGTCTGGACCCACATACACCTCTATCATTTGCTTGGACCCACAAGCACACATTGTTTGAGTCGTCCAGACAGTCATGTGCACCGCTCATGACTGTCTGGACCCACATACACCTCTCTCGTTCGATCGGACCCACACACACTGTCTTGGTCGTCCGGAGTCATGTCCATTTCTCACGGATGCCTGGACCCACATACACATCTCTCCTTTGCTCGGACCCACACACACACAAACTGCCTTATCGTTTGAAGCCATGTGAACCTGTCACGGCCGTATGGATCTGTTGACGTGTATAAGTAGATTGCCTACCCCTTTCCATCAGTTCGGACTTTTGGTTCAAGTGGCTAGTGCATGAACCTTAACATGGTATCGAGCCCCAGGTCTCGAGTTCAAATCACTTACAATTTATTCTAAATTTCCCGGCCTCCTGCCGTGTGGTCCCGGCCTCCCGCTGCCTCTTTGCCTCTCTACACGTGTTGACTTGTCTTCTCGTCTTCCCGTCACACGTGAGAGGGGGTGGACGTGTATAAGTAGATTGCCTACCCCTTTCCATCAGTTTGGACTTTTGGTTCAAGTGGCTAGTGTATGAACCTTAACAGGATCCAGTTTGCCTAGAACCCCCCCCACACACACACACACACACTAGTCCCATGTGCGCATGTCATGATTGTTTGGACCCACATACACCTCTCTCGTTCGACCGGACCCACACACACACAATCTGTGCACTTGTCACATACGCCTGGACCCACATACACCTCTCTCCTTTGCTCGGACCCAGAAACACACACAAACTGCCTCATTGTTTGAAGCCATGTGCACCTGTCACCCTAGCCGTATGGACCCATCCCCCCCCCCACACACACACATTTTCTCAGTCGTCTGGAGCCATGTGCACTTGGCATGGTTGTTTCGACCCACATACACCTCCCTCGACCGCCCGGACCTCCATACACCTCTCTTGATGGTTCGGCTACACCTACATCTCCATTAGTTATCTAGTCCCACATATACATCTCGGAGTTGCCCTTTTCCTCTTTTTTGACATGTTTTAAACTCAAACGATCATCGAGTGTGAACACCAAAACAATTTATGTGACATGATCGGGCCAGAAAAGCATTGATCGGGACAAGACATAGAATCATAGATAACAACTACCTCGTAACATACATTTGGATGGGCGACGGCGGAAGGACACATGAAATGGTTGGCAATGACTACGTCCTAGCATGAATCAAGGACCTCGAAAATGCATGACGTCGAGACGACAGATAGAATGACGAGTAATAACTATCATTCCATGCTGGAAATAATAACACGTGTGAATAACAACACATGACATGTGGTGTTTGGACCGTCTAGGTGCCGTCGGTGACAACACCATCAAACGATTAGCATGTGCTATCATCGGTGGCGGCTCGGCCACAAGATGTGAGTCGTGGACCTTTTGAAGGTGGTGAGAACGACAACCTAGCAGTTTGGCCATACCATTAAATGTACGGCCGACGAGCCCCCCGCCGACATGCTGGAGCACACTGTTATAACCTTCACAATAATATGACTCATCAGAACAGCAGTTCTATTTTGCAACATACCAAACCATTAAATATTATTCTTGAGAAAGCAACTTGTAATATTTTCACCATACCAGCCTTTCTTCGAAAACAAATCTTCTGCTAGCCACGCCGTAGCCAAGCGTCCAAAGTCTTAAGTCGCGAATATTCACGCGAGCGCACGCGCTATTTAAGCGTTTGTGTGTGTGTGCACTTAGCATAGCTCCCTCTTCTCACATCACTCAAGTGGGTAATGAGAGCTCCCCTTATAAGGGGGTCAAGATGTTTCCCCACTAGCAAGGTGGGACTAAACTCCCACATGACACCACTGCTCACACTTGTGAATTTTAGTTTGGGCCGATGGGCTCGTGCGTGATCTTGTAAATGGATGGTGAAACACTCACATGCCAGTACTTCATTGATTGCACTGAAGAGCCCATCATTGCTTCTACTGGTATACCTAGTACGCTCTCTTTTTTAATGAAAAACGAACATATGCACAGAGTGAACTAGTTCATGCGACACGTTTTGCCGGCGTGGCGCGATGCACATATCTTGCTAGGAAATTAGGACTATGTTTTTTTAAGTACGTAGTTTCCAAATAAATATAGGCTTTTTAAAGATATAACAATAGCATGTCTCCAACACTGATTAAAAGCTAACTATCGCGCACAAGTGAGTCTGAGGGGCAAAACCTCTCCATGGCTAAAAGCTAATTTGACTAACTCAAATCACCATGGAGGAGCATGGGAATCGTCACATGTACTTGCAGTTGCGTACACAAAAGTCTAACGAGGCGTCCGTGCAGACGTTTCGCCTTGCTCACCCGGAACTCGTGTAGGCAGTGTTAGACTACTTCTACGCCGAGAGGGGTGCGAAGAAGCTAGTTTGGTATAATAAGAAGGACGATGCCTTCTAGGAATCACTTGGGGCCTCCCCCGGTGATGGCGATGACTTCTGGGTGATCTAGTCTAGGGAGTGTCGAGGTCGAAGTGCCGGAGTAGCGTTGTAGTTGATGTCTATGTAGTGTCGAAGTTGAGTCGGGGTAGCATAGAACTAGTGTCAGAGTGTCTATCTATCGAAATGTGTCGAACTGTCAACGTGTCCATATACTGAACTATCAAAACGGAAATGTGTGTCCAAGTATCAATCTATGTGTCAAACTTGAATTATTTTTGAAATGTGACAAACTTTTGAAGTTTCTACATTTGAATGTGTTTGTCGATGCCCCATATTCGATCATCTAAAAAATACTCGAAGCCCCAATTTACATTATGTGGAAACATGTGCCCTACATTTGGCACCCGAAAACAAGTCCCTAAAGGTGCTTTTTCGTGTACCTAATTTTGCATCATTTGTTAGGGATGCTCTAATCATGCAAGGTTAAGAAAAATTTAGAGCATCCATTATAAATACAGAAAAACTTACATTTCAAAGTAGGACCATAACATTTTCTAAGAAGACCTAGACACAACGGACTACGTGCCCCGTCCGTCTCAAACATATATTCGTAAAATCCATAGAGCAAGAAACGAAAGAGTTGAGAAATAGCATGACACGGAGATCATCCTCAAGTGTGTATACAATCCCGTTGACCTTTGCATAGTCATGTCTTGATGCCCCCTCCTCTTCATCTTGCATCTGCAACACCTGATATTCAACAAGGAACCACTTCATGAAAAAAGGCATTGACACTGTAGCTGTGTTACCGCGCGAGTGCTCGAACCCTATGGAGTCGTTGATACAAAGAAATTCAAGGCTACCACCCACGAACTCCTCCACACGTCGGTGGAGATGAGGATAACAACACGGGAGGGCGGTGCCCCGCACGAGCTGACCACCATCAACATCTAGCACTAAATACACCGTACTCGCATACAATCCCGCATGAAATAATAGGTTGGCATGCACTTTACTCGGCCATATGCTCCCGCATACACCTCTCTAGGTCACAATAGCCTTCTGACATATGTAAACCCTATTTCCATCTCTCTACCATCCGGTCACACGTACACCTCTCTTGGTCAACCAGCCACACATCCACCTCTCTTGGTCATCTCGCACCTTAGACCCATCTTCCATCAAATAACCGTATACACCGCTCTTAAGTCACGGATATGACGCGAATTAATGTGAATATGAGAGCGAGCACGCGTGTGTGTAGTGTACACCTAGCATATATAGATCTCTCTTGTCATCCCATTCAAACAGACCATGAGAGCTCCCCTTATAAGGAGGTAAAAATCTTACTCCATTGGCAGTGTGGTACTAAACTTTCACATGCCCCTACACCCCCTTGGTTGTCCACACATTTTCTGAAATGTAGTTCGGGCCGAGGCCCATTATTCTAAATAGGCTGCCTTACGATGCAACCTGAAATCTGATAGATAGTAGTAATAATTTGTGCATGCTTTTCTTCAATTTGTGTATGGTAGTAAATATGTACATATGTTACCTCCTAGCACTTTATTAGATGCATACACATACATATGGTGTGATGTGCGCAGGGTTTGGCTCGCCCGTTCACGTACGCATATCCAAGTAGCTAGTACAGTGGTACACATACATATGATATGCTAGTACATTAGTACTTAGCAAGTTATAATCCAATTAGCTAGCTAATAGTGCATGTCGTAAACGCATCTATAACATGACGTCGGGCGAAAGCACGATCTCCACGACGAAGGCGTCGGGCAAAAGAACGATCTCCATGGCGCTAGACTGCATGAAAACTGCAGCTGGGAGTAGCAGAGGGTCACGGAAGCGCAGCTTGGGCTGATCAGCCGTTGTTGGGCCACTTTAGAGGACTTCTGTTCCTGATAGCAGGAAGTGCAACGAGGAGTGCTAGGAGCACCGGGAAGCCTCACAAAGTGTGAGTGCTACACATTTGTGAGCCCTACTGAAGTCACGCTTCTCCCTATGCACGCCACGATTGCTCGCCGGCCGCCTGCCCATGACGATGCTCACCGGGTACGATAGGCTCGGCAGGTACGCTCCTTGCCGTGCCAGCCATGATGCTAGCTAAAACACCCTTTACCCCTTGAGCATTGGATCATACGCCACGATGTATACATATGTGAGCCAGGACGGCGATTGTCTCGCCGAGGTTGTCCACCTCCCAGTCGGCGGGCACTACATATGTGATTTCGTATTTGTCTACCAAGTTGTTGTCTGCGCCTGGCTCTGGCACTGAGCAGCCATGTTCGAGGAAGAGGAGGAGGATGGCGAGGTCGGGGCTCCACGGCTAATGGTCCTTGTCTGTGGTGAGGCACCCAAGTGGAGGGGAGGGTAGCTTGACAACAATGGACATGGTGGCGAAGTAATGCAAGCTCCCAACTTCCGAAGCTGGGGCGGGACTTTACGTGCATGGAAGTTAAATAGAACTACTCCCTCCGTTTCAGTTTACTAGTCGTAAATTTAACCAACTTAACATAAGATATATATTTAAAAAAAATATACCATGAGAAACTTTATTTTTTATTTGTGTTATATAATTTAGATTATATACAGTATATCAAATTGACGATCTAGATACACGTGCATGCCTAGTAAACTGAGATAGAGGGAGTACATAACATAATGAGCACTCGTTAGCCAGCGCCTTGATCAAATAATCAGCTTTACGTGGGTTTCCAAGCCATGCACATGGCGCTTCTAGGATGTGCGTGCATATAATGTTACATATCCCGAAAACACTGTAAGACCACCTCCACCTCCGAAAATGGGCGGGAAAACTCCAAACGGAAAAAGTGTCTGCCTATTGATCAGTCCATGGGTGTTGGAAGAGAAAAAAGACCTGCGATGTGGCAAATCACCATCCATGGACAGCGAGGAGACCTGCACTATTGAAAACGATGTGTGATCTAAATAATAAAATAAGGCAATTCTTGTCAAAATGGTGTCTTTATAATAATAATAAAAAATTGTCCTTGTAATCTGGGATATAATAAAACCCTTGTAACAAAATTCCTCTTAATCAAAAAGGCAATTCTTAGGCACATGTCTTAGGTGCACACGTTCGCTCCAACCAAGGGAGGTGGTTCAGTATTAAACTAAATACTCGCAATCACATTCAGCACAATTTATAGTGGTATCACCCCAACATCACCCGTGTCGCTCCTGAGCGGGCGACCCGGGGGCGACCTCGAAACCCTAGCCGCCGGGGCTCCTTCCGGCCATCCTCGCCGCCGTCGCCGCTGGATCCTGCCGCGGTGGTGGCGGCGCTCGTCTCCCGAAGGGAGCGGGCACCATGCTGGGCCCCTGAGCGGAGGAGCTTGCGTTCTGCTGGCGCAGGAACGCCGATGCGGCGGCCCCAGAAACCAGCTCATCGACGGAGTTCTCTTGGGGCGGCGACGACGACAGTTGGTCTCGGTGGCGTCGCGGTGCGTTGGGGGGGGGCGACCCAATGGCGTGTCGTCCGGTGGTCGGTGCTGGCGCGCGGGTGGTCAGCGGCTGGTCGCGGCGTGCGACGGCGGCCTGTTCTGCGGCGAGCGGTGCTGGCCTACATCGACGAGGTGCAGCGGCGCTGCTGGTTGCAACAGGCAGGGTGGTTTGGCGGCGCTCGGGCCCAATTCCAGATTTGGCCCCTGCGATTTGGCTTCAGCAGGTGGATGCCGGGGCGGCGGCCCAGGGATGGGTGGCTGCCGGCGTGGTGCTGTGGTGGATGGCCATGGTCGTCGGACCTGGGTCCTTCTTGCATATCTGCCGGCTGGTTGTGGTGGTTGTGGCCGTTGGATCTTGAGGTGCTTCAGCTGACGCGTGCCAGGGTGTTGTTCGGTGGAGATTGATGTTGGGAACCCGTGCTTGCCGCACCCTTGGTGGTGTGTTGGAGTTCCGAGTGAAATCTCTAGCATTGACTTTGTCGGTGCCGGCTGCGGCGGCACATTCGTCATGTCGTATTCCTTGTTGGAGGCGTTGGCCGTGGAGCTCCATTCATACACTTATGGGTTTCTCTTCTCCGGGAGAAATCCTAGCTCCGGTTTCTTGGGCGGGCGATGGCGCCGGCTACGTCGTGACCTTCTTGGAGGCGTCGTCTAGGAGGGTTTGTTCAGTTGCTGGCTTGTGGTTCTCTCATCGTTGGATTGGTGGATGTTGGGGCGGCGGCTTTGAGGGGAGGATGTTTGCAAGTCGAGGCGGCGGCCTTGGAATCCACAGCAGGTGGCAGCTTCATGGGGCGAAGTTGTTGTCCTTTGTTGCTTGGGCGATGATCTGGTGTCGCTAGTTCGGCGAGATTGTCGGCCCGGTCAACGCGGCTCAGCGGAGGCGGTTCGACTTTATGTCAGTGGCGGAGCCAGGCCAACAAACATGTGTAGTCACTTTTGAACTGTGTAGTCAAATACACGAATTTTTCATTATTTTTTGCATAGGTTTAGTCTGTATTGCCAAAAAACAGTGTAGTCAATTGACTACACTGCTTAGGTGTGGCTCCGCCACTGCTTTATGTCAGGGGGCGGTGGCCCTGGATGTTGGTGCGGCGGCCGTGGTCTGCGAGCGGTGTGCTGGGTTGCGGTTTGCCGAGTCGTGCGGCGTCGTGGCTCCGAGTGCGAGCTGCGGTATGTCGGGATGGCAGTCCCGGAAGGTGGTGTTGGTGGTCTCTGCGCCGGGCGTGGTGGGTCAGTTGGATGTCGGGGCAGCGGCCCCGAGAGCTTGACAGTGTTGAGGACATCGACCTTGTGTCACGAGGGCGACAAGATCGTTTTGGCGCAGTTCTTTGAGAGGTTCGTCTTCAGCTATGTTGGAGTGTCCTGTGTCTGCTCCTCCCATAGTAGGCACGGCGTCTTCTCTCCGGCTTGGTTTGAAGGCAAGCTGGTCTTGGCGAGTGTGTCGTCTTCTTGTATAAGTGGTGGGTTTGAGTGGGCTTAGCCCCGTGGTGTCTTGTTGTATGGTTGAGGCAAAGCTTTTGCCTCCGTTTAAAAAACAATTTATAGTTGTATTTTATTAAGGGAAAAGGTCCATTGTCCGATCATGAAATTTTGACATAAAGAAATAATATGCGCATAAGAAAATATACGCAAGAGTATTAATGTGAATACAAATCAAGCACATGAAATAAGAGGAAACCATATGTATTATTGTGAGAATAAAATATGGATGGGGCGAGGTTTATATTGACACGGTATAGGTCGTGTTGATCATTTCTGGAGATTCATATGGACGCAAAAAACAACAATGTTGAAAACCTTTCTCCCTCCCACCTGAAGACATGACTAGTATAGTCAGATGGCCACTCTCACGGTATGTCGGTCCATTGATTTTATTTGTATAATTCCACTTAACTGTCACACTAATATTGGTCATGCCTACCTAGTCTGTTTTCCATCCAGCAAAGTACTACCTCCGTCCCTAGCATAAAATGATGGTGGTGGTGGGCGTGGCTGCGACGGCTCCAACATCGAGGATTTTCAATGGTGGTGAAGAGCATGGCATCGACTCGCATGTTTCGCTTTCAACTATCAACCAGCCCCACATGCACTTCTCTTGGTAATTTAGTTCCTCATACTACTCTCTAGGTCGTGTCAACTTCCATCGATTAATCATATACACCGCTATTTTGTCATCCAAACTTAAATTAACCTCATGCAGTCGTAAGTCCTCCATACACCTCTCTTGTATATGTATACACCTCTCTCGGATACGCCGTATGGACCAACATACACCTCTCTTGTTCGCCCAGACCCACACACACACATTGTCTCAATCATTTGGATCCATGTGCACCTGTCATGGCCATCTAGACCCAAATACACCTCCCTCGTTCGCCCGAACCCACGCACACACATTGTCTCGGTCGTCTAGAGCCATGGGCACCTGTCACGGATGTCTGGACCCACATACACCTCTATCATTTGCTTGGACCCACAAGCACACATTGTTTGAGTCGTCCAGACAGTCATGTGCACCGCTCATGACTGTCTGGACCCACATACACCTCTCTCGTTCGATCGGACCCACACACACTGTCTTGGTCGTCCGGAGTCATGTCCATTTCTCACGGATGCCTGGACCCACATACACATCTCTCCTTTGCTCGGACCCACACACACACAAACTGCCTTATCGTTTGAAGCCATGTGAACCTGTCACGGCCGTATGGATCTGTTGACGTGTATAAGTAGATTGCCTACCCCTTTCCATCAGTTCGGACTTTTGGTTCAAGTGGCTAGTGCATGAACCTTAACATGGTATCAGAGCCCCAGGTCTCGAGTTCAAATCCTGGCTTTCACAATTTATTCTAAATTTCCCGCAGCCTCCTGCCGTGTGGTCCCGGCCTCCCGCTGCCTCTTTGCCTCTCTACACGTGTTGACTTGTCTTCTCGTCTTCCCGTCACACGTGAGAGGGGGTGTTGACGTGTATAAGTAGATTGCCTACCCCTTTCCATCAGTTTGGACTTTTGGTTCAAGTGGCTAGTGTATGAACCTTAACAGGATCCAGTTTGCCTAGAACCCCCCCCCCCCCACACACACACTGGAGCCATGTGCGCATGTCATGATTGTTTGGACCCACATACACCTCTCTCGTTCGACCGGATCCACACACACACAATCTGTGCACTTGTCACATACGCCTGGACCCACATACACCTCTCTCCTTTGCTCGGACCCAGAAACACACACAAACTGCCTCATTGTTTGAAGCCATGTGCACCTGTCACCCTAGCCGTATGGACCCATCCCCCCCACACACACACACACCCATTTTCTCAGTCGTCTGGAGCCATGTGCACTTGGCATGGTTGTTTCGACCCACATACACCTCCCTCGACCGCCCGGACCTCCATACACCTCTCTTGATGGTTCGGCTACACCTACATCTCCATTAGTTATCTAGTCCCACATATACATCTCGGAGTTGCCCTTTTCCTCTTTTTTGACATGTTTTAAACTCAAACGATCATCGAGTGTGAACACCAAAACAATTTATGTGACATGATCGGGCCAGAAAAGCATTGATCGGGACAAGACATAGAATCATAGATAACAACTACCTCGTAACATACATTTGGATGGGCGACGGCGGAAGGACACATGAAATGGTTGGCAATGACTACGTCCTAGCATGAATCAAGGACCTCGAAAATGCATGACGTCGAGACGACAGATAGAATGACGAGTAATAACTATCATTCCATGCTGGAAATAATAACACGTGTGAATAACAACACATGACATGTGGTGTTTGGACCGTCTAGGTGCCGTCGGTGACAACACCATCAAACGATTAGCATGTGCTATCATCGGTGGCGGCTCGGCCACAAGATGTGAGTCGTGGACCTTTTGAAGGTGGTGAGAACGACAACCTAGCAGTTTGGCCATACCATTAAATGTACGGCCGACGAGCCCCCCGCCGACATGCCACACACACACACACACACACACACGCACACACACACACACACATCTTACATGTACATCTCAATGACGCACCCAAGACATCGAGAGACAAGTCTCGGGGCTCGACGACATTGTTCCATCCTACCGCATGCCTCTTTTGATCTATTTCGTCAACGGGTTTTTCCATGGCCGGTATTTCCGGTATCTCATCGTTATCCGATCCTTCCAGTGGCCACTAGTATATAAAAACTGGCAAGTATTGTTCAAAAATCTTATAATTTGCTAAAATTTAATTTGAATTATAAATTTCCAGATATATTATATTATTATTACTGTGTAGCAAATAAATCAGTGTTAGCTAGCTAGGTACTAATTAATCAACGCACGCACGATTAGCTAGATGGTGTACACTAGTCTCATCTGTGTACTGAGCTAGCAAATGAATGAGGAGTGGTGCATGCGTCTCCCAAGTTGAAAAGGAAAGGAAAAGAAAGAAGGAAAAGCTAACCAACTCAATCTTTTCACGAGTGCAGTACATGTGGTAGGATTAACGAACTTGGTTAATTGCATGCTAAAAAGGTGCTAGACTTCGATCGGGTTTGTTCGCAAAAAGAACTAATGTGGAGAGCGCCGGCGCGCGGACGTACGGTTGTACGATTTCGATCACGATCGCGACTTTGTTTCTCCCGACGGAATAATCTTGACTTATTTTTTATGGATGACCGAAAGTTTTTTGGATGTCTCTAACTCGCTCAGTCGGGTGGGACTTATAGCTTATGTCTCAGTCGAATTACTTTAACGTGTTTAATGTGGGTCTAAACAAAATATAAACAACAACAAACACGAATCTTCAAACATAAACAAAATCCAACACAGGAGCACGTGACTGAGAAATAAGCTACGTCTAGCTAGCTAAAACTTAGCAATTCTGAAGTCTTTTGCTCCAGTGGGATTCGGTCAGCGGCGAGTTTATAGTAGTTTGGCTCTTTTTCGATCTTTTTTAAGCAATATATTTATATCAAGCTAGCAAGCCGTCTCATTAAAAATATTCCAATCTGCTTAGATACCCTGGTAAGGAAAAGAGTGTGTCAAAAACTTGAAGCCTTCGGTTACACACCTTTTTCGATCTTTTCTCTTGCAACGAAACGTTCAAAGAAAGAAACCGACAAAGCCAAGGCAATAATGTCGCCTAGTCCATCGACTGCTGATCCGCGAGATCAAAACAGCACACGCAACACCTGAAACAGCATACGCGGGGTCGTTGCCTCTCACTAGTCAGTAGTCACTAGTCATACAAGTCGTGAAGTGCTGGGAGCTCGCCATGATTACCGAAACCGGGCAGGCGTCTTTTGTACTTGTCGTGTCCTTTATAAAAACTCTTCCTCCTATTCGGTTTCTCAAACACTGCTATTGTACATACACCTCTCTCGGATGTCTTGGTCGTCTCAATCCACGTTCACCTCTCGTTTGCCCGGTCCGGCAGACACTGTCGGCGGAAGTCAGGGAATTTACCTATGTGTTCCGAATTTAAAACTGACCATGTGCCGCGACATGTGAGCCGTGGACCTTTTGATGGTGGTGAGAGCGACAACCTGGGAGTGTGGCCATACCATGGACGTAGCCACGTAGGGTCGAGGAGCATTTTTTTAAACAGTAGGCCTTAGCCCTACGTTAAATTAATAACGCCTCAACGTTGATACAGACTACGAAAGATCAACTTACAGGCACATGCACCAGAAGGAGAAAAGATTACAAGAAACACCGCTTGCAGGTCGAGGCTCCCGCCCATCCGCCTGATCCGACGTTGGAGATGATACGTCTAGAAGCTATAGATGTGCCAGGAGAGTGATCCAACCTTCGTCGTCGCCTGCTTCGCCGCCATAATGTACACATCCGTCTCCACCACCAAAGAAGGTCCATAACTTCTCGTTCAGGATCGAAGGACGCCGCACCTCCGACACCAAATGGCAGAACAGTATCAGGCGAAGGCTCCGACCACACACGGCACCACGACACAACAAGAAGGATGCCGCCACTAGCAGCGCACCGGAACACGCAACTCGACACTGCTCGTCCTACCCAAGACGGCGCCTTCAGCAAGGAAACAACCCCAACGCGCCGCCGCCACTACCACCACCGGTCAAGGGATTCCCGTGGGCCAGAGCTTCTATCCGCATGGAGTTCCTCCATCTAGCACCGCGCGGGGAGCCGGGGGCCTAGATCCCCGCCGCCCTTTTCATTGGCACCGCGAGCTTTTGGAGACGTGACGAGAGGGGACTTGGTGCTACGTTGGTTCCGGTCTTAATTGGAGCAGCGTTTTTGGAGATGGTGTTACGTAGCAAATGAATTACGCGAGTGCACTCATGATTAGGTAGGCAAGTTGAAAAGGAAAAGAAAAGATAGGCGTGTAACGTCTTGCGTACACGAGTGCAGTTTGTACGTGTGGTGCAGGTATTGCAGGTAGTAGTACGTAGGTAGATTAAACAAACTACTCCGGTTGTGTTGGCAGGAAAAAGAATGTGGAGAGCGGCGCGGGCGGGCTGTTGTACTGTATTCCGAGCGATCCTCGACTGCTTAATTTGAGCGATTCAGTCAGCGTGCGGAAAGCAGGTAAACGGAAGAAGCAGGCGAGGACACGCGTGGCTACACGCAACACTGAAGCCGCCTGTATCGAGGCCCCGCCCGCAGCGGCAGCGCCCGAATTAACGCCGCCATTACAACGAATCGCGCGATCCTCGCTCTGATCCCCATTTTCATGGCCCCGCCTTAATCCTCAATTCCTCATCGTGCCGCCGGCGCAGTCGAACCCTCCAGCAAACAATGGACGGATCGACCGAGGATTCCACGAGGCCACTCACTGCCAACTCAATGTCCCTCACCACCGGCGAGGAGCTGCTCCCGAACAAGCTGCGGCTGTCCTGCTTCCACGACGCCGGCGCCGAGGCGGAGGCGTCCATCCTTGGCGAGCTGGGGCGGCCGATGTGCATGGACATAATGCACCTGTACGAGGAGGCGCTCGTTAGGCTCCCCGTCGCCGACATGCCGGAGCTCTCGGCCTGCGTTGTCCGCGGCGGCCACTGCATCGGCCTCCTCGACCCGGTGTCCAACATCATCTTCAACGCCCTAAATCTCCTGTGCCGCCGCAGGTGCACCGGCGCTACCACCGGCGGCAAGAAGAACAGGGGCAAGGGGAAGGAGCGTGTTAAACGAGTTGTACTCTAGAAGGTTCTGTTGTATTTACATTACTTGTACTCTACGTTGAGTTAGAGATAGACACCGATATTGATCGGATAGACACCGAGGTTGTTCGGTTGTTAGGATTGTATAAACTGTATTCTGTTGTTGAGCCGTGCGGCTATATATATATGAGACCTGACGGCAGCCCTGGAGGCATAGCCGAAACCAAACCAATCTACATTTTCTCATATGGTATCAGAGCTTTCTTCCTCCACCATGTCAAGCTCTTCATCGACAGCCCCTGCCCCGATCTCTGCACCACAATCTGGCTCGGTGACGGAGAAGCTCGGTGGGGATAACTTCCCGCTATGGAAGGCGCAGGTGATGCCGCCTCTGCGGGAGCGCCAGCTGACTGGCTTCCTCGATGGCAGAGCAAAGATGCCGTCTGAGGTGATCGACGTTGAAGTCGAGAACGAGAAGGGCGCGAAGGAGACGCAGATCGTCCCCAACCCTGCGTATGCCGCGTGGGTAGCCCAGGACCAGCAGGTCCTTGGATTCCTCCTGTCTTCTCTCACGAGAGGAGTCCTGATCCAAGTGTCGTCCCTGGAACACTCATCCGAGGTGTGGGCGGCACTCACCGCAATGTACTCGTCGCAGTCACGAGCGCAGGTCATGCAGATCCGTATGCAGCTTGCGAGCACCCAGAAGCGGGAGATGCGCGTCTCGGAGTACTTCGCGCGCATGAGGAGCCTCGGCGACGCCATGGTGTCCGCCGGGAAGAAGATGGACGACGACGACCTGGCGGCTTACATCCTTGCCGGGCTTGACGCGGAGTGGAACCCGCTCGTCACGTCCATGACCACGAGGGCTGACACGGTCTCCCTCTCTGAGCTCTATGCTCATCTGCTGAATTTCGAGACTCGCCTCGACGTCCAGAACGGCGGGGCGCCTGGAGCAGGTGCTGGCTCCTTCAGCTACGGTGGTGGCGGACCTCCAGGAGGCGCGGGTGGCGTCTCCTCCGTCAACCTGGCTTCGCGCGGTGGTGGCCGCTCAGGCTATCGTGGCGGCGGTCGCGGTGGCGGCCGTGGACGCGGCGATGGTGGACGCGGTGGTGGCAATGGGGGCGGCAACTTCAACAACAACTCTGCGCGCCCCAACAGCCAGCAACCGTTCGACGCCAACGGCAATCCTCGTCCCCAGTGCCAGGTGTGCGGCAAGTACGGGCACACGGCGCTCAAGTGCTGGAAGCGCTTCAACAAGGACTACAATGGTGAAGAAAAGCCGGCCGGATCAGGCTCGGCATCTGCCTACGGGATTGATACCAACTGGTATCTCGACACGGGCGCCACCGACCACGTCACCGGGGAGCTAGAGAAGCTCACCGTACGTGACAGGTACCACGGCCATGAGCAGATCCACGCTGCAAATGGATCAGGTATGGATATCAGTCACATTGGTCATGCTATTATTCGTACCCCTTGTGAAAAACATCTTCAATTAAAGAATATTCTTCATTCTCCTCAAGCATCAAAAAGCCTTGTTTCTGCCCACAAATTAGCATGTGATAACGATGCCTTTGTCGAAATTCACCCCTATAATTTCTTTGTCAAGGAGCAGGGCACGAGGAAAACCATTCTTCAAGGTAGATGTCGTGGAGGTCTCTATCCTTTTTCGTCGAGCGTTTCTTCCTCGACAAAGCAAGCTTTTGGAGTCAATAAACCATCGACCGCTCGGTGGCATAGTCGATTAGGGCATCCCTCGTATGAGATTGTTCAGCGAGTCCTTAGCCAAAATAAACTTCCTTCTTCAAAGGATAATTCATCAGATTTTGTTTGTGATGCGTGTCAAAAGGGGAAGAGTCATCAACTCCCCTATCCAAAGTCTAGTAGTGTGTCAAGTGCTCCCTTAGAGCTCATTTTCTCCGATGTGTGGGGTCATGCTTGTGCTTCATTTGGAGGGTACAAGTATTATGTAAGCTTCGTTGATGATTATAGCAAGTTTACATGGATCTATCTTCTCAAAAATAAATCAGATGTTTTTGCTCGTTTTCATGACTTCCAAAATCATGTTGAACGTCTCTTTGATAAAAAGATCATTGCTCTCCAGTCAGATTGGGGAGGGGAGTATCAGAAACTTAACCAATTCTTCCAACGCATAGGGATAGAACATCATGTTTCCTGCCCACATGCTCACCAACAAAATGGCTCCGCCGAGCGAAAACATCGTCACATCGTGGAAGTAGGCTTGTCTCTTTTAGCTCATGCTAGTATGCCTTTGAAATTTTGGGATGAAGCCTTCCTTACTGCCACTTTTCTTATCAATCGTGTTCCCAGCAAAATAATCAATCATGACACACCACTAGAACGTCTATTCAAGAGAAAACCAGAATACTCCTTTCTTCGCACGTTTGGATGTGCATGTTGGCCCAATTTGCGACCATACAACTCCCATAAACTCCAATTTCGCTCTGTTCGATGTGCCTTTTTGGGTTACAGTAACCTACACAAAGGATACAAGTGTCTAGAAATTTCAAGTGGTCGCATCTATATCTCACGTGACGTGATTTTTGACGAGCACGTTTTTCCGTTTGCTGAATTAACTCCAAATGCTGGCGCACGACTACGTGCAGAAATTTCGCTTCTGCCCACTCATCTCCTTCCTCCTACACGTTTTGATCAAGGGGGAGAATTAATAGATGATCTTTTGGCTGCTAATCCTGCTAATTCTGCTTCTGGAGATTTTTCTGGTACACAGGACGGGGTACACGGAGCAGGAGCACCTGGAGCGGAAAGCAATGCTGATTCCCCTGCCAGATCCGCCTCGGGATCAGTTGCCAGATCCTCGACAGGATCCCCCTCGGGATCTGCGCAGTCAGACGCCACGCGGGCCACGGCACGGTCGGGTGACGCGACTGCCCCTGGGTCCTCTCCAGGCGCAGGGAGTGGATCTTCTGCGGCTTCCCCTTCGGCCGCATCCACGCCACACGACTCCGCAGCGCACACGGGATCCCCGTCTGCTCCGTCAGCACATGCAGGCTCTGCGGAAGATGAGTCCGTACCGCCTGGATCCTCTGCGCCGCTTCAGCCTGTGCGTCGGCCTGTGACCAGACTGCAGAACAAGATTCAAAAACCGGTAAAACTATTTGATGGCATGATTCGGTATGCTAATCTTTGTGAAACTGGTGAACCTGAGAATACTGCAGAAGCTTTTGAGCATTCAAATTGGAAGAAGGCCATGCATGAGGAATACTCGGCCCTTATGAGGAATAATACATGGCATCTTGTGCCGGCAAAGCAAGGAAAAAATATAATTGATTGTAAGTGGGTTTACAAGATCAAAAGGAGATCAGATGGCACGATTGATCGCTATAAGGCAAGGCTGGTGGCGAAAGGCTTCAAGCAGCGTTACGGAATTGACTACGAGGACACGTTTAGTCCCGTGGTGAAGATTGCTACAATTCGGCTTGTGCTGTCCATTGCAGTATCTAGAGGATGGGCACTACGACAGCTTGATGTACAGAATGCGTTCTTGCACGGCGTTCTGGAGGAAGAGGTTTACATGAGGCAGCCACCTGGTTTTGAAAAAGGAGAAGGTTTGATTTGCAAACTTGATAAGGCACTATATGGCCTCAAGCAAGCTCCAAGGGCATGGTATGCTAGGTTAAGTACTAAGCTTCAGCATCTTGGCTTTACTCCTTCCAAGGCAGACACGTCATTATTTTTCCTTGCTAGGCCTGAAGTCACTATGTTTATTCTTGTCTATGTTGATGACATAATAGTGGCTAGTTCAGTTCCTTCAGCTGTTGATGCACTTCTGAAACAATTAAGGGATGACTTTGCTCTAAAGGATTTAGGTGATTTGCACTATTTCTTGGGCATAGAGGTGAAGAAGGCAAGTGATGGCATAACTCTTTCGCAAGGGAGGTATACGGCAGATTTGCTCAAACGTGTTGGGATGAGCAATTGCAAGGCAGTTACATCACCTATGTCTTCGTCAGATAAAATTTCTGCACATGAAGGAACACTGTTACAGCTTGAAGATATTACTAGATACAGAAGTGTAGTTGGAGCTCTCCAATATCTCACAATGACACGGCCAGATATTTCTTATTCGGTAAATAAGGTGTGCCAATTTTTGCATGCGCCAACTAGTGTGCATTGGGCGGCTGTGAAAAGGATTATCAGATATTTGAAGTATACCATGAATCTTGGTATGCAGATTCGGCGGTCATCTTCATTGCTTGTGAGTGCATTCTCCGATGCGGATTGGGCCGGGTGCCCTGATGATCGTCGCTCCACAGGAGGGTTTGCTGTCTTCTTTGGTCCAAATTTGATTTCATGGAGTGCACGGAAGCAAGCGACAGTTTCTCGCTCTAGCACGGAGGCAGAATATAAGTCATTGGCTAATGCAACGGCAGAGGTTATTTGGGTACAGTCCATTCTTAGAGAAATTGGAGTACCACAGCCCAAGGTAGCATGTCTATGGTGTGACAATCTTGGAGCGACCTATCTAGCTGCCAATCCAATCTTTCATGCTAGAACCAAGCACATCGAGGTAGATTTTCATTTTGTTCGGGAACGTGTGGCGAACAGGTTATTGGATGTGCGGTTCATTCCTTCTGGAGACCAGGTAGCAGACGGGTTTACAAAGCCCCTACCAGTGAAGCAACTCGAAGTGTTCAAACGTCATCTCAATCTGATGAGCTGTGTTTGAGGGGGCGTGTTAAACGAGTTGTACTCTAGAAGGTTCTGTTGTATTTACATTACTTGTACTCTACGTTGAGTTAGAGATAGACACCGATATTGATCGGATAGACACCGAGGTTGTTCGGTTGTTAGGATTGTATAAACTGTATTCTGTTGTTGAGCCGTGCGGCTATATATATATGAGACCTGACGGCAGCCCTGGAGGCATAGCCGAAACCAAACCAATCTACATTTTCTCATAGAGCGACCTTGCGACGCAGCGCCTTCATGTCTGCTCGTAGCTTTGCAGTCCAACACGGGCCTCATCGCCTTCATGCGGACCTACTTCCGGTACCTGTCCGAGGGGCAGGCCAGGCGCTACCTCCGCCTGGCCGGCGCCGACCTCGCCGTCGCCGTGCAGCTCGGCGAGCACCAGCAGTTCACTCCTCACGCCACCACCGGCGCCCCCCGCGACCTCTGCAGCGGCAGGACCCAGTTCGCCCTCAAGGTCGCCGCGACCAGAGCGGAGCACCCCGTGCCCGACGACCTGGCGATGCTCGCGAGGCTGCTCGTCCCCTTGAATGAAGACCACGCCGCGCCCCTCGCCGCCGTGCTGGAGAAGGGGCGGCCTCTCAGCGTCGGCGACGTCCACGGCATCCTGGACTTCTTCCGGCTGCAGCACTGCGCGGCCTCCCCTGCCGTCCAGGTCACCTTCCTCCGCAACCCTCAGCCGGCGGACACGGAGATCAGGAGCTTGTTATTTGGAGCAGAAGCAGCTGCCCACTTCTTCTGTCCCGTCGGCGAGAACCACGTTGCCGACGTCGTCATCTCGCGCCGTGATGATGTACTACCTGTATCTAGCATCAGCGACTTGCGGAATCCGGATGAGGTGAACCAGATGCTATCTGCCTGTATGGATGCCGCCGCCGCCACCATTGCCAAGTGCAAGTGCAGTCCTCCACCACCACCATTGGCAATTGGAAGAAGGGACCTTCCTACTACCACACCTTCCACCCCTGCACGCGAGTGCGATCACACCAGGTACCTGAAGGTATGCCTGGCCGACACAATCCATGCTCTCTACATCAACGCTTTCTCGCTGCTGCCGCACAAGGCGCTCCACAGGCACCTCCGCGGCATCCTGGTTGCAGGGCATTGCTATGGCCCCATGGACCCTGCGTCCAACATAATTCTCAATGCCATCTGGTACGACACTGTATTCCCTCAGCCGGAGCTGGACACTGAGTTTGAGCCGGACATTCTCGACAGCGAATCTATGCTTCGCGTGGTGGTCCGCTCCCTCGAAAGCCTTGTTGCCTTGGTCTCCACGGCCACTGGCTTTTCACAACACATGGCCGTCGAATACCTTAGCTACAAGCAGTGCGACCTATCTGCGGTGTTACAGATGGCAACAGGGGAGGTGTGTTATAAGGCTTATGTTTGTGCAGGCCAAGCCGGGAAACACCCCAAGCATTTGGAGCTTGCAGCATTTCTCATGTCCATGGCCCATAATGCTCTAAAGGACACCCTGCTGACCGACAAAGCAATGAGAAAAGGCTATATCATTTCTGATGCAGTTATGGAACAAGTGTACAAAATAATGGTAGACCAGACCTCCTCCATTTCACCATCACTTGATCATCCTAGGCTATGCCCACCAGCCTGGAAGATTCTAGCATCTAGGAAGGATGAATTTGTCAAGAAGCAGAAGTTCCTTGGTCGAGTCTTGGGAGAATTGCTGCTTCAATACTCGAATCAGCATCCTTGGGTAATTATATAATTCAGCTCTTGATAGCTTGCTGTAGTAGCTTGGACAAAGACTTTTGTTAGGGGGGAGGGGTGGGGAAAATTTTCTATTCTTACGAAAGTTTTCTTAAGCTTCTTCTTCATCCGAATTAATCTTGGACAAAAGGTAGGACAAGCTTTGAATTGCTTCTTATAGTCCTTGTTCAAAAATTGTTTTGGAATTGCTTTTTTTGTTCGTAAGAAAGAAAAAAAGTGCTTGTCTTAGGATGACATGCCATCTCTTGATTGTTATTTTGATAGAACCTACAAATTACAACCTAACCCTGCCTTACTTAGCTTAAATTTGATTGTTGTAGGAACCTGTTCCGAGGCTAGATGTGATATGTGGTGTGAAGAAAGACTACAGCAGGCATTCAAAGTTCTACCATGTCAATTTCTTGGTATACTATGATGATGTTTCTTCAGCCCGTGCGCTCTTTTTTGCTGAAGTGTGGGTGTCGAGCTTTCAGGCCAAACTTAGCACATCTGTGAATCTGGTAAATGGACCATGTATTAGATATGGTCGCCAAGTTGAATCTAATGTGCAGTTCACCAAGGTGTATAGTATATCTAGAAAGGAATCAGAAACTTCATTTTGTTGTCCACTACCTCATTACAGTCCAGATCGTCCATACCTTGGTAAGTGCATTTCTGTCTTCTGAACTTCCTGGAATCTAACTTTGGATTGATTTATTTTAATGTATCGATTATAACAGACTTGAGATCATTTCTAGGGATGCCTCATGCATATCTTAATATCCTTTTATTCACATGCAGGACGTTGCACTTCTTGTGAGCCTATTTCATGCAAAATTGTGCATCCACCATCTGGGAATCATACCGGAGCAAACTGCAGTCAACTTGGAGAACTCTTTCACTATTTGAATTTTCGTGATTATAAGCCTTCTGCTGTGGATAGCATAACGGAGTCAGATTTTGTATACTTTGATTGTCATAGGGACACCAAGTTTGCAGAAGGTCTCAATGACAGAAGCTCTTTGGCGAAGAAGAAGAAGGCGTTGATCATCCGCTGATCCTAATTAGGCGGAGGAATAGTTGTTTGCACTGTGCCAAAGGTAGACTCATTAATTTAATCAACCGTATTGGTGGATAGGTACTAGGGTTCTTTGGACTACAGTTCTTTTTTTTTTGCGAATCAGGAGCTTCATTCAAATAATGTTTGCAGAATTACAATCATGCTCTAGACAATTAACGAGGAAACTTGGGGTCATGTTAACCCAAGCACACCTCTGTCGAACAGCCGAAGCGCTCTTTGCACACAGATGTGCAGCGACATTAGCACTTCTAGGAATAAACTTGAAAATAAACCTAGAAAAAATCCTGCTAAGCTTGTAAGGATCTGGCAGTCACTTCTGCTTTCCCATAACCTTGTAAGGACCTGGCAGTCACTCTCAACAATGACATCCTTCTTCCCCATGTTGACAGCCATTTTAACTCCTTCTCTGAATGCATGCGCCATTTGGACTACATTTCTAGGAGAGTGTTACCATGGCTAGTTACAATGTAACTTCAAGAAGTACTTTTAATTTTAAGTTAAGTTTCTTCCAGCTCCTTCGTTGAAAATATCTGCTTTTTCATTGATAGTATTCCCTCTGATCCAAATTAATTTACCACACTTTGTCTAGATACGGATGTACCTAGATGCGTTTGTTGACTATATACATCCATATCTAGACAAAGTGGAGTCAATGAATTTGGATCGGAGGGAGTAAAAGAGGACTCTATCACTCCTTAAAATGACTCTAATGCAAACTCTTCAGCTCCTTGCATATTATTGCAGAGTTACATGGCAGATTTATATGTATGATTTTCGGTACATCTGTAATAAATCTCATGCACTAGCATGCCTTCAATACCATCTACTCCCTCTGATCCTTGAATTAAAACCACGAAACTTATTATGGATCAGAGGGAGTAGCTATTTGTTATCTGTTCTCCAAGAAGATCATTAATGCATATAGAACTTATCTCTGATTGTCTGCAACTCTCTAAGTGCATCTCCAATTTGAATGCGTTCACTTGGTGTCTCCTTTGAGCACGAAATACCAATCTGCAGAATGGATGTGATGTGACTAATTCTCACGTCTTGGCTGTTGTGATAGTCCCCAAAAGTTTCTTTGCCGTTATTTTCTGCTTTTAATAGGTCTTGGTCAATGACATTAGCTGCTTGGTCTGGCAGTGCCATTTGTACGTGCTTATGAAGGCTAAGCATTTCTCCAAATTCAGAGCTTGTTGGTTTTTTTCCAGTGAACATCTCGAGCAGCAGTATACCGTAGCTGTAGACGTCACCATATATTGAAGCTTCGTTGCCAATTCCATACTCTGAATTTGAAAAACATAATTTACTTAATAAGCATCCTTAGATGGAGATAAACTGTAAAAGTCACATGCAGCGACTATGCAATATATGGGAATAGTCGAGTAGAGTTATACAAACCTGGAGCAACATAACCAATTGTTCCTCTTATTGCATTCCGACTAGTTGACTTGTCTAAATTGTCACTATGCTCTTCTTGTAGGAACCTTGCAAGCCCGAAATCGCCAACATGAGCAACCATGTCATCGTCGAGGATAATATTGCTTGGTTTGAGGTCACAGTGAACAATTGGAAATGGCTTGTGGTGATGTAAATAGTCGAGTGCAGAGGCCACATCCATGGCAATTTGGAGCCTTTTGATGAGATCTAGCACCTTAGGTTCATTATCTTCCTCAAGACGCTTGTATAACCACTGATCTAGATTACCATTTGGCAGAAACTCGAAGACAAGAGCCTTGAAGTCGCCACCTCGGGAGTCAATGCTGGAGCACACTGTTATAACCTTCACAAGGTTCCGATGGCGAATACATCTCAAAGCCTCACATTCTGCGTCGAAACTCCGCGATGCACCAGCTTGTTGCAGGTTGAGTACCTTCACTGCAACCACAACTTGTTGGCCAGAGATTTCCATTCTTCCCTTGTAGACTGCACCAAAGCTGCCTACCCCAATGAGGTTCTCTGATGTGAAACCATCGGTTGCCCTGGCCAATTCAGCATAAGAAACTCTGGTGTGTTCCTTATTGGAGAAAGAGATTTGTGGCTTTGCTCTTCTTAGCTTACTCCTTTTCCATAACATGAACAATGTGAATAGTATGACCAACATAATTGCGACTCCTGCTGTGATAATCATGGCAAGTTTTGAAGATATTTTCCTTTTAGTGAAGCTGGAGCACATTTTCAAATTCAATTGAGGGATCCCACCACACAGAGCACTGTTTCCCGTGACCAAGGTTGCAGTTGCATTGAGAAATATCCCATCTTCTGGAACTTCGCCTTCAAAATCATTGAAAGAAAGATTCAGAGTAGCGAGACCTTTCATACTGCCGAGGAACCCAGGGACGCGGCCAGATAAATTATTTTGAGAAAGATCAAGCACTAAGAGGCCCCGTAACTGTCCTACTGATGGTGGAATTGTCCCCTCAAGGACGTTCACAGACATAGTGAGATACTGCAATGCTTGGCAGTCTCCTATACTGGTAGGAATCTTCCCTGAAATCATATTATCAGAGATATCGAGCTCACCTAGATTCCTGAGATTCCACGCTTCTGAAGGCAAAGTCCCAGACAATGAGTTATGCGCAAGGTGCATGGCACTCGACAAGGTTGAGATGAAGAAAAGTTCCTTAGGTACTGGACCAGAGAGATTGTTGTAAGAAAGATCCAGTTCTTCCAAAGGACAGTTGCTGAGAGAAGAAGGTATGGCTCCACCGAGCGCATTAATATCGAGGAAAAGGGTTGTAAGTTTTGTAAGATTTCCAATAGCTGCTGGGATGGGTCCTGACAAACTGTTGTTCCACAAAGATAACCGATTCAACTTCTCCAGCTTACCGAGAGATGCTGGAATAGTGCCCTGGAGAAGATTACACTCCATGTCAAGTTCATCCATGTTGATGTAGTTCCCTATCGTTCCAGGTATTGTTCCCGCTATACTGTTGTATGCAATGGCAAGATACGTCATCTCCGTCGACAAATTACCGATTGATTTCGGCAGCACGCCTTGGAGCCTGTTGTTGCTAACATCCAACAATATCATATCACTGCAGTTGGTGAGAGTGGTCAGGAAGGTCCATTCGGCATCGTTGGCTGCTTCAAGCTGATTCCCCGCGAAGTTCACCACAGACAGCATCTCCTGGCGAGCTCCAAGGCACCCGGGGATCGTTCCAGTCAGGAAGTTATTTACCGTCTGAACCATCTGGAGCATGGAGGCATTGCACAAGGACGGCGGGATCACGCCATGGAACTGGTTATCAGATACGAGGAACATCTGCAGATTCGTCATCGTGTCGCCCAGATCAAGCGGAAATCCCCCGGTCAGGTTGTTGCTCTGTACGTTGAGCATCTCAAGAGAGGAGAGGTTGAACAATGAAAGTGGCAGGGGGCCTTCAAGCTGATTGTTGTCCAGATAAAGCTCGGTGAGGGCGTGGAGGTTCCCGATGGCATCCGGAACCGGTCCGACGAGCTTGTTCTCCGCAAACGAGACGATGCTAAGCGACCGGAGATTTCCTATGGATTCCGGGATGCGCCCTGCAAAGCCATTGCTCTGGAGGTCCAAGGATGTTAGCGAGGAGAGGTTCCCTAGCCAAGAAGGGATGGTTCCTCCGAGGCTGTTCTGTTCCAGATGAAGCGTGGCGAGAGATGTCAGGTGCTGCAACGAGGATGGTATGCTCCCGGCCAGCCTGTTCGAGTCGGCGGTGAGAGCTGTCAACGCCGACAGGTTCCCGAGCGAGGCTGGGATGGGGCCTGACAGCTGGTTGGAGCCGAGGCCGAGGCCGACGAGGTTGCCAAGCCTACCGATCTGCCAGGGGATCTCTCCCGTCAGGTTGTTGAACTCTAGGACGAGCAGTTTCAGCTTGGCGAGGCTGCCGACGTCGGAGGGGATGCTTCCGGTGAGCCTGTTCTGGCCGAGGTCGAGCGCCTCGAGGTTCTGAAGCGAGCGGAGCAGCTCCCCTGGAATGGGGCCGTGCAGCTTGTTGGTGTTGAGCAGGAGGTACCTGAGCTGCCTGCACCCGGCGAGCGGCGGCGGGAGGGGTCCCTGGATGGAGTTGCTGCTGAGGTTCAGGTGCCGGAGGTCGCCGAGGCGGCCGAGCTCCGGCGGCAGCGCGCCGTGTAGCCGGTTGCCGGGGAGGTGGAGCCGCGTGAGGTACGTGAGGTTTGCCAGCGCCGGGCTCAGCGTGCCGAGGAGGCCGAGCCCCGGGAGGTCCAGCGCGACGACGCGGCCCAGGCGGCGCCCCCTCGTGCCGCACGACACGCCCCGCCATTGGCACGGCGGTGGCGCGGACGAGATGTTGGTGCTCGTCCAGGACGCCAGGGCCCGTGACGGGTCGCCCCTGATGAGCGACCTGAAGGACAGCAGCGCGTGACGGTCCGCCGTGGTGGCAGCAGCAGGTTCCGATGCGCCATGCACCGCGTGGCCGGCGATGGAAAACGCGAGGAAGACGGCGACGGCGAGCAGGGGTGGTGGTGGTGCCATCGATGCGCGACAGTGAGGTAGGAAGCGAGGTGGTGTGGAGTGTGCACTGGGCGCAGCAGAGAGCATAGCACGTACGGCAGAGATAGGGAGAGATTTGGCTTCAGTGTTGGTTGCGTATAAACACGAGCCCGTGGCCACCAGCGACGCGTCGTCCTCTGCAAGAATCTTGTCAGCGTCCCGCTTGTTTCGTTTCCATGAAGACTCATGGGTCAATGGGTATTGAGTAGGACGAGTACCTTCGGTCGAGAAGCCGACATGAGTGATCAGCTGGTGGCCGCTATCGTTTTGTTTGTACCGGTAATAGTTGGCGCGCGCCTCACCTTTTTGACCCGGTTTTGGTTCACACACTGGTAGTGGCTTCGCCATTGAGTCGCTCGCTGATCATTGCCGGCCACAGTTTCAGAATATTTGAATCTTCGTGATTATAAGCCTTCTGCTGCGGATAGCATAACGGAGTCAGATTTTGTATACTTTGATTGTCATAGGGACACCAAGTTTGCAGAAGGTCTCAATGACAGAAGCTCTTTGGAGAAGAAGAAAGCGTTGATTATCCGCTGATCCTAATTAGGTGGAGGAATAGATATTTACACTGTGCCAAAGGTAGACTCATTAATCTAATCACCCGTATTGATGGAGAGGTACTAGGGTTCTTTGGATAACAGTTGTAGGATTAATAGTGTTGCCATGGCTCATTACACCGTAACTTCAAGAGTACTTCTTAATTTTAAGTTAAGTTTCTTCCAGCTCCTTCGCTGAAAATCTTTGCTTTTTCATTGATAGTAAAAGAAAATACTATCACTCCTTAAAATGGCTCTAATGCAATCTCTTCAGCTCCTTGCATATTATTGCAGACTTACATGGCAGATTTATATGCATGATTTTCAGTACATATGTAATATATCGCATGCACTAGCATGCCTTCAATATCATCTACTCCCTCCGATCCTTCAATTGAAACCACGACATTTATTATGAATCGGAGGTAGTTGATCTTTGTTATCAGTTCTTCCAGAAGATCATTAATGCATATAGAACTTATCTCTGATTGTCTGCAACTCTCTAAGTGCATCTCCAATTTGAATGCGTTCACTTGGCGTCTCCTTTGAGCACGAAATACCAATCTGTAGAATGGACATGATGTGACTAATTCTCGTGTCTTCGCTGTTGTGATAGTCCCCAGCAGTTTCTTTGCCGTCATTTTCTGCTTTTAATAGGTCTTGGTCAATAACATTAGCTGCTCGGTCTGGCAGTGCCATTTGTACGTGCTTATGAAGGCTAAGCATTTCTCCAAATTCAGAGCTTGTAGGTTTTCTTCCAGTGAACATCTCGAGCAGCAGTATACCGTAGCTGTAGACATCACCATATATTGAAGCTTCGTTGCCAATTCCATACTCTGAAAGTGACATACATAATTTACTAAATAAGCATCCTTAGATGGAGATAAATTGTAAAAGTCGCATGCAGTAACTATGCAATATATGGGAGTAGTCGAGTATAGTTATACAAACCTGGAGCAACATAACCAATTGTTCCTCTTATTGCATTCCGACTAGTTGACTTGTCTAACTTGTCACTATGCTCTTCATGTAGGAACCTTGCAAGCCCGAAATCGCCAACATGAGCAACCATGTCATCGTCCAGGATAATATTGCTTGGCTTGAGGTCACAGTGAACTATTGGAAATGGCTTGTGGTGATGTAAATAGTCGAGTGCAGAGGCCACATCCATGGCAATTTGGAGTCTCTCGATGAGATCTAGCACCTTAGGTTCATTATCTTCCTCAAGATGCTTGTATAACCACTGATCTAGATTACCATTTGGCAGAAACTCAAAGACAAGAGCCTTGAAGTCGCCACCTCGGGAGTCAATGCTGGAGCACACTGTAATAACCTTCACAAGGTTCCGATGGCGAATACATCTCAAAGCCTCACGTTCTGCGTCGAAACTCCGCGATGCACCAGCTTGTTGCAGGTTGAGTACCTTCACTGCAACCACAACTTGTTGGCCAGAGATTTCCATTCTTCCCTTGTAGACTGCACCAAAGCTGCCTACCCCAATGAGGTTCTCTGATGTGAAACCATCGGTTGCTCTGGCCAATTCAGCATAAGAAACTCTGGTGTGTTTCTTATTGGACAAAGATATATGTGGCTTTGCTCTTCTTAGCCGACTCCTTTTACCTGACCCGTTACAGACGGCGGCGCGTCGGATGCCGCCGTGACCGCACCGGCAGAGGACGACGGCAACGGCAACGGCATCTCAAGCGCAATCTTGAACGCGCGCCTCAACGCCTCGATCTGCACGCTCCCCTCGAGCGGTTCGCCGCCAAGCGCGGCAGCTACCCGGTCCGTCGTGGCGGTAAGGAGCTGGTCCAGCCGGCGAGCAGTTTCAGGCTGGCGAGGCTGCCGACGTCGGAGGGGATGCTTCCAGTGAGCCTGTTCTGGCCGAGGTCGAGTTCCTGGAGGTTCTGAAGCGAGCGGAGCAGCTCCCCTGGAATGGGGCCGTGCAGCTTGTTGGTGTTGAGCAGGAGGTACCTGAGCTGCCTGCACCCGGAGAGCGGCGGCGGGAGGGCCCCTGGATGGAGTTGCTGCTGAGGTTGAGTCGCCAAGCGTCCAAAGTCTTAAGTCGCGAATATTCACGCGAGCGCACGCGCTATTTAAGCATTTGTGTGTGTGTGCATTTAGCATAGCTCCCTCTTTTCACATCACTCAAGTGGGTAATGAGAGGTCCCCTTATAAGGGGGTCAAGATGTTTCCCCACTAGCAAGGTGGGACTAAACTCTAACATCACACCACTGCTATTCACTTTTCCTCACAGTTGTGAAATTTAGTTTGGGCCGATGGGCTTGTTGCTCTATTGAGTTTGGTTATTTATTGCTACTGTGTAACGTTGCGTGAGCTTGTGAATGGATGGTGAAACACTCACATGCCAGTACACTGAAGAGCCCATCATTGCTTCTACTGGTATACCTACTACGCTTATTTTTTTAATGAAAAACGAACATATGCACAGAGTGAACTAGTTCATGCGACACTTTTTGCCGGCGTGGCGCGATGCACATATCTAGCTAGGAAATTAGGACTATGTTTTTTTAGAGTACGTACTTTCCAAATAAATATAGCCTTTTTAAATATATAAATATATAGACTTTGATGAGTACTTCCAAGGTATTGAATTCATAACAATAGCATGTCTCCAAACACTGATTAAAACTAACTATCAAGTCTGACAAGGCAAAATCTATCCATGGGTAAAAGCTAATTTTACTAACTCAAATCGCCATGGAGGAGCATGGGAATCGTCACATGTACTTGCAGTTGCGTACACAAAAGTCCAACGAGGCGTCCGTGGAGAGGTTTCGCCTTGCTCACCCGTAGCTCGTGTAGGCGGTGTTAGACTTCTATGCTAAGAGGGGTGCGAAGAAGCTAGTTTGGTACAATGAGAAGGATGATGCCTTCTAGGAATCACTTGGCGCCTCCCCTGGTGATGGCGATGACTTCTGGGTGATCTAGTCTAGGGAGTGTCGAGGTCGAAGTGCTGGAGTAGCGTTGTAGTTGATGTCTATGTAGTGTCGAAGTCAAGTCGGAGTGGCGTAGAACTAGTGTTAGAGTGTCTATCTATCAAAATGTGTCGAACTGTCAAAGTGTCCATATACTGAACTATCAAAACGAAAATGTGTGTCGAAGTGTCAATCTATGTGTCAAACTCGAATTATTTTTGAAATGTGACAAAGTTTTGAAGTTTCTACATTTGAATGTGTTTGTCAGATGCCCCATTTTCGATCATCTGGAAAATAGCCGAAGCCCTAATTTACATTATATGGAAACGTGTGCCCTACATTTGGCACCCAAAAACAGGTCCCTAAAGGTGCTTTTTCGTGTACCTAATTTTGCATCATTTGTTAGGGATGCTCTAATCATGCAAGGTTAAGCAAAATTTAGAGCATCCATTATAAATACAGAAAAACTTACATTTCAAAGTAGGACCATAACATTTTCTAAGAAGACCTACACACAACGGACTACGTACCCCCTCCGTCTCAAACATTCGTAAAATCCATAGAGCAAGAAACGAAGAGTTGAGCAATAGCATGGCACAGAGATCATCCTTAAGTGTGTATACAATCCCGTTGACCTTTGCATAGCGGTAGTGGCACCGTGTCTTGATGTCCCCCTCCTCTTCATCTTGCATCTGCAACACCTGATATTCAACAAGGAACCACTTCATGAAAAAAGGCATTGGCATTGTAGCTGCGTTACCGCGCGAGTGCTCGAACCCTATGGAGTCGATACAAAGCCATTCAAGGCTACCACCCACGAACTCCTCCACACGTCGATGGAGATGAGGATAACAGCGCGGGAGGGCGGCGCCCCGGACGATCTGACCCGGACGAGCTGACCATCATCAACATCTAGCAGTAAATACACAGTACCCGCATACAATACCGCATGAAATAATAGGTTGACATGCACTTTACTCAGCCATATGCTCACTCATACACCTCTCAAGGTCACAATAGCCTCCATTAAATAGCCGTATACACCGCTCTTAAGTCACGGATATGACGCGAATAGATGCGCATATGCGAATATGCGAGCGAGCATGCGTGTGTGTGTGGTGTACACCTAGCATATTTAGATCTCTCTTGTCATCCCATTCAAACAGACCATGGGAGGTCCCCTTATAAGAAGGTAAAAATCTTACTTCATTGGCAATGTGGTACTAAACTTTCACATGCCCATCCACCCCCTTGGTTGTCCACACATTTTCTGAAATATAGTTCGGGGCCGAGGCCCATTATTCTAAATAGGTTGCCTTATGATGCAACCTGAAACCTGATAGATAGTAGTAATAATTTATGCATGCTTTTCTTCAATTTGCGTATGGTAGATATGTGCATATGTTACCTCCTAGCACTTTACTAGATGCATACACATACATACGGTGTGATGTGCGCAGGGTTTGGCTCGCCCATCGTACGCATATCCAAGTAGCTAGTACAGTGGTACACATACATACGATATGCTAGTACATTAGTACTTAGCAAGTTATAATCCAATTAGCTAGCTAATAGTGCATGTAGTAAACGCATCTATAGCATGACGTCTAGCGAAAGCACGATCTCCACAGCGAAGACGTCGGGCAAAAGAACGATCTCCATGGTGCTAGACTGCATGAACACTGCAGCGGCTGGGAGTAGCAGAGGGTCACGGAAGCGTATGCATGCGGGCAGCTTAGGCTGACCAGAAGTTGTTGGGCCAATGTAGAGGAGTTCCCGATAGCAGGAAGTACAGCGAGGAGTGCTAGGAGCACCGGCCATTGTTCGGCCATGACAGAGGCGTTCTCGGAAGTGGGAAGCCTCACAAAGTGTGAGTGCTACGCATTTGTGAGCCCTACTGAAGTCACGCTTCTCCCTATGCACGCCACGATTTCTCGTCGCCTACCCATGATGATGCTCGCTCACCAGGTACGATAGGCTCGGCAGGTGCGCTCCTCGCCGCGCCGGCCATGATGCTAGCTAAAACACCCTTTACCCCTTCAACATTAGATCCTACGCCACGATATATACATTCGTGAGCCAGCATGGCGAGTGTCTCGCTGAGGCCATCCTTCTCCCAGTCGGCGGGCACTACATATGTGCTTTCGTATTTGTCTACCAAGTTGTCGTCCACGTGGCTCTGGCACTGAGCAGCCCTGTTCGAGGAAGAGGAGGAGGATGGCGAGGTCGGGGCTCCATGGCTAATGGTCCTTGTCCGTTGTGAGGCACCCGAGTGGAGGGGAGGGTAGCTTGACAGCGATGGACATGGTGGTGAAGTAATGCAAGTTCCCAACTTCCGAAGCTGGGCGTGGGACTTTACGTCCATGCAAGTTAAATAGAGCTACATATCACAATGAGCACTCGTTAACCAGCGTCTTGATCAAATAATCACCTTTACGTGGGTTTCCAAGCCATGCACGTGGCGCTTTCAGGATATGCATGCATATAACCTCGAATACCAAATTGGTGTGTTACAAACCCCAAAAACACTGTAAAACCACCTCCGAAAATGGGCGGGAAAACTCCAAACGGAAAAAGTGTCTGCCTATTGATCCATCCATGGTGTTGGAAGAGAAAAAAGACCTGCGATGTGGCAAATCACCATCCATGGAGGACGAGGAGACCTGCACTATTGAAAACGATGTGGGATCTAAATAATAAAATAAGGCAATTCTTGTCAAAATGGTGTTCTTATAATAATACTCCCTCCGATTCATATTATATGACATTAATATAGATGCATCTAGACATATTTTAATTAAAGATACATCTATTTAGTGGCAAGTAATATGAATCGGAGGGAGTAATAAAAATTTGTCCTTGTAATCTGGGATATAATAAAACCCTTGTAACAAATTCCTCTTAATCAAAAAGGCAATTCTTAGGTACATGTCTTAGGTGCACATGTCGCTGCAACCAAGAGAGGTGGTCCAATATTAAACTAAATCCTTCCAATCACATGCAGCACAATTTATAGTGGTATTATATTAAGGGAAAAGGCCCATTGTCCGATCATGAAATGTCAACATATAGAAATAATATGAGCATAAGAAAATACACGCAAGAGTATTAATTAATGTGAATACCAATCAAGCACATGAAATAAGAGCATCCCCAGTCGTTGGGGCTCCCCAGGCCAAAATCCGGCGCTATTTAGCGCCGGATGGATGTATTTTTTGGCCTGGGGAGGCCCATTTTCAGCGCGAGCCCATGGTCGCCTGCTGACGCTCACCCACCGCGTGCATAGCGACAGTGCAGTCGCCGGGAAGGGAACCATCGGAGTGGCCTCGACGCATTGAACCGCCGTAATGGTCCGCGAAGTGGTATGGGGAGCCCAAACGCCTCGTCGGGAACGGCGAAGTGGCCTCGACGCGAGAACCGCCCCTGATAAGGGCTAAGCCCAGGGATGTGCCCGATCTTCACGGATTTGAAGGGATATGTGGGGGTAGGTGGATGAACGCGATGAACACGTGGGGGAACGCGGGGATACAACACACACACGCACACAATTCGAGTTTTCCCTCGTTGGCTCGAAACACCAACTCGATAGAGGTTGCGAGAAAAGACCTTCCGGTAGAAGTCCCGCAAAGAGATCGACTAATCGAAGCTCGGGAGATCTAGAAGGGTGAAAAGACCGGAAGGTTTGATGGAAGTGCAAGCAAAAGATCAAACAAACGGTAGAAGTCACCAAAGAGATCTTCACGAGTCGATAGGAGCCCGGGTGGCGATACAAGATCATAGATCTAGGTAGGGTTCCACAGGGGTGAGGTAAGCTCAGGTTTTCTTTCAAATCAAGTCTAATCCCATATCTGAGCCAACTAGGCTATTTATAGGTAGGGGGCGAAGAGTTAAGTTACTTTGAAAAGTCTGTTGTCTGAAGTTCGGGCGGAAGTTCCGGTCATCTTGGGCGGAAGTTCCGGTCCGGCGGAAGTTCGGTCTGAGGCGGAAGTTCGGCGGGTTCGGCCAGAGTTCGACAAGTTCAAAGTCGTCCATTTCCTTGCAGTAACATCCGGGGGCCTTTCGTGGACTTTCGGAGCTTGGCGGAACTTGGGCGGAAGTTCCGGCGGGCGTTCCGGTCCCTCGGGGCGGAAGTTCGGTCCGATGCTTTTGTGTGGAGGGCATCTTGGGGGCATCTTGGAGGAATCTGGCCGGAAGTTCCGGTCCTGGGGGCGGAAGTTCCGGCCTGACGCTGTAGCTCCATTTTCATCATTTCCAGCTCTCTCTCCAACGTCTTGGTCTCCATGGCTTGTGTCTTGGTCGATGTACCTGATTGAACATAGGGTATTCGCATGAAGTAGCAAGCCATCCAAGGGTGTCAAAGTCATAGGTAGAGAGGAGCGAATTCACCTCTTGGCGTAGTGCTTGGGCTCGAGCTCGTGTCATTGGACCACGAGGAGGCTTGTCGGTCTTGATGTAGTGTCGACCTTGGGTGGGGCTGCATCATCTCCCCTGGGAAAGAGTCGTCTCGACTCGATGTTCTCCTCATCTCCATGGTATGGTGAGAGGTCGGACACATTGAACGTGTTGCTCACCAAGTACTTGGATGTTGGTATGTCGACGACGTAGGCGTTGTCGTTGATGCGCTTGAGGACCTTGAAGGGACCATCACCTCGGGGCTTGAGCTTGGAGTTTCTTTCTTGAGGGAAGCGGTCCTTGCGAAGGTGTATCCACACTAGGTCGCCTTCATTGAAGATCCGTGCCTTTTTCTTCAAGTTTAGTCTTGTGGCTTGACGGAGAACTTGTTGCTCGATCGTTGCCCTTGTGTCTTCATGGAGTTTCTTCATGTATTGTGCTCGCTTGTCGATGTCCATGTTCACTTGCTCATGTAGCGGGAGAGGTAGGAGGTCAATCGCCGTAGGTGGTTCAAACCCGTAGACTACCATGAATGGGCTTCTCATTGTTGTGGAGTGCTTGGCGCGGTTGTAGGCAAACTCCGCATGTGGGATGCAATCTTCCCAAGCTTTCAAATTCTTCTTGACAAGGACTCGTAGTAGTGTGGAGAGGCTTCGGTTCACCACTTCGGTTTGCCCATCGGTTTGGGGGTGCGAGGATGATGAGAACAAAAGCTTGACGTTGAACTTGGCCATTAGTGTCTTCCAAAGATAACTCATGAACTTGACATCTCGGTCGGAGACAATGCTTCTTGGTACACCGTGGAGTCTCACAATTTCCCTAAAAAACAAGGAGGCAATGTGTGAAGCATCATCCGTTCGGAACATGGTATAAAATGAGCCATTTTTGAGAATCTATCCACTACCACAAAGATGGAATCATGACCATATTTAGTTCGAGGTAATCCTAGTACAAAGTCCATGCTTATATCGGACCAAGGAGCATATGGAATAGGCAATGGTGTATAAAGACCATAAGAGTTGGAGGTGGACTTAGCTTGTAAACATGTCGTGCAACGGTTGCATAGGCGCTCCACATCACGCTTCATTCGTGGCCAATAGTAATGTGTGGAAAGCATCGAAAGCGTCTTGTCACGTCCAAAGTGACCCATGAGACCACCACCATGCGATTCTTGTAAGAGCAAAAGGCGAAGCGAGGACATTGGGACACAAAGTTTGTTGCCCTTAAACAAGAATCCTTGGTGCAAATAGAAATCATCAATGCCCTTTTCAATGGAACACTTTGCAAAAATTGGGCCAAAGAAAGTATCGGAGGCATATTGTTCTTTGATTTCATCAAGACCCAACACATGGAAATCCAAACGAGTGAGTAAAAGAGCTTGCGGGAAAGTGCATCCGCTACGACATTGTCCTTGCCCCTCTTGTATTTTATTACATATGGAAAGGACTCAATGAACTCAACCCATTCTGCATGTCTTTTGTTCAAAGTTTGTTGACTTTTCAAATACTTCAAAGATTCATGGTCGGAGTGAATGATGAACTCTTTTGGCCAAAGATAGTGTTGCCAAACTTCAAGAACACGAACTAAAGCATAAAGTTCCTTGTCATAAATAGGATAGTTGAGGCGTGCGCCATCCAACTTCTCACTATAATATGCCACGGGTTTTCCATTTTGCATGAGGACACCACCGAGTCCAAGGCCACTTGCGTCACATTCTATCTCAAATGTTTTAGCAAAATCGGGAAGAGCAAGGAGTGGTGCCTCGGTGAGTCTCTTTTTCAATTCATCAAAAGCTTTTTGTTGTGCGTTGCCCCAAACAAACGGAACATTCTTTTTGGTAAGCTCGTTTAAAGGGCAAGCGATGGTGCTAAAATCTTTCACAAAACGGCGGTAAAATCCGGCTAGTCCATGGAAGCTTCGAACTTGACCAACATTTGTGGGAGTGGGCCAATTGTGGATGGCCTCAACTTTGGAAGAATCAACTTCAATCCCGTTGGCGGAAACCACAAAACCAAGAAAAACCAACTTGTTTTGAGCAAAAGTGCACTTGGGGAGGTTAGCATAAAGCTTTTCATGACGCGCACAAGACGTCTCTCACATGTTGCACATGGTCCTCGAGGTTTTTGCTATAAATGAGAATGTCATCGAAATAGACAACCACACTCTTGCCAATGAGAGGTCGCAAGATGTGATTCATGAGGCGCATGAAAGTAGATGGAGCATTTGAAAGACCAAATGGCATGACAAGCCATTCATAGAGACCAAGTTTGGTCTTGAATGCCGTCTTCCATTCATCACCTATTGCCATGCGAATTTGGTGGTAGCCACTACGCAAATCAATTTTAGAGAAAATCGTGGCACCACTCAATTCATCCAACATATCGTCTAAACGCGGAATGGGATGGCGATAACGGACGGTAATGGCATTGATGGGTCTACAATCCATACACATCCGTTGCGTCTCATCCGGTTTAGGCACAAGAATCACGGGAACGGCGCAAGGGCTAAGGCTTTCTCGAACGTACCCTTTGCGAGGAGGTCTTGTATTTGGCGTTGAATCTCCTTTGTGTCTTCGGGGTTGGTGCGGTAGGCTCGGTTTGGAAGGGGAGCGCCGGGTATGAGGTCGATGCGGTGCTCGATGCCGAAGCGGTGGTAGTCCATGAGGTAGCTCGTCGGGAAGACGTCTTGGAAATCCTTCAAAAGAGACAACAAAGACGAAGGAATGTTGGTTAAGTCGTTAGTCTCCTCCGAGGGGCCCTTGCAAATGAGCACGTAGTGTAGAGTGGTGGATGGGTTGTGGTGCACTTCTCTCATCTCACTCTTGGTAGCTAGGAGAACACTCTTCATCTCACTCATATATGGCTTGTGGCGCTCACTCTCTTTTTGGTGGATCACTCTCTCACCTCTCATCTCACTAGTAATGGTGGCTTCCTTAGCCTCTCGCTAAAGCCTTTGCATTATCCGCAATTACTTGGCTAGGAGTCATTGGGCGTAGGATGTAGGTCTTGTCGTTGACCTTGAAGCTATAGGCGTTTGTGTAGCCATCATGGTTGGCTTTCTTGTCATATTGCCAAGGGCGACCAAGTAACATGTGGCACACCGTCATAGGCACGACGTCACAATCAATGGTGTCTTCATAAGCGCCAATCTTGAAGGATATCGTGACGGTGTGTTGGATCTTCACATTTCCATTGTCGCTTAGCCATTGCACATGGTAGGGATGGGGGTGTTTCCGGAGCGGGAGGTTGAGCTTGGTGCATAGTTCGGTGCTTGCAAGATTGTGGCAACTCCCTCCATCGATGATAACCTTTATTGACTTGCCATTGATTCCGGCTCTTGTTTGGAAGATATTGCACCTTTGGTCTTCATTTGGAAGTGCATGGGTTGTCAACACTTTGGTCACCACAAGAGAAGGGCTTGCATCATGCACACATAGGACTTGCTCTTGGTCTTCCAAGTCATCTTCTTCATGAGAGGTTGCGGCTTGTACCAAGGCTTCATATTCTCCTTCACTCAAGTATTCCACATCTCCATCATCTCGAGTGATCATAACTCTTGTGTTCTTGCATTCAAAGGATTTATGTCCTTGAGCACCACATTTGAAACAAGTGATGTTACTAGATCCGGTGGAAGCTTTGGAGGACATGGTTGATTGCTCCGGCTTGAAGCTTGTTGTCTTGATGGCGCTTCTTGCTTGCTTTGGGGGATCCTTGGAGGCAAGTGCACTTGTGTTCTTGATGCTTGAGGAGGCATTCATGGCATTTCTTGCGGCGAAGAAGGTCTTTGTCTTTGCACTTGCTAGGTCTTCTCGCACTTGGCGCTCGGCCCTTGTTGCTTGGTGGAGTAGCTCAACCATGTTTTTGTAAGGCAAGAATTCTACTATCCTCTTGACGGGGATGTTCAAGCCATTCAAGAATCTTGCCATAGTTTGCTCTTCTCGCTCATCCACGTTTGCACTCATCATGGTCATGTGCATCTCCTTGTAGTATTCCTCAACGGACTTGTAGCTTTGTTTGAGTTGAGTGAGCTTGTTGAAGAGGTCACGCTTGTGGTGAGTTGGTACAAAGCGGGTGTGCATGACTTCTTGCATCTCTTCCCATGTGTCAATGGGTGCTAGGCCTTCCTTCTCACGCTTCTTGTTGACCTCTTCCCACCAAACATTTGCATATCCTTCAAACTCAAGTGATGCCATGGCAACTTTCTTTGCTTCGGAGAAGTTGTGGATGCGGAATATCTTATCAACCTTGAGGACCCAAGACAAGTATGCGTCGGGATCTTCCTCTCCTAGGAACTTGGGCATGGTGAATTTGAGCTTCCCAAAGATTTCTTCCTCATTGCGGTCATTGCGTCTAGGAGGTGGTCTTTCTTCACCATGGGCTTGACGTTGTTGAGGTTGAGGTGGTGGACGTTGAGCATCTTCATTGTTGTTTCTTTGTTGTTGAGGAGGAGGTGGTCTTCCATGACCTTCATCTTGATCATCATTGTTGTGGCGTTGATGAGGCCTCACACTTTCTTCACTTGATGCTTGGTGATGATTTGATTCTTCCTCCATCTCAACATCTCGTGCTTGATGAGGTGGTCTTCTACCATGAGGGCGATCATCATGATGACGACGGTTGTCTTGACCTTGACGGCGAGGTGCCCTATCACGAAGAGGTTGATCAACATTGATGATGCGGCGGTCTTGGTTCACTTCTTGTTCGGCATTATGGTGGTGCCTTTGAGCATTGACCACTTGAGATGGGCGAGGTTGCCCTTGATGTTGACGTGCCTCTTGTTCTTGGCGGAGCCTTTCTTGCTCACGTGCATGAAGGAGATCTTGATCATGACGAAGACGTTGTTGTTCCTCTTGGAATTGAGCATGGAGATGTTCTTGTTGAAGGCGTTCTTCTTCAAGGCGTAGACGTTCTTGGACAAGTCGAAGTCGTGCTTGCTCCGCTTCTTGAGCTTGTTGTTGAAGCACTTGAGCATCCACATTATGGTGGCGTGGGTCTTGATTGGAATCATGATGCGACGATGTAGGAGCTCGTGACCTTGAGCTATGGGAGCGCGAAGACCTTGAATGTTGTCTTCTATCTTCTTGACGGTTGAGTGTATGGAGGATGTTGTCCAACGCCGTCTTCATTTCTCTTGTTTCTTGACCGTGTATGGCAAGTGTTGCCTTCAACTCATTGCCTTGAGTTTCAATCTTCTCATTGAGTTCTTGAACTTGATTGTTGAGGTCAATCCTTTGCACTTGAGCTCTTTCTTCATAGCGGACATTGGTATCCTTGAGCATGGCTTCAAATTGATTGAGCTTGGCGTGGACGGCTTGAGTAGCTATCCAATGTTGGTGCCGCGTCATCGGTAGTTGGTTCCCTTCTCCACTAGACATGGTTACAACTAAAACAAGAACTATGTGGTGGGTGGTTAGGAAAGACTACCAAGAGTGTCAAAACTTGCAAACCAAAATCGAAAAGGTGTTTCAAGTCGAGGAACAACCGATATGTATGCACACACACAAAACAAAACTCTATATGGTGTTAGGTATGGATGTGGAAAGCCAAATGGAAGAACCAAACGAAAAGTCTATTGTCAAAAGTGGGTAAGATCCAAAAGTCACAAGTCAAAGGCGGTGATCACAAAAGGCATACACAAGGTGGAACACACGCGTGGGACAAAATGGGGTTGGCGCGACGGAAAATGAGCACGAACAAAATTGGTCCTAACGAAGACTACTAGCTCGGTGTCACGCTAACGCAAGAGAGACCGTGGCTTGGTTGCAAAATTGAGAAGCAACAAGATTTGCGCAAGACGCCTCTCTTCTCTTTTCTCTCTTTTGCTTATAAGCTTTGGACTCTTTTGTGTATAGGTGTCACTCGCACTCTTTTCTTTTTCTTTTTCTCCTTTTTTTTTTTATGCTTAGAAGCTTTCTTTTCTCACTATCTATGTAAGTATGTCACACTTCTTTTGCCTATCTTTTCACACGAGCTTGCTTCGTAGCTTTGCTCAACACACGCACACCCTCACGGTCGGGACGCTTGCGCAATGCTTCGCAACACTAGAAAGCCACTCTCGATAGGAAAGGTACGCAAAGCTAAGGCTACAAGTTAAGGGGCAAGTTATACCACTTGATGACGGTGGCCGACGATGTTGAACTTGCTATGGTGGAAGGTGTCAAATGAACCGCTTGGATCCTCGGGGTGCCGTCGTCGTAGTTGATGTTGCGGAAGCTTAGTGGTAGCTGAAATGGCACACACAACGAAGTCCAAACACAAGGGGTTAGTGCCAAAACGAAAAACGAAGAATGCTGTCAAAATTTGCCAGGCGGAACTTCCGGTCTGAGGGCGGAACTTCCGGTCCCAGGCGGAACTTGGTCCTTCCGGCGGAACTTCCGGTCGCAATCAGATGCGGGCTGTTCTTCGATTTGGGCGGAAATCCGGGCCAAAAATCTTCGAATTCGTGGAAAATTTGGCACTAAGAGCGGTGGGAAGGTGGGGGAATTGCAGATCAACACCAAAGACAAGTTTCTATTGGACCAAAACCACCAAAAACTCAACAAATCGCGAGATCCAACCAAGGCCAATTTGGGGCTATTTTTTGGGAAAAATTTTTGGAAAAATTTTTGGGCGAAATTGGTGGAATTGGTGGGTGTGGGGGTCAAATCCGTGGCAACCAAGGAGCTCTTGATACCATATGATAAGGGCTAAGCCCAGGGATGTGCCCGATCTTCACGGATTTGAAGGGATATGTGGGGGTAGGTGGATGAACGCGATGAACACGTGGGGGAAACGCGGGGATACAACACACACACGCACACAATCGAGTTTTCCCTCGTTGGCTCGAAACACCAACTCGATAGAGGTTGCGAGAAAAGACCTTCCGGTAGAAGTCCCGCAAAGAGATCGACTAATCGAAGCTCGGGAGATCTAGAAGGGTGAAAAGACCGGAAGGTTTGATGGAAGTGCAAGCAAAAGACCAAATAGGTAGAAGCGCAAGCAAAAGATCAAACAAACGGTAGAAGTCACCAAAGAGATCTTCACGAGTCGATAGGAGCCGGGTGGCGATACAAGATCATAGATCTAGGTAGGGTTCCACAAGGGTGAGCTAAGCTCAGGTTTTCTTTCAAATCAAGTCTAATCCCAGATCTGAGCCAACTAGGCTATTTATAGGTAGGGGGCGAAGAGTTAAGTTACATCTTGAAAAGTCTTTGGTCTTTCGCGGGCGGAAGTTCCGGTCATCTTGGGCGGAAGTTCTCAGGCGGAAGTTCGGTCTGGGGGCGGAAGTTCCGGCCGGGCAGTTCCTAAGTTCCGACCAAGTTCGAAAGTCGTCCATTTCCTTGCAGGTAACATCCGGGGCCTTTCGTGGACTTTCGGAGCTTGGGCGGAACTTGGGCGGAAGTTCGCCGGGCGGAAGTTCCGGTCCCTCGGGCGGAAGTTCCGGTCCGATGCTTTCTGCGTGCTGGAGGGCATCTTGGGGGCATCTTGGAGGAATCTGGCCGGTTTCCGGTCTGGGGGCGGAAGTTCCGGCCTGGACGCTGTAGCTCCATTTTCATCATTTCAGCTCTCTCTCCAACGTCTTGGTCTCCATGGCTTGTGTCTTGGTCGATGTACCTGATTGAACATAGGGTATTCGCATGAAGTAGCAAGCCATCCAAGGGGGTGTCAAAGTCATAGGTAGAGAGGAGCGAATTCACCTCTTGGCGTAGTGCTTGGGCTCGAGCTCGTGTCATTGGACCACGAGGAGGGCTTGTCGGTCTTGATGTAGTGTCGACCTTGGGTGGGGCTGCAGCCCCCGTAATGGAGCACGAACTTCACGGAAGAGCAACCGCCGCTCTCTTCGTCAGTAGACCTCTACATATAAGGTTTCCGACGGCCGACACCATTAATCTCTTCTCTCCTCACCATCCTCTGTCACCAGGAGCGATATCTCTTGGCCATCGGACACCGACGGCGAGGGGAAATCGCCTTGATGGTGCCATTGGTGGGACCGAGCTGCATCGTCCAGCAGCGACGATTCCCCGCCGCCGTCCAGCGAGGAGGAATGGGATGAAGGCGAGGAGGAGGACGAAGAGGCGAGGCGCCCCGAGGAAGAGGCAGGGAGGATAAGGAGGAGGAGGAGGAGGAGAAGGAGGAGGAGGCTGAGGAGGAGGAAGAGGAGGAAGAGGCTGAGGACGCGGCGGCCCGGGCGAATGCGAAGGCGCCGGCGAGCGACGATGAGGTCTCAACTTCCTCCGACACATCGAAGGACACCGGCTCTACGGAGGATGTGTCGAGCCGGAAGCGTCGCCGCCAGGACGATGAGGCGGGACCATCTAGGAAGAAGAAGTAGTTTAAGTTTGTTTTAAAGTCTTTATATGTAATTTTTATGTTTATTCGAAGGTTTATATGCAATTTGTCTATGTTGCACTCAAAGCTTTCGTTCGACGAGGGTATTGCCGTAGAATTACAAATTTCGCCGGAAACGCAGACGTGCCGTCTATCGGGAAGACGAGGGTATTGCCATAGAAACCGGGCCTTTGTCGCCGACAGGTCGGGGCCACCAGATGGTTCACGCGCTTTTCTCTCGTCCGGAGTCCCCGAGCGCTCCCCGGGGGGGCGGGGATGGCCTGGGCTCTCCGGACGGATGAAAGGCCTAATCCGGACGAAATCGATGAGCCGGAGGCGCGACTGAGCCGTTTTCGTCCATCCGGATGGAAAAAAGAAAGGCGTCCTGGGGGCCTCGTCTGGGAGACGGAAGCACATGAAATAAGAGGAACCCATGTATTATTGTGAGAATAAAATATGGATGGGGCGAGGTTTATATTGACACGGTATAGGTCGTGTTGATCATTTCTGGAGATTCATATGGACGCAAAAAACAACAATGTTGAAAACCTTTCTCCCTCCCACCTGAAGACATGACTAGTATAGTCAGATGGCCACTCTCTCCAGTATGTCGGTCCATTGATTTATTTGCATAATTCCACTTAACTGTCACACTAATATTGGTCATACCTACCTAGTCTGTTTTCCATCCAGCAAAGTACTACCTCCGTCCCTAGCATAAAATAAAGACGCTGATGGTGGTGGTGGGCGTGGCTGCGACGGCTCGGACATGGAGGATAGTTTGATTCAGTCAGCGTCGATTTTGTAGTACTGTATTATAGGTTGGTTCTTTTTTATTTTCTGTTGCTATCGAAATTCGAAAGAAAGCAGCTTCGTTGTGGTAATTAATCTGCGTGCATGTGCGGAAAGCAGGTAAACATGGAAAGAGGCCGGGAAAAATAAAGGAAAGGGCTGATTCGAGGCCTAACGAAACCTGTTCGCCTCGAGCGCTCCCGCGGGCGCTCGGGCGAACCCTCCGCGCCGCGCCTAGACCTCTCCCCCTCCTCCCCCCGCCGCGCCGCCGGCTGAAGCCGCCGGGCAAAGCCTGGCCGGTGCTGGCGGCGGCGGACTCTCCCTCCCTCCTCGGTCGTCGCGCGGGCGGCGTGACCGGAGGCGCTGTCCCCGCGCGGATCTCGGCGCATCCGGGGTGGGCTGGCCGGCGGCCTGTGGCCGGCGAGGTCCGCGCTCCTCGAGGCGGCGTGGAGAGCACTGCGGGTGCCGTCTCCGTGGGAGGCGGAGGCGGGCTGCTCGGGTGCTTCTCCGACGAGATCTGATCCGGCGGCGGCCGGCCCTACCGACGACGGCGGGGACGACGGCGCGACGTCTTGGCGCAGCAAGCAGGTTTGGTGGACGTGTGGGGGCGGTTGGACAGCCGCGCCGGCGGATCTGGGCCAGGGGGCCCGATCTGGGTCCGCAGCCCGACCCGCCCGTCCCTTCCGGCGGTTGCCATGCCACCCCAGGGGGGTCTGCTGGCACGTTGGGCCGTCGGCACGGAGGGTCGTGTCTGGCGGAGGGCCGTCCGCCTGCTGTCTTCTGGCCTCGGCCTTCTTCGGGTGTGTCCCAAGTTTTGTCAAGGTGGTGCCTTTCGCTGCGCGGGTGCAAGATCGAGGATGCCGGGGCGGCGGCCCTGGAAGGTGGGAACCTTGTGGGTTGGCGGGCGAGCCCGAGGTTCTGGTGCTGGCTGGGGCCATGGACATGGGGTTGTCATGGTTCTTAGCGAGTTGAGTTCTGTGGGGGTGTGGTGGCAGTCACCTCGGTGGTGGCCCTGGCCATGTCTGGGTGGTGGAGAGGTGTTGCCGAGAGGAAACTCTCGCCCTGGTTCTTCCAGGGCCACGACGGCGGCGTCCACGGACGTCGTCTCCTTCTTGAAGGCGTCGTTGTGGCTTCTCCCTGCCCCCTTTCGTGCTCCGGGTGAAAACCCAAGATCCCCGGATCGGGCGGTGGCGGCACTCCGGTGTCGTGCTCTTCTTGAAGACACCGTCTTGGAGCCCACATCACAAGGCTCTCCGACGGTCGTGTCGGAGGTGACTCTTCGGCGATCTTCGGCAAGGCTTGCTCCGTGCCCTTCCCTTGTCGAGCTTCCTTGGCGCTGTTGTTCGGTTTGTGAGCATCTTGGCTCGGTCCCCGGTGGTGGTCGGCTTCCGGTGGTGTTTCTGCGACTTTGTTGGCGCGCGTGAAAATGGCTCGAGTGAGCTCCGACCACCTGTAGACTCCACCTCTCCTCCGAGCCTCGTAGGCGCGTTGGCTGAGCTTGTTGGTTGCGCTTCCGGCTGTAGCTTCTTCGGTAGTTCGTGTGGGTGTGTGGTGTCGTTATGTAAGGGGTTCAGCACTTTGTATCAATCTCGCCGTTCGTGGCTTTGTTAATTCAAAGTTTTTTTTGATGCCTCTCATCGGTGGTACAGCTGTAGTATCTGAACTCATGTCACACACACACACCACACGCACGCACACCCCTAGTACACAAGCTAGACCTACAACTACACACACGGAGCACACGTGTTTTGGGTTCTGACAGTTGTGGCACGAACACGTGTGGGAGGCCCGAAAGATTTATTTTACTGCTCCTAATGAACAGTAACCGCTGGCACTGTTCCTAATGAACAGTGTCGCAGGGGTGAGACACCCGAAATTCGTCCCCAGAGGGAATCGAACCCGGGCGGGCTGGCAGGCCACTGCCGTGCCTAGCCACCGCGCTATGCGCGCGTTCTCTGTTAATTCAAAGTTGGGCACTTGAGTGCCTTTTATTAAAAAAAAATAAAGGAAAGGAAGAAAATGGAAACGACGCATTGGGAGGGCGTGCGAGAAGCGGTGGATCCAGGCTGGCAACCAACTCGATGGAACCGTGTCGTTTCGTTGGGTCCAACTCCAAGTTGCGCGCGCGTACGTGTACGTGTACGTGTGCACGATCGAGTTAATTACTCCTTTCTTTTCGGCTTCCACGCTCGGGTTGACTGTTCGATGGTCCTTTCGCCCGCGTGCAGGTAAACGGAAGAAGCAGGCGAGGACAACGCGTCGCTGGTTGGCACACCACGGACACGCGTGGCTACACGCAACACTGAAGCCGCCCCACTCGCCCGCAGCGGCAGCGCCCGAATTAACGCCGCCATTAACACGAATCGCGCGATCCTCGTTCTGATCCCCTTTTTCATGGCCCCCGCCGTAATCCTCATCGCGCCGCCGGCGCAGTCGAACCCTCCATTCTCCAGCCAACAATGCACGGATCGACCGAGGATTCCACGAGGCCAGCCACTGCCAACTCAATGTCCCTCACCGCCGGCGAGGAGCTGCTCCCGAACAAGCTGCGGCTGTCCTGCTTCCACGACGCCGGCGCCGAGGCGGAGGCGTCCATCCTCGCCGAGCTAGGGCGGCCGATGTGCATGGACATAATGCACCTGTACGAGGAGGCGCTCGGCAGGCTCCCCATCGCCGACATGCCGGAGCTCTCCGCCTGCGTTGTCCGCGGCGGGCACTGCATCGGCCTCCTCGACCCGGTGTCTAACATCATCCTCAACGCCCTCAATCTCCTGTGCCGTCGCAGGTGCACCGGCGCTACCACCGGCGGCAAGAAGAACAGGGGCAAGGGGAAGGAGCGACCTTGCGACGCAGCGCCTTCATGCCTGCTCGTAGCTTTGCAGTCCAACACGGGCCTCATCGCCTTCATGCGGACCTACTTCCGGTACCTGTCCGAGGGGCAGGCCAGGCGCTACCTCCGCCTGGCCGGCGCCGACCTCGCCGTCGCCGTCCACCTAGGCGAGCACCAGCAGTTCACTCCTCACGCCACCACCGGCGCCCCCCGCGACCTCTGCAGCGGCAGGACCCAGTTCGCCCTCAAGGTCGCCGCGACCAGAGCGGAGCACCCCGTGCCCGACGACCTGGCACTGCTCGCGAGGCTGCTCGTCCCCTTGAATAAAGACCACGCCGCGCCCCTCGCCGCCGTGCTGGACAAGGGGCGGCCTCTCAGCGTCCGCGACGTCAACGGCATCCTGGATTTCTTCCGGCTGCAGCACTGCGCGGCCTCCCCTGCCGTCCAGGTCACCTTCCACCGCAGCCCTCAGCCAGCGGACACGGAGATCAGGAGCTTGTTATTTGGAGCAGAAGCAGCTGCCCACTTCTTCTGTCCCGTCGGCGAGAACCACGTCGCCGACGTCGTCATCTCGCGCCGTGGCGATGAACCCGTATCTAGCATCAGCGACTTGCGGACTCCGGACGAGATGAAACACAAGTTATCTGCCTGTCTGGATGCCGCCGCCGCCACCATTGCCAAGTGCAAGTGCAGTCCTCCACCACCACCATTGGCAATTGGAAGAAGTGATCTTCCTACTACCACACCTTCCACCACTGCACGCGAGTGCGATCACACCAGGTATCTGAAGGCACGCCTCGCCGACACAATCCATGCTCTCTACATCAACGCTTTCTCGCTGCTGCCGCACAAGGCGCTCCACAGGCACCTCCGCGGAATCCTGGTTGCAGGGCATTGCTATGGCCCCATGGACCCTGCGTCCAACATAATTCTCAATGCCATCTGGTACGACACTGTATTCCCTCAGCCGGAGATGGACGCTGGGTTTGAGCCGGACATTCTCGACAGCGAATCTATGCTTCGCGTGGAGGTCCGCTCCCTCGAAAGCCTTGTTGCCTTGGTCTCCATAGCCACTGGCGTTTCAGACCACATGGCCGTCGAATACCTTTGCTACAAGCAGTGTGACCTATCTGCGGTGTTACAGACGGCAACAGACGAGGTGTGCTATAAGGCTTATGTTTGTGCAGGCCAAGCTGGAAAACATCCCAAGCATTTGGAGCTTGCAGCATTTCTCATGTCCATGGCCCATAATGCCCTAAAAGACACCCTGCTGACTGATAAAGCAATGAGAAAAGGCAATATCATTTCTGATGCAGTTATGGAACAAGTGTACAAAATAATAGAAGACCAGACCTCCTCCATTTCACCATCAGTTGATCATCCTAGGCTATGCCCACCGGCCCGGAAGATGCTAGCATCTAGGAAGGATGAATTTGTCAAGAAGCAGAAGTTCCTTGGTCGAGTCTTGGGAGAATTGCTGCTTCGATACTCGAATCAGCATCCTTGGGTAATTATATAATTCAGCTCTTGATAGCTTGCTGTAGTAGCTTGGACAAAGACTTTTGTTAGGGGGGAGGGGTGGGGAAAATTTTCTATTCTTACGAAAGTTTTCTTAAGCTTCTTCTTCATCCGAATTAATCTTGGACAAAAGGTAGGAAAAGCTTTGAATTGCTTCTTATAGTCCATGTTCAAAAATTGTTTTGGAATTGCTTTTTTTGTTCGTAAGAGAAAAAAGTGCTTCTTTTAGGATGACATGCCATCTCTTGATTGTTATTTTGATAGAACCTACAAATTACAACCTAACCCTGCCTTACTTAGCTTAAATTTGATTGTTGTAGGAACCTGTTCCGAGGCTAGATGTGATATGTGGTGTGAAGAAAGACTACAGCAGGCATTCAAAGTTCTACCATGTCAATTTCTTGGTATACTATGATGATGTTTCTTCAGCCCGTGTGCTCTTTTTTGCTGAAGTGTGGGTGTCGAGCTTTCAGGCCAAACTTAGCACAGCTGTGAATCTGGTAAATGGACCATGTATTAGATATGGTCGCCAAGTTGAATCTAATGTGCAGTTCACCAAGGTTTATAGTATATCTAGAAAGGAATCAGAAACTTCATTTTGTTGTCCACTACCTCATTACAGTCCAGATTGTCCATACCTTGGTAAGTGCATTTCTGTCTTCTGAACTTCCTGGAATCTAACTTTGGATTGATTTATTTTAATGTATCGATTATAACAGACTTGAGATCATTTCTAGGGATGCCTCATGCATGTCTTAATATCCTTTTATTCACATGCAGGACGTTGCACTTATTGTGAGCCTATTTCATGCAAAATTGTGCATCCACCATCTGGGAATCATACCGGGGCAAACTCCAGTCAACTTGGAGAACTCTTTGGATATTTGAATTTACGTGATTATAAGCCTTCTGCTGCGGATAGCATAACGGAGTCAGATTCTGTGTACTTTGATTGTCATAGGGACACCAAGTTTGCAGAAGGTCTCAATGGCAGAAGCTCTTTGGCGGAGAAGAAGGCGTTGATCATCCGCTGATCCTAATTAGGTGGAGGAATAGTTGTTTGCACTGTGCCAAAGGTACACTCATTAATTTAATCAACCGTATTGGTCGAGAGGTACTAGGGTTCTTTGGACTACAGTTGTAGGATTAATAGTGTTGTCATGGCTCATTACACCGTAACTTCAAAAATACTTCTTAATTTTAAGTTAAGTTTCTTCCAGCTCCTTCGTTGAAAATCTTTGCTTTTTCATTGATAGTAAAATAAAATACTATCACTCCTTAAAATGGCTCTAATGTCCTTGCATATTATTGCAGACTTACATGGCAGATTTATATGTATGATTTTCAGTACATCTGTAATATATCACGTGCACTAGCATGCCTTCAATATCATCTACTCCCTCCGATCCTTCAATTGAAACCACGACACTTATTATGAATCGGAGGTAGTTGATCATCGTTATCAGTTCTTCCAGAAGATCATTAATGCATATAGAACTTATCTCTGATTGTCTGCAACTCTCTAAGTGCATCTCCAATTTGAATGCGTTCACTTGGCGTCTCCTTTGAGCACGAAATACCAATCTGTAGAATGGACATGATGTGACTAATTCTCGTGTCTTTGCTGTTGTGATAGTCCCCAACAGTTTCTTTGCCGTTATTTTCTGCTTTTAATAGGTCTTGGTCAATGACATTAGCTGCTTGGTTTGGCAGTGCCATTTGTACGTGCTTATGAAGGCTAAGCATTTCTCCAAATTCAGAGCCTGTTGGATTTCTTCCAGTGAACATCTCGAGCAGCAGTATACCGTAGCTGTAGACATCACCATATATGGAAGCTTCGTTGCCAATTCCATACTCTGAAAGTGACAAACATAATTTACTAAATAAGCATCCTTAGATGGAGATAAATTGTAGAATTCGCATGCAGTGACTATGCAATATATGGGAGTAGTCGAGTAGAGTTATACAAACCTGGAGCAACATAACCAATTGTTCCTCTTATTGCATTCCGGCTAGTTGACTTATCTAACTTGTCACTATGCTCTTCATGTAGGAACCTTGCAAGCCCGAAATCGCCAACATGAGCAACCATGTCATCGTCCAGGATAATATTGCTTGGCTTGAGGTCACAGTGAACAATTGGAAATGGCTTGTGGTGATGTAAATAGTCGAGTGCAGAGGCCACATCCATGGCAATTTGGAGTCTCTCGATGAGATCTAGCACCTTAGGTTCATTATCTTCCTCAATATGCTTGTATAACCACTGATCTAGATTACCATTTGGCAGAAACTCAAATACAAGAGCCTTGAAGTCACCACCTCGGGAGTCAATACTGGAGCACACTGTTATAACCTTCACAAGGTTCCGATGGCGAATACATCTCAAAGCCTCACATTCTGCTTCGAAACTCCGTGATGCGCCAGCTTGTTGCAGGTTGAGTACCTTCACTGCAACCACAACTTGTTGGCCAGAAATTTCCATTCTTCCCTTGTATACTGCACCAAAGCTGCCTACCCCAATGAGGTTCTCTGATGTGAAACCATCGGTTGCCCTGGCCAATTCAGCATAAGAAACTCTGGTGTGTTCCTTATTGGAGAAAGAGATATGTGGCTTTGCTCTTCTTAGCTTACTCCTTTTCCATAACATGAACAATGTGAATAGTAGGACCAACAGAATTGCGACTCCTGCTGTGACAATCATGACAAGCTTTGAAGATATTCTCCTTTTAGTGAAGCTGGAGCACATTTTCAAATTCAGTTGAGGGATCCCACCACACAAAGCATTGTTTCCCATGACCGAGGTTGCAGTTGCATTGAGTAATATCCCATCTTTTGGAACTTCACCTTCAAAATCATTGAAGGAAAGATTTAAAGTAGCGAGACCTTTCATACTACCAAGGAACCCAGGGATGCGACCAGATAAATTATTTTGAGAAAAATCAAGCACCAGCAGGCCCCGTAACTGTCCTAGTGACGGTGGAATTGTCCCCTCAAGGAGGTTCCCAGACAAATTGAGATACTGCAGTGCTTGGCAGTCTCCTATACTGGTAAGAATCTTCCCTGAAATCATATTATCAGAGATATCGAGCTCACCTAGATTCCTGAGATTCCACGCTTCTGAAGGCAAAGTCCCAGACAATGAGTTATGCGCAAGGTGCATGGCACTCGACAAGGTTGAGATGAAGAAAAGTTCCTTAGGTACTGGACCAGAGAGATTGTTGTAAGAAAGATCCAGTTCTTCCAAAGGACAGTTGCTGAGAGAAGAAGGTATGGCTCCACCGAGCGCATTAATATCGAGGAAAAGGGTTGTAAGTTTTGTAAGATTTCCAATAGCTGCTGGGATGGGTCCTGACAAACTGTTGTTCCACAAAGATAACCGATTCAACTTCTCCAGCTTACCGAGAGATGCTGGAATAGTGCCCTGGAGAAGATTACACTCCATGTCAAGTTCATCCATGTTGATGTAGTTCCCTATCGTTCCAGGTATTCTTCCCGCTATACTGTTGTATGCAATGGCAAGATACGTCATCTCCGTCGACAAATTACCGATTGATTTCGGCAGCACGCCTTGGAGCCTGTTGTTGCTAACATCCAACAATGTCATATCGCTGCAGTTGGTGAGAGTGGTCAGGAAGGCCCATTCGGCATCGTTGGCTGCTTCAAGCTGATTCCCCGCGAAGTTGACCACAGACAGCATCTCCTGGCGAGCTCCGAGGCACCGGGGATCGTTCCGGTTAGGAAGTTATTTACCGTCTGAACCATCTGGAGCATGGAGGCATTGCACAAGGACGGCGGGATCATGCCATGGAACTGATTATCAGATACGAGGAACATCTGCAGATTTTTCATCGTGTTGCCCATATCAAGCGGAAATCCCCCGGTGAGGTTGTTGCTCTGTACGTTGAGCATCTCAAGAGAGGACAGGTTGAACAATGAAAGTGGCAGGGGGCCTTCAAGCTGATTGTTGTCCAGATAAAGCTCGGTGAGGGTGTGGAGGTTCCCGATGGCATCCGGAACCGGTCCGACGAGCTTGTTCTCCGCAAAGGAGACGATGCTAAGCGACCGGAGATTTCCTATGGATTCCGGGATGCGCCCTGCAAAGCCATTGCTCTGGAGGTCCAAGGATGTCAGCGAGGAGAGGTTCCCTAGCCAAGAAGAGATGGTTCCTCCAAGGCTGTTCTGTTCCAAATGAAGAGTGGTGAGAGATGACAGGTGCTGCAACGAGGATGGTATGCTCCCGGCCAGCCTGTTCGAGTTGGCGGTGAAAGCGGTTAACGCCGACAGGTTCCCGAGCGAGGCTGGGATGGGGCCTGACAGCTGGTTGGAGCCGAGGCCGAGGCCGACGAGGCTGCCAAGCCTGCCGATCTGCCAGGGGATCTCTCCCGTCAGGTTGTTGAACTCTAGGACGAGCAGTTTGAGGCTGGCGAGGCTGCCGACGTCGGAGGGGATGCTTCCGGTGAGCCTGTTCTGGCCGAGGTCGAGCGCCTCCAGGTTCCATTCTTCCCTTGTAGACTGCACCAAAGCTGCCTACCCCAATGAGGTTCTCTGATGTGAAACCATCGGTTGCTCTGGCCAATTCAGCATAAGAAACTCTGGTATGTTTCTTATTGGACAAAGATATCTGTGGCTTTGCTCTTCTTAGCCGACTCCTTTTACATAACACAAACAATGTGAATAGTATGACCAACATAATTGCGACTCCTGCTGTGACAATCATGACAAGCTTTGAAGATATTTTCCTTTTATTGAAGCTAGAGCACATTTTTAAATTCAGTTGAGGGATCCCACCACACAAAGCATTGTTTCCCATGACCGAGGTTGCAGTTGCATTGAGAAATATCCCATCTTTTGGAACTTCACCTTCAAAATCATTGAAGGAAAGATTTAAAGTAGCGAGACCTTTCATACTACCAAGGAACCCAGGGATGCGACCAGATAAATTATTTTGAGAAAGATCAAGCACTAGCAGGCCCCGTAACTGTCCTAGTGACGGTGGAATTGTCCCCTCAAGGAGGTTCCCAGACAAATTGAGATACTGCAATGCTTGGCAGTCTCCTATAATGGTAGGAATCTGACCTGAAATCATATTATCAGAGATATCGAGCTCACCTAGATTCCTGAGATTCCACGCTTCTGAAGGCAAAGTCCTAGACAATGAATTATGCGCAAGGTGCATGGCACTCGACAAGGTTGAGATGAAGAAAAGTTCCTTAGGTACTGGACCAGAGAGATTGTTGTAAGAAAGATCCAGTTCTTCCAAAGGACAGTTGCTGAGAGAAGAAGGTATGGCTCCACCGAGCGCATTAATATCGAGGAAAAGGGTTGTAAGTTTTGTAAGATTTCCAATAGCTGCCAAAGGTACACTCATTAATTTAATCAACCGTATTGGTGGAGAGGTACTAGGGTTCTTTGGAATACAGTTCTAGGATTAATAGTGTTACCGTGGCTAGTTACAACGTAACTTCAAGAAGTACTTTTAACCGTCGCCGACATGCCGGAGCTCCCCGTCGCCGACATGCTGGAGCACACTGTTATAACCTTCACAATAATATGACTCATCAGAACAGCAGTTCTATTTTGCAACATACCAAACCATTAAATATTATTCTTGAGAAAGCAACTTGTAATATTTTCACCATACCAGCCTTTCTTCGAAAAAAAATCTTCTGCTAGCCACGCCGTAGCCAAGCGTCCAAAGTCTTAAGTCGCGAATATTCACGCGAGCGCACGCGCTATTTAAGCGTTTGTGTGTGTGTGCACTTAGCATAGCTCCCTCTTCTCACATCACTCAAGTGGGTAATGAGAGCTCCCCTTATAAGGGGGTCAAGATGTTTCCCCACTAGCAAGGTGGGACTAAACTCCCACATGACACCACTGCTCACACTTGTGAATTTTAGTTTGGGCCGATGGGCTCGTGCGTGAGCTTGTAAATGGATGGTGAAACACTCACATGCCAGTACTTCATTGATTGCACTGAAGAGCCCATCATTGCTTCTACTGGTATACCTAGTACGCTCTCTTTTTTAATGAAAAACGAACATATGCACAGAGTGAACTAGTTCATGCGACACGTTTTGCCGGCGTGGCGCGATGCACATATCTTGCTAGGAAATTAGGACTATGTTTTTTTAAGTACGTAGTTTCCAAATAAATATAGGCTTTTTAAAGATATAACAATAGCATGTCTCCAACACTGATTAAAAGCTAACTATCGCGCACAAGTGAGTCTGAGGGGCAAAACCTCTCCATGGCTAAAAGCTAATTTGACTAACTCAAATCACCATGGAGGAGCATGGGAATCGTCACATGTACTTGCAGTTGCGTACACAAAAGTCCAACGAGGCGTCCGTGCAGACGTTTCGCCTTGCTCACCCGGAACTCGTGTAGGCGGTGTTAGACTACTTCTACGCCGAGAGGGGTGCGAAGAAGCTAGTTTGGTATAATAAGAAGGACGATGCCTTCTAGGAATCACTTGGGGCCTCCCCCGGTGATGGCGATGACTTCTGGGTGATCTAGTCTAGGGAGTGTCGAGGTCGAAGTGCCGGAGTAGCGTTGTAGTTGATGTCTATGTAGTGTCGAAGTTGAGTCGGGGTAGCATAGAACTAGTGTCAGAGTGTCTATCTATCGAAATGTGTCGAACTGTCAACGTGTCCATATACTGAACTATCAAAACGGAAATGTGTGTCCAAGTATCAATCTATGTGTCAAACTTGAATTATTTTTGAAATGTGACAAACTTTTGAAGTTTCTACATTTGAATGTGTTTGTCGATGCCCCATATTCGATCATCTAAAAAATACTCGAAGCCCCAATTTACATTATGTGGAAACATGTGCCCTACATTTGGCACCCGAAAACAAGTCCCTAAAGGTGCTTTTTCGTGTACCTAATTTTGCATCATTTGTTAGGGATGCTCTAATCATGCAAGGTTAAGAAAAATTTAGAGCATCCATTATAAATACAGAAAAACTTACATTTCAAAGTAGGACCATAACATTTTCTAAGAAGACCTAGACACAACGGACTACGTGCCCCGTCCGTCTCAAACATATATTCGTAAAATCCATAGAGCAAGAAACGAAGAGTTGAGAAATAGCATGACACGGAGATCATCCTCAAGTGTGTATACAATCCCGTTGACCTTTGCATAGTCATGTCTTGATGCCCCCTCCTCTTCATCTTGCATCTGCAACACCTGATATTCAACAAGGAACCACTTCATGAAAAAAGGCATTGACACTGTAGCTGTGTTACCGCGCGAGTGCTCGAACCCTATGGAGTCGTTGATACAAAGAAATTCAAGGCTACCACCCACGAACTCCTCCACACGTCGGTGGAGATGAGGATAACAACACGGGAGGGCGGTGCCCCGCACGAGCTGACCACCATCAACATCTAGCACTAAATACACCGTACTCGCATACAATCCCGCATGAAATAATAGGTTGGCATGCACTTTACTCGGCCATATGCTCCCGCATACACCTCTCTAGGTCACAATAGCCTTCTGACATATGTAAACCCTATTTCCATCTCTCTACCATCCGGTCACACGTACACCTCTCTTGGTCAACCAGCCACACATCCACCTCTCTTGGTCATCTCGCACCTTAGACCCATCTTCCATCAAATAACCGTATACACCGCTCTTAAGTCACGGATATGACGCGAATTAATGTGAATATGAGAGCGAGCACGCGTGTGTGTAGTGTACACCTAGCATATATAGATCTCTCTTGTCATCCCATTCAAACAGACCATGAGAGCTCCCCTTATAAGGAGGTAAAAATCTTACTCCATTGGCAGTGTGGTACTAAACTTTCACATGCCCCTACACCCCCTTGGTTGTCCACACATTTTCTGAAATGTAGTTCGGGCCGAGGCCCATTATTCTAAATAGGCTGCCTTACGATGCAACCTGAAATCTGATAGATAGTAGTAATAATTTGTGCATGCTTTTCTTCAATTTGTGTATGGTAGTAAATATGTACATATGTTACCTCCTAGCACTTTATTAGATGCATACACATACATATGGTGTGATGTGCGCAGGGTTTGGCTCGCCCGTTCACGTACGCATATCCAAGTAGCTAGTACAGTGGTACACATACATATGATATGCTAGTACATTAGTACTTAGCAAGTTATAATCCAATTAGCTAGCTAATAGTGCATGTCGTAAACGCATCTATAACATGACGTCGGGCGAAAGCACGATCTCCACGACGAAGGCGTCGGGCAAAAGAACGATCTCCATGGCGCTAGACTGCATGAAAACTGCAGCTGGGAGTAGCAGAGGGTCACGGAAGCGCAGCTTGGGCTGATCAGCCGTTGTTGGGCCACTTTAGAGGACTTCTGTTCCTGATAGCAGGAAGTGCAACGAGGAGTGCTAGGAGCACCGGGAAGCCTCACAAAGTGTGAGTGCTACACATTTGTGAGCCCTACTGAAGTCACGCTTCTCCCTATGCACGCCACGATTGCTCGCCGGCCGCCTGCCCATGACGATGCTCACCGGGTACGATAGGCTCGGCAGGTACGCTCCTTGCCGTGCCAGCCATGATGCTAGCTAAAACACCCTTTACCCCTTGAGCATTGGATCATACGCCACGATGTATACATATGTGAGCCAGGACGGCGATTGTCTCGCCGAGGTTGTCCACCTCCCAGTCGGCGGGCACTACATATGTGATTTCGTATTTGTCTACCAAGTTGTTGTCTGCGCCTGGCTCTGGCACTGAGCAGCCATGTTCGAGGAAGAGGAGGAGGATGGCGAGGTCGGGGCTCCACGGCTAATGGTCCTTGTCTGTGGTGAGGCACCCAAGTGGAGGGGAGGGTAGCTTGACAACAATGGACATGGTGGCGAAGTAATGCAAGCTCCCAACTTCCGAAGCTGGGGCGGGACTTTACGTGCATGGAAGTTAAATAGAACTACTCCCTCCGTTTCAGTTTACTAGTCGTAAATTTAACCAACTTAACATAAGATATATATTTAAAAAAAATATACCATGAGAAACTTTATTTTTTATTTGTGTTATATAATTTAGATTATATACAGTATATCAAATTGACGACCTAGATACACGTGCATGCCTAGTAAACTGAGATAGAGGGAGTACATAACATAATGAGCACTCGTTAGCCAGCGCCTTGATCAAATAATCAGCTTTACGTGGGTTTCCAAGCCATGCACATGGCGCTTCTAGGATGTGCGTGCATATAATGTTACATATCCCGAAAACACTGTAAGACCACCTCCACCTCCGAAAATGGGCGGGAAAACTCCAAACGGAAAAAGTGTCTGCCTATTGATCAGTCCATGGGTGTTGGAAGAGAAAAAAGACCTGCGATGTGGCAAATCACCATCCATGGACAGCGAGGAGACCTGCACTATTGAAAACGATGTGTGATCTAAATAATAAAATAAGGCAATTCTTGTCAAAATGGTGTCTTTATAATAATAATAAAAAATTGTCCTTGTAATCTGGGATATAATAAAACCCTTGTAACAAAATTCCTCTTAATCAAAAAGGCAATTCTTAGGCACATGTCTTAGGTGCACACGTTCGCTCCAACCAAGGGAGGTGGTTCAGTATTAAACTAAATACTCGCAATCACATTCAGCACAATTTATAGTGGTATCACCCCAACATCACCCGTGTCGCTCCTGAGCGGGCGACCCGGGGGCGACCTCGAAACCCTAGCCGCCGGGGCTCCTTCCGGCCATCCTCGCCGCCGTCGCCGCTGGATCCTGCCGCGGTGGTGGCGGCGCTCGTCTCCCGAAGGGAGCGGGCACCATGCTGGGCCCCTGAGCGGAGGAGCTTGCGTTCTGCTGGCGCGGGAACGCCGATGCGGCGGCCCCAGAAACCAGCTCATCGACGGAGTTCTCTTGGGGCGGCGACGACGACAGTTGGTCTCGGTGGCGTCGCGGTGCGTTGGGGGGGGGCGACCCAATGGCGTGTCGTCCGGTGGTCGGTGCTGGCGCGCGGGTGGTCAGCGGCTGGTCGCGGCGTGCGACGGCGGCCTGTTCTGCGGCGAGCGGTGCTGGCCTACATCGACGAGGTGCAGCGGCGCTGCTGGTTGCAACAGGCAGGGTGGTTTGGCGGCGCTCGGGCCCAATTCCAGATTTGGCCCCTGCGATTTGGCTTCAGCAGGTGGATGCCGGGGCGGCGGCCCAGGGATGGGTGGCTGCCGGCGTGGTGCTGTGGTGGATGGCCATGGTCGTCGGACCTGGGTCCTTCTTGCATATCTGCCGGCTGGTTGTGGTGGTTGTGGCCGTTGGATCTTGAGGTGCTTCAGCTGACGCGTGCCAGGGTGTTGTTCGGTGGAGATTGATGTTGGGAACCCGTGCTTGCCGCACCCTTGGTGGTGTGTTGGAGTTCCGAGTGAAATCTCTAGCATTGACTTTGTCGGTGCCGGCTGCGGCGGCACATTCGTCATGTCGTATTCCTTGTTGGAGGCGTTGGCCGTGGAGCTCCATTCATACACTTATGGGTTTCTCTTCTCCGGGAGAAATCCTAGCTCCGGTTTCTTGGGCGGGCGATGGCGCCGGCTACGTCGCGACCTTCTTGGAGGCGTCGTCTAGGAGGGTTTGTTCAGTTGCTGGCTTGTGGTTCTCTCATCGTTGGATTGGTGGATGTTGGGGCGGCGGCTTTGAGTGGAGGATGTTTGCAAGTCGAGGCGGCGGCCTTGGAATCCACAGCAGGTGGCAGCTTCATGGGGCGAAGTTGTTGTCCTTTGTTACTTGGGCGATGATCTGGTGTCGCTAGTTCGGCGAGATTGTCGGCCCGGTCAACGCGGCTCAGCGGAGGCGGTTCGACTTTATGTCAGTGGCGGAGCCAGGCCAACAAACATGTGTAGTCACTTTTGAACTGTGTAGTCAAATACACGAATTTTTCATTATTTTTTGCATAGGTTTAGTCTGTATTGCCAAAAAACAGTGTAGTCAATTGACTACACTGCTTAGGTGTGGCTCCGCCACTGCTTTATGTCAGGGGGCGGTGGCCCTGGATGTTGGTGCGGCGGCCGTGGTCTGCGAGCGGTGTGCTGGGTTGCGGTTTGCCGAGTCGTGCGGCGTCGTGGCTCCGAGTGCGAGCTGCGGTATGTCGGGATGGCAGTCCCGGAAGGTGGTGTTGGTGGTCTCTGCGCCGGGCGTGGTGGGTCAGTTGGATGTCGGGGCAGCGGCCCCGAGAGCTTGACAGTGTTGAGGACATCGACCTTGTGTCACGAGGGCGACAAGATCGTTTTGGCGCAGTTCTTTGAGAGGTTCGTCTTCAGCTATGTTGGAGTGTCCTGTGTCTGCTCCTCCCATAGTAGGCACGGCGTCTTCTCTCCGGCTTGGTTTGAAGGCAAGCTGGTCTTGGCGAGTGTGTCGTCTTCTTGTATAAGTGGTGGGTTTGAGTGGGCTTAGCCCCGTGGTGTCTTGTTGTATGGTTGAGGCAAAGCTTTTGCCTCCGTTTAAAAAACAATTTATAGTTGTATTTTATTAAGGGAAAAGGTCCATTGTCCGATCATGAAATTTTGACATAAAGAAATAATATGCGCATAAGAAAATATACGCAAGAGTATTAATGTGAATACAAATCAAGCACATGAAATAAGAGGAAACCATATGTATTATTGTGAGAATAAAATATGGATGGGGCGAGGTTTATATTGACACGGTATAGGTCGTGTTGATCATTTCTGGAGATTCATATGGACGCAAAAAACAACAATGTTGAAAACCTTTCTCCCTCCCACCTGAAGACATGACTAGTATAGTCAGATGGCCACTCTCACGGTATGTCGGTCCATTGATTTTATTTGTATAATTCCACTTAACTGTCACACTAATATTGGTCATGCCTACCTAGTCTGTTTTCCATCCAGCAAAGTACTACCTCCGTCCCTAGCATAAAATGATGGTGGTGGTGGGCGTGGCTGCGACGGCTCCAACATCGAGGATTTTCAATGGTGGTGAAGAGCATGGCATCGACTCGCATGTTTCGCTTTCAACTATCAACCAGCCCCACATGCACTTCTCTTGGTAATTTAGTTCCTCATACTACTCTCTAGGTCGTGTCAACTTCCATCGATTAATCATATACACCGCTATTTTGTCATCCAAACTTAAATTAACCTCATGCAGTCGTAAGTCCTCCATACACCTCTCTTGTATATGTATACACCTCTCTCGGATACGCCGTATGGACCAACATACACCTCTCTTGTTCGCCCAGACCCACACACACACATTGTCTCAATCATTTGGATCCATGTGCACCTGTCATGGCCATCTAGACCCAAATACACCTCCCTCGTTCGCCCGAACCCACGCACACACATTGTCTCGGTCGTCTAGAGCCATGGGCACCTGTCACGGATGTCTGGACCCACATACACCTCTATCATTTGCTTGGACCCACAAGCACACATTGTTTGAGTCGTCCAGACAGTCATGTGCACCGCTCATGACTGTCTGGACCCACATACACCTCTCTCGTTCGATCGGACCCACACACACTGTCTTGGTCGTCCGGAGTCATGTCCATTTCTCACGGATGCCTGGACCCACATACACATCTCTCCTTTGCTCGGACCCACACACACACAAACTGCCTTATCGTTTGAAGCCATGTGAACCTGTCACGGCCGTATGGATCTGTTGACGTGTATAAGTAGATTGCCTACCCCTTTCCATCAGTTCGGACTTTTGGTTCAAGTGGCTAGTGCATGAACCTTAACATGGTATCAGAGCCAGGTCTCGAGTTCAAATCCTGGCTTTCACAATTTATTCTAAATTTCCCGCGGCCTCCTGCCGTGTGGTCCCGGCCTCCCGCTGCCTCTTTGCCTCTCTACACGTGTTGACTTGTCTTCTCGTCTTCCCGTCACACGTGAGAGGGGGTGTTGACGTGTATAAGTAGATTGCCTATCCCTTTCCATCAGTTTGGACTTTTGGTTCAAGTGGCTAGTGTATGAACCTTAACAGGATCCAGTTTGCCTAGAACCCCCACACACACACACTAGTCTGGAGCCATGTGCGCATGTCATGATTGTTTGGACCCACATACACCTCTCTCGTTCGACCGGACCCACACACACACAATCTGTGCACTTGTCACATACGCCTGGACCCACATACACCTCTCTCCTTTGCTCGGACCCAGAAACACACACAAACTGCCTCATTGTTTGAAGCCATGTGCACCTGTCACCCTAGCCGTATGGACCCATCCCCCCCCACACACACACCCATTTTCTCAGTCGTCTGGAGCCATGTGCACTTGGCATGGTTGTTTCGACCCACATACACCTCCCTCGACCGCCCGGACCTCCATACACCTCTCTTGATGGTTCGGCTACACCTACATCTCCATTAGTTATCTAGTCCCACATATACATCTCGGAGTTGCCCTTTTCCTCTTTTTTGACATGTTTTAAACTCAAACGATCATCGAGTGTGAACACCAAAACAATTTATGTGACATGATCGGGCCAGAAAAGCATTGATCGGGACAAGACATAGAATCATAGATAACAACTACCTCGTAACATACATTTGGATGGGCGACGGCGGAAGGACACATGAAATGGTTGGCAATGACTACGTCCTAGCATGAATCAAGGACCTCGAAAATGCATGACGTCGAGACGACAGATAGAATGACGAGTAATAACTATCATTCCATGCTGGAAATAATAACACGTGTGAATAACAACACATGACATGTGGTGTTTGGACCGTCTAGGTGCCGTCGGTGACAACACCATCAAACGATTAGCATGTGCTATCATCGGTGGCGGCTCGGCCACAAGATGTGAGTCGTGGACCTTTTGAAGGTGGTGAGAACGACAACCTAGCAGTTTGGCCATACCATTAAATGTACGGCCGACGAGCCCCCCGCCGACATGCTGGAGCACACTGTTATAACCTTCACAATAATATGACTCATCAGAACAGCAGTTCTATTTTGCAACATACCAAACCATTAAATATTATTCTTGAGAAAGCAACTTGTAATATTTTCACCATACCAGCCTTTCTTCGAAAAAAAATCTTCTGCTAGCCACGCCGTAGCCAAGCGTCCAAAGTCTTAAGTCGCGAATATTCACGCGAGCGCACGCGCTATTTAAGCGTTTGTGTGTGTGTGCACTTAGCATAGCTCCCTCTTCTCACATCACTCAAGTGGGTAATGAGAGCTCCCCTTATAAGGGGGTCAAGATGTTTCCCCACTAGCAAGGTGGGACTAAACTCCCACATAACACCACTGCTCACACTTGTGAATTTTAGTTTGGGCCGATGGGCTCGTGCGTGAGCTTGTAAATGGATGGTGAAACACTCACATGCCAGTACTTCATTGATTGCACTGAAGAGCCCATCATTGCTTCTACTGGTATACCTAGTACGCTCTCTTTTTTAATGAAAAACGAACATATGCACAGAGTGAACTAGTTCATGCGACACGTTTTGCCGGCGTGGCGCGATGCACATATCTTGCTAGGAAATTAGGACTATGTTTTTTTAAGTACGTAGTTTCCAAATAAATATAGGCTTTTTAAAGATATAACAATAGCATGTCTCCAACACTGATTAAAAGCTAACTATCGCGCACAAGTGAGTCTGAGGGGCAAAACCTCTCCATGGCTAAAAGCTAATTTGACTAACTCAAATCACCATGGAGGAGCATGGGAATCGTCACATGTACTTGCAGTTGCGTACACAAAAGTCCAACGAGGCGTCCGTGCAGACGTTTCGCCTTGCTCACCCGGAACTCGTGTAGGCGGTGTTAGACTACTTCTACGCCGAGAGGGGTGCGAAGAAGCTAGTTTGGTATAATAAGAAGGACGATGCCTTCTAGGAATCACTTGGGGCCTCCCCCGGTGATGGCGATGACTTCTGGGTGATCTAGTCTAGGGAGTGTCGAGGTCGAAGTGCCGGAGTAGCGTTGTAGTTGATGTCTATGTAGTGTCGAAGTTGAGTCGGGGTAGCATAGAACTAGTGTCAGAGTGTCTATCTATCGAAATGTGTCGAACTGTCAACGTGTCCATATACTGAACTATCAAAACGGAAATGTGTGTCCAAGTATCAATCTATGTGTCAAACTTGAATTATTTTTGAAATGTGACAAACTTTTGAAGTTTCTACATTTGAATGTGTTTGTCGATGCCCCATATTCGATCATCTAAAAAATACTCGAAGCCCCAATTTACATTATGTGGAAACATGTGCCCTACATTTGGCACCCGAAAACAAGTCCCTAAAGGTGCTTTTTCGTGTACCTAATTTTGCATCATTTGTTAGGGATGCTCTAATCATGCAAGGTTAAGAAAAATTTAGAGCATCCATTATAAATACAGAAAAACTTACATTTCAAAGTAGGACCATAACATTTTCTAAGAAGACCTAGACACAACGGACTACGTGCCCCGTCCGTCTCAAACATATATTCGTAAAATCCATAGAGCAAGAAACGAAGAGTTGAGAAATAGCATGACACGGAGATCATCCTCAAGTGTGTATACAATCCCGTTGACCTTTGCATAGTCATGTCTTGATGCCCCCTCCTCTTCATCTTGCATCTGCAACACCTGATATTCAACAAGGAACCACTTCATGAAAAAAGGCATTGACACTGTAGTTGTGTTACCGCGCGAGTGCTCGAACCCTATGGAGTCGTTGATACAAAGAAATTCAAGGCTACCACCCACGAACTCCTCCACACGTCGGTGGAGATGAGGATAACAACACGGGAGGGCGGTGCCCCGCACGAGCTGACCACCATCAACATCTAGCACTAAATACACCGTACTCGCATACAATCCCGCATGAAATAATAGGTTGGCATGCACTTTACTCGGCCATATGCTCCCGCATACACCTCTCTAGGTCACAATAGCCTTCTGACATATGTAAACCCTATTTCCATCTCTCTACCATCCGGTCACACGTACACCTCTCTTGGTCAACCAGCCACACATCCACCTCTCTTGGTCATCTCGCACCTTAGACCCATCTTCCATCAAATAACCGTATACACCGCTCTTAAGTCACGGATATGACGCGAATTAATGTGAATATGAGAGCGAGCACGCGTGTGTGTAGTGTACACCTAGCATATATAGATCTCTCTTGTCATCCCATTCAAACAGACCATGAGAGCTCCCCTTATAAGGAGGTAAAAATCTTACTCCATTGGCAGTGTGGTACTAAACTTTCACATGCCCCTACACCCCCTTGGTTGTCCACACATTTTCTGAAATGTAGTTCGGGCCGAGGCCCATTATTCTAAATAGGCTGCCTTACGATGCAACCTGAAATCTGATAGATAGTAGTAATAATTTGTGCATGCTTTTCTTCAATTTGTGTATGGTAGTAAATATGTACATATGTTACCTCCTAGCACTTTATTAGATGCATACACATACATATGGTGTGATGTGCGCAGGGTTTGGCTCGCCCGTTCACGTACGCATATCCAAGTAGCTAGTACAGTGGTACACATACATATGATATGCTAGTACATTAGTACTTAGCAAGTTATAATCCAATTAGCTAGCTAATAGTGCATGTCGTAAACGCATCTATAACATGACGTCGGGCGAAAGCACGATCTCCACGACGAAGGCGTCGGGCAAAAGAACGATCTCCATGGCGCTAGACTGCATGAAAACTGCAGCTGGGAGTAGCAGAGGGTCACGGAAGCGCAGCTTGGGCTGATCAGCCGTTGTTGGGCCACTTTAGAGGACTTCTGTTCCTGATAGCAGGAAGTGCAACGAGGAGTGCTAGGAGCACCGGGAAGCCTCACAAAGTGTGAGTGCTACACATTTGTGAGCCCTACTGAAGTCACGCTTCTCCCTATGCACGCCACGATTGCTCGCCGGCCGCCTGCCCATGACGATGCTCACCGGGTACGATAGGCTCGGCAGGTACGCTCCTTGCCGTGCCAGCCATGATGCTAGCTAAAACACCCTTTACCCCTTGAGCATTGGATCATACGCCACGATGTATACATATGTGAGCCAGGACGGCGATTGTCTCGCCGAGGTTGTCCACCTCCCAGTCGGCGGGCACTACATATGTGATTTCGTATTTGTCTACCAAGTTGTTGTCTGCGCCTGGCTCTGGCACTGAGCAGCCATGTTCGAGGAAGAGGAGGAGGATGGCGAGGTCGGGGCTCCACGGCTAATGGTCCTTGTCTGTGGTGAGGCACCCAAGTGGAGGGGAGGGTAGCTTGACAACAATGGACATGGTGGCGAAGTAATGCAAGCTCCCAACTTCCGAAGCTGGGGCGGGACTTTACGTGCATGGAAGTTAAATAGAACTACTCCCTCCGTTTCAGTTTACTAGTCGTAAATTTAACCAACTTAACATAAGATATATATTTAAAAAAAATATACCATGAGAAACTTTATTTTTTATTTGTGTTATATAATTTAGATTATATACAGTATATCAAATTGACGACCTAGATACACGTGCATGCCTAGTAAACTGAGATAGAGGGAGTACATAACATAATGAGCACTCGTTAGCCAGCGCCTTGATCAAATAATCAGCTTTACGTGGGTTTCCAAGCCATGCACATGGCGCTTCTAGGATGTGCGTGCATATAATGTTACATATCCCGAAAACACTGTAAGACCACCTCCACCTCCGAAAATGGGCGGGAAAACTCCAAACGGAAAAAGTGTCTGCCTATTGATCAGTCCATGGGTGTTGGAAGAGAAAAAAGACCTGCGATGTGGCAAATCACCATCCATGGACAGCGAGGAGACCTGCACTATTGAAAACGATGTGTGATCTAAATAATAAAATAAGGCAATTCTTGTCAAAATGGTGTCTTTATAATAATAATAAAAAATTGTCCTTGTAATCTGGGATATAATAAAACCCTTGTAACAAAATTCCTCTTAATCAAAAAGGCAATTCTTAGGCACATGTCTTAGGTGCACACGTTCGCTCCAACCAAGGGAGGTGGTTCAGTATTAAACTAAATACTCGCAATCACATTCAGCACAATTTATAGTGGTATCACCCCAACATCACCCGTGTCGCTCCTGAGCGGGCGACCCGGGGGCGACCTCGAAACCCTAGCCGCCGGGGCTCCTTCCGGCCATCCTCGCCGCCGTCGCCGCTGGATCCTGCCGCGGTGGTGGCGGCGCTCGTCTCCCGAAGGGAGCGGGCACCATGCTGGGCCCCTGAGCGGAGGAGCTTGCGTTCTGCTGGCGCGGGAACGCCGATGCGGCGGCCCCAGAAACCAGCTCATCGACGGAGTTCTCTTGGGGCGGCGACGACGACAGTTGGTCTCGGTGGCGTCGCGGTGCGTTGGGGGGGGGCGACCCAATGGCGTGTCGTCCGGTGGTCGGTGCTGGCGCGCGGGTGGTCAGCGGCTGGTCGCGGCGTGCGACGGCGGCCTGTTCTGCGGCGAGCGGTGCTGGCCTACATCGACGAGGTGCAGCGGCGCTGCTGGTTGCAACAGGCAGGGTGGTTTGGCGGCGCTCGGGCCCAATTCCAGATTTGGCCCCTGCGATTTGGCTTCAGCAGGTGGATGCCGGGGCGGCGGCCCAGGGATGGGTGGCTGCCGGCGTGGTGCTGTGGTGGATGGCCATGGTCGTCGGACCTGGGTCCTTCTTGCATATCTGCCGGCTGGTTGTGGTGGTTGTGGCCGTTGGATCTTGAGGTGCTTCAGCTGACGCGTGCCAGGGTGTTGTTCGGTGGAGATTGATGTTGGGAACCCGTGCTTGCCGCACCCTTGGTGGTGTGTTGGAGTTCCGAGTGAAATCTCTAGCATTGACTTTGTCGGTGCCGGCTGCGGCGGCACATTCGTCATGTCGTATTCCTTGTTGGAGGCGTTGGCCGTGGAGCTCCATTCATACACTTATGGGTTTCTCTTCTCCGGGAGAAATCCTAGCTCCGGTTTCTTGGGCGGGCGATGGCGCCGGCTACGTCGCGACCTTCTTGGAGGCGTCGTCTAGGAGGGTTTGTTCAGTTGCTGGCTTGTGGTTCTCTCATCGTTGGATTGGTGGATGTTGGGGCGGCGGCTTTGAGTGGAGGATGTTTGCAAGTCGAGGCGGCGGCCTTGGAATCCACAGCAGGTGGCAGCTTCATGGGGCGAAGTTGTTGTCCTTTGTTGCTTGGGCGATGATCTGGTGTCGCTAGTTCGGCGAGATTGTCGGCCCGGTCAACGCGGCTCAGCGGAGGCGGTTCGACTTTATGTCAGTGGCGGAGCCAGGCCAACAAACATGTGTAGTCACTTTTGAACTGTGTAGTCAAATACACGAATTTTTCATTATTTTTTGCATAGGTTTAGTCTGTATTGCCAAAAAACAGTGTAGTCAATTGACTACACTGCTTAGGTGTGGCTCCGCCACTGCTTTATGTCAGGGGGCGGTGGCCCTGGATGTTGGTGCGGCGGCCGTGGTCTGCGAGCGGTGTGCTGGGTTGCGGTTTGCCGAGTCGTGCGGCGTCGTGGCTCCGAGTGCGAGCTGCGGTATGTCGGGATGGCAGTCCCGGAAGGTGGTGTTGGTGGTCTCTGCGCCGGGCGTGGTGGGTCAGTTGGATGTCGGGGCAGCGGCCCCGAGAGCTTGACAGTGTTGAGGACATCGACCTTGTGTCACGAGGGCGACAAGATCGTTTTGGCGCAGTTCTTTGAGAGGTTCGTCTTCAGCTATGTTGGAGTGTCCTGTGTCTGCTCCTCCCATAGTAGGCACGGCGTCTTCTCTCCGGCTTGGTTTGAAGGCAAGCTGGTCTTGGCGAGTGTGTCGTCTTCTTGTATAAGTGGTGGGTTTGAGTGGGCTTAGCCCCGTGGTGTCTTGTTGTATGGTTGAGGCAAAGCTTTTGCCTCCGTTTAAAAAACAATTTATAGTTGTATTTTATTAAGGGAAAAGGTCCATTGTCCGATCATGAAATTTTGACATAAAGAAATAATATGCGCATAAGAAAATATACGCAAGAGTATTAATGTGAATACAAATCAAGCACATGAAATAAGAGGAAACCATATGTATTATTGTGAGAATAAAATATGGATGGGGCGAGGTTTATATTGACACGGTATAGGTCGTGTTGATCATTTCTGGAGATTCATATGGACGCAAAAAACAACAATGTTGAAAACCTTTCTCCCTCCCACCTGAAGACATGACTAGTATAGTCAGATGGCCACTCTCACGGTATGTCGGTCCATTGATTTTATTTGTATAATTCCACTTAACTGTCACACTAATATTGGTCATGCCTACCTAGTCTGTTTTCCATCCAGCAAAGTACTACCTCCGTCCCTAGCATAAAATGATGGTGGTGGTGGGCGTGGCTGCGACGGCTCCAACATCGAGGATTTTCAATGGTGGTGAAGAGCATGGCATCGACTCGCATGTTTCGCTTTCAACTATCAACCAGCCCCACATGCACTTCTCTTGGTAATTTAGTTCCTCATACTACTCTCTAGGTCGTGTCAACTTCCATCGATTAATCATATACACCGCTATTTTGTCATCCAAACTTAAATTAACCTCATGCAGTCGTAAGTCCTCCATACACCTCTCTTGTATATGTATACACCTCTCTCGGATACGCCGTATGGACCAACATACACCTCTCTTGTTCGCCCAGACCCACACACACACATTGTCTCAATCATTTGGATCCATGTGCACCTGTCATGGCCATCTAGACCCAAATACACCTCCCTCGTTCGCCCGAACCCACGCACACACATTGTCTCGGTCGTCTAGAGCCATGGGCACCTGTCACGGATGTCTGGACCCACATACACCTCTATCATTTGCTTGGACCCACAAGCACACATTGTTTGAGTCGTCCAGACAGTCATGTGCACCGCTCATGACTGTCTGGACCCACATACACCTCTCTCGTTCGATCGGACCCACACACACTGTCTTGGTCGTCCGGAGTCATGTCCATTTCTCACGGATGCCTGGACCCACATACACATCTCTCCTTTGCTCGGACCCACACACACACAAACTGCCTTATCGTTTGAAGCCATGTGAACCTCTCACGGCCGTATGGATCTGTTGACGTGTATAAGTAGATTGCCTACCCTTTTCCATCAGTTCGGACTTTTGGTTCAAGTGGCTAGTGCATGAACCTTAACATGGTATCAGAGCCCCAGGTCTCGAGTTCAAATCCTGGCTTTCACAATTTATTCTAAATTCCCGCAGCCTCTTGCCGTGTGGTCCCGGCGCTGCCTCTTTGCCTCTCTACACGTGTTGACTTGTCTTCTCATCTTCCCACACGTGAGAGGGGTGTTGACGTGTATAAGTAGATTGCCTACCCCTTTCCATCAGTTTGGACTTTTGGTTCAAGTGGCTAGTGTATGAACCTTAACAGGATCCAGTTTGCCTAGAACCCCCCCACACACACACACACACAAGTGAGCCATGTGCGCATGTCATGATTGTTTGGACCCACATACACCTCTCTCGTTCGACCGGACCCACACACACACAATCTGTGCACTTGTCACATACGCCTGGACCCACATACACCTCTCTCCTTTGCTCGGACCCAGAAACACACACAAACTGCCTCATTGTTTGAAGCCATGTGCACCTGTCACCCTAGCCGTATGGACCCATCCCCCCCCCCACACACACACCCATTTTCTCAGTCGTCTGGAGCCATGTGCACTTGGCATGGTTGTTTCGACCCACATACACCTCCCTCGACCGCCCGGACCTCCATACACCTCTCTTGATGGTTCGGCTACACCTACATCTCCATTAGTTATCTAGTCCCACATATACATCTCGGAGTTGCCCTTTTCCTCTTTTTTGACATGTTTTAAACTCAAACGATCATCGAGTGTGAACACCAAAACAATTTATGTGACATGATCGGGCCAGAAAAGCATTGATCGGGACAAGACATAGAATCATAGATAACAACTACCTCGTAACATACATTTGGATGGGCGACGGCGGAAGGACACATGAAATGGTTGGCAATGACTACGTCCTAGCATGAATCAAGGACCTCGAAAATGCATGACGTCGAGACGACAGATAGAATGACAAGTAATAACTATCATTCCATGCTGGAAATAATAACACGTGTGAATAACAACACATGACATGTGGTGTTTGGACCGTCTAGGTGCCGTCGGTGACAACCCCATCAAACGATTAGCATGTGCTATCATCGGTGGCGGCTCGGCCACAAGATGTGAGTCGTGGACCTTTTGAAGGTGGTGAGAACGACAACCTAGCAGTTTGGCCATACCATTAAATGTACGGCCGACGAGCCCCCCGCCGACATGCTGGAGCACACTGTTATAACCTTCACAATAATATGACTCATCAGAACAGCAGTTCTATTTTGCAACATACCAAACCATTAAATATTATTCTTGAGAAAGCAACTTGTAATATTTTCACCATACCAGCCTTTCTTCGAAAAAAAATCTTCTGCTAGCCACGCCGTAGCCAAGCGTCCAAAGTCTTAAGTCGCGAATATTCACGCGAGCGCACGCGCTATTTAAGCGTTTGTGTGTGTGTGCACTTAGCATAGCTCCCTCTTCTCACATCACTCAAGTGGGTAATGAGAGCTCCCCTTATAAGGGGGTCAAGATGTTTCCCCACTAGCAAGGTGGGACTAAACTCCCACATGACACCACTGCTCACACTTGTGAATTTTAGTTTGGGCCGATGGGCTCGTGCGTGAGCTTGTAAATGGATGGTGAAACACTCACATGCCAGTACTTCATTGATTGCACTGAAGAGCCCATCATTGCTTCTACTGGTATACCTAGTACGCTCTCTTTTTTAATGAAAAACGAACATATGCACAGAGTGAACTAGTTCATGCGACACGTTTTGCCGGCGTGGCGCGATGCACATATCTTGCTAGGAAATTAGGACTATGTTTTTTTAAGTACGTAGTTTCCAAATAAATATAGGCTTTTTAAAGATATAACAATAGCATGTCTCCAACACTGATTAAAAGCTAACTATCGCGCACAAGTGAGTCTGAGGGGCAAAACCTCTCCATGGCTAAAAGCTAATTTGACTAACTCAAATCACCATGGAGGAGCATGGGAATCGTCACATGTACTTGCAGTTGCGTACACAAAAGTCCAACGAGGCGTCCGTGCAGACGTTTCGCCTTGCTCACCCGGAACTCGTGTAGGCGGTGTTAGACTACTTCTACGCCGAGAGGGGTGCGAAGAAGCTAGTTTGGTATAATAAGAAGGACGATGCCTTCTAGGAATCACTTGGGGCCTCCCCCGGTGATGGCGATGACTTCTGGGTGATCTAGTCTAGGGAGTGTCGAGGTCGAAGTGCCGGAGTAGCGTTGTAGTTGATGTCTATGTAGTGTCGAAGTTGAGTCGGGGTAGCATAGAACTAGTGTCAGAGTGTCTATCTATCGAAATGTGTCGAACTGTCAACGTGTCCATATACTGAACTATCAAAACGGAAATGTGTGTCCAAGTATCAATCTATGTGTCAAACTTGAATTATTTTTGAAATGTGACAAACTTTTGAAGTTTCTACATTTGAATGTGTTTGTCGATGCCCCATATTCGATCATCTAAAAAATACTCGAAGCCCCAATTTACATTATGTGGAAACATGTGCCCTACATTTGGCACCCGAAAACAAGTCCCTAAAGGTGCTTTTTCGTGTACCTAATTTTGCATCATTTTTTAGGGATGCTCTAATCATGCAAGGTTAAGAAAAATTTAGAGCATCCATTATAAATACAGAAAAACTTACATTTCAAAGTAGGACCATAACATTTTCTAAGAAGACCTAGACACAACGGACTACGTGCCCCGTCCGTCTCAAACATATATTCGTAAAATCCTGTTGGAGATATGCCCAAGAGGCAATAATAAAGTGGTTATTATAATATCTTTGTGTTTATGATAAATGTTTATATACCATGCTATAATTGTATTAACTGAAACATTGATACATGTGTGTTATGTAAACAACAAGGAGTCCCTAGTAAGCCTCTTGTATAACTAGCTTGTTGATTGATAGATGATCATGGTTTCGTGATCATGAACATTGGATGTTATTAATAACAAGGTTATGTCATTAGTTGAATGATATAATGGACACACACCCAAATGAGCGTAGCATAAGATCAAGTCATTAAGTTCATTTGCTATAAGCTTTCAATACATAGTTGTCTTAATCCTTCGACCATGAGATCATGTAAATCACTTACACCGAAAGGGTACTTTGATTACATCAAACGTCATTGCGTAAATGGGTGACAATAAAGGTGGGATTAAGTATTTGGAAAGTGTGAGTTGAGGCATATGGATCAACGGTGGGATTTGTCCATCCCGATGACGGATAGATATACTGGGCCCTCTCGGTGGAATGTCATCGATTAGCTTGCAAGCATATGAATAGTTCATAAGAGATCACATACCACGGTATGAGTAAAGAGTACTTGTCGGTAACGAGGTTGAACAAGGTATGGAGATACCGATGATCAAACCTCGGACAAGTAAAATATCGCGAGACAAAGGGAATTGACATCGTATGTAAATGGTTCAATCGATCACTAAGTCATCGTTGAATATGTGGGAGCCATTATGGATCTCCAGATCCCGCTATTGGTTATTGCTCGGAGAGGAGTCTCGACCATGTGCATAGTTCGCGAACCGTAGGGTGACGCGCTTAAGGTTCGATGTCGCATAAGTAGATTCGGAATATGAGATGGAGTCCGAAGTTTTTGTTCGGAGTCTCGGATGGGATCCGGACATCACGAGGAGGTCCGGAATGGTCCGGAGAATAAGATTCATATAAGGGAAGTCATTTTCGGGGTTCGGGAAAAAGTCCGGTGTTTTGACCGGAGCTTCTAGAAGGTTCTAGAGGGCCACCGGGGGCCACCACCCGGGAGAGACGTAGGGCGCCACATGGCATGGTGGGGCCTCCCCACTATGACATGTGGGCCCAGGCCGGCCTACCCCTTGGAGATAAGATCTATCTCTTAAATTTAAATGGTTTAAATCTAGAGATAAGATCTATCTCTAAAATAAAGTGTTTAAACGAAGAGATAAGGGGAAGGTTTGAGGGGGAAGAAAAGTCTCCCCCCTTGGTCGGCCAAAAGGGATATGTGGGGCCCAGGGGGAACCCTAGGCCGACCCCTCCCCCTATATAAAGAGGGAGGGGTGGCCGGCCATTCACCCCATCCACAACTCTAGCCGCCCCCTCTCTCTTCCACCTCCATACGCTGTGCAGGCTTAGGCGAAGCCCTGCAGCAATTCTTCTCCACCACCACCACCACGCCGTCGTGCTGCTGGGATTCCGTGGAGATCTACTACACCTCCGCTGGAACGGGAGAGGAAGGAGCTTCATCGACACCGTACGCGCGACCGAGTACGGAAGTGCTGCCGGATTGCAGCACCGGGACGATCGTCTACACCAACAACGAGATTAATCTCGTAGGCTTTGGAATCTTCGAGGGTTAGTCTCATCTCCACCTCGTTGCTTAGATCTAGTAGATTGGATCTTGGGTGTTCCATAGATTAGATCTTGGTTTTATTCGCTTTGCGGTAGGAAAATTTTGTTTTCTATGCAACGAACCCCATCGTGGTATCAGAGCCACGTCTATGCATAGATCATTGCACGAGTAGAACACAATGGTTTGTGGGCGGTGATGCTTTTGTTGCTTTAGTTTGTGTACTTTGCTTCTTGCGGGATGGTGGGATGAAGCGGCCCGGGCTAACTTTACATGACCGCGTCTCATGAGACTTGCTCCACGCTTGACATGCAACTTGTATTGCATAAGTGGCTTTGCGGGTGTCTGTCTCTCCCACCATAGTGAAGATTGTAATTTGCACTTCTATTGTCAACACTAGTATCACCGTTGTGGTTCATGTTCGAAGGTAGATTGGATCTTACTCGAAAACCCTAAACCACGTAAAAGATGCAAACCAAATTAGAGGTGTCTAACTTGTTTTTGCAGGGTTTGGTGATGTGATATGGCCATAATGTGATGATGATTATATTCGATGTATGAGATGTTCATTGATGTATTTTGGCAACCGGCAGGAGCCTAATGGTTGTCTTTAATTTTTGTTAAAGACCTGCGTGTCTATTCATCATGTAATAGCTTTATTCCAAGTAGTTGTTATAGTAGCTATAAGTGATGGACAACCATGAAGCGGCGCCACTGACCTTGACGCCATGCTGGTGATGATGGAGATCATGTCCGTGCTTTGGAGATGGAGATCAAAAGCACAAGAAGAAAGGCCATATCATATCACACATTATGAATTGCATGTGATGTTAATCCTTTTATGCATCTTATTTTGCTTAGATCGCGACGGTAGCATTATAAGATGATCCCTCTCACTAAATATCAAGATAATAAAGTGTTCATCCTTAGTATGCACCGTTGCTAAGACTTGTCGTTTGAAGCATCTCGTGATGATCGGGTGTGATAGACTCTACATGTGCATACAACGGGTGCAAGCCAGATTTGCACACGCGGATACTAAGGTTGCCTTGACGAGCCTAGCATGTACAGACATGGTCTCGGAACACGGGATACCGAAAGGTAGAGCATGAGTCATATGAATGATATGATGAACACTTTGAGTGTTCGCCTTTGAAACTACATCTTTTCTCGTGAAGATCGGACTTGGTGTAGTGGATTTGGTTCGTGTAATCACTAAGACAATGCGAGGGATGTTGTTTTGAGTGGGAGTTCACCTAGTTAATTTAAGAATTAAAACTGAACTCATTTTATCATAAACTTAGTCTAAACTCTTTGCAAATATGTTGTAGATCATGGCGCCCCCCTCCATCAATTTTAACCAGTTCCTAGAGAAAGAAAAGCTTAAGGGCAATGGTAGCAACTTCACCGACTGGTCCCGTCATGTGAGGATTTTCCTCACTGGCGTGAGCATGCAATTTGTGCTCGAAGCACCGCTAGGTCCCCCACCACCTCCTGCAGTGTCCGAGGACATAAAGAATGTTTATGAGACTCGGGTAACTCGGTACTCCGAAATTCAGTGTGCCATCTGTGCAGTTTAGAGGCAGAGCTCCAAAAGCGTTTTGAGCACCACGACCCATGTGAGATGATGCGTGAGCTCAAACTTATCTTTGAGACTCATGCAGCCGTGGAGAGCTATGAGGCCTCGAAACAGTTCTTTAACTGCATGATGGAAGAGGGCAGCTCCGTTAGTGAGCACATGTTCGCCATGTCCGGACATGCGAAGAAGCTCAGTGACTTGGGGATTGTGATCCCTAACAAGCTGGGTATTCATCGTGTCCTCCAATCACTGCCACCAAGTTACAAGAACTTCGTGATGAACTACAACATGCAGAACATGAACAAAGAGTTACCTGAACTCTTCTCCATGCTGAAGTCTGCTGAAGTAGAGATTAAGAAGGAGAACCAAGTGTTGATGGTCAACAAGACCACCAGTTTCAAGAAGCAGGGCAAGCCTAACAAGGGCAACTTCAAGAAGGGCGGCAAGAAAGTTGCAGCGCCTCAGAAGCCTAAGGCTGGTCCTAAGCCTGAGACTGTGTGCTACTACTGCCAGGGGAAGGGGCACTGGAAGCGGAATTGCACCAAATACTTGGCCGATCTGAAGAGCGGCCATGCCAAGAAGAAAGGTATATTTGATATACATGTTATAGATGTCTATCTTCTGGTTCTCGTAGTAGTGCCTGGGTATTTGATACTGGTTCGGTTGCTCACATTTGTAACTCGAAACAGGAACTGAATAAACGAAGCCTGGCAAGGGACGAGGTGACGATGCGCGTTGGAAATGGATCCAAGGTCGATGTGATCGCCACGCTCCCCCTACATCTACCTTCGGGATTAGTTTTAAACCTCAATAATTGTTATTTGGTACCTGCGTTGAGCATGAACATTATATCTGGATCTTGTTTGATGCAAGACGGTTATTCGTTTAAGTCTGAGAATAATGGTTGTTCGATTTATATGAGTAATGTCTTTTATGGCCATGCACCTGAGATGAATGGTTTATTCTTGTTAAATCTCGATAGTAGTGATACACATGTTCATAACATTGATGCTAAGCGAATTAAATTGAATGATAATTCTACTTATATGTGGCACTGTCGTCTTGGTCATATTGGAGTGAAGCGCATGAAGAAACTCCATTCAGATGGACTTCTTGAGTCACTTGACTTTGAGTCACTTGACAGATGCGAAGCATGTCTAATGGGAAAAATGACTAAGACTCCATTTTCTGGCACAATGGAGCGAGCTACAGACTTATTGGAAATCATACATACCGATGTGTGCGGACCAATGAGTGTAGCATCGCGCGGTGGTTATCGTTATGTTCTAACCTTCACGGATGATCTGAGTAGATATGGGTATATTTACTTTATGAAACACAAGTCCGAGACTTTTGAGAAGTTCAAGGAATTCCAAAGTGAAGTAGAAAATCAACGTAACAAGAAGATTAAGTTTCGGATCGCGGAGGCGAATATCTGAGTTATGAGTTTGGCATGCATTTAAAGAAATGCGGAATACTTTCACAATTGACACCGCCGGGAACACCACAGCGCAATGGTGTGTCCGAACGTCGTAATCGAACTCTCTTAGATATGGTTCGTTCTATGATGTCTCTTACCGATTTGCCATTATCGTTTTGGGGCTATGCTTTAGAGACAGCCGCATTCACTTTAAATAGAGCACCATCTAAATCCGTTGAAACGACACCGTATGAATTATGGTTTGGGAAGAAACCTAAGCTGTCGTTCCTTAAAGTTTGGGGTTGCGATGCTTATGTAAAGAAGTTACAACGACAAGCTAGAACCCAAAGCGGAGAAATGCGTCTTCATAGGATACCCTAAAGAAACAATTGGGTATACTTTCTATCACAGATCCGAAGGCAAAATCTTTGTTTCCAAGAACGGATCCTTTCTTGAGAAGGAGTTTCTCACTAAAGAAGTGACTGGAAGAAAAGTAGAACTCGAAGAGGTTGATGAACCTTCTCTCATAGATCAGAGTAGCGCAGTGCCGGAAGAAGTTCCTGTGCAGCCTACACCGATAGGAGAGGAAGCAAATGATGATGATCATGAAACTTCGAACGAGGAAGCTACTGAACCTCGCAGATCGACGAGGGAACGTACCACTCCTGATTGGTATGATCCCTGTCTAAATGTCATGATTGTGGACAACAATGATGAGGACCCTGCGACGTATGAAGCCCAGATTCCAACAAATGGCAAGAAGCCATGAAATCCGAAATGGGATCCATGTATGATAACAAAGTATGGAATTTGGTAGACTTACCTAGAAGGCTGTCGAGAATAAATGGATCTTCAAGAGAAAAACAGATGCTGATGGTAATATTACTGTCTATAAAGCTCGACTTGTCGCAAAGGGTTTCCGACAAATTCAAGGAGTTGACTACGATGAGACTTTCTCACCTGTAGCGAAGCTAAAGTCTGTGAGGATTTTGTTAGCAATAGCTGCATTTTTCGATTATGAGATTTGGCAGATGGATGTCAAAACGGCGTTCCTTAATGGTAACATTGAGGAAGAGTTGTATATGGTACAACCCAAAGGTTTTGTCGATCCTAAAAATGCTGACAAGGTATGCAAACTTCAGCGTTCCATTTATGGACTGAAGCAAGCATCCCGGAGTTGGAACCTACGCTTTGATAGAGTGATCAAAGATTTTGGTTTTATACGGACTCATGGTGAGGCCTGTATTTACAAGAAAGTGAGTGGGAGCTGTAGCGTTCCCGATATTATATGTAGATGACATATTATTGATTGGGAATGATATAGAACTTTTAGGCAGCATTAAAGGTTATTTGAATAAGTCTTTTTCAATGAAAGACCTTGGTGAAGCAGCATACATTTTAGGCATCAAGATTTATAGAGATAGATCAAGACGCCTAATAGGCCTTTCACAAAGTACATATCTGGACAAGATTCTAAAGAAGTTTAGAATGGATGAAAGCAAGAAAGGGTTCTTGCCTATGTTGCAGTAAGGTCTTGAGTAAGACTCAAGGTCCGGCTACGAGATGAAAGAGAGAGATGAGCAAGATCCCTATGCTTTAGGCTCTATCATGTGCCATGCTGTGTACTAGACCGGATATCGCACATGCTGTTAGTTTGACCAGCAGATATCAAAGTGATCCAGGAATGGAACACTGGACAGCGGTCAAGAATATCCTGAAGTACTTGAAAAGGACTAAGGATATGTTTCTTTGTTATGGCGGTGACCAAGAGCTCGTTGTAACCAGTTACACCGATGCAAGTTGGAACACCGATCCGATGACTCTAAGTCTCAGTCTGGGTACGTGTTTATATTGAATGGTGCGGCAGTAAGCTGGAGCAGTTCCAAGCAATGCACGGTGGCGAAATCTTCAACAGAATCTGAATATATAGCGGCTTCAGAGGCTTCATCGGAAGCGGTATGGATGAAGAGGTTCATTGTTGAGCTTGGTGTGGTTCCTAGTGCATTGGACCCGCTAGTCATTTATTGTGACAACACGGGTGCCATCGCCAATGCAAAGGAACCAAGGTCACACAAGAAGCTGAAGCATATCAAGCTGCGTTTTCATTCGATTCGCGAGTACATCGAAGATGGTGAAGTAGAGATTTGCAAAGTACACACGGATCTGAATGTTGCAGATCCGTTGACTAAAGCTCTCCCAAGGGCAAAGCATGACCAACACGAATGCCATGGGTGTTAGGTACCTTACAATGTAATCTAGATTATTGACTCTAGTGCAAGTGGGAGACTGTTGGAGATATGCCCAAGAGGCAATAATAAAGTGGTTATTATAATATCTTTGTGTTTATGATAAATGTTTATATACCATGCTATAATTGTATTAACTGAAACATTGATACATGTGTGTTATGTAAACAACAAGGAGTCCCTAGTAAGCCTCTTGTATAACTAGCTTGTTGATTGATAGATGATCATGGTTTCGTGATCATGAACATTGGATGTTATTAATAACAAGGTTATGTCATTAGTTGAATGATATAATGGACACACACCCAAATGAGCGTAGCATAAGATCAAGTCATTAAGTTCATTTGCTATAAGCTTTCAATACATAGTTGTCTTAATCCTTCGACCATGAGATCATGTAAATCACTTACACCGAAGGGTACTTTGATTACATCAAACGTCATTGCGTAAATGGGTGACAATAAAGGTGGGATTAAGTATTTGGAAAGTGTGAGTTGAGGCATATGGATCAACGGTGGGATTTGTCCATCCTGATGACGGATAGATATACTCGGGCCCTCTCGGTGGAATGTCATCGATTAGCTTGCAAGCATATGAATAGTTCATAAGAGATCACATACCACGGTATGAGTAAAGAGTACTTGTCGGTAACGAGGTTGAACAAGGTATGGAGATACCGATGATCAAACCTCGGACAAGTAAAATATCGCGAGACAAAGGAATTGACATCGTATGTAAATGGTTCAATCGATCACTAAGTCATCGTTGAATATGTGGGAGCCATTATGGATCTCCAGATCCCGCTATTGGTTATTGCTCGGAGAGGAGTCTCGACCATGTCGCATAGTTCGCGAACCGTAGGGTGACGCAAGGTTCGATGTCGCATAAGTAGATTCGGAATATGAGATGGAGTCCGAAGTTTTGTTCGGAGTCTCGGATGGGATCCAGGACATCACGAGGAGGTCCGGAATGGTCCGGAGAATAAGATTCATATAAGGGAAGTCATTTTTGGGGTTCGGGAAAAAGTCCGGTGTTTTGACCGGAGCTTCTAGAAGGTTCTAGAGGGCCACCAGTGGGCCCACCACCCCGGGAGGGCCACGTAGGCGCCACATGGCATGGTGGGGCCTCCCCACTATGACATGTGGGCCCAGGCCGGCCTACCCCTTGGAGATAAGATCTATCTCTTAAATTTAAATGGTTTAAATCTAGAGATAAGATCTATCTCTAAAATAAAGTGTTTAAACGAAGAGATAAGGGGAAGGTTTGAGGGGGAAGAAAAGTCTCCCCCCCTTGGTCGGCCAAAAGGGATATGTGGGGCCCAGGGGGAACCCTAGGCCGACCCCTCCCCCTATATAAAGAGGGGAGGGGGTGGCCGGCCATTCACCCCATCCACAACTCTAGCCGCCCCCTCTCTCTTCCACCTCCATACGCTGTGCAGGCTTAGGCGAAGCCCTGCAGCAATTCTTCTCCACCACCACCACCACGCCGTCGTGCTGCTGGGATTCCGTGGAGATCTACTACACCTCCGCTGCCCGCTGGAACGGGAGAGGAAGGAGCTTCATCGACACCGTACGCGCGACCGAGTACGGAAGTGCCGGATTGCAGCACCGGGACGATCGTCTACACCAACAACGAGATTAATCTCGTAGGCTTTGGAATCTTCGAGGGTTAGTCTCATCTCCACCTCGTTGCTTAGATCTAGTAGATTGGATCTTGGGTGTTCCATAGATTAGATCTGTTGGTTTTATTCGCTTTGCGGTAGGAAAATTTTTGTTTTCTATGCAACGAACCCCATCAAATCCATAGAGCAAGAAACGAAGAGTTGAGAAATAGCATGACACGGAGATCATCCTCAAGTGTGTATACAATCCCGTTGACCTTTGCATAGTCATGTCTTGATGCCCCCTCCTCTTCATCTTGCATCTGCAACACCTGATATTCAACAAGGAACCACTTCATGAAAAAAGGCATTGACACTGTAGCTGTGTTACCGCGCGAGTGCTCGAACCCTATGGAGTCGTTGATACAAAGAAATTCAAGGCTACCACCCACGAACTCCTCCACACGTCGGTGGAGATGAGGATAACAACACGGGAGGGCGGTGCCCCGCACGAGCTGACCACCATCAACATCTAGCACTAAATACACCGTACTCGCATACAATCCCGCATGAAATAATAGGTTGGCATGCACTTTACTCGGCCATATGCTCCCGCATACACCTCTCTAGGTCACAATAGCCTTCTGACATATGTAAACCCTATTTCCATCTCTCTACCATCCGGTCACACGTACACCTCTCTTGGTCAACCAGCCACACATCCACCTCTCTTGGTCATCTCGCACCTTAGACCCATCTTCCATCAAATAACCGTATACACCGCTCTTAAGTCACGGATATGACGCGAATTAATGTGAATATGAGAGCGAGCACGCGTGTGTGTAGTGTACACCTAGCATATATAGATCTCTCTTGTCATCCCATTCAAACAGACCATGAGAGCTCCCCTTATAAGGAGGTAAAAATCTTACTCCATTGGCAGTGTGGTACTAAACTTTCACATGCCCCTACACCCCCTTGGTTGTCCACACATTTTCTGAAATGTAGTTCGGGCCGAGGCCCATTATTCTAAATAGGCTGCCTTACGATGCAACCTGAAATCTGATAGATAGTAGTAATAATTTGTGCATGCTTTTCTTCAATTTGTGTATGGTAGTAAATATGTACATATGTTACCTCCTAGCACTTTATTAGATGCATACACATACATATGGTGTGATGTGCGCAGGGTTTGGCTCGCCCGTTCACGTACGCATATCCAAGTAGCTAGTACAGTAGTACACATACATATGATATGCTAGTACATTAGTACTTAGCAAGTTATAATCCAATTAGCTAGCTAATAGTGCATGTCGTAAACGCATCTATAACATGACGTCGGGCGAAAGCACGATCTCCACGACGAAGGCGTCGGGCAAAAGAACGATCTCCATGGCGCTAGACTGCATGAAAACTGCAGCTGGGAGTAGCAGAGGGTCACGGAAGCGCAGCTTGGGCTGATCAGCCGTTGTTGGGCCACTTTAGAGGACTTCTGTTCCTGATAGCAGGAAGTGCAACGAGGAGTGCTAGGAGCACCGGGAAGCCTCACAAAGTGTGAGTGCTACACATTTGTGAGCCCTACTGAAGTCACGCTTCTCCCTATGCACGCCACGATTGCTCGCCGGCCGCCTGCCCATGACGATGCTCACCGGGTACGATAGGCTCGGCAGGTACGCTCCTTGCCGTGCCAGCCATGATGCTAGCTAAAACACCCTTTACCCAACTTAACATAAGATATATATTTAAAAAAAATATACCATGAGAAACTTTATTTTTTATTTGTGTTATATAATTTAGATTATATACAGTATATCAAATTGACGACCTAGATACACGTGCATGCCTAGTAAACTGAGATAGAGGGAGTACATAACATAATGAGCACTCGTTAGCCAGCGCCTTGATCAAATAATCAGCTTTACGTGGGTTTCCAAGCCATGCACATGGCGCTTCTAGGATGTGCGTGCATATAATGTTACATATCCCGAAAACACTGTAAGACCACCTCCACCTCCGAAAATGGGCGGGAAAACTCCAAACGGAAAAAGTGTCCGCCTATTGATCAGTCCATGGGTGTTGGAAGAGAAAAAAGACCTGCGATGTGGCAAATCACCATCCATGGACAGCGAGGAGACCTGCACTATTGAAAACGATGTGTGATCTAAATAATAAAATAAGGCAATTCTTGTCAAAATGGTTTCTTTATAATAATAATAATAAAAAATTGTCCTTGTAATCTGGGATATAATAAAACCCTTGTAACAAAATTCCTCTTAATCAAAAAGGCAATTCTTAGGCACATGTCTTAGGTGCACACGTTCGCTCCAACCAAGGGAGGTGGTTCAGTATTAAACTAAATACTCGCAATCACATTCAGCACAATTTATAGTGGTATCACCCCAACATCACCCGTGTCGCTCCTGAGCGGGCGACCCGGGGGCGACCTCGAAACCCTAGCCGCCGGGGCTCCTTCCGGCCATCCTCGCCGCCGTCGCCGCTGGATCCTGCCGCGGTGGTGGCGGCGCTCGTCTCCCGAAGGGAGCGGGCACCATGCTGGGCCCCTGAGCGGAGGAGCTTGCGTTCTGCTGGCGCGGGAACGCCGATGCGGCGGCCCCAGAAACCAGCTCATCGACGGAGTTCTCTTGGGGCGGCGACGACGACAGTTGGTCTCGGTGGCGTCGCGGTGCGTTGGGGGGGGGCGACCCAATGGCGTGTCGTCCGGTGGTCGGTGCTGGCGCGCGGGTGGTCAGCGGCTGGTCGCGGCGTGCGACGGCGGCCTGTTCTGCGGCGAGCGGTGCTGGCCTACATCGACGAGGTGCAGCGGCGCTGCTGGTTGCAACAGGCAGGGTGGTTTGGCGGCGCTCGGGCCCAATTCCAGATTTGGCCCCTGCGATTTGGCTTCAGCAGGTGGATGCCGGGGCGGCGGCCCAGGGATGGGTGGCTGCCGGCGTGGTGCTGTGGTGGATGGCCATGGTCGTCGGACCTGGGTCCTTCTTGCATATCTGCCGGCTGGTTGTGGTGGTTGTGGCCGTTGGATCTTGAGGTGCTTCAGCTGACGCGTGCCAGGGTGTTGTTCGGTGGAGATTGATGTTGGGAACCCGTGCTTGCCGCACCCTTGGTGGTGTGTTGGAGTTCCGAGTGAAATCTCTAGCATTGACTTTGTCGGTGCCGGCTGCGGCGGCACATTCGTCATGTCGTATTCCTTGTTGGAGGCGTTGGCCGTGGAGCTCCATTCATACACTTATGGGTTTCTCTTCTCCGGGAGAAATCCTAGCTCCGGTTTCTTGGGCGGGCGATGGCGCCGGCTACGTCGCGACCTTCTTGGAGGCGTCGTCTAGGAGGGTTTGTTCAGTTGCTGGCTTGTGGTTCTCTCATCGTTGGATTGGTGGATGTTGGGGCGGCGGCTTTGAGTGGAGGATGTTTGCAAGTCGAGGCGGCGGCCTTGGAATCCACAGCAGGTGGCAGCTTCATGGGGCGAAGTTGTTGTCCTTTGTTGCTTGGGCGATGATCTGGTGTCGCTAGTTCGGCGAGATTGTCGGCCCGGTCAACGCGGCTCAGCGGAGGCGGTTCGACTTTATGTCAGTGGCGGAGCCAGGCCAACAAACATGTGTAGTCACTTTTGAACTGTGTAGTCAAATACACGAATTTTTCATTATTTTTTGCATAGGTTTAGTCTGTATTGCCAAAAAACAGTGTAGTCAATTGACTACACTGCTTAGGTGTGGCTCCGCCACTGCTTTATGTCAGGGGGCGGTGGCCCTGGATGTTGGTGCGGCGGCCGTGGTCTGCGAGCGGTGTGCTGGGTTGCGGTTTGCCGAGTCGTGCGGCGTCGTGGCTCCGAGTGCGAGCTGCGGTATGTCGGGATGGCAGTCCCGGAAGGTGGTGTTGGTGGTCTCTGCGCCGGGCGTGGTGGGTCAGTTGGATGTCGGGGCAGCGGCCCCGAGAGCTTGACAGTGTTGAGGACATCGACCTTGTGTCACGAGGGCGACAAGATCGTTTTGGCGCAGTTCTTTGAGAGGTTCGTCTTCAGCTATGTTGGAGTGTCCTGTGTCTGCTCCTCCCATAGTAGGCACGGCGTCTTCTCTCCGGCTTGGTTTGAAGGCAAGCTGGTCTCGGCGAGTGTGTCGTCTTCTTGTATAAGTGGTGGGTTTGAGTGGGCTTAGCCCCGTGGTGTCTTGTTGTATGGTTGAGGCAAAGCTTTTGCCTCCGTTTAAAAAACAATTTATAGTTGTATTTTATTAAGGGAAAAGGTCCATTGTCCGATCATGAAATTTTGACATAAAGAAATAATATGCGCATAAGAAAATATACGCAAGAGTATTAATGTGAATACAAATCAAGCACATGAAATAAGAGGAAACCATATGTATTATTGTGAGAATAAAATATGGATGGGGCGAGGTTTATATTGACACGGTATAGGTCGTGTTGATCATTTCTGGAGATTCATATGGACGCAAAAAACAACAATGTTGAAAACCTTTCTCCCTCCCACCTGAAGACATGACTAGTATAGTCAGATGGCCACTCTCACGGTATGTCGGTCCATTGATTTTATTTGTATAATTCCACTTAACTGTCACACTAATATTGGTCATGCCTACCTAGTCTGTTTTCCATCCAGCAAAGTACTACCTCCGTCCCTAGCATAAAATGATGGTGGTGGTGGGCGTGGCTGCGACGGCTCCAACATCGAGGATTTTCAATGGTGGTGAAGAGCATGGCATCGACTCGCATGTTTCGCTTTCAACTATCAACCAGCCCCACATGCACTTCTCTTGGTAATTTAGTTCCTCATACTACTCTCTAGGTCGTGTCAACTTCCATCGATTAATCATATACACCGCTATTTTGTCATCCAAACTTAAATTAACCTCATGCAGTCGTAAGTCCTCCATACACCTCTCTTGTATATGTATACACCTCTCTCGGATACGCCGTATGGACCAACATACACCTCTCTTGTTCGCCCAGACCCACACACACACATTGTCTCAATCATTTGGATCCATGTGCACCTGTCATGGCCATCTAGACCCAAATACACCTCCCTCGTTCGCCCGAACCCACGCACACACATTGTCTCGGTCGTCTAGAGCCATGGGCACCTGTCACGGATGTCTGGACCCACATACACCTCTATCATTTGCTTGGACCCACAAGCACACATTGTTTGAGTCGTCCAGACAGTCATGTGCACCGCTCATGACTGTCTGGACCCACATACACCTCTCTCGTTCGATCGGACCCACACACACTGTCTTGGTCGTCCGGAGTCATGTCCATTTCTCACGGATGCCTGGACCCACATACACATCTCTCCTTTGCTCGGACCCACACACACACAAACTGCCTTATCGTTTGAAGCCATGTGAACCTGTCACGGCCGTATGGATCTGTTGACGTGTATAAGTAGATTGCCTACCCCTTTCCATCAGTTCGGACTTTTGGTTCAAGTGGCTAGTGCATGAACCTTAACATGGTATCGAGCCCCAGGTCTCGAGTTCAAATCCTGGCTTTCACAATTTATTCTAAATTTCCCGCGGCCTCCTGCCGTGTGGTCCCGGCCTCCCGCTGCCTCTTTGCCTCTCACGTGTTGACTTGTCTTCTCGTCTTCCCGTCACACGTGAGAGGGGGTGTTGACGTGTATAAGTAGATTGCCTACCCCTTTCCATCAGTTTGGACTTTTGGTTCAAGTGGCTAGTGTATGAACCTTAACAGGATCCAGTTTGCCTAGAACCCCCACACACACACACACTAGTCTGGAGCCATGTGCGCATGTCATGATTGTTTGGACCCACATACACCTCTCTCGTTCGACCGGACCCACACACACACAATCTGTGCACTTGTCACATACGCCTGGACCCACATACACCTCTCTCCTTTGCTCGGACCCAGAAACACACACAAACTGCCTCATTGTTTGAAGCCATGTGCACCTGTCACCCTAGCCGTATGGACCCATCCCCCCCCCACACACACCCATTTTCTCAGTCGTCTGGAGCCATGTGCACTTGGCATGGTTGTTTCGACCCACATACACCTCCCTCGACCGCCCGGACCTCCATACACCTCTCTTGATGGTTCGGCTACACCTACATCTCCATTAGTTATCTAGTCCCACATATACATCTCGGAGTTGCCCTTTTCCTCTTTTTTGACATGTTTTAAACTCAAACGATCATCGAGTGTGAACACCAAAACAATTTATGTGACATGATCGGGCCAGAAAAGCATTGATCGGGACAAGACATAGAATCATAGATAACAACTACCTCGTAACATACATTTGGATGGGCGACGGCGGAAGGACACATGAAATGGTTGGCAATGACTACGTCCTAGCATGAATCAAGGACCTCGAAAATGCATGACGTCGAGACGACAGATAGAATGACGAGTAATAACTATCATTCCATGCTGGAAATAATAACACGTGTGAATAACAACACATGACATGTGGTGTTTGGACCGTCTAGGTGCCGTCGGTGACAACACCATCAAACGATTAGCATGTGCTATCATCGGTGGCGGCTCGGCCACAAGATGTGAGTCGTGGACCTTTTGAAGGTGGTGAGAACGACAACCTAGCAGTTTGGCCATACCATTAAATGTACGGCCGACGAGCCCCCCGCCGACATGCTGGAGCACACTGTTATAACCTTCACAATAATATGACTCATCAGAACAGCAGTTCTATTTTGCAACATACCAAACCATTAAATATTATTCTTGAGAAAGCAACTTGTAATATTTTCACCATACCAGCCTTTCTTCGAAAACAAATCTTCTGCTAGCCACGCCGTAGCCAAGCGTCCAAAGTCTTAAGTCGCGAATATTCACGCGAGCGCACGCGCTATTTAAGCGTTTGTGTGTGTGTGCACTTAGCATAGCTCCCTCTTCTCACATCACTCAAGTGGGTAATGAGAGCTCCCCTTATAAGGGGGTCAAGATGTTTCCCCACTAGCAAGGTGGGACTAAACTCCCACATGACACCACTGCTCACACTTGTGAATTTTAGTTTGGGCCGATGGGCTCGTGCGTGATCTTGTAAATGGATGGTGAAACACTCACATGCCAGTACTTCATTGATTGCACTGAAGAGCCCATCATTGCTTCTACTGGTATACCTAGTACGCTCTCTTTTTTAATGAAAAACGAACATATGCACAGAGTGAACTAGTTCATGCGACACGTTTTGCCGGCGTGGCGCGATGCACATATCTTGCTAGGAAATTAGGACTATGTTTTTTTAAGTACGTAGTTTCCAAATAAATATAGGCTTTTTAAAGATATAACAATAGCATGTCTCCAACACTGATTAAAAGCTAACTATCGCGCACAAGTGAGTCTGAGGGGCAAAACCTCTCCATGGCTAAAAGCTAATTTGACTAACTCAAATCACCATGGAGGAGCATGGGAATCGTCACATGTACTTGCAGTTGCGTACACAAAAGTCTAACGAGGCGTCCGTGCAGACGTTTCGCCTTGCTCACCCGGAACTCGTGTAGGCAGTGTTAGACTACTTCTACGCCGAGAGGGGTGCGAAGAAGCTAGTTTGGTATAATAAGAAGGACGATGCCTTCTAGGAATCACTTGGGGCCTCCCCCGGTGATGGCGATGACTTCTGGGTGATCTAGTCTAGGGAGTGTCGAGGTCGAAGTGCCGGAGTAGCGTTGTAGTTGATGTCTATGTAGTGTCGAAGTTGAGTCGGGGTAGCATAGAACTAGTGTCAGAGTGTCTATCTATCGAAATGTGTCGAACTGTCAACGTGTCCATATACTGAACTATCAAAACGGAAATGTGTGTCCAAGTATCAATCTATGTGTCAAACTTGAATTATTTTTGAAATGTGACAAACTTTTGAAGTTTCTACATTTGAATGTGTTTGTCGATGCCCCATATTCGATCATCTAAAAAATACTCGAAGCCCCAATTTACATTATGTGGAAACATGTGCCCTACATTTGGCACCCGAAAACAAGTCCCTAAAGGTGCTTTTTCGTGTACCTAATTTTGCATCATTTGTTAGGGATGCTCTAATCATGCAAGGTTAAGAAAAATTTAGAGCATCCATTATAAATACAGAAAAACTTACATTTCAAAGTAGGACCATAACATTTTCTAAGAAGACCTAGACACAACGGACTACGTGCCCCGTCCGTCTCAAACATATATTCGTAAAATCCATAGAGCAAGAAACGAAAGAGTTGAGAAATAGCATGACACGGAGATCATCCTCAAGTGTGTATACAATCCCGTTGACCTTTGCATAGTCATGTCTTGATGCCCCCTCCTCTTCATCTTGCATCTGCAACACCTGATATTCAACAAGGAACCACTTCATGAAAAAAGGCATTGACACTGTAGATGTGTTACCGCGCGAGTGCTCGAACCCTATGGAGTCGTTGATACAAAGAAATTCAAGGCTACCACCCACGAACTCCTCCACACGTCGGTGGAGATGAGGATAACAACACGGGAGGGCGGTGCCCCGCACGAGCTGACCACCATCAACATCTAGCACTAAATACACCGTACTCGCATACAATCCCGCATGAAATAATAGGTTGGCATGCACTTTACTCGGCCATATGCTCCCGCATACACCTCTCTAGGTCACAATAGCCTTCTGACATATGTAAACCCTATTTCCATCTCTCTACCATCCGGTCACACGTACACCTCTCTTGGTCAACCAGCCACACATCCACCTCTCTTGGTCATCTCGCACCTTAGACCCATCTTCCATCAAATAACCGTATACACCGCTCTTAAGTCACGGATATGACGCGAATTAATGTGAATATGAGAGCGAGCACGCGTGTGTGTAGTGTACACCTAGCATATATAGATCTCTCTTGTCATCCCATTCAAACAGACCATGAGAGCTCCCCTTATAAGGAGGTAAAAATCTTACTCCATTGGCAGTGTGGTACTAAACTTTCACATGCCCCTACACCCCCTTGGTTGTCCACACATTTTCTGAAATGTAGTTCGGGCCGAGGCCCATTATTCTAAATAGGCTGCCTTACGATGCAACCTGAAATCTGATAGATAGTAGTAATAATTTGTGCATGCTTTTCTTCAATTTGTGTATGGTAGTAAATATGTACATATGTTACCTCCTAGCACTTTATTAGATGCATACACATACATATGGTGTGATGTGCGCAGGGTTTGGCTCGCCCGTTCACGTACGCATATCCAAGTAGCTAGTACAGTGGTACACATACATATGATATGCTAGTACATTAGTACTTAGCAAGTTATAATCCAATTAGCTAGCTAATAGTGCATGTCGTAAACGCATCTATAACATGACGTCGGGCGAAAGCACGATCTCCACGACGAAGGCGTCGGGCAAAAGAACGATCTCCATGGCGCTAGACTGCATGAAAACTGCAGCTGGGAGTAGCAGAGGGTCACGGAAGCGCAGCTTGGGCTGATCAGCCGTTGTTGGGCCACTTTAGAGGACTTCTGTTCCTGATAGCAGGAAGTGCAACGAGGAGTGCTAGGAGCACCGGGAAGCCTCACAAAGTGTGAGTGCTACACATTTGTGAGCCCTACTGAAGTCACGCTTCTCCCTATGCACGCCACGATTGCTCGCCGGCCGCCTGCCCATGACGATGCTCACCGGGTACGATAGGCTCGGCAGGTACGCTCCTTGCCGTGCCAGCCATGATGCTAGCTAAAACACCCTTTACCCCTTGAGCATTGGATCATACGCCACGATGTATACATATGTGAGCCAGGACGGCGATTGTCTCGCCGAGGTTGTCCACCTCCCAGTCGGCGGGCACTACATATGTGATTTCGTATTTGTCTACCAAGTTGTTGTCTGCGCCTGGCTCTGGCACTGAGCAGCCATGTTCGAGGAAGAGGAGGAGGATGGCGAGGTCGGGGCTCCACGGCTAATGGTCCTTGTCTGTGGTGAGGCACCCAAGTGGAGGGGAGGGTAGCTTGACAACAATGGACATGGTGGCGAAGTAATGCAAGCTCCCAACTTCCGAAGCTGGGGCGGGACTTTACGTGCATGGAAGTTAAATAGAACTACTCCCTCCGTTTCAGTTTACTAGTCGTAAATTTAACCAACTTAACATAAGATATATATTTAAAAAAAATATACCATGAGAAACTTTATTTTTTATTTGTGTTATATAATTTAGATTATATACAGTATATCAAATTGACGATCTAGATACACGTGCATGCCTAGTAAACTGAGATAGAGGGAGTACATAACATAATGAGCACTCGTTAGCCAGCGCCTTGATCAAATAATCAGCTTTACGTGGGTTTCCAAGCCATGCACATGGCGCTTCTAGGATGTGCGTGCATATAATGTTACATATCCCGAAAACACTGTAAGACCACCTCCACCTCCGAAAATGGGCGGGAAAACTCCAAACGGAAAAAGTGTCCGCCTATTGATCAGTCCATGGGTGTTGGAAGAGAAAAAAGACCTGCGATGTGGCAAATCACCATCCATGGACAGCGAGGAGACCTGCACTATTGAAAACGATGTGTGATCTAAATAATAAAATAAGGCAATTCTTGTCAAAATGGTGTCTTTATAATAATAATAAAAAATTGTCCTTGTAATCTGGGATATAATAAAACCCTTGTAACAAAATTCCTCTTAATCAAAAAGGCAATTCTTAGGCACATGTCTTAGGTGCACACGTTCGCTCCAACCAAGGGAGGTGGTTCAGTATTAAACTAAATACTCGCAATCACATTCAGCACAATTTATAGTGGTATCACCCCAACATCACCCGTGTCGCTCCTGAGCGGGCGACCCGGGGGCGACCTCGAAACCCTAGCCGCCGGGGCTCCTTCCGGCCATCCTCGCCGCCGTCGCCGCTGGATCCTGCCGCGGTGGTGGCGGCGCTCGTCTCCCGAAGGGAGCGGGCACCATGCTGGGCCCCTGAGCGGAGGAGCTTGCGTTCTGCTGGCGCGGGAACGCCGATGCGGCGGCCCCAGAAACCAGCTCATCGACGGAGTTCTCTTGGGGCGGCGACGACGACAGTTGGTCTCGGTGGCGTCGCGGTGCGTTGGGGGGGGGCGACCCAATGGCGTGTCGTCCGGTGGTCGGTGCTGGCGCGCGGGTGGTCAGCGGCTGGTCGCGGCGTGCGACGGCGGCCTGTTCTGCGGCGAGCGGTGCTGGCCTACATCGACGAGGTGCAGCGGCGCTGCTGGTTGCAACAGGCAGGGTGGTTTGGCGGCGCTCGGGCCCAATTCCAGATTTGGCCCCTGCGATTTGGCTTCAGCAGGTGGATGCCGGGGCGGCGGCCCAGGGATGGGTGGCTGCCGGCGTGGTGCTGTGGTGGATGGCCATGGTCGTCGGACCTGGGTCCTTCTTGCATATCTGCCGGCTGGTTGTGGTGGTTGTGGCCGTTGGATCTTGAGGTGCTTCAGCTGACGCGTGCCAGGGTGTTGTTCGGTGGAGATTGATGTTGGGAACCCGTGCTTGCCGCACCCTTGGTGGTGTGTTGGAGTTCCGAGTGAAATCTCTAGCATTGACTTTGTCGGTGCCGGCTGCGGCGGCACATTCGTCATGTCGTATTCCTTGTTGGAGGCGTTGGCCGTGGAGCTCCATTCATACACTTATGGGTTTCTCTTCTCCGGGAGAAATCCTAGCTCCGGTTTCTTGGGCGGGCGATGGCGCCGGCTACGTCGTGACCTTCTTGGAGGCGTCGTCTAGGAGGGTTTGTTCAGTTGCTGGCTTGTGGTTCTCTCATCGTTGGATTGGTGGATGTTGGGGCGGCGGCTTTGAGGGGAGGATGTTTGCAAGTCGAGGCGGCGGCCTTGGAATCCACAGCAGGTGGCAGCTTCATGGGGCGAAGTTGTTGTCCTTTGTTGCTTGGGCGATGATCTGGTGTCGCTAGTTCGGCGAGATTGTCGGCCCGGTCAACGCGGCTCAGCGGAGGCGGTTCGACTTTATGTCAGTGGCGGAGCCAGGCCAACAAACATGTGTAGTCACTTTTGAACTGTGTAGTCAAATACACGAATTTTTCATTATTTTTTGCATAGGTTTAGTCTGTATTGCCAAAAAACAGTGTAGTCAATTGACTACACTGCTTAGGTGTGGCTCCGCCACTGCTTTATGTCAGGGGGCGGTGGCCCTGGATGTTGGTGCGGCGGCCGTGGTCTGCGAGCGGTGTGCTGGGTTGCGGTTTGCCGAGTCGTGCGGCGTCGTGGCTCCGAGTGCGAGCTGCGGTATGTCGGGATGGCAGTCCCGGAAGGTGGTGTTGGTGGTCTCTGCGCCGGGCGTGGTGGGTCAGTTGGATGTCGGGGCAGCGGCCCCGAGAGCTTGACAGTGTTGAGGACATCGACCTTGTGTCACGAGGGCGACAAGATCGTTTTGGCGCAGTTCTTTGAGAGGTTCGTCTTCAGCTATGTTGGAGTGTCCTGTGTCTGCTCCTCCCATAGTAGGCACGGCGTCTTCTCTCCGGCTTGGTTTGAAGGCAAGCTGGTCTTGGCGAGTGTGTCGTCTTCTTGTATAAGTGGTGGGTTTGAGTGGGCTTAGCCCCGTGGTGTCTTGTTGTATGGTTGAGGCAAAGCTTTTGCCTCCGTTTAAAAAACAATTTATAGTTGTATTTTATTAAGGGAAAAGGTCCATTGTCCGATCATGAAATTTTGACATAAAGAAATAATATGCGCATAAGAAAATATATGCAAGAGTATTAATGTGAATACAAATCAAGCACATGAAATAAGAGGAAACCATATGTATTATTGTGAGAATAAAATATGGATGGGGCGAGGTTTATATTGACACGGTATAGGTCGTGTTGATCATTTCTGGAGATTCATATGGACGCAAAAAACAACAATGTTGAAAACCTTTCTCCCTCCCACCTGAAGACATGACTAGTATAGTCAGATGGCCACTCTCACGGTATGTCGGTCCATTGATTTTATTTGTATAATTCCACTTAACTGTCACACTAATATTGGTCATGCCTACCTAGTCTGTTTTCCATCCAGCAAAGTACTACCTCCGTCCCTAGCATAAAATGATGGTGGTGGTGGGCGTGGCTGCGACGGCTCCAACATCGAGGATTTTCAATGGTGGTGAAGAGCATGGCATCGACTCGCATGTTTCGCTTTCAACTATCAACCAGCCCCACATGCACTTCTCTTGGTAATTTAGTTCCTCATACTACTCTCTAGGTCGTGTCAACTTCCATCGATTAATCATATACACCGCTATTTTGTCATCCAAACTTAAATTAACCTCATGCAGTCGTAAGTCCTCCATACACCTCTCTTGTATATGTATACACCTCTCTCGGATACGCCGTATGGACCAACATACACCTCTCTTGTTCGCCCAGACCCACACACACACATTGTCTCAATCATTTGGATCCATGTGCACCTGTCATGGCCATCTAGACCCAAATACACCTCCCTCGTTCGCCCGAACCCACGCACACACATTGTCTCGGTCGTCTAGAGCCATGGGCACCTGTCACGGATGTCTGGACCCACATACACCTCTATCATTTGCTTGGACCCACAAGCACACATTGTTTGAGTCGTCCAGACAGTCATGTGCACCGCTCATGACTGTCTGGACCCACATACACCTCTCTCGTTCGATCGGACCCACACACACTGTCTTGGTCGTCCGGAGTCATGTCCATTTCTCACGGATGCCTGGACCCACATACACATCTCTCCTTTGCTCGGACCCACACACACACAAACTGCCTTATCGTTTGAAGCCATGTGAACCTGTCACGGCCGTATGGATCTGTTGACGTGTATAAGTAGATTGCCTACCCCTTTCCATCAGTTCGGACTTTTGGTTCAAGTGGCTAGTGCATGAACCTTAACATGGTATCGGAGCCCGGTCTCGAGTTCAAATCCTGGCTTTCACAATTTATTCTAAATTTCCCGCGGCCTCCTGCCGTGTGGTCCTCCCGCTGCCTCTTTGCCTCTCTACACGTGTTGACTTGTCTTCTCGTCTTCCCGTCACACGTGAGAGGGGGTGTTGACGTGTATAAGTAGATTGCCTACCCCTTTCCATCAGTTTGGACTTTTGGTTCAAGTGGCTAGTGTATGAACCTTAACAGGATCCAGTTTGCCTAGACCCCCCCCCCACACACACACACACACTAGTCTGGAGCCATGTGCGCATGTCATGATTGTTTGGACCCACATACACCTCTCTCGTTCGACCGGATCCACACACACACAATCTGTGCACTTGTCACATACGCCTGGACCCACATACACCTCTCTCCTTTGCTCGGACCCAGAAACACACACAAACTGCCTCATTGTTTGAAGCCATGTGCACCTGTCACCCTAGCCGTATGGACCCATCCCCCCCCCCCACACACCCATTTTTCAGTCGTCTGGAGCCATGTGCACTTGGCATGGTTGTTTCGACCCACATACACCTCCCTCGACCGCCCGGACCTCCATACACCTCTCTTGATGGTTCGGCTACACCTACATCTCCATTAGTTATCTAGTCCCACATATACATCTCGGAGTTGCCCTTTTCCTCTTTTTTGACATGTTTTAAACTCAAACGATCATCGAGTGTGAACACCAAAACAATTTATGTGACATGATCGGGCCAGAAAAGCATTGATCGGGACAAGACATAGAATCATAGATAACAACTACCTCGTAACATACATTTGGATGGGCGACGGCGGAAGGACACATGAAATGGTTGGCAATGACTACGTCCTAGCATGAATCAAGGACCTCGAAAATGCATGACGTCGAGACGACAGATAGAATGACGAGTAATAACTATCATTCCATGCTGGAAATAATAACACGTGTGAATAACAACACATGACATGTGGTGTTTGGACCGTCTAGGTGCCGTCGGTGACAACACCATCAAACGATTAGCATGTGCTATCATCGGTGGCGGCTCGGCCACAAGATGTGAGTCGTGGACCTTTTGAAGGTGGTGAGAACGACAACCTAGCAGTTTGGCCATACCATTAAATGTACGGCCGACGAGCCCCCCACCCACCCACCCACACACACACACACACACACACACACACACACACACACACACACACACACATCTTACATGTACATCTCAATGACGCACCCAAGACATCGAGAGACAAGTCTCGGGGCTCGACGACATTGTTCCATCCTACCGCATGCCTCTTTTGATCTATTTCGTCAACGGGTTTTTCCATGGCCGGTATTTCCGGTATCTCATCGTTATCCGATCCTTCCAGTGGCCACTAGTATATAAAAACTGGCAAGTATTGTTCAAAAATCTTATAATTTGCTAAAATTTAATTTGAATTATAAATTTCCAGATATATTATATTATTATTACTGTGTAGCAAATAAATCAGTGTTAGCTAGCTAGGTACTAATTAATCAACGCACGCACGATTAGCTAGATGGTGTACACTAGTCTCATCTGTGTACTGAGCTAGCAAATGAATGAGGAGTGGTGCATGCGTCTCCCAAGTTGAAAAGGAAAGGAAAAGAAAGAAGGAAAAGCTAACCAACTCAATCTTTTCACGAGTGCAGTACATGTGGTAGGATTAACGAACTTGGTTAATTGCATGCTAAAAAGGTGCTAGACTTCGATCGGGTTTGTTCGCAAAAAGAACTAATGTGGAGAGCGCCGGCGCGCGGACGTACGGTTGTACGATTTCGATCACGATCGCGACTTTGTTTCTCCCGACGGAATAATCTTGACTTATTTTTTATGGATGACCGAAAGTTTTTTGGATGTCTCTAACTCGCTCAGTCGGGTGGGACTTATAGCTTATGTCTCAGTCGAATTACTTTAACGTGTTTAATGTGGGTCTAAACAAAATATAAACAACAACAAACACGAATCTTCAAACATAAACAAAATCCAACACAGGAGCACGTGACTGAGAAATAAGCTACGTCTAGCTAGCTAAAACTTAGCAATTCTGAAGTCTTTTGCTCCAGTGGGATTCGGTCAGCGGCGAGTTTATAGTAGTTTGGCTCTTTTTCGATCTTTTTTAAGCAATATATTTATATCAAGCTAGCAAGCCGTCTCATTAAAAATATTCCAATCTGCTTAGATACCCTGGTAAGGAAAAGAGTGTGTCAAAAACTTGAAGCCTTCGGTTACACACCTTTTTCGATCTTTTCTCTTGCAACGAAACGTTCAAAGAAAGAAACCGACAAAGCCAAGGCAATAATGTCGCCTAGTCCATCGACTGCTGATCCGCGAGATCAAAACAGCACACGCAACACCTGAAACAGCATACGCGGGGTCGTTGCCTCTCACTAGTCAGTAGTCACTAGTCATACAAGTCGTGAAGTGCTGGGAGCTCGCCATGATTACCGAAACCGGGCAGGCGTCTTTTGTACTTGTCGTGTCCTTTATAAAAACTCTTCCTCCTATTCGGTTTCTCAAACACTGCTATTGTACATACACCTCTCTCGGATGTCTTGGTCGTCTCAATCCACGTTCACCTCTCGTTTGCCCGGTCCGGCAGACACTGTCGGCGGAAGTCAGGGAATTTACCTATGTGTTCCGAATTTAAAACTGACCATGTGCCGCGACATGTGAGCCGTGGACCTTTTGATGGTGGTGAGAGCGACAACCTGGGAGTGTGGCCATACCATGGACGTAGCCACGTAGGGTCGAGGAGCATTTTTTTAAACAGTAGGCCTTAGCCCTACGTTAAATTAATAACGCCTCAACGTTGATACAGACTACGAAAGATCAACTTACAGGCACATGCACCAGAAGGAGAAAAGATTACAAGAAACACCGCTTGCAGGTCGAGGCTCCCGCCCATCCGCCTGATCCGACGTTGGAGATGATACGTCTAGAAGCTATAGATGTGCCAGGAGAGTGATCCAACCTTCGTCGTCGCCTGCTTCGCCGCCATAATGTACACATCCGTCTCCACCACCAAAGAAGGTCCATAACTTCTCGTTCAGGATCGAAGGACGCCGCACCTCCGACACCAAATGGCAGAACAGTATCAGGCGAAGGCTCCGACCACACACGGCACCACGACACAACAAGAAGGATGCCGCCACTAGCAGCGCACCGGAACACGCAACTCGACACTGCTCGTCCTACCCAAGACGGCGCCTTCAGCAAGGAAACAACCCCAACGCGCCGCCGCCACTACCACCACCGGTCAAGGGATTCCCGTGGGCCAGAGCTTCTATCCGCATGGAGTTCCTCCATCTAGCACCGCGCGGGGAGCCGGGGGCCTAGATCCCCGCCGCCCTTTTCATTGGCACCGCGAGCTTTTGGAGACGTGACGAGAGGGGACTTGGTGCTACGTTGGTTCCGGTCTTAATTGGAGCAGCGTTTTTGGAGATGGTGTTACGTAGCAAATGAATTACGCGAGTGCACTCATGATTAGGTAGGCAAGTTGAAAAGGAAAAGAAAAGATAGGCGTGTAACGTCTTGCGTACACGAGTGCAGTTTGTACGTGTGGTGCAGGTATTGCAGGTAGTAGTACGTAGGTAGATTAAACAAACTACTCCGGTTGTGTTGGCAGGAAAAAGAATGTGGAGAGCGGCGCGGGCGGGCTGTTGTACTGTATTCCGAGCGATCCTCGACTGCTTAATTTGAGCGATTCAGTCAGCGTGCGGAAAGCAGGTAAACGGAAGAAGCAGGCGAGGACACGCGTGGCTACACGCAACACTGAAGCCGCCTGTATCGAGGCCCCGCCCGCAGCGGCAGCGCCCGAATTAACGCCGCCATTACAACGAATCGCGCGATCCTCGCTCTGATCCCCATTTTCATGGCCCCGCCTTAATCCTCAATTCCTCATCGTGCCGCCGGCGCAGTCGAACCCTCCAGCAAACAATGGACGGATCGACCGAGGATTCCACGAGGCCACTCACTGCCAACTCAATGTCCCTCACCACCGGCGAGGAGCTGCTCCCGAACAAGCTGCGGCTGTCCTGCTTCCACGACGCCGGCGCCGAGGCGGAGGCGTCCATCCTTGGCGAGCTGGGGCGGCCGATGTGCATGGACATAATGCACCTGTACGAGGAGGCGCTCGTTAGGCTCCCCGTCGCCGACATGCCGGAGCTCTCGGCCTGCGTTGTCCGCGGCGGCCACTGCATCGGCCTCCTCGACCCGGTGTCCAACATCATCTTCAACGCCCTAAATCTCCTGTGCCGCCGCAGGTGCACCGGCGCTACCAAAGGCGGCAAGAAGAACAGGGGCAAGGGGAAGGAGCGACCTTGCGACGCAGCGCCTTCATGTCTTCTCGTAGCTTTGCAGTCCAACACGGGCCTCGTCGCCTTCATGCGGACCTACTTCCGGTACCTTTCCGAGGGGCAGGCCAGGCGCTACCTCCGCCTGGCCGGCGCCGACCTCGCCGTCGCCGTCCAGCTCGGCGAGCACCAGCAGTTCACTCCGCACGCCACCACCGGCGCCCCCCGCGACCTCTGCAGCGGCAGGACCCAGTTCGCCCTCAAGGTCGCCGCGACCAGAGCGGAGCACCCCGTGCCCGACGACCTGGCGCTGCTCGCGAGGCTGCTCGTCCCCTTGAACAAAGGCCACGCCGCGCCCCTCGCCGCCGTGCTGGAGAAGGGGCGGCCTCTCAGCGTCGGCGACGTCCACGGCATCCTGGACTTCTTCCGGCTGCATCCCTGCGCGGCCTCCCCTGCAATCCAGGTCACCTTCCTCCGCAGCCCTCAACCGACTGACGCGGAGATCAGGAGCTTGTTATTTGGAGCAGAAGCAGCTGCCCACTTCTTCTGTCCCGTCGGCGAGAACCACGTCGCCGACATCGTCATCTCGCGCCGTCATGATGTACTACCAGTATCTAGCGTCAGCGACTTGCGGAATCCGGATGAGGTGAACCAGATGCTATCTGCCTGTCTGGATGCCGCCGTCGCCACCATTGCCAAGTGCAAGTGCAGTCCTCCACCACCATTGGCAATCGGAAGAAGTGATCTTCCTACTACCACACCTTCCACCACTGCACGCGAGTGCGATCACACCAGGTATCTGAAGGCATGCCTCGCCGACACAATCCATGCTCTCTACATCAACGCTCTATCGCTGCTGCCGCACAAGGCGCTCCACAGGCACCTCCGCGGCATACTGGTTGCAGGGCATTGCTATGGCCCCATGGACCCTGCGTGCAACATAATTCTCAATGCCATCTGGTATGACACCGTATTCCCTCATCCGGAGGTGGATGCTGGGTTTGAGCCGGACATTCTCGACAGCGAATCTATGCTTCGCGTGGAGGTCCGCTCCCTCGAAAGCCTTGTTGCCTTGGTCTCCACAGCCACTGGCTTTTCGGAACACATGGCCGTTGAATACCTTTGCTACAAGCAGTGCGACCTATCTGTGGTGTTACAGATGGCAACAGAGGAGGTGTGCTATAAGGCTTATGTTTGTGCAGGCCAAGCCGGGAAACACCCCAAGCATTTGGAGCTTGCATCATTTCTCATGTCCATGGCCCATAATGCCCTAAAAGACACCCTGCTGACCGACAAGGCAATGAGAAAAGGCTATATCATTTCTGATGCAGTTCTGGAGAAAGTGTACAAAATAATGGAAGATCAAAGCTCATCCATTTCACCATCACTTGATCATCCTAGGCTATGCCCACCGGCCTGGAAGATGCTAGCATCTAGGAAGGATGAATTCGTCAAGAAGCAGAAGTTCCTTGGTCGAGTCTTGGGAGAATTGCTTCTTGACTACTCGAATCAGCATCCTTGGGTAATTATATAATTCAGCTCTTGCTAGTTTGTTATAGTATCTTGGACAAAGGCTTTTGTTAGGGGAGGGGTGGGGGACTTTCTTGAACTGTTTTTTCCAAGAATCTATGCCATCTTAATTAAGCTTGCACACAAAATATTCTTACAAAATCTTGCTTGACTTTCTGCTTGTTGGAATATATATTACATCTCAATTAAAGTGTGGACAAAGTATATTCTTAGAAAAGTTTTCGTTGAGCTTCTTCTTCATCTGAATTAATCTTGGACAAAAGGTACGTAAAGCTTTGAATTGCTAGTTATAGGAATATATTTTATCTCTATTAGTCTAGTTTTACAAGTCCTTGTTCTCTGGAATTGCATTTTTTGTTCGTAAGAAAAAAGAGCTTATTTGGATCACATGCCATCTCTTGATTGTTATTTGGATAGAATCTACAAATTACAACCTAACTCTGTCTTACTTTGCTTAAATTGATTGTTGTAGGAACCTGTTCTGAGGCTAGATGTGATATGTGGTGTTAAGAAAGACTACAGCAGGCATTCAAAGTTCTACCATGTCAATTTCTTGGTGTACTATGATGATGTTTCGTCAGCCCGTGTGCTCTTTTTTGCTGAAGTCTGGGTGTCGAGCTTTCAGGCCAAACCTAGCACATCTGTGAATCTGGTAAATGGACCATGTATTAGATATGGTCGCCAAGTTGAATCTAATGTGCCGTTCACCAAGGTTTATAGTATATCTAGAAAGGAATCAGAAACTTCATTTTGTTGTCCACTGCCTTATTACAGTCCGGATCATCCATACATTGGTAAATGCATTTCTGTCTTCTGAACTTCCTGGAATCTAAATTTGGATTGATTTATTCTAATGTATCGATTATAACAAACTTGATATCATTGCTAGGAATGCCTCAAGCATATCTTAATATCCTTTTATTCACATGCAGGACGTTGCACTTATTGTGAGCCTATTTCATGCAAAATTGTGCATCCACCATCTGGGAATCATACCGGGGCAAACTGCAGTCAACTTGGAGAACTCTTTGGATATTTGAATTTTCGTGATTATAAGCCTTCTGCTGCGGATAGCATAACGGAGTCAGATTTTGTATACTTTGATTGTCATAGGGACACCAAGTTTGCAGAAGGTCTCAATGGCAGAAGCTCTCTGACGGAGAAGAAGGCGTTGATCATCCGCCGATCCTAATTAGGTGGAGGAATAGTTGTTTGCACTGTGCCAAAGGTACACTCATTAATTTAATCAACCGTATTGGTGGAGAGGTACTAGGGTTCTTTGGACTACAGTTCAAGGATTAATAGTGTTACCGTGGCTAGTTACAACGTAACTTCAAGAAGTACTTTTAATTTTTCTTCCAGCTCCTTCGTTGAAAATATTTGCTTTTTCATTGATAGTACTCCCTCTGATCCAAATTAATTGACCCCACTTTATCTAGACAAAGTGGAGACAATGAATTTGGATCGGAGGGAGTAAAAGAAAACTCTATCACTCCTTAAAATGGCTCTAATGCAAACTCTTCAGCTCCTTGCATATTATTGCAGAGTTACATGGCAGATTTATACGTATGATTTTCAGTACATCTGTAATATATCTCATGCACTAGCATGCCTTCAATACCATCTACTCCCTCCGATCTTTGAACTAAAACCACGAAACTTATTATGAATCGGCGGGTGTAGCTATTTGTTATCTGTTTTCCAAGAAGATCATTAATGCATATAGAACTTATCTCTGATTGTCTGCAACTCTCTAAGTGCATCTCCAATTTGAATGCGTTCACTTGGTGTCTCCTTTGAGCACAAAATGCCAATCTGCAGAATGGATGTGATGTGACTAATTCTCATGTCTTTGCTGTTGTGATAGTCCCCAAAAGTTTCTTTGCCGTTATTTTCTGCTTTTAATAAGTCTTGGTCAATGACATTAGCTCCTTGGTCTGGCAGTGCCATTTGTACGTGCTTATGAAGGCTAAGCATTTCTCCAAATTCAGAGCTTGTTGGTTTTTTTCCAGTGAACATCTCGAGCAGCAGTATACCATAGCTGTAGACGTCACCATATATTGAAGCTTCGTTGCCAATTCCATACTCTGAATTTGAAAAACATAATTTACTTAATAAGCATCCTTAGATGGAGATAAACTGTAAAAGTCACATGCAGCGACTATGCAATATATGGGAATAGTCGAGTAGAGTTAAACAAACCTGGAGCAACATAACCAATTGTTCCTCTTATTGCATTCCGACTAGTTGACTTGTCTAACTTGTCACTATGCTCTTCTTGTAGGAACCTTGCAAGCCCGAAATCGCCAACATGAGCAACCATGTCATCGTCGAGGATAATATTGCTTGGTTTGAGGTCACAGTGAACAATTGGAAATGGCTTGTGGTGATGTAAATAGTCGAGTGCAGAGGCCACATCCATGGAAATTTGGATCCTTTTGATGAGATCTAGCACCTTAGGTTCATTATCTTCCTCAAGACGCTTGTATAACCACTGATCTAGATTACCATTTGGCAGAAACTTGAAGACAAGAGCCTTGAAGTCGCCACCTCGGGAGTCAATGCTGGAGCACACTGTTATAACCTTCACAAGGTTCCGATGGCGAATACATCTCAAAGCCTCACATTCTGCATCGAAACTCCGCGATGCACCAGCTTGTTGCAGGTTGAGTACCTTCACTGCAACCACAACTTGTTGGCCAGAGATTTCCATTCTTCCCTTGTAGACTGCACCAAAGCTGCCTACCCCAATGAGGTTCTCTGATGTGAAACCATCGGTTGCTCTGGCCAATTCAGCATAAGAAACTCTGGCATGTTTCTTATTGGACAAAGATATCTGTGGCTTTGCTCTTCTTAGCCGACTCCTTTTACATAACACAAACAATGTGAATAGTATGACCAACAGAATTGCCCCGCCTGCTGTGACAATCATGACAAGCTTTGAAGATATTTTCCTTTTATTGAAGCTAGAGCACATTTTTAAATTCAGTTGAGGGATCCCACCACACAAAGCATTGTTTCCCATGACCGAGGTTGCAGTTGCATTGAGAAATATCCCATCTTTTGGAACTTCACCTTCAAAATCATTGAAGGAAAGATTTAAAGTAGCGAGACCTTTCATACTACCAAGGAACCCAGGGATGCGACCAGATAAATTATTTTGAGAAAGATCAAGCACTAGCAGGCCCCGTAACTGTCCTAGTGATGGTGGAATTGTCCCCTCAAGGAGGTTCCCAGACAAATTGAGATACTGCAATGCTTGGCAGTCTCCTATAATGGTAGGAATCTGACCTGAAATCATATTATCAGAGATATCGAGCTCACCTAGATTCCTGAGATTCCACGCTTCTGAAGGCAAAGTCCCAGACAATGAATTATGCGCAAGGTGCATGGCACTCGACAAGGTTGAGATGAAGAAAAGTTCCTTAGGTACTGGACCAGAGAGATTGTTGTAAGAAAGATCCAGTTCTTCCAAAGGACAGTTGCTGAGAGAAGAAGGTATGGCTCCACCGAGCGCATTAATATCGAGGAAAAGGGTTGTAAGTTTTGTAAGATTTCCAAGAGCTGCTGGGATGGGTCCTGACAAACTGTTGTTCCACAAAGATAACCGATTCAACTTCTCCAGCTTGCCAAGAGATGCTGGAATAGTGCCCTGGAGAAGATTACACTCCATGTCAAGTTCATCCAAGTTGATGTAGTTCCCTATCGTTCCAGGTATCGTTCCCGCTATACTGTTGTATGCAATGGCAAGATACGTCATCTGCGTCGACAAATTACCGATCGATTTCGGCAGCATGCCTTGGAGTCTGTTGTTGCTAACATCCAGCAATATCATATCGCTGCAGTTGGTGAGAGTGGTCAGGAAGGCCCATTCGGCATCGTTGGCTGCTTCAAGCTGATTCCCCGCGAAGTTCACCACAGACAGCATCTCCTGGCGAGCTCCCAGGCACCCGGGGATAGTCCCGGTTAGGAAGTTATTTACCGTCTGAACCATCTGGAGCATGGAGGCATTGCACAAGGACGGCGGGATCACGCCATGGAACTGATTATCAGATATGAGGAACATCTGCAGATTCGTCATCGTGTCGCCCAGATTAAGCGGAAATCCCCCGGTGAGGTTGTTGCTCTGTAAGTTGAGCATCTCAAGGGAGGAGAGGTTGAACAATGAAAGTGGCAGGGGGCCTTCAAGCTGATTGTTGTCCAGATAAAGCTCGGTGAGGGCGTGGAGGTTCCCGATGGCATCCGGAACCGGTCCGACGAGCTTGTTCTCCGCAAAGGAGACGATGCTAAGCGACCGGAGATTTCCTATGGATTCCGGGATGCGCCCTGCAAAGCCATTGCTCTGGAGGTCCAAGGATGTTAGCGAGGAGAGGTTCCCTAGCCAAGAAGGGATGGTTCCTCCGAGGCTGTTCTGTTCCAGATGAAGAGTGGCGAGAGATGACAGGTGCTGCAAGGAGGATGGTATGCTCCCGGCCAGCCTGTTCGAGTCGGCGGTGAGAGCTGTCAACGCCGTCAGGTTCCCGAGCGAGGCTGGGATGGAGCCTGACAACTGGTTGGAACCAAGGCCCAGGCCGACGAGGCTGCCAAGCCTGCCAATCTGCCAGGGGATCTCTCCTGTCAGATTGTTGAACTCTAGGACGAGCAGTTTGAGGCTGGCTAGGCGGCCGACGTCGGAGGGGATGCTTCCGGTGAGCCTGTTCTGTCCGAGGTCGAGCGCCTTCAGGTTCCGAAGCGAGCGGAGCAGCTCCCCTGGAATGGGTCCGTGCAGCTTGTTGGTGTTGAGCAGGAGGTACCTGAGCTGCCTGCACCCGGCGAGCGGCGGCGGGAGGGGTCCCTGGATGGAGTTGCTGCTGAGGTTGAGGTGCCGGAGGTCGCGGAGGCGGCCGAGCTCCGGCGGCAGCGCGCCGTGGAGCCGGTTGCCGGGGAGGTGGAGCCGCGTGAGGCACGTGAGGTTTGCTAGCGCGGGGCTCAGCGTGCCGAGGAGGCCGAGCCCCGGGAGGTCCAGCGCGACGACGCGGCCGCGGTGGCGCCCCCTCGTGCCGCACGACACGCCGCGCCATTGGCACGGCGGTGGCGCGGACGAGATGTTGGTGCTCGTCCAGGACGCCAGGGCCCGTGACGGGTCGCCCCTGATGAGCGACCTGAAGGACAGCAGCGCCCGGTGGTCCGCCGTGGTGGCGGCAGGCTCCGGAGCGCCATGTACCGTGTGGCCGGCGATGGAAAACAAGAGGAAGACGGCGACGGCGAGCAGGAGTGGCGCTGCCATTGCTGCGCGACGGTGAGGTAGCAAGCGAGCGAGGTGGTGTGGAGTGTGCACTGGGCGCAGCAGAGAGCATAGTACGTACGGCAGAGATAGGGAGAGGTTTGGCTTCAGTGTTGGTTGCGTATAAACACGAACCCGTGGCCACCGGCGACGCGTCGTCCTCTGCAAGAATCTTGTCAGCGAGACGATGAGTTTTACAAGGGGCCACCTGCAGCGTCCCGCTTGTTTCGTTTCCCTGAAGACTTATGGGTCAATGAGTATTACGAGCACCTCCGGTCGAGAAGCCGACATGAGTGATCAGCTGGTGGCCGCTATCGCTTTGTTTGTACCGGTAATAGTTGGCGCGCGCCTCACCTTTTTGACCCGGTTTTGGTTCACACTCTGGTAGTGGCATCGCCATTGAGGCGCTCGCTGATCATTGCCGGCCACCGTTCAGGATCAGGGCGTGTCGCCGCACCATAGATCTTGTTGTGGTAATCTCCGGTCAGTGTGTGTGCTTCACACATCGTCCAATTAGACTCTTAAAAAAAACAGAAAATCATCCAACAATCTGACAAGAGCAGAAACCCAGGGCAGATAGGATAATTGTTCTCCGTGTTAGAATATGTATTAGGTGCTTTTATATTTCCTATACCGTATGTGGTACAATCTCTTTGTAACAAACTCTGTAATACCCGGTTTGGCTGTTTGCCCAATATAACATGAAACCAAGGCTGAGGCAAAGGCAATTGTTCCGCTCAGATTGTCTAATATGGTATCAGAGCCGCCCTCTTCCCGGACTTGGCGGCAGACCTAGCTGCCGCCGCCGCCGCTGTTCGAGCCGCCGACGTGTGCCGCCACAACTCAAACAAAACCGCACCGTCACCGCAGTCCTCTGCTGCCGTCACCGCGCCTCCACAATCAACCCAAGAAACCCAGACAAACACAAGCCGTCGCCGCCGCCGCTGCTTTCCAGCCGTCGCCGCCACCGCCAGACAAGACTCAAGCCGTCGCCGCCGCCGCTGATTCTCCAGATCAAGCTGCCGCGGCCACCGCCACACATACAACCCGCCGCTGCATCAGGTCTTCTGCTGTCACCGCCGGACTACAACCCTAGATTGGTTTTTATCATCCTGTACATCATCGACTATGAGTGCGTCCAGTTCATCGGGGATGTCGAGTTCTGCCCTTGCTGCTGCCCTGGGGGCTCCTCCCGCTCAACAACTGACGCGCAACAATTTCTTGCTATGGAAAGCCCTCGTTCTCCCGGCCTTCCGTGGTGCAAATGTGATGGCCCTCCTTGATGGATCGGATCAAGCACCTGCACGAACCATTGAAGTAGAGGACTCAGAGAAGAACAAGACCAGAGTTCCCAACCCTGCACACATAGAGTGGATGGCTAGAGATCAACAGGTGCTTCGTTTCCTCCTCAATACTCTATCGCCGGAGGTTCTGTCACATCTACTTGAAGTTACCTCCACTGCCGAGGCCTGGGCTGCCATCGGAGCCATGTTTAAAACTGCCTCCCGTACCAAGGCACAACACCTGCGAGATGAACTTAATGATACCAAGAAACTCTCCCTGACTGCGGACCAATATTACACCAAGATGAGGGGTTTTGCATCTGAGCTGTCTGCCCTTGGGAAACCAGTTGAAGACGATGAGCTCCTAGGCTATCTGTTGCATGGGCTAGACAAAGGAGAGTACAACGCTCTCATCACCACAGTCAACGGCAACCCGGGCACATCACTAGAGGAGTTCTATGAACAGCTGAGTTCTTATGACATGCGCAACGGGGTTGAGGAGAATGGCTCGTTTGTCTCCTCTGCAAATCTGGCGCGGCGTGGTGATCAGCGTTCTCGCGCCCGTACACCCCCGCCCCATGGTCGCACTCCTCCACCTCCTCGGGCTCGCAGTCCAGACCGCGGCCCATACCGTGGCGGTAGATACCGAGAGGATGGCAGAAATTGGCGCAAAGATGATGGCCGTGGAAATTATCGCCGTGATGATGGCAACTGGCACCGTGATGATCGTCGAGGTGATCGCAGGGATGATCGCCGTGACAGACACAGAGATGATGGTGGTGGTTACCGCCGGACAGATGGACGCCGTTCAGACCGCGTCCCTACTCCTTATGTTGATACTGAGTGCCAAATCTGCAAGAAACATGGCCATCCTGCAAATTCTTGTTGGTGGCGTTATTCTGATGATAAGAAGGACAGAGATGATGGTGACAAAGGAGCAAACCTTGCGTCATATGGTGTCGATACAAACGGGTATACTGACACAGGTGCCACTGATCATATTACTAGTGAACTAAACAAGCTTCTCATCGCCAACAAGTATCATGGCCAAGATCGAGTCCGCACTGCTGAAGGCACAGGTATGCACATTAGTCATATTGGTAATTCAGTTTTGCGCACTCCTCATGGTTCCTTTGATCTAAACAACATTCTTCATGTTCCTAGTGCGTCGAAAAATCTTTTATCAGTCCATCGCTTTACCCTTGATAATCATGTCTTTATTGAGTTTCATCCTTTCTTCTTCTTAATCAAGGACCAAGCAACTCGAAGGACTCTGTTTAGGAGCCCCTTCTGGGGTTGTCTCTATCCCTTGGTGCTCATGTTTCATGAGACCGCCAAGCACGCCTTCATCACAATAAAGCCATCATCATCTACATGGCATCGCCGCTTAGGACATTGCTGCTTGCGTGAGGCAGCTCCTTGTGACGGTAAAGCACACGTCCGTTGGGAACCCCAAGAGGAAGGTATGATGAGTACAAGTTTTCCCTCAGTAAGAAACCAAGGTTTATCGAACCAATAGGAGATGAAGGCCACGTGAAGGTTGTTGGTGAAGGAGTGTAGTGCGGCGCAACACCAGGGATTCCGGCGCCAACGTGGAACCTGCACAACTGATACGTCTCCAATGTGGCTAGTTTTATGGCAATACCTACATGTTTTTTTCACACTTTATGATGTTTTGATGCATTTTCAGGCACTAACCTATTAACAAGATGCCGAAGCGCCAGTTCCTGTTTCCTACACAGGAAATATTCTCGGAATTGGACGAAACAAAAACCCACGGTCTTATTTTCCACGGAGCCTTCCAGAACACCGAAGGAGATACGGAGAGGGGCCACACCACGTGGCGGCGCGGCCGGGAAGGGGGCGCGCCCTATGGTGTGGGCCCTCGGGTGCCCCCTTGCCCTCGCCTACTTAATCCCTCCGTCGCGAATATTCACGCGCTATTTAAGCGTTTGTGTGTGTGTGCACTTAGCATAGCTCCCTCTTCTCACATCACTCAAGTGGGTAATGAGAGCTCCCCTTATAAGGGGGTCAAGATGTTTCCCCACTAGCAAGGTGGGACTAAACTCCAACATGACACCACTGCTCACACTTGTGAATTTTAGTTTGGGCCGATGGGCTCGTGCGTGAGCTTGTAAATGGATGGTGAAACACTCACATGCCAGTACTTCATTGATTGCACTGAAGAGCCCATCATTGCTTCTACTGGTATACCTAGTACGCTCTCTTTTTTAATGAAAAACGAACATATGCACAGAGTGAACTAGTTCATGCGACACGTTTTGCCGGCGTGGCGCGATGCACATATCTTGCTAGGAAATTAGGACTATGTTTTTTTAAGTACGTAGTTTCCAAATAAATATAGGCTTTTTAAAGATATAAATATATAGACTTTGATGAGTACTTCAAGGTATTGAATTCATAACAATAGCATGTCTTCAACACTGATTAAAAGCTAACTATCGCGCACAAGTGAGTCCGAGAGGCAAAACCTCTCCATGGGTAAAAGCTAATTTGACTAACTCAAATCACCATGTAGGAGCATGGGAATCGTCGCATGTACTTGCAGTTGCATGCGTACACAAAAGTCCAACGAGGCGTCCGTGCAGACGTTTCGCCTTGCTCACCCGGAGCTCGTGTAGGCGGTGTTAGACTACTTCAACGCCGAGAGGGGTGCAAAGAAGCTAGTTTGGTATAATGAGAAGGACGATGCCTTCTAGGAATCACTTGGGGCCTCCCCCGGTGATGGCGATGACTTCTGGGTGATCTAGTCTAGGGAGTGTCGAGGTCGAAGTGCCGGAGTAGCGTTGTAGTTGATGTCTATGTAGTGTCGAAGTTGAGTCGGAGTAGCATAGAACTAGTGTCAGAGTGTCTATCTATCAAAATGTGTCGAACTGTCAACGTGTCCATATATCAAAACGGAAATGTGTGTCCAAGTATCAATCTATGTGTCAAACTTGAATTATTTTTGAAATGTGACAAACTTTTGAAGTTTCTACATTTGAATGTGTTTGTCGATGCCCCATATTCGATCATCTAAAAAATACTCGAAGCCCCAATTTACATTATGTGGAAACATGTGCCCTACATTTGGCACCCGAAAACAAGTCCCTAAAGGTGCTTTTTCGTGTACCTAATTTTGCATCATTTGTTAGGGATGCTCTAATCATGCAAGGTTAAGAAAAAATTAGAGCATCCATTATAAATACAGAAAAATTTACATTTCAAAGTAGGACCATAACATTTCCTAAGAAGACCTAGACACAACGGACTCGTACCCCGTCTGTCTCAAACATATATTCGTAAAATCCATAGAGCAAGAAACGAAGAGTTGAGCAATAGCATGACACGGAGATCATCCTCAAGTGTGTATACAATCCCGTTGACCTTTGCATAGCCATGTCTTGATGCCCCCTCCTCTTCATCTTGCATCTGCAACACCTGATATTCAACAAGGAACCACTTCATGAAAAAAGGCATTGACACTGTAGCTGTGTTACCGCGCGAGTGCTCGAACCCTATGGAGTCATTGATACAAAGCAATTCAAGGCTACCACCCACGAACTCCCCCACACGTCGGTGGAGATGAGGATAACAACACGGGAGGGCGGTGCCCCGCATGAGCTGACCACCATCAACATCTAGCACTAAATACACAGTACCCGCATACAATCCCGCATGAAATAATAGGTTGGCATGCACTTTACTCGGCCATATGCTCCCGCATACACCTCTCTAGGTCACAATAGCCTCCTCACATATGTAAACCCTATTTCCCTCTCTCTACCATCCGGCCACACGTACACCTCTCTTGGTCAACTAGCCACACATCCACCTCTCTTGGTCATCTCGCACCTTAGACCCATCTTCCATCAAATAACCGTATACACCGCTCTTAAGTCACGGATATGACGCGAATAAATGTGAATATGAGAGCGAGCACGCGTGTGTGTAGTGTACACCTAGCATATATAGATCTCTCTTGTCATCCCATTCAAACAGACCATGAGAGCTCCCCTTATAAGGAGGTAAAAATCTTACTCCATTGACAGTGTGGTACTAAACTTTCACATGCCCCTACACCCCCTTGGTTGTCCACATATTTTCTGAAATGTAGTTCGGGCCGAGGCCCATTATTCTAAATAGGCTGCCTTATGATGCAACCTGAAATCTGATAGATAGTAGTAATAATTTGTGCATGCTTTTCTTCAATTTGTGTATGGTAGATTGGTAGTAGATATGTACATATGTTACCTCCTAGCACTTTACTAGATGCATACACATACATATGGTGTGATGTGCGCAGGGTTTGGCTCGCCCGTTCACGTACGCATATCCAAGTAGCTAGTACAGTGGTACACATACATACGATATGCTAGTACATTAGTACTTAGCAAGTTATAATCCAATTAGCTAGCTAATAGTGCATGTAGTAAACGCATCTATAACATGACGTCGGGCGAAAGCACGATCTCCACGACGAAGGCGTCGGGCAAAAGAACGATCTCCATGGCGCTAGACTGCATGAACACTGCAGCTGGGAGTAGCAGAGGGTCACGGAAGCGCAGCTTGGGCTGATCAGCCGTTGTTGGGCCACTTTAGAGGACTTCTGTTCCTGATAGAAGAAAGTGCAACGAGGAGTGCTAGGAGCACCGGGAAGCCTCACAAAGTGTGAGTGCTACACATTTGCTACTGAAGTCACGCTTCTCGCTATGCACGCCACGATTGCTCGCCGGCCGCCTGCCCATGACGATGCTCACCGGGTACGATAGGGTCGGCAGGTGCGCTCCTTGCCGCACCAACCATGATGCTAGCTAAAACACCCTTTACCCCTTGAGCATTGGATCCTACGCCACGATGTATACATATGTGAGCCAGGACGGCGATTGTCTCGCCGAGGTTGTCCACCTCCCAGTCGGCGGGCACTACATATGTGCTTTCGTATTTGTCTACCAAGTTGTTGTCCGCGCCTAGCTCTGGCACTGAGCAGCCATGTTCGAGGAAGAGGAGGAGGATGGCGAGGTCGGGGCTCCATGGCTAATGGTCCTTGTCCGTGGTGAGGCACCCGAGTGGAGGGGAGGGTAGCTTGACAACAATGGACATGGTGGCGAAGTAATGCAAGCTCCCAACTTCTGAAGCTGGGGCGGGACTTTACGAGCATGGAAGTTAAATAGAACTACTCCCTCCGTTTCAGTTTACTAGTCTTATGTGTATCTCTAGGTCGTAAATTTGACCAACTTAACCTAAGATATATATTTAAAAAATATATACCATGAGAAACTTTATGTTTTATTTTTGTTATATAATTTAAATTATATACAGTATATCAAATTGACGACCTAGATACACGTGCATGCCTAGTAAACTGAGATAGAGGGAGTACATAACATAATGAGCACTCGTTAGCCAGCGCCTTGATCAAATAATCACCTTTACGTGGGTTTCCAAGCCATGCACATGGCGCTTCTAGGATGTGCGTGCATATAATGTTACATACCCCGAAAACACTGTAAGACCACCTCCACCTCCGAAAATGGGCGGGAAAACTCCAAACGGAAAAAGTGTCTTCCTATTGATCCGTCCATGGGTGTTGGAAGAGAAAAAAGACATGCGATGTGGCAAATCACCATCCATGGAGAGCGAGGAGACCTGCACTATTGAAAACGATGTGTGATCTAAATAATAAAATAAGGCAATTCTTGTCAAAATGGTGTCTTTATAATAATAATAATAAAAATTGTCCTTGTAATCTGGGATATAATAAAACCCTTGTAACAAAATTCCTCTTAATCAAAAAGGCAATTCTTAGGCACATGTCTTAGGTGCACACGTTCGCTCCAACCAAGGGAGGTGGTTCAGTATTAAACTAAATCCTCGCAATCACATTCAGCACAATTTATAGTGGTATCACCCCAACATCACCCGTGTCGCTCCTGAGCGGGCGACCCGGGGGCGACCTCGAAACCCTAGCCGCTGGGGCTCCTTCCGGCCATCCTCGCCGCCGTCGCCGCTGGATCCTGCCGCGATGGCGGCGGCGCTCGTCTCCCGAAGGGAGCGGGCACCATGCTGGGCCCCTGAGCGGAGGAGCTTGCGTTCTGCTGGCGGCGGCGGCGCCCGTCGGAAACCTGCTCGTCGACGGAGTTCTCTTGGGCGGCGGCGTCGCGGTGCGTTGGGGGGCGACCCAATGGCGCGTCGTCCGGTGGTCGATGCTGGCGCGCGGTTGGCCGCGGCGTGCGACGGCGGCCTGTTCTGCGGCGAGCGCTGCTGGCCTATATCGACGAGGTGCAGCGGCGCTGCTGGTTGCAGCTGGCAGGGTGGTTTGGCGGCATTCGGGCCCAATTCCAGATTTGGCCCCTGCGATTTGGCTTCAGCGGGTGGATGCCGGGGCGGCGGCCCAGGGATGGGTGGCTGCCGGCGTGGTGCTGCGGTGGATGGCCATGGTCGTCGTACCTGGCTCCTTCTTGCATATCTGCCGGCTGGTTGTGGTGGTTGTGGCCGTTGGAGCTTGAGGTGCTTCAGCTGACGCGTGCCAGGGTGTTGGGAACCCGTGCTTGCCGCACCCTTGGTGGTGTGTTGGAGTTCCGAGCCAAATCTCTAGCATTGACTTTGTCGGTGCCGGCTGCGGCGGCACATTCGTCATGTCGTATTCCTTGTTGGAGGCGTTGGCCGTGGAGCTCCATTCATACACTTATGGGTTTCGCTTCTCCGGGAGAAATCCTAGCTCCGGTTTCTTGGGCGGGTGATGGTGCCGGCTACGTCGCGACCTTCTTGGAGGCGTCGTCTAGGAGGGTTTGTTCAGTCGCTGGCTTGTGGTTCTCTCATCGTTGGATTGGTGGATGTTGGGGCGGCGGCTTCGAGTAGAGGATGTTTGCAAGTCGAGGCGGCGGCCTTGGAATCCACAGCAGGTGGCAGCTTCATGGGGCGAAGTTGTTGTCCTTTGTTGCTTGGGCGATGATCTGGTGTCGCTAGTTCGGCGAGATTGTCGGCCCGGTCAACGCGGCTCAGCGGAGGCGGTTCGACTTTATGTCAGTGGCGGAGCCAGGCCAACAAACATGTGTAGTCACTTTTGAACTGTGTAGTCAAATACACGAATTTTTCATTAGGTTTAGTCTGTATTGCCAAAAAACAGTGTAGTCAATTGACTACACTGCTTAGGTGTGGCTCCGCCACTGCTTTATGTCAGGGCGGTGGCCCTGGATGTTGGTGCGGCGGCCGTGGTCTGCGAGCGGTGTGCTCTGTGCAGCTTGGGTTGCGGGTTGCCGAGTCGTGCGGCGTCGTGGCTCCGAGTGCGAGCTGCGGTATGTCGGGATGGCGGTCCCGGAAGGTGGTGTTGGTGGTCTCTGCGCCGGGCGTGGTGGGTTAGTTGGATGTCGGGGCAGCGGCCCCGAGAGCTTGACAGTGTTGAGGACATCGACCTTGTGTCACGAGGGCGACAAGATCGTTTTGGCGCAGTTCTTTGAGAGGTTCGTCTTCAGCTATGTTGGAGTGTCCTGTGTCTGCTCCTCCCATAGTAGGCACGGCGTCTTCTCTCCGGCTTGGTTTGAAGGCAAGCTGGTCTTGGCGAGTGTGTCGTCTGCTTGTATCAGTGGTGGGTTTGAGTGGGCTTAGCCCCGTGGTGTCTTGTTGTATGGTTTTCGCACGGTTTTCTCCTAAAAACTGTGCACTTTTTGCTTAATTAATGGTTGAGGCAAAGCTTTTGCCTCCGTTTAAAAAACAATTTATAGTTGTATTTTATTAAGGGAAAAGGTCCATTGTCCGATCATGAAATTTTGACATAAAGAAATAATATGCGCATAAGAAAATATACGCAAGAGTATTAATGTGAATACAAATCAAGCACATGAAATAAGAGGAAACCATATGTATTATTGTGAGAATAAAATATGGATGGGGCGAGGTTTATATTGACACGGTATAGGTCGTGTTGATCATTTCTGGAGATTCATATGGACGCAAAAAACAACAATGTTGAAAACCTTTCTCCCTCCCACCTGAAGACATGACTAGTATAGTCAGATGGCCACTCTCACGGTATGTCGGTCCATTGATTTTATTTGTATAATTCCACTTAACTGTCACACTAATATTGGTCATGCCTACCTAGTCTGTTTTCCATCCAGCAAAGTACTACCTCCGTCCCTAGCATAAAATAAAGACACTGATGGTGGTGGTGGGCGTGCACTACAAGAGAACTGAGATACAGTGACGAAAATCCCCATGACGATGGTTCAGAACGTCACACAATAATGTAAAGTGTGACGATGTAGACCTAGCGACACAGATTCCCAAACATATGTGACGATGACAAATTAGTCGTCATGCATTACCACATTCTGTGACGGTGTTGATGGATTCCATGACGAATATGGCTGGGTCACGGAAGAATCCATTTGTGGACGCATCTATTTCGTCACATGATATCTAGCGATTGTAGCATTAGCGGTGGGATCCATATATCAAAAAAGAAGCGGAAATGGCTTCAAGAATGTGATATTTAGGCACCAAACATTGGTCCAACCTGCAAGCTCATGCGGACACACGTAAATATTTTTCTCATATCAAGACGAAATTAGGGAAAATCACTAAACAACTACTCATTAGGCCATCATATGAACATGCCAGAAACCCAAAAAAAAAGGGAAGTTTTATAACGTGAATGGAACCTACAACCTAACCAGCACATAATTTAATTGACAAAATATTATTTGGTATATACATATTTGAACTGAACGAAGGATCAAAATATTTCGATTTTTTTCCAAATTGCCACACGCACATCCTAAAATTCAAACGCCACTTGTCAACTCACCCCGATGGCCGGCCCGATCCATCCGGCACGAAGCCACGAACCAAGACCCCCGTTCCCCACTTCTCCCCAATATTGTTTTTTGGAGAAGAAACATCTCCCCGATTCTAACCTGGCTGCAATGTCTCATATGTCCTGCCGCCACCGCCCACAGGTAAGTTCTCCGTCGACTCCTCTGTGACCGGCGGCCGTCGCCTCCTCCCTCTCTCTATCCTCCCTAGCTAGTCACCCTGGCCACTCTCCTCTGCCACCACCCCAAGCCCCTGCCTCCCCTACGTCCGTTGAGAATCAGACCTAGCTAATGTACCTCAGAGATCCCGCGCCACCTCGTCGAGATGCTGCGGCAATTCGTGGTTCTGCCCCGTACGAGTACGCAAACAGAGGAGGCCTGGGGATCCGGCGGCGCCCTTCCTCCCCCAGGCGAGCCGGCGGACGGAAGAGTTCTGGATAACTGGAAGCAGCCTCAACCGATACCAGGACGAGGCAAAACTGCTCCGGCGAGTCGCGATGAGAAGCGGCTCCGGCAGCCTGAGCAGAATCATACGGTAGCGACACCGTTTAGATTCTTCGGCGTTTCAGATCGCTTATTTGTGGCGGCAACCTCCATCTCCCTCGATCGCGGTCTCCCCGTCGGCGCCCGACCATGCCTTGGTCTGCAACGGTATGCCCTTCACCTCCTCCATCGTAGTCACAAACTCGCTAACGACTGCACTATGTACTGCAGGGAGTGAAGTCCGCGTCCGGCTTTGGTCACTCGTGGACCTGAAGCCAACCAGTCTCCCTCGACCGGTGCCATGTACTGTCCGCTGGTAAAAAAATGTTGCCGCAGCTGTTTTTTTTTCGAAAGTTCACCGGGGGGGGAACGAATCCCCACCTGAATTTTCATTTTCAACTTTTATGCGGGCTAGACTAGCCCGGGGAAGGAGGGGAACCGCCACAAACCGGCGGCTCCGATCAGTTTAGATTTTTACACACACACACGGGGACTACCCCCCAGAACCAGATCAACTATAATTCCACTATACATGTAAGGGAGGGAGGGAGAGGCAGGGGGGGGAGGCAGTCAGCCGCCGCGTGCACCAAGCAAGTCGGCCCAGGAAGCCACGTCCTCGCGATGGTCCAGAGGGAGACGACACCTCCAGAGAAGGGCGTCGTCGCGGCAGCACTTCCGGACCAGCGCCAGAGACGGGGCGAGGTGCCGAAAAACCACCCCGTTCCGATGCTTCCAGAGGTGCCAAAGGCAGAGCAGCCGGAAGGAGGAGCTCGTAGCCACGGGAACACCAACGGGCAGGGAGATAAGGGCAGCATCTGAGGCCAGCAGGCTGGGCGGCGGCGAGGCTCCGATGCTTTCCCAAAAACCTCGGGCAAAGGGACAGCCAAAGACGAGGTGGGAGCAGGTCTCAACCTCCTCACCGCACAAGGGGCAGCTGCTCTCGTCCTCAGCCAGGATCGTCTTCCGAAGTAAGTTGGCGCGCGACGGGAGGCGATTCTGGACCAGCAGCCAGGCGAAGACCCGCACCCGCGGCGGGGCGTGGTTGAGCCAGACGAACTCGAAGAAGGGGCATCGCACGCCGCCGAAGGTGCGGAGCTTGTACAGCTCGGCGACCCGGAGGTTGCCATGGGGAGCGGCGCAGCGCACCAGGGAGCGGGCATCGGGCGCAGCCGTGCAACGGACGGCGCCGAGGGAAGCCACGAGGAGCCGCTTTTGGACAGAGGCGGTGGTAGACAGCCGGGGCGCGAGGAAGGCGTCCAGCCCCCGCGCGAGGACCTGGGCGACCGTGGCCTCCGGCGCGGTGAAGAAGGAGAGCAGGTGGGGGAAAGCCACGCTTAGCTCACCAACAGGGAGCCAAACGTCAAACCAGAAGGAAGTGGCCCTCCCATTGCCGACGACGACCGTGCTGATGGAGCGATAAAGTGGCAGCAGCCGCCGGAGAGCACTCCAGTGGGGACCGCACAGCGACACGCCGCGCTCCGTCGCAAGGGAGTTGCCGCCGAGAGAGGACCAGACCCAAGCGGGCCAAGAGGACTCGCCCGCGGAGTGGAGCCTGTGCAGGAGCTTCACCTGGAGGCAGTCGTTTTGATCGCGCAGCGACCGCACACCAAGGCCTCCCTCCTCCTTTGACCGGCAGACCTGCGCCCATGTGATGAGGCATTGCGCTCCAGAGACGCGGTCCGCAGCAGCCCAAAAGAAGGCGCGACGGCAGCGGTCAAAAGCTTCCAGAACCCCTGGAGGAAGGTCCAGGGCTCCCATGGCGTAGGTGGGGAGGGCGTCGAGGACGGCATTGACGAGCGCGAGGCGTCCGCCATAAGATAGGAGCAGCGCCCGCCAACCGGACAGGTACTTATCCACCTTGGCGATGAGCGGCGCAAACGCCGCCAGCTTGAGCTTGTCAGCCGACAGGGGGAGGCCGAGGTAGGTCTGGGGGAACCCCTCGACGCTGCAGCCGAGGACGGAACGAACGACGGCCACCAACGCCTCATCGGCATGCATGGGCACCACCGTGCTCTTGTGGAAGTTGATGACGAGCCCGGTGGCGCGGGAGAAGCTGTCGAGGATGCCCCGAAGCCTGTGCACCGCACCCTCCTCCGCCCGGAGGATGATGAGAGTGTCGTCGGCGTACTGGAGCACGGGGCAGGGGAGCCCGTCGACAAGGGGGTGCTGGAGGGAGCCGTCCATCTTGATCATCCGTTGCAGCACGTCCGCGACGAGGAGAAAGAGGTAGGGGGAGAGAGGGTCCCCCTGCCTAAGCCCACGCCGGAGGTCGATCCACCGCCCAGGAACCCCGTTGAGCAAGATCGTAGACCGGGAGGTGGTGAGGATCTGGTCCATCCAATCGCACCACACCGTCGGGAAACCTCGCGCCAAGAGGATCTTCCGCAGACTCGCCCATTCGACCGAGTCGAAAGCTTTCGCAAAATCAAGCTTCAGGACCAAGCATGGGGCCTTGCGCCGGAAGCAAGTCTGAACTAGCTCGGTGGCATAGACAAAGTTCTCGGAAATGCTCCTGCCCGCCAGGAAACCAGTTTGGTCAACGTCGACGAGCTCCCCGATCTGTAGCTGGAGCCGAGAAGTGAGAGCCTTGCAGATCATTTTGATGGAGCAGTTTTGGAGCGAAACTGGGCGGTACGAGCTGGGGGCGATGACGCCGTCCTTCTTGGGCAGCAGAACCACGTGGGCTCTGTTGATGCTACCAATATCGGCCCGGCCCGCATGGAACTGGTCGAAGAGGCGACGCACATGGGGCGCCACGTCGGCCCAAGCGGCGCGGAAGAAGCTGGGCCCGAAGCCGTCCGGCCCAGGAGCGCTCCCCCGGTCCATGGCATCCACAGCGGCACGAATCTCCGCATCGCCGAAGGAGGCGACAAGTGGGCCGAAATCGGCCCGGGGAGCGTCGGCGTAGAGGGCATCGACGTCGAAGTCCCAGGTCGGCTCCGTCGAGCGGCCGAGCAGGGCGGCGTAGAAGGAGTGGAGCACGGCAGCTTTGGCCTCATGAGACACCACTTGAGCCCCATCCACGTCCAGGGCCCGGATGTGGTTGCGGCGCAGACGCTGGGAGGCTCGGGCATGGAAGAAACGAGTGTTCTCATCTCCCTCCGCCACCGCCCTGAACTTGCCTCTTTGCTTCCAGTAAGCTGCGCGGGCGAGGATAAGGTCGCAAAGCCGGGTCCTGCATTCATCACGCAAAGACAATTCCCCTCGCGAGAGAGGCCTGAGTTCCTCATAAAAATCTAGCAAATCAAGCACAAAAGAACAATCGTTCTCGAGGAGAGGTGTATAACGGTGTTTCCTTTTCCAAACCTTGGCTGCAGAGCGGAGGGATTTCAGACGAGCGTTGATGTCAATTGCAGCGTCCGAGACCATGGCGGGGCGGAACCAGAGTGGGAGGGTGGTGGGAAGGAAGAGAGGGTCGAGGAGCCACGCATTCTCAAAGCAAAAACATTGAGAGCGCGGGATATCGGTGGTAGCGGTGACTAGCAGGGGGAAGTGATCAGAGGTGGGGCGGGGTAGGGAGGAGAGGGCAGACTGGGGGAGACGCAGGTTCCAATCCTGGTTAAAGAGGGCTCGGTCAAGACGGGCAAGGACGGGGGCGTCGCGTTTGTTGGTCCAAGTGTAGCGACGGTCGAGGAGGGGCAACTCGAAGAGGGCGAGGGCGCGGATGGCATCGTTAAAGGATGAGGCGAGGGAGGCGTTAAAGTTTGTGTTGTTTTTGTCGGAGGGGGCACGAAGGAGATTGAAGTCACCGACAATCATCCAAGGTGTAGGTAGGGCGGGGGAGAGAGTGCCAAAATCCGCAAGGAACGCAGCGGAAAGGCCATGATCCGCTGGAGCGTAGATGTTGGTAAGAGCGAAGGCGAGGTCGGAGGTGGTGGAGGCCAGGCGGACCGTGAGAGAGTAGGGAGAGCGATGAGTGTGATCGAGGGAGAAAACCGCGGGATCCCAAGCGGTAAGAATGCCCCCAGAGCTGCCGATAGAGTCTACGCAAGCAAACGCTGAGAGATTGGAAGGGAGGAAGGAGCGCGTTTTAGCAACACTCATCTCACGAGTTTTGGTTTCCTGGAGGCAAACGATGGAAGGAGAGGCACCCGAGAGAACATTACGAACGACGGGGCATTTTTTCTCATCCCCAAGCCCTTGCACATTCCAGGAACAGATCCGAAGCTCACAGAAGACACTAATCATAAGGACAACAAACACCAAAGACAGAGGGACACACACGCGCGGGAACTACCACGGGATACAAGGTGCAACTATGGCACCGCACGACGCACACACACAGAGAACGGGGAGCTAGACGGGGCGCGGCCAACCCACAACGGCAGCGGGGCCAAGGGACAGAGGAGGAGCAGGGCGTGCTAATCATCCGACCGACGGCGGCACCGTGGTGGACTGGGCACGGACGGAGGAGGCGAGAGCGTCCAGCGCCTTCTTCCCCAGGGGCTTGGGGCGCGCGTCGAGGAGCTTGTGCTGCGAGACCTTCTTTTGGAGGACGCTGGTGCAGCTGCGCAGGGTGTCCTTGAGGCTGCGCAGCTTGACCGCGCGGGAGGTGGTGTCTTCTTTAAACTGCGGTGCCTTGTCCGCCAGACGACGGCTGGCCCGGATCACCGGGGCGGCGTCGACAGCAGCGGCCGCCGAAGCTGCCAAGGGAGCAGGGTCGGGGTCGACGATCTCGGAGATGACAGCACCGTACCGGAGTGGGTCCCTGATGGGGGGCCCAGACCCCAGGAGCGAGTCCGCGCGCGAGTCCATGTCCGACCCCCCGCCGGCGGACCAGGTGATCGTGACGGAGGAGAGCGTAGACCCCGGCGAAGCAGCGCCAGAGGAGCTGGCCACGCTGTCAAGGAGAGCGAGGAGCAGGTCATGCGGGCATCCACCATCGTGAGCGAACTCCGCATCGCTCCTGGCCCCCATACCCACCCCGCTCCGAGAGCCGTGTGTCGAGGGAGGAGGCGAGCGCAGAGGGGGAGGGGCGACGAAGGGCAGGATGAGGTGTGGCTGAAACGGAGGAGGGGGCGGCGGCCCGTAGAAGGGGACGTAGCTGCCGCGCGGATCGTAAGATTCGGCCGCTGGCCAAACCCTAACAACCGCGATGGAGATGATCCTCGTGCCCCACGGCACACCGGTAGCGTGAACTTCCTCGGGCACCTCCTCGCCAACGTCTAGGAGCACGACAGCTCGCACCGACGACAGGTCCTGCCCCGAGAGGTTGACGGGGTCGACCTCAAGAGTGAGGCCAAACTTGCAAAACGCCGCCGCAACCCCGGAGGGATTCACGCTCTTCTCCGGGAAGTTGCCAGCCCGCACAAGGGCGACGGACTTGGGGCGGGCCGGAATGCGATCGGCGAGCTCCGCCCGCACCAGATGAAAGGTGGCGCCGTCGTGGAAGAAAGGCTGGCGCGCCATGGCAACCTCACGGTCACCATGCGACAGGAAGCGCGCGTACATATCTCCCAGCGGGGAGGGCACCATCGTGACGTGCAGGTGGGGCAGGGCGTCGAAGAGGGCGGCGAAGATGGGCCCTGCTGGCGACGGAAAAGGAACGTCACGCTCGATGTAGACGACCGCCAGACGAAGGGCCGCGTCCGTGTCGCCGGGCGGCATGAACACCTGCACCACGCGGGGCACAGAGTCCGCGTCGGACTCCCCCGTCCCATCGTCGGAGCCGGCGCCCGGCGCGTCACCGGCAGCCGCCATCGCCTGCACGGGCTCGGGCGCAGGCGCCTCCTCGACGTCGCGGAAGGAGGGAGAGGCGGGGCGGGGCGGAGACAGGTTGGCCCGGGCCCAGGAGGAGGTAGCCCCGTCCACAGACAAGCTGCGAGTGAGCGGAGCGAACAGGCGCGTGGGAGTCACGCGTGGGCGGAGCAGCGGGTGGTTGGGGGCAGCGGGCTAGGGGGTAGCCCTGCGAGTGGCCAGCATGACGGCGGGGGCGGGATCGGCGGACGGCGAGGCTCCAACGGTCAAGCCTGGCATGGTGCACTCGCGGACGCGGTGGCCCAAGCGCCCACAGGCCCGGCAACGAATGGGATCCCTGCAGTCACGGACCTGGTGACGAGGTGAGAGGCAGCGAAAGCAGCCGTCAAGGGAGAGGAAGAGCGGTGGAGTGCGTGGAGATGGGGAGGGAGGGGCGGCGGGGGTTAACAAGGCCTCCAGGTAGCTCAAGGGAGCCGCGGCATTGAAGGAGGTAGGTGGACGGGGTGTAAAAGGCGTCGACGGAGCGGGAGCGGAGGAAGGGGGAGGAGCGAGGGTGGAGGCGCAGGGCTCGATGGACGCGGCGACGTGACTGCAGTCCATACCGTGAGGCGACTGAGCAGCGGACGGCCCGGTTGCAGGTGCGGGGGTAGCTAGGTTATGGGTCTCGGACGAGGTGACAGCGGCAGGTGGGCATAACTCCGCACATTCAAGAGTGCAGGGAGTGGGAAGCAAAGGTGGGCCACCACATCGACGGTTGTCCACAGGGTACTGCGCCCAGGGGGGACGCGCTTTCTGGGAGCGACGCCGCCGACGTTTGACACGTGGGGCCCGAGCAGGGAGCGCATGCACCGCGTCCACGGCCGCCGCGAGAGAGGCATGGAAACGCAGGCCAAATCTCCCCGTCTGCTTCTCGCCGACGGCGACAAAGAAATCGGCGACGGCGGAGCAGGAGACGAGGATGCGAAAAACGGCATGAGCGACCGGGGAGACCCGCAGGCGACTAGGCGGCGGGCAGAAAAAGAACGCGAGGAGCGACTCGACGGAGGAGGGGGGGAACCAAGGATCTAGGGAGGGCGGGGTGATCCAGACCTCTGCGCCCGCGGCGGCGCCATCGGCGTTCGCGGGGGAAGCTGGGACGGGGCTGTGGAAGGAGGCGAGGACATGACGCTGGAAGGAAATACCTGGGCCGACCCAAACGGCGCACGGACGCTGCGGCGACATCTCCACTTCGTCGCCCCCGGCGGGGGAGCCCTCCGGGTCGGAGCAGCCGTCGGAGGAGCAGGGTTGGGCTGGTGGGGGGGCAGGATGGGTAGGGGACATGTGGCTGTGGCCGGCGGCCGCCGGAGCGGCGGCCGACGGTGGTTCGCTCGCGTCGCCTATTGCGTCGCCTCTCTCTCTGCGTCCTGGCCTACTCCCGCATCGGCCAGCTGGGAATTAGCTCGGCAGGCTGTTACTTTTAGAGACCTGAATTGTTAGTAGGGGAACCAACCATCCGAGACGCATTATCTTCTAGGGCCGGCTGGTCCCTTTCCCCTCCGCCCCGCCCCCACCTGCTCTCCCCAGATCTAGGGCCGGCTGGCCCCTCCCCTCTCCTCTCCGGCGGCGGCCGGCGATGAGTAGGGCGAGGGTCCCCTCCCTGTATAGCAGTAGAATAGGATTAGCTTTATGCTGTGTTGTGGCTTTTTGCTGTGTTGTCGGCGCTATGCCGTTTGTTTGGAGTAGTTCGCCGGAGCTTGGCCTCGTCCGGCGGTTTCCGGTGGTCGTCCTCTTCTTCGTGGTGCTCCAGTGGTTGGAGACGGAAGCGGAGAGGGGCTGCACCGCCGGCATCTCCATGAATAAGGCTGCTGGTGCTGCAGGTCGCCTGGTTGTGGATTCCCTTCTTCTTCTCTTCAACCACCGAGGTGATGGCGAAGCGGAGAGGGAGCGACAAGCTCCTGGTCGACTTGCACATCGAGGTTCGTATGCTGCTTTCTTCAGGAGTTCCTCAGCGGGGGACGTGCGACGGCGGTGGCCGTCTTGCCTTCGCTTCTTATGGCCGGTTGGCGGCCCTCCTCAGCCACGATCTGGTGGCTGCTCAACCTCCAGGCTGCAGGCCACTTCGGAGGATGATCAACTCCGGCCGAAGATTCCACAGAGGTGCTGCATCAAGTGGTTCGTCCCCGGTGTCGGCATCGCTGCTCCGGCTACCGAGTTTTCCATGGTGGTGCGGTGGAGAAGGATCCTGGGGACCCGATTGCGTTTTCTGTTTTCTCTGCAGGGTCCTTGCTGCAAATGTGAAGGTCTTGTTTGTATTTTTCTTTTCTTTCTGGACCTTTCTGTAACTTGTAATCCCACCGCTGGTATATAAAGCAGCATCTAGCTCTTGTTCAAAAAAAAAAAAAAGAATTGTTAGTAGGCTACTAGTTCTGATACATGTACAGTTACAAAACAGTTCTGGCAAACAAACGGTGATCAACTTTTGATATACACATAGGTTTGTGATTATCCTCTGCACTATTTTTAATTTTATGCGACTTTGAATATACAACTGGGTATGTGATGATGCTTCTGCTAACATTTACTGCCAAAATATGTATGCAGATATTTTAAACATTTCATCTGGTATTCTAGGCATGGTACTGCTCTTCATTACTCTATTTGAAGACGAGCTCACTGTTTAGATCTCCTCTTCCCAAGTATTTTTTTTCTATTGCTTTTGCAATATCTTACATAGATCAAATCCCGTTGTAATATGGTTATCTCTTTGAGACAAAGACAACTATATATTGCTGTTTTTTTCGAGACAACTGTTGAACTACGCTTCATGCAATTTGATATTTTTAAGAATGTTAAGCGAGGATGTGATCTAACAGTGGTTGCCTATTTTGTATCCATTCTTTTATTTAGTGAATATGAATTCTTGTCAAGGCTTTTACCATTGTTTTCTGTTCTTTCGAATCTGCAGCTGTTAATCACACATTGTTGCCGAAGAATATGATGGAGGAGAGAAAATAGTGCAAAATAAACTAGTAGTATTCGGCATAATGTAACTCTCTTTTTATCAGATTACCTTGTCCGGCGGACACTATCGACGGAAGTCAGGGAATTTACCTATGTGTTCCGAATTTAAAACTGACCATGTGCCGCGACATGTGAGTCGTGGACCTTTGGATGGTGGTGAGAGCGACAACCTGGGAGTGTGGCCATACCATGGACGTAGGGCCGAGGAGCATTTTTTAAAACAGTAGGCCTTAGCCCTATATTAAATTAATAACGCCTAAATGGCAGATACAGAGTACCGAAAGATCAACTTACAAGCACACGCACCACAAGGAAAAAAAAGATTACAAGAAACACCGCTTGCAGGTCGAGGCTCTCGTCCATCCGCCTGATCCGACGTTGGAGAGGATACGTCTAGAAGCTATAGATGTGCCAGGAGAGTGATTCAGCCTTCATCGTTGGCTGCTTCGCCGCCATAATGTACACATCCGCCTCCACCACCGAAGAAGATCCCTAACTTCTCGTCCAGGATCGAAGGACGCCGCACCTCCGACACCAAATGGCAGAACAGTATCAGGCGAAGGTTCCGACCACACACGGCACGACGACACAACAAGAAGGATGCCGCCACTAGCAGCGCACCGGAACACGCAACTCGACACTGCTCCTCCTACCCAAGATGGCGCCTTCAGCAAGGAAACGGCCCCAACGCGCCGCCGCCACCACCACCACCGGTCAAGGTATTCGCACGGGCCAGAGCTTCTATCCGCATGGAGTTCCTCCATCTAGCACCGCGCGGGGAGCCGGGGGCCTAGATCCCCGCCGCCCTTTTCATTGGCACCGTGAGCTTTGCCGGCAGCGTCTCCGGGGGCTCGTCCCATCGGCCGCCTGGAGGAGGAGACGCGACGAGAGGGGACTTGGTGCTACGTTGGTTCCGGTCTTAATTGGAGCAGCATTTTTGGAGATGGTGTTGTTACGTAGCAAATGAATTACGCGAGTGCACTCATGATTAGGTAGGCAAGTTGAGAAGGAAAAGAAAAGATAGATAGGCGTGTAACGTCTTGCGTACACGAGTGCAGTTTGTACGTGTGGTGCACGTATTGCAGGTAGTAGTACGTAGGTAGATTAAACAAACTACTAAGATCCTCCAAAAAGGAAAAAAAAACTAATAACTGTGTTAATTGCAGGCAAATTAAGATGGTACACTCGGGTTGTGTTGGCAGGAAAAATGAATGTGGAGAGCGGCGCGGGCGGGCTGTTGTACTGTTCCGAGCGATCCTCGACTGCTTTGAGCGATTCGGTCAGCGTCGATTTTGTAGTACTACTATATAGTTTGATTCAGTAAGCGTCGATTTTGTACTGTATTATAGTTTGGTTCTTTTTTATTTTCTCTTGCAATCGAAATTCGAAAGAAAGCAGCTTCGTTGTGGTAATCTGCGTGCATGTGCGGAAAAGCAGGTAAACATGGAAACGAAAGAAGCGGAGGACCGCGTGACAAAATTCCAAGGAAAGCGGCCGGGAAAAATAAAGGAAAGGAAGAAAATGGAAACGACTCCAAGTTGCGCGCGCGTACGTGTACGTGTGCCCGATCGAGTTAATTACGCGCGCTCGGGTTGACTCTTTTCGACTGTTCGATGGTCCTTTCGCCCGCGTGCGGAAAGCAGGTAAACGGAAGAAGCAGGCGAGGACGACGCGTGTGGCAGCGGCAGCACTGAAGCCGCCCCACTCGCCCGCAGCGGCAGCGCCCGAATTAACGCCGCCATTACCACGAATCGCGCGATCCTCGCTCTGATCCCCGTTTTCATGGCCCCCGCCTTAATCCTCAATCCCTCATCACGCCGCCGGCGCAATCGAACCCTCCAACTCAATGTCCCTCACCACCGGCGAGGAGCTGCTCCCGAACAAGCTGCGGCTGTCCTGCTTCCACGACGCCGGCGCCGAGGCGGAGGCGTCCATCCTCGCCGAGCTAGGGCGGCCGATGTGCATGGACATAATGCACCTGTACGAGGAGGCGCTCGGCAGGCTCCCCGTCGCCGACATGCCGGAGCTCTCCGCCTGCCTTGTCCGCGCCGGCCACTGCATCGGCCTCCTCGACCCGGTGTCCAACATCATCCTCAACGCCCTCAATCACCTCTGTCGCCTCAGGTGCACCGGCGCTACCACCGGCGGCAAGAAGAACAGGGGCAAGGGGAAGGAGCGACCTTGCGACGCAGCGCCTTCATGTCTTCTCGTAGCTTTGCAGTCCAACACGGGCCTCGTCGCCTTCATGCGGACCTACTTCCGGTACCTTTCCGAGGGGCAGGCCAGGCGCTACCTCCGCCTGGCCGGCGCCGACCTCGCCGTCGCCGTGCATCTCGGCGAGCACCAGCAGTTCACTCCTCACGCCACCACCGGCGCCCCCCGCGACCTCCGCAGCGGCAGGACCCAGTTCGCCCTCAAGGTCGCCGCGACCAGAGCGGAGCACCCCGTGCCCGACGACCTGGCGCTGCTCGCGAGGCTGCTCATCCCCTTGAACAAAGGCCACCAAGTTTGATTGTCATTGGCGCTAGACTGCATGAACACTGCAGCTGGGAGTAGCAGAGGGTCACGGAAGCGTACGCATGCGGGCAGCTTGGGCTGACCACCCGTTGTTGGGCCACTGTAGAGGAGTTTACGATAGCAGGAAGTGCAGCGAGGAGTGCTAGGAGCACCGGCCATTGTTCGGCCATGACAGAGGCGTTCCCGGAAGCGGGAAGCCTCACAAAGTGTGAGTGCTAGCATTTTTGAGCCCTACTGAAGTCACGCTTCTGCCTATGCACGCCACGATTTCTCGCCGCCTGCCCATGACGATGCTCACCGGGTATGATAGGCTCGGCAACACTAGTAGAAACAAGGGCTTTCGTTTTTTGCCCCAGATGGCTTTTGCACCGGATTTGGCACGAACCGGTGCTAAAGGGGGTCATTAGCACCGGTTCGTGGGGAGCAGCCGGCCGAGGGACCTTTTGCACCGGTTTGTGTTACCAACCGGTGCAAATGAGATATCTTTTGCACCGGTTGGTAACACAAACCGGTGCAAAAGGTTGTCGCCAGGCACGTGTCAGCCGAGGACCCTTTTGCACCGGTTCGTGTTACAAACCGGTGCAAAAGATAGCTCATTTGCACCGGTTTGTAACACGAACCGGTGCAAAAGGTCCCCAGCCCTTATATCAGCTCACCTCCAACCAGCCAATTCACAACTTCACTTTTTCTAGGAGAAAGGTGTGTGTGTTGAGTGCTACCTTGCATTTCTTTGGCATGCACACAAGGTGCTCGATGAAATGTCTGAGAGAATGATGCCGCTTGATTTTACACAAAACAAAAATGAGATGAGGTGCCGGAGCGACACTTAAGCTTTCTCCTCTTTCTTTCCCTCCTCAATCAAGGTTAAACAACTTTATCCTTTCATTTGTACGGTGCTAATATCCACTATATATATATATATATTATGATGTTTTGTAATGGTTTTTTGATAAACTTAATTATTTGATGTAGATGAACCGGCGGCAATGGATGTACGTTGACCGACGTCTACCCGAGTTCACTTCGGGCCTGAAAGAATTTTTCCGTGTGGCTGAGGAAAACCCACAGGCGGATGGTTATATATGTTGTCCATGTGTTGATTGCCGGAACTTAAAGCAATACCCTGAATGGCAAGTCATTCACTCCCACCTGCTTTGGAAAGGTTTCATGCCCAGCTATAATTGTTGGACCAAGCATGGAGAAAAAGGGGTTATGATGGAAGACGACGACGAAGAAGAAGAGGATGATGATATGTACCCTAACTACGGTGATACTGCAACAGGGCATGATGAAGATGAGGAGGAAGGTGGAGGTGATCAAGATGAAGAGGCATCAGATGAGCCCGTTGATGATGATCTTCGTCGGGCCATCGCTGATGCACACAGAGATGCAGAAACTGAAAACGAGAAGCGAAAGTTAAAGGGCATGTTAGATGATCACAAAAAGAAGTTATACCCAAATTGTGAAGATGGCAACACAAAGCTCGGTGCCACACTGGAGTTGCTGCAATGGAAGGCAGAGGCTGGTATATGTGACAAGCCATTTGAGAAGTTACTGAAAATAATGAAGAGGAGGTTTCCAAAGGATAACGAATTGCCCGACAGTACGTAAGCAAAGAAGGTTCTCTGCCTCTAGGATTAGAGGTGCTGAAGATACATGCATGCATTAATGACTGCATCCTCTACCGCCTTGAGTACGAAAATTTGGAAAAATGTCCGGTATGCAATGCACTACGGTATAAGATCAGGCGAGATGACCCTGGTGATGTTGAGGGCGAGCCCCCTAGGAAGAGGGTTCCTGCCAAGGTTATGTGGTATGCTCCTATAATACCACGGTTGAAACGTCTGTTCAGAAATAAAGAGCATGCCAGGTTATTGCGATGGCACAAAGAAGACCGTAAGAAAGACGAGAAGCTGAGACACCCCGCTGATGGGTCGCAGTGGAGGAAAATCGATAGAGAGTTCCCGGACTTTGCGATGACAGGAACTTAAGGTTTGGTCTAAGTACAGATGGAATGAATCCTTTTGGGGAGCAGAGCTGCAGTCATAGCACCTGGCCTGTAACTCTATGTATCTATAACCTTCCGCCTTGGTTGTGCATGAAGCGGAAGTTCATTATGATGCCAGTGCTCATCCAAGGCCCAAAGCAACCCGGCAACGACATTGATGTTTACCTACGGCCATTATTTGAAGAACTCTTACAGTTGTGGAGCAAAACCAGGTGTTCTTGCATGGGATGAGTACAAACAGGAGTCATTCAACCTACGAGCGTTGCTTTTCGTGACCATCAATGATTGGCCTGCTCTTAGTAACCTTTCAGGACAGACAAACAAGGGATACAATGCATGCACGCACTGCTTAGATGAGACCGAAGGTGCTTATTTGAAGAAATGTAAGAAGGTTGTGTACCTGGGGCATCGTCGATTTCTTCCAAAGAGGCACCCCGTCGGAAAGAAAGGCAATCATTTCGGAGGTGAGGCAGATCACCGGGAGAAGCCTGAACTCCGTACGGTGATGCTTTACTTGATATGGTCAAGGACATAAAAGTAATATTTGGAAAGGGTCCTGGCGGCCAATCTGTTCCCAAAAAAAGGCTTCGAAGAAAAAATCTGTTCCCAAAGAGGTTGTTACCGGACACGCACCCATGTGGAAGAAAAATCTATATTTTGGGATCTACCCTATTGGAAAGTCCTAGAGGTCCGCTCTTCAATCGACGTGATGCATGTGACGAAGAATTTTTGCGTGAACCTGCTAGGCTTCTTAGGCGTGTATGGGCAGACAAAAGATACACCAGAAGCAAGGGAGGACCAGTATCGTATGAAAGTCCCAAAGAACAAGCAAGAACAGGATTACAAGACGGATACAGGGAGTCGCTTAAGTCCTGGCAGCTACGCTCTTACCAAAGCAGAGAAGGAAATCTTTTTGAAGTCCTTTAGTATCAAGGTGCCGTCTGGATTCTCATCAAATATAAAGGGAATTATAAATATGGCGGAGAAAAAATTCCAAAACCTGAAGTCGCATGACCCACATTATTATGACGCTTGGTTGCAGAGGGGGCTTCTGCCGGAAAATGTTCGAATACCCATTGTGAAGCTATGTGCATTCCTTAATGCAATATCTCAGAAGGTAATCGATCCAGCTAGTCTTCCAAGGTTACAGAAGGATGTGGTGCAATGTCTTGTTAGCTTTGAGTTGGTGTTTCCACCATCTTTCTTCAATATTAGAAAAAAGTCCATTTTTCGTCCTTCAACTTCCTCGAAAGTTCATTTTTCGTCCTAAATGTTTTTTTAGGTACAAAAGAAACCTTCAACTTTGCTAATGGTTCAAACAGACGGTTTTACTGATTTTCGTGGATTACAAGAAAAACCAGGACAGAAAGGAGAAAAAAAACCAGACCAGTGCCAACCCAGAACGGAAAAAACCAAATCAGGGCATTCCATTCCCCATCGTATAATCCTGATTCGGCTGTTGATGGCGCGGTCGGCGGCGGCATGGCGGTCGTCGGCGGCATGCCGTGGTCGGTAGCTCGTCTGCCGCCGCGCTCGACCACTGGGTGGTTCCGCACCTCCACCACCCCCCAATCCGCTACGTCGGGCCGGCTCGTCCTCGGTGTAAGGTCTTGGGCGACCAGGCTCGACGACGTCGCGGTCGACGCTATCAGGCTCGGCGACGCTATCAGACTCCTTGCCGCTGCGGGCAGCTGGCGGCGCTGTGCTTACGTCAGCGCGCAGCGCATCCAAGCATGGACCCAGAGAGAGGACGATGCCCTGGACAACAGCAGCGGCTGGCAGGCCGGTAAGCAGTGCGCATGCTTATACTGCTCAGTAGCTAGAGCTAACAGGGAGAAATAATTGATCCTGTTGGTGCATTGTGCTCTTCTTCATCAGAGAATGGTGTTGTAAATAAGTGTTGTCAATGCAATGTGAAATTTAGTGCAGTGTATGATCTCTTCTAGAACCGAACTGAAATGTTGGTTTCCAGACTTCTCCCAATATAACTAAACCGAAATGTATGTTTCAGACTTAGAATTGAAAAGATGGAAAAATATTGAACCATTATGATGTAGCTATGTTTCCAGCCATATGAAGTCTAGCACTGAAATTGAATGAACAATTCAAGTCATATAAGCAACGCATTGGTAGTCTGACATTAACAATTAAAATTCAGAAGTAATAGCCATACAAGTCTGGCACTAAGAAATGTAGGAAATAGATAGATAAGCTTGCACTTGCTTCTTCATTTTGTTCTTCTACTCAATCTTCTAGCAATAGCCGTGGCACAGGCTTCCTCTTAATCTGTTTGCTTGGCTCGAGTGCATTTGTACTAGCTCTCCCTGAATCCATGTTCATTACTGATGAAGAAGCTTGTGAGGACTGATCATGGGCATTCAAGTTGATAGAAACAGGGCCAATTTGAAGTGAACTTGTTGCTCCCCTCTTTCTCTTCGCTGGACCGGTATGTTCTGATCCCTGTGAGATACATAGAAATAAAAGTTTAATAGTTCAATAGAGAAATAAATAACTTGCGTAAAATGAAGAAACACATATAGAAGCTTGTGTACCATAGCTTTGTCTTGTGTAACATAAGCAGATGGTTTCACCATAGTGGATGTTGCAGCTGCCATCTTTTCCTCGCAAGTCTTTTTATTGTGCCCATATTCTTTGCAACGGCTGCATCTTATCTTTGTACCTGTCCTTGACATCTTTGAAGCTTTAGAAATTTTTGGTTTCTCATGTGGTTCCCTCCTCCTCTCCCCACTAGGACGACCAGGCATGACACCATACATAGGTGGAAGTGGCCTTGGTCTAGCAGAGATAGGCCAACTAGGCATACCTTCAATTGGCTCCAAGCAATGATCATAAATTCTTTTGAAGCACTCCACAGTATAGCATTTTTCAATGTATGTGTCAACACTTCCACCGCTATAAAATATGCAGGACAATGCGTGAGGACATGGCAGTCCAGAAAGTTGCCAATATCTACAGCTGCAAGTCTGCTCTGTGAGATTGACAGTGTATCCATGACCAAAGTATTTAACCTCATATCCATCTTTTCCATTCCACACCGCAGGACAGTTACCCGATTGTACAATCCAAGTCTTAATTTTCTTGAAAACATTTGGACAAATATCTTGATTCCATCTAACAGACTTTGATCTCTGTTGTTGAATTCTAACCATTACCTTTCTTCTAATCACTTCAAGCATGCTTATGATTGGAAGATACCTTGCTCCTACTATCCAGTTGTTAAAAGATTCACAAATATTGTTATCTACTGAATCACAGTTGGATCCTAACCTGAACCAAGCCCTGCACCAATGCACAGGATCAGTTTTCATGATTGCCTTAGCACCATCAACTGTCTTTTGAGCTAGCTTAGCTTTGTGATAGTTGAACAACATCTTACATGGTGCCTTTGCAATCCTCCAAAAATTCTTCTGCCATTCCTTGTCTCTATAGGTCTTTCTCCAGTTGGCATAAATGTGCCTTGCACAGTTCCTATGCTCAGCTCTTGGGGCCCAATTTTTTACAGCATTGATTATGCCTTTTTGTTGATCTGAAATGAAAACCCAACTTTCACCATCACCAACCTTAATATCACCAAATAAAAGAGAACAAAACCAATCCCATGTATCATTGTTTTCCTTCTCAACCACAGCCCAAGCCAACGGATACATCTGGTTGTTGCTGTCCCTTCCCAATGCACAAAGAAGCTCTCCCCGATTTCCACCCTTGAAGAAGCACCCATCTAGTCCTACAACTCTCCTACAACCAGCCATGAAACCCCTCTTACAAGCAGCAAAGCAGACATAAAATCTCTGAAATACCGGCTTGTCTTGGTCAGGATCTAGCTTCACAATCACTGTACTTCCTGGATTACTCCGCAGCAGCTCTGCTTGGTAGTCAAATACCCTTGCATATTCACCATTGATTGCATCCACTAGTTTGTCAATCACAATCTTCTTAGCTCTCTTGCATTTGGATATACTGACATCAGCTAACATCTCTTCTTGAACTGTCTGTTGCAGGCTCTCCATCTTCCAGGTGGGATTGGCTCTTATCATTTTCTCATACTTCTCGGCTATCCTCCTTGCTGTCACTAACTTGTTGTCTCTCCTAGGAGGACACATATGATCACTTCTGAATGTGCTAATCTGCCAGCTACTTGTCCTTGTGTTCTTAGATAGCAACATAACCCAGGGACAGTTAGGCCAAGTACACTTAACTCTCACCCTACCCGAATCATTCTTCAAGAACTTGTATGCCCTCTTCTCAGCTAAACCATGCTTGATTATTGCCCTCCTAAATTGCTTCCTTCCTCTAAACCTCATCCCAAGAGCAAAACAGGGTACAACTGTTTTGCTGTTGTACCTTGGAAGGTCCTCATTTCTTCTTACCAATTCTCCATCACTTTGCTCATCAAAAGAGGCTTCATCGTCACTACTTTCATAGTATGGAGTATCATCACTCGCATCTGATAAAGCCTCATCATCTGATTTTGAGGGGGGCAACACAGACTGTTCCTCAAATATTAAATCATCTAGGTCCATAATCTTTCCTGACTTCATTTTCTTCTTGAACTCTTTGAACTGCTTCTTGATAGCAATTGCTTCATCATCTTCATCTGATGCTTCATTGTCTCCTGGCATGTACTCCGAATCTGAGCTTGAACCATCTCCATCTTCTACAAATCCTCTTTGTTTTGCAAGATAAATGTCTAGTTGTTTCTTGCTGCAACCAGGTGCAGGAAACGAACAAGAACTCTCTATGATATACTTTCCCTTCTTATTTGCATTCTCATTAACTATCACACTCACCTCTTTTGTTCTAGCATCTTTGGTGCATACTATTGTCTCATCCTTGTACTTGTTGCCATCCGTATCTTCAGACACACTCATTACAGGTTCCACAAATATTTCTGCCACTCCATCATCTGTAATGTAATCTGAAATCTCTTTGCATCCCTCATCATCAACCAAAGTTTTCAAACCATCGAATAATTGCCTCTCAGGATATTGCCAGTAAAGCAATTGCCCTTCATTGTATGTTGGAAGATGGTTCTTTAGATGTGCAGTTAGCTCCAAAGAAGACAAACTGTCACGCTTGATGAAGGACGATGCCACGGTACCACCGGCATATGTCAATGTTTTATCTCCTCTCAGGAACTCCCCATTATAGTGAAATCTGACGTGAAGGTATTCAAGAGGATCCATGACACCCTATTCAGATGAAATTGAGATAACATTAATTTATCACGTAACAGCAGATAAGCTATATTTATAAGTCACTGTCGACACTTCACAATGCACAATAAGATAAAATTAATCATGTCCGCTCTCGAGAACTTGCGATCTGCCGCCACCGGATAAGCTGGGCACTAATTAGTTGATTGATTATGCCAGCTACGTACAAGATCCAAGTGTGCAAGTCACTAGAAGCTGGACATATACACTAGTTACTTGGTTGTTTATGCAATCACGTACAAGATCCAACTAATAAAACTGTATCTACTTGCAGCTGAAATCAGTACAAGATCTGAAGAGGTTCGTACATACCAATCTGCACACGATGCCGAAGAAGACAATTCAATCTCTTGGCATGCTCCTAATCTTCCTTCAGGTGGGCAGGTGTATCAAGACGTGTAGTTTGCAAGCGGCGGCGTACGGCGGCGCTGCTAGGGCTTCTACTGTCGCTTACGTGAAAAAAACTTGAAGGAAAAGAGAAACGAGGATCCACTAATTAATTCGCCCGCGATTCCCTTTGTTTCGCCCACGATCGGTTCCGCCTGATTCGGCCTTCCTCTTTTTTTCTGGTCTTCGTTGGCACTGGTCTGGTTTTTTTTCTCCTTTCTGTCCTGGTTTTTCTTGTAATCCACGAAAATCAGTAAAACCGTCTGTTTGAACCATTAGCAAAGTTGAAGGTTTCTTTTGTACCTAAAAAAACATTTAGGACGAAAAATGAACTTTCGAGGAAGTTGAAGGACGAAAAATGGACTTTTTTCTCAATATTATGACACATCTCCTGGTTCACCTTGTCGAAGAGATTGCCATCCTCGGTCCTGTCTTTCTACACAATATGTTCCCCTTCGAGAGGTTCATGGGGGTCTTAAAGAAATATGTTCATAACCGTGCTAGGCGAAGGAAGCATCTCCAAGGGCTATGGAACAGAGGAGGTCATCGAGTTCTGTGTTGACTTTATTCCTGACCTTAAGTCGATTGGTGTTCCTGAATCGCGACATGAGGGGCGACTAAGTGGAAAAGGCACGCTAGGAAGGAAATCAATGATATGTAGGGACGGCATTTCTTTCACTCAAGCACACTACACAGTTCTACAAAGTTCCACCTTGGTGGCCCCGTATATCACTGATCACAAGAATATTGTACGCTCCGAATATCCGGGGCAGTCTGAAGACTGGATTACACATAAACATATGCAGACATTCGGCGGTTGGCTCCGAACACATCTCATGAATAACAACGCCATTGATGATCAATTGTACTTGTTGGCCGGGTCACCATGTTCGACTATACTGACTTTCCAGGGGTACGAGATAAATGGAAATACCTTCTACACGTTCGCCCAAGATAAAAAGAGTACCAACCAAAACAGTGGTGTCCGCATTGATGCAACAAACACTAACAGTGGGGAAAAGGACACATATTATGGTTACATAGAGGAGATATGGGAACTTGACTATGGACCTTATTTTAAGATCCCTTTGTTTCGGTGCAAATGGTTTAAGCTTGATGGAAAAGGGGTAAAGGTAGACCAGCTGTACGGAATAACAACAGTGGATCTCAACAATCTTGGTTACAGAGACGAACCATTCGTCCTAGCCAATGATGTGTCTCAGGTTTTCTATGTGAAGGACATGTCCTCCAGACCGAAGAAAAGAAAACATAAGGAAACGAGCTCATCCGATGAGCCAAAGCGTCACATAGTTCTTTCAGGGAAAAGAACCATCGTGGGAGTCGAGGACAAGACAGACATGTCAGAAGATTATAATAAGTTTGCTGAAATTCCACCCTTCAGAGTGAACATTGATCCAACCATCTCGTTAAATGCTGAAGATACTCCATGGTTACGGTCGAAGCGATCATAATGTATTAATTATTATCCTGTACCTTGATGAGCTCATATTGTGAAGCGTTTGTTGTGATATGTATCAGTAACATTGGTCGTTTGAACTAAATGCTCTTTCCTTCGAGAAGCTCCCGGAAGCCCTCTTTAATTAATTACCCTGAGGTACTGGTTGTTGGGTGTATATATACTAGCAGCTTCCGAGCGGGACTTGCGGGAAGAGTTACTCGGGCAAAGCTTCCGAAGATGTCTAAGACGGCCAGCCATCTAAGACATCTTCGAGAAGCTTCGCCGGAGAGGCTCTTTCCGAAAAGCTCTCGGAAGCCCTCCTTACCCTGAGCTACGGTTGTTGGGTGTAAACTAGCAGCTTCCGAGCTGACTTGGGAAGAGTTACTCGGGCAAAGCTTAGAAGATGTCTAAGACGGCCACCATCTAAGACATCTTCGAGAAGCTTCGCCGGAGAGGCTCTTTCCTTCTTGGTCGTTGCCTCTCGGCTGCTCTCTCTACTCTCCCGGGAGGGGGCTATATATAGCAATGTGCCTCCAGATAATCCCCCCCAGAGGCCACCCCGGATAAGGCAAACACCAGATAAGCCTCCCATTTAGCCCCCATCTTTAGCACCGGTTCCAGCCAGGAACCGGTATAAAAGGGTATATAAACTAATCCACCATCTTTAGCACGGGCCAGGAACCGGGATAAAAGGGGTATATAAACTAATCCACCATCTTTAGCACCGGTTCAAGCCAGGAACCGGATAAAAGGGGTATATAATCTAATCCACCATCTTTAGCACCGATTCAAGCTAGAACCGGGATAAAAGGGGTATATAATCAAATCCACCATCTTTAGCACCGGTTCAAGCCAGGAACCGGGATAAAAGGGGTATATAATCTAATCCACCATCTTTAGCACCGGTTCAAGCCAGGAACCGGGATAAAAGGGTATATAAACTAAAGACAACGACTTTATTGAAATTTAACATTAACTAAATTTAAACTAAAATAATAACAACTTCTACTAGTTCTTCCGCGCATCCGTTGCTGCCCTCCTGGCTGCGCCTCCTGCCGCTCCTCCTCACGACGACGCTTATACATATCCTCACTATCCAGATCCGCCACACGCGGCCGCTTATGCAGCTCCTGGAGACTCTGCCTCTCAAATGCTTCTATGGTAGCCGCTAGCGCCGCCTCCCCCCTCCTCTATCTCTGCAAGCTGCGGGTCCACCTCATCCTCTGCTGCCCTCCTTGCCCTCTGCCGTGCAGCTCCTCCCCTCCTCTATCTCCGCGAGCTGGGTCCACCTCCACCGGCGGCGGGTGCGGCTTTGGGGGCATTGTGCAATGGGCTAGGGTTTGGTGATGATCGAAGTGGGAGAGACGGGGACGTACTATTTATAGAGGGAAAATATCCCGCGCGCGCCGTGGCGGGAAAATATATCCCGCGCGCGTTTGCGTCGTGGCGGGAAAATATACCGCGCGCCGCTTGCGTCGTGGCGGGAAAATCACGCGCGGCGTCATCGCGTGGCGGGAAAATATCCGCGGCGTGGCGGGAAAATATATATCCCGCCCGTTTGCGTCGTGGCGGGAAAATATACAGCGCTTGCGTCGTGGCGGGAAAATCACGCGCGTCATCGCGTGGCGGAAAATATCCCGGCGCGCCGTGGCGGAAAATATCCGCGGCGTCGTTTGACGGAACCTACCAAGCGCGCGTCGTGGCGGGAACCTATCCGGCGCGACTCACGCAAAAAAATGGCGGGAAAACACAAAAGAGGGCGAAAAAAATGGGTCTTTTGCACCGGTTGGTGGCTCAAACCGGTGCAAAAGGGTCTTTTGCACCGGTTTGAGCCACCAACCGGTGCAAAAGGGTCGGAGTATAAATTTCCCCCGCGCCACCCTTCTTCTCCAATTCGCGCGAGGACAGTTTCCTACCGAAACTCTGCCGAAATTTTCGCGGCCGCCGCTTCCCCGATGCCGGCCAGCGCTGCTCGCTCCCAAGCGCGCCGCCGCCCCGCGCTTCGCGCCGCCGCCCCGCCGCGCCGCCGCCTCCGGCGCCGCCGCCTCGCGCCACCCCGCCCGCAGCCGCCGCCCCTTTTGGCCACCGCCTCTCCCGCCGCGCCGCCGGCCGCGCCCCCCGCGCTTCTCCTTCGGGCATAGTGAGCCAGCTTTTTTTTTCTTTTTTTTGTTTCATTTAGTTAGGAAATTTAGTAGTTAAATTGGTTAGAAAATATTAGTTAGAAAAATTTAGGGTTAGAAATATTTGTTAGAAATATTAATTTAGAGTTAGAAAAATTATATGTTAGAAAATTTTAGTGAAATTTATATGTTAGAAATATTTGTTAGAAAATATTAGTTAGATAAAAGTGTCGTTAGAAAATATTTGTTACAAATTTATATGTTAGAAATATATTTGTTAGATAAAAATGTAGTTAGAAAATATTTGTTAGATAAAAAAGTAGTTAGAAAATATTTGTTACAAATTTATATGTTAGTAATATATTTGTTAGATAAAAATGTAGTTAGAAAATATTTGTTAGAAAAAAATGTAGTTAGAAAATATTTGTTTCAAATTTATATGTTAGAAATATATGTTAGATAAAAATGTATGTGTTAGACAAAAGTAGTAGTATTTGTTACTAAGATATATATATATTCATAAGTAATTTATTCAAATTCAATATTAGTTTGCATACGATGCCGCGCCTCCTGGAGCTAGGACAATTTTAGAGGAGTTGCGGCAGTTGGGGAAGTTCGGGACTGGGCTCCGCCGGGGTGGCTGGGAGGTGTTATCTTCCGGGCGCGCACCTTGGTGCGGAATCCGGTCCCGTCGTCGACCCGGATATTCTCTGGTGGAGGTCTTATGGGCCACGTTCGTTTCAGAGAGCCGGCCCCGCCGGTGGTAGCTCAGCGCATTGCAGCGGAGGATGAGCATGTTCGCCGTTACATGTATGCGTTAGACACCATGTATAGGACCGGATGGTCAGTTATGCGGGGATCTCATGTTAGCTATGCTCCCGTTACTGTTCCGTGGCTTTGGGTGTTCACCCGGCGTGGCTCGGGACCCGGTCGGCGCCGTTGAGAGCTTGTAGTGTGATGTATTAGGGACCGATCGAGCTATATGTGTAACTCAGATCTTTGATTATGTATTCAGCATTATCCTTTATTTGCACTTATATATATGTGTAACTCTAATATTTGATCATTTATTTATATCATTATCTTGGTTAATTACTGCTTCGTTGTGTTTATAGCATTAGAATAACTTGTAAGTCTTTGCAGAAACTATGGAACGAGACCTAGAAAAAGAATACATGGTCGAGGAGATTATCCGTGATGATGAGGATATCACCTCTCTTTACCTAAACCAATCCGGCGAGGGAGACGAGCGAACCCGTGGAGATGCCTCCGGTGAGGAAGATGAGCAAGACAACCGTGGAGACGGCTCCGGTGAGGGAGAAGGTGACGACTGCGAGGGAGAAGCTCACGACGCCGCCGAGGTGTATATATATTAATTAACCAAGCCTCCAGATTTGTGCATATACATGTATTAACGTTGTTTCTTCTTTTAGACCTCCCGATCAACAAACTCTACTGGCAGAACTAAACGAGGCGCGGCCAGAAAGATGGAAGACCATGAAAGGTGCACCATCACGGAAATCGCGATAGATGGCGAACCGATTTCTCCCAAGAATTTCGCAAAAAAGTTTGTAAGTCAATGTGGAGTTGTTGTTAGGGACACCGTCCCGATCACCACTCAAGAATGGAAGAAACCTGTAAAGGGGGCGAAGGAGTTACTTATGTCGACACGAGATTAAAAAGTGTGATGTTTAGGAAGCTGCTGAAAAATTTCATCTTTCCGGAGCCAACTGACTCTGATAGTGAGAATGACAGGCCAGACCCTGAGGATCCCGAGCTGAATAGCGTACAGCGAAGAGTTAAGAAGTGGGCTCTTAAGAAGATGGCAGTACAGTTCAACGACTACAAGAAGAAATTGGACAGCTTCTTTGTCAAGAAAGGGAAGACTCCTGATTTCAAAGGCCCCTATGAGAAGATAAAAGACCACTGGGAGGAATTTGTGAAGTTAAAGAAATCGGACAAGGCAAAGAAAAGGTCCGACACCAATACGAAAAATGCTTCTAATAAGATGTACTTCCATACCATGGGGCGAGGAGGCTACAATGCTGGCAGACCTAAGTGGGAGAAATGGGAGAACGAGCTAATTAAAAAGGGGATCCAGCCAGAGGTACTGAAATGGAACCAGCGGTCAAGGGATTGGTTTTACGCGCATGGGGGCACGTTGGACGCACAAGGGTTATGCATATATACACAAAGACATAAGGAAAACCCACTTCCCATCGAAGCCTTTAGAAATGTTGCAAAGGAAGTTGAAGAGGGGAAGTTCCGTCCCGAAAGAGAGAAGGACCAGCTCACACGCGCCCTTGGGAATCCTGAACACTCAGGACGAACACGAACCACATCAGGTGGCAAGCCGTGGTGTATTGGGTTTCCTGCAGAAACGAAGAAATATCCCGATAGAAGCCGTCAGAGGCAAAAGGATGTGGTTCACGAACGCGTTGCTAAGCTAGAGGAGCAAGTGAGGATGATAATGTCAGGCTCAGTCACAGTCACCCAACCTCAACCTAATCCGCAGATAGAAGAAGTTGCATTCGATGCTACCGGCCAGGGATCTCAGCGGAAAAGCAGCGTGGCTTCCACGGAGCTGCTGGTGATGATGCACATGTGGATCCGCAGATGGCTCCTCCCTCCCCTGTGGAACCGCAGATGGATCTTGATCTCTACCCTGTGGACTTTATCACAGAGTCTACACCTTGTGAGCTACATTTCCAAACGATGGGCTACTTAACGCTCAAGGCGGCGGTCGGCTATGTCTTACCGCCATTCCGATCAAAGATACCACTTCAAGCCGGTTCCACCTACGCTGTTGCCGGGGTGGATCAAGTTATGGATGGGTATGGGCCGCTGAGGCTTGACCACCCAGCCGGTGAAGGGGATTTGCTAGAGCTGGGAGAAGCCAAGAACACTACAGTTCTATGGCGAAAAGAATTCATTGTGATTCCGGGTTGGAAGGCGCCAACAAGGTCTCCACCGAGGCAGCATTCTCCACCGATGCAGCCGTCTCCAGTGCGTGAGCCTTCCCGCCGGCGCGTGAGCCTTCCCGCCGGCGCGTGAGCCTTCCCCGCCGCGTGAGCCTTCTCCGCCGCCGCGTGAGCCTTCTCCGCCGCCGCAGCCCAAGTCTAAGAGCAAAATTAGGCGGTCCGCTACGACACGTGAGTCGTAACAGATCACCGAGACGCAAACAAGAGCAAGAGTGCCTAAGGTTCCTCCCAAGAGACCTTATGACTATACAGTTGAGGAAAATGCCAAGATCGTAGCTGAACAACACAAGCAACAAATGTTGAAATTGAAAAAGCCCCAGCTTGAGGGAGCCAGCTATATCTCTGGAAAAGAAGTTGAAACTGCTGAAGAGCCTTCATCAACCTGAGCCAAGTCTTTCATCGAACTATGACCGGTCTATTCGCAAGTCAAATGTGTCAGCAAGAGATCGGTGGGAAAAAGTAAGGTAGACGGGAAACCAGTTCCCCAGCTTGGAAACCAGAAAAACTCGTGCCCCCCGCTCCAAGTGTATCCCGATGTCACAGCGTGCTTTGATCCGGAGATGGTAAGACTATACAAAGATGAGGCAGATGCGGTCGGTATGAGTATTCCTGAGTACTTAAGCCGCATCGATGCAGAATTCCTTACAAGTACGGGTGATGATGTCCAAATAGCATACCAGTACAAGTACGGGCAACCTCTTGTCAGAGCTGAGGAGTTGCCTAATCTATCAACGCAACTGCGAAGACTGCATAATTGGTACATGGAAAAATGTAAGGATGGTAAGAACTGGATCATGGTGGCAATCACAGATGAGCACTACGGGCGAAATGACGTGATGAACATCGAATTTTGTGAATTATTTCAGTTATTCAACCAAGACGCCCTCGACAAATCTCTGCTGAGTGCCTACTGTCTGTAAGTATTATTTATGTAATTAAGTCTCTACCGCGGCTCGTCCATTGCATGCATATAACCATACTCTCTATTATGCAGAATGAAGATCCGCGAATGCCGCAAGGGGCAAATCTATGATCTTGGGTTCGTTGACCCATATACCGTGAATGGGTATACTGTCCACAACTCTCCCAAGGACACAGAGAATAACTTGGTATATGTCTTAAGGAAAAACTCATACAAAAGGGCAATACTATTTCCTTACAACTTCTCGTGAGTGTTACTGTCTTCACACATTAAATCTTTTTCGCTTACTCCATGTGTTAAGTGTAATTGATGAGTTATGCATATATATGTGTGTCCGCAGGTTTCACTATATCCTGCTAGTCATTGAACCCGACACCGGGATAGTAGAAGTCATGGACTCGAAGAGTAAACCCCTTGAGGCGTGGGGGACATGGCTGATATCCTCCTCAAGGCTTGGAAACGGTTCACCAACAAGTCTCCGGGTTTAAAGAATAAAGAACTTCGAATAAAACAAGTACCGGTAAGTAATACTGGCTACGCCGCGCATCTCTTTGATGATTCTAGTTTTAATACCATTATTATCATCCTTGATTATATATATATATTATTTTGATTGAATTTTGTTCTCGTAAAGTGCTTGAGGCAGGAGGACGGGAATAATTTATGCGGGTATTACGTTTGCGAGTTCATCCGCCAGAATACCCACCATAAGAGGGACATTTTGGAACAACTTGATGTAAGTAAACAACATTCATGGCTTTATTTTATCACCTTCTGTTTCATTCACATACACACACATATATATTGACCACCGTACCTTCTTCAAAAATGATTAGATCGAACGGTTGCGGGACGGTCTTCTAGCAACCGAGCGTGTACGAGCAATTCAAGAAGAGCTGGCGGGATTCTTAGTTGAGCAAGTCTTAGCTCCAGACGGAGAACACTATGTGGCCGACATCCAGTATCAAAGTTGATGTAGACATATATATATGCATGAACGTGTGTCACTTTGATCGATATATGTAATATAATGGTTTCCTATATATATATATATATTTGAATTGTCTGCATTATTAATATTATACCGTGTTTCGAATGGGGCAGAGTCTCTGCCGCGGCAGCGTTTAGTGCAATTCCCGCCGCGGCAGACTGCCGCGGCAGGGGCGCAAAAGCTCCCCGCCGAGCGCCCCACAGCCGGCCACGTGGAGACCCCTTTAGCACCGGTTCGTAAGCCAACCGGTGCAAAAGGGGCCTTTTGCACCGGATGGTTTGCACCGGTTGCCCATCCGGTGCATATGGCCTTTAAAAACCGGTGCAAAAGGCCATGTTTCCACTAGTGCAGGTGCGCTCCTCGCCGCGACGGCCATGATGCTAGATAAAACACCCTTTACCCCTTGAGCATTGGATCCTACCCCACGATGTATACATACGTGAGCCAGCACGGCAACGTCGGCGAGTGTCTCGCCGAGGCTGTCCACCTCCCAGTCGGCGGGCACTACATATGTGCTTTCGTATTTGGCTACCAAGTTGTCGTCTGTGCCTGGCTCTGGCACTGAGCAGCCATGTTCGAGGAAGAGGAGGAGGATGGCGAGGTTGGGGCTTCATGGCTAATGCTCTATGTCCGTGGTGAGGCACCCGAGTGGAGGGGAGGGTAGCTTGATAGCGATGGACATGGTGGCGAAGTAATGCAAGTTCCCAACTTCCGAAGCTGGTGCGGGACTTTACCTCCATGCAAGTTAAATAGAGCTACTCCCTCCGTCTCAGTTTACTAGTCCTCCCCGTATCTCTAGGTCGCCAATTTAACCTATATAATTTAAATTATATAAGGTAAAAATTATATCATTAGAAAATAGAACATCTAAACTTTCTAATGATATAAGTTTTATAACATATAACTAATACTAACTTGATCAAATTTGCGACTTAGCGGTACGCGCACGCGTAATAAACTGTGAGAGAGGGAGTACATATCACAATGAGCACTCGTTGGCCAACACGTCTCGATCAAATAATCACCTTTTACGTGGGTTTCCAAGCCGTGCACGTGGCGCTTCCAGGATATGCGTGCATATAACCTCGAATACCAAATTGGTGTGTTACAGATCCCAAAAACACTGTAAGAGCACCTCCGAAAATGGGCGGGAAAACTCCAAACGGAAAAAGTGTCTGCCTATTGATCTGTCCATGGTGTTTGAAGAGAAAAAAGACCTGCGAATGTGGCAAATCATCATCCATGGAGGGCGAGGAGACCTGCATTATTGAAAATGATGTGGGATCTAAATAATAAAAAAAGGCAATTCTTGTCAAAATGGTGTCTTTATAATAATAATAATAATAAGTTGTCATTGTAATCTGGGATATAATAAAACCCTTGTAACAAAATTCCTCTTAATCAAAAAGGCAATTCTTAGGCACATGTCTTAGGTGAACATGTCGCTGCAACCAACGGAGGTGGTCCAATATTAAACCAAATCCTCGCAATCACATGCGGCACAATTTATAGTGGTATTATATTAAGGGAAAAGGTCCATTGTCGGATCATGAAATGTCGACATATAGAAATTATATGAGCATAAGAAAATCTACGCAAGAGTATTAATGTGAATACCAATCAAGCACATGAAATAAGAGGAACCCATGTATTATTGTGAGAATAAAATATGGATGGGGCGAGGTTTATATTGACATGGAATTTTTTTCGATAATGGACGCTTTATTACTTAAATAATATTGCAGCCGGCCTCTGCATAACTAGGATGCACACAACCGTATAGATCCAATTATTACACACCGAACAAAAGTAAAAATCTAGGCAACACCGAAGCAAAAGACTAAAAGCAGAACTACGTTGTTGGCGGGCCAATCCGCAGATCACGCTGCCACCCATGTTGGAAAATAATATCCCTCGACGTATCCTCCAACCGTTTAAACACCTCCGTAAAGAGGTATTGATGAACCACATGATGTAGAGGCGACCACAAACAGTGCATAGTTGTGCAACGATAGATGACCTGCAAAAGAGAACACCATTATTATTAAAAAACTTGCCATTTCTACACAGCCATTGCGACCAAATAACAACAATCGCGACCACCCTAATAAGTGGTTTAATCTTACGGCCAGTTGGAAAATATTCGCAACACTTCGTGGCGGGTATAAGGTAGAACATATTTGGATACCATATAGAACGAGCAAATGAACACTGGAAAAAAAGATGTTTAATAGTCTCGTCATATTGACTTGGAATAGGTCATGTTGATCATTTCTGGAGATTCATATGGACGCAAAAAACAACAACGTTGAAAGACTTTCTCCCTCCCACCTAAAGAGATGACTAGTAGACTAGCCACAATGAGAGTATCATAAGTAGTATCATGCATGCCATGTTGGCAGATGTGGCGCACCAATTAATGAGGTGAGAGATGAGTGTGGTAATATGATACCGTATCATAGCACGTAAAACTAGAAAATTTAATGGCAAATACATCATGTACACAAATTTGCATTGAGATTCTATAAAATATTAAATATGATGATACTATGTTACTATCTTAAGATACTATGCATTGTGGAGGTAGTATCATACACTAGTATCATGTGCATGATACTAGTGTATGATAATTCTCATTGTGACTAGTCGTATAGTCAGATGGCCACTCTCACCGGTATATTGGTCAATTGATTTTATTTTTATAATTCCACTTAACTGTCACACTAATATTGGTCATGCCTACCTAGTCTGTTTTCCATCCAGCAAAGTACTCCTCTGTCCCTAGCATAAAATAAAGACGCTAATGGTGGTGGTGAGCGTGGCTGCGATGGCTCCAACATCGAGAATTGTCGATGGTGGTGAAGAGCATGGCACCGACTCACATGTTTCATTTCCAACTGTCAACCAGCCCCACATGCACTTATCATGGTAATTTAGTTCCTCATACTTCTCTCTAGCTAGGTCGTATCAACTTCCACCGGTTAATCATATACACCGCTATTTTGTCATCCAAACTTAAATTAACCTCATGCAGTCGTAAGTCCTCCATACACCTCTCTTGTATATGTATACACCTCTCTCGGATACGCAGTATGGACCAACATACACCTCTCTCGTTCGTCCAGACCCACACACACATTGTTTCAATCGTTTGGATCCATGTGCACCAGTCATGGCCGTCTAGACCCACATATGCCTCCCTCGTTCGTCCGGACCCACACACACATTGTCTCTGTCGTCTGGAGCCATGGGCACCTATCATGGATCTCTGGACCAACATACACCTCTATCATTTGCTCAGACCCACAAGCACGCACTGTTTGAGTCGTCTAGAGCCATGTGCACCTGTCATGACTGGTTGAACCCACATACACCTCTCTCGTTCGACCGGACCCACACACACACTGTCTTGGTCGTCCGGAGTCATGTGCACTTGTCACGGACGCCTGGACCCACATACACCTCTCTCCTTTGCTCGGACCCACAAACACACACAAACTGCCACATTGTTTGAAGCCATGTGCACCTGTCACGGCCGTATGGACCCACCTACACCTCTCTCGTTTGCCTAGACCCCCCCCCCCACACACACACATGTGCACCTGTCATGGTTGTTTGGACCCACATACATCTCTCTGGTTCGACCGGACCCACACACATATTGTCTTGGTCGTCTGGAGTCATGTGCACTTGTCATAGACGTCTGGACCCATATACACCTCTCTCCTTTGCTCGGACCCACAAACACACAGAAACTACCTCATCGTTTGAAGCCATGTGCACCTGTCATGGCCGTATGGACCCACCTACACCTCTCGTTTGCCTAGACCCCCCCCCCCCCACACACACACATTTTTTTAGTCGTCTGGAGCCATACGCACCTGTCATGGTTGTTTCGACCCACATACACCTCCCTCGATCGTCCGGACCTCCATACACCTCTCTTGATGGTTCGGATCCACCTACATCTCCCTTAGTTAGCTGGTCCCACATATACCTCTCGGAGTTGCCCTTTTCCTCTATTTTTGACATGTTTAAGAGCATCTCCAGTCGCGTCCCCCAAACCGTCCCCCAAACGGCGCCGGATCGAGCGTTTGGGGATGTGTTTTGTTCGTGCCCTCCCCAAATGAATATTAGTGCACAAAAATAAAGGTTTTCATTCAAATTTGATTATATATTACAAAGTTTGAATGAAAACGGCTAGATTTCATCTAAACCAAGCCTACTGACCGCCCGACGGTGCGTTCGACGGGCCTGCCCCATCGTCGCCTCCCCTCCGCCGCAGCTCCTGCTGCGCACGCCGCCTCTCCATCCGTAGGGCGGTGACCAGACGCCGCTGCTCCAGCAGCGCGTCGGCGTCTGCCCTCCCTTGCGCCGCCGGAGGGAGAGCTCGACGGCGCGATGAATCTGCGCCTCTTCGCGGGCACGGGCGTCGTCCTGGAGCTTCTTCTCCGACTCAAGGACTCGACGAGCGCGCGTTGCTGATCGGCCGTCTCGTCCGGGTGCAGCCCGTCGTCGTCGGACCACTCGAACTCATCGTCGTCGTCCTCCTCCTTCTCCGTCTCCTCCTCCTCCGCCATTGGCGCCTCCTCCTCATCCGTTGGCGCCTCCATTAGCGCCGCCAACGCATCCGCCCGCCTCCCCCAGGCCGCCTCCGTTGCCGCTAGTGCTGCCTCCCGCTAATGGCGCTCCTCCGCCGCCTGCTGCTGCGTACGCTCCATCGCCTCCCGCCGCCGCTCGATCGCCTCCCGCCATTCACGGTACTGCGCGTCCCGCTCCTCGCGCTGGCGCCGGCGCTCATCAGCCCATCGCTGGCCAATCTCCTCCATCGGCGCCGCCGCGCCACTTCTGTCGTGGAGGCGTCGAACGTCGCAATGGTGTCTGCCAGTGCCTCCTCCTATCACGCTGCTGCCGCCGCGTTCTCGCCAGCTGCGGGGTCTCTAGCGTAGAACGCCGCTGTTGTCGCCGCCTCCGCTTCCTCACGCTGCTGGCGGGGCCGCTGCTCGAGTGCCTCCCGCCGCTGCCGACGATCTCCACGCCAAAGCTCCACCTCGCACCGCCGCCGCTCTTTCTGGGCAGCGGCGGCAATGTCGAACTGCTAATCCGGTGGTGGAGGTGGTGGTGGAGGAGACGGCGGTGGAGGGAACTGGCCATCGCCGCGGCGGTTCACCATTGCGCACTGGTGGTGGAGGAGACGGCGGTGGAGCGACAAGGGATGTGCTTGTCGTGGAGAAAGGGGTGTCGGCGGCTGTGGTGGCTGCCATTGAGCCAGGAGGGCCTTTTATAGACGCCGGCGTCGGGAAGAAAGCGCGGGAAGAGGCGAGAAGAGGCGGGAAGAAAGCGTGGGAACGCGTGGTGGCGCGTGAACGCCGGCGACGCATGGAGGCTGCGCAGCACCGACGAGACGTCTCGCCTGCCCCTCCGTCGCCATTAAGGCAAAGCTGCGACGCTTCGGTCGTGTGTCACTGCGCGCGAATAACTTTCGTCGCGACTCGCGAGGTAGGCGACGGTTAGGTTAAAATTCAATGTGCCGCTAACGGGTCGGCCCCGTCACTCCCCGCCTCGTTTTTCGTTGTGTCCGGCGTGCCTGGAGCGTCCCTGTGGGGCGGGGACGGGCTCGGGGCGCCGGACACCGTATCGGGCCGCGCCGGACAAAAAACGGGTTTAGGGGACGCGGCTGGGAAGATTTTTTTGTCGGGCGCGCCCCTAATCATTTTGGGAGTACGCTTTGGGGGACGTGACTGGAGATGCTCTAAACTCAAATGATCACCAAAAGTGAACACCAAAACGATTTATGTGGCATGATCGGGCCAGAAAAGACTTGATTGGGACAAGACATATAATCATAGATAACAATTACCTCGTAACATACATTCGGATGGGAGACGGTGGAAGGACACATGAAATGGTTGGCAATGACTGCGTCCTAGCATGAATCAAGGACCCCAAAAGTGCGTGACGTCGAGACGACACATAGAATGGCGAGTAATAACTACCATTCCATGCTGGAAATAATAACACGTGTAAATAGCAACACATGACATGTGGTGTTTGGACCGTCTAGGTGCCGTCGGTGACGACACCATCGAACGATGACCATGTGCTATCCTCGGTGGCGGCTCGGCCACAACATGTGAGTCGTGGATCTTTTAAAAGTGGTGAGAACAACGACCTAGCAGTTTGGCCATAGCATAAAATGTACGTACGGTGAGAGCAAAAAACCGTCTCCTAAGTTAGACGGAAGGCTCGAAATGAGCCCGGCTTTGAATTAACGAAGCCATCAACCGGCCAGGAGTTACACCAAGAGTTACAACACATATCAAACGCGAACTGAAAGATAACAACATAAGACAACACGAAGAACGCCGCCTAGCGCCAGGTTAAGGGAGCCTTGTCTTCTGTTGCACCGGAGCGAGCACATCCTAGTCCATGCCGACAAACCTCCTACGCACCAACACCACAGCTCAAGGGGGACTCGGCGACGGGTCAGCAACCTAGCAGAACTTGAGGATCCAAAGGGGAGGGGGTCTGATACGTCTCCAACGTATCGATAATTTCTTATGTTCCATGCTACTTTATTGATGATACCTACATGTTTTATGCACATTATATGTCATATTTATGCATTTTCTGAACTAACCTATTAACAAGATGCCGAAGAGCCAGTTGCTGTTTTCTGCTGTTTTTGGTTTCAGAAATCCTAGTAAAGAAATATTCTCGGAATTGGACGAAACTTTCGCCCAGGGTCCTATTTTGCACGAAGCTTCCAGAAGACCGAAGACCTAACGAAGTGGGGCCACGAGGCGGCGGGAGGGTGGCCGGCGCGGCCAAGCCCTGGCCGCGCCGACCTGCCCCCTGGGCCCCTCGTGTGGCCCCCGCGTTGACCCTCCGCCTACTTAAAGCTTGGTCGCGAAACCCCGGAGAGCCACGATACGGAAAACCTTCGGAGACGCCGCCGCCGCGAATCCCATCTCGGGGATTCGGAGATCGCCTCCGGCACCCTGCCGGAGGGGATTCATCTCCCGGAGGACTCTACACCGCCATGGTCGCCTCCGGATTGATGAGTGAGTAGTTCACCCCTGGACCATGGGTCCATAGCAGTAGCTAGATGGTCGTCTTCTCCTTGTTGTGCTTCATTGTTGGATCTTGTGAGCTGCCTAACATGATCAAGATCATCTATATGTAATTCTATATGTTGTGTTTGTCGGGATCCGATGGATAGAGAGTACTATGATTATGGTGATTATCAATCTATTGTTCATGTGTTGTTTATGATCTTGCATGCTCTCCGTTATTAGTAGAGGCTCTGGCCAAGTTTTTACTCTTAACTCCAAGAGGGAGTATTTATGCTCGATAGTGGGTTCATGCCTCCATTGAATCTGGGACAGTGACAAAAGTTCTAAGGTTGTGGATGTGCTGTTGCCACTAGGGATAAAACATTGATGCTATGTCTAAGGATGTAGTTGTTGATTACATTACGCACCATACTTAATGCAATTGTCTGTTGCTTTGCAACTTAATACTGGAGGGGTTCGGATGATAACCTGAAGGTGGACTTTTTAGGCATAGATGCGTTGGATGGCGGTCTATGTACTTTGTCGTGATGCCCAATTAAATCTCACTATATTTATCATATCATGTATATGCATTGTTATGCCTTTCTCTATTTGTCAATTGCCCGACTGTAATTTGTTCACCCAACATGCTTTATCTTATGGGAGAGACACCTCTAGTGAACTGTGGACCCCGGTCCTATTCTTTACATAGCATACAATCTACTGCAATACTTGTTTACTGTTTTCTTTGCAAACATCTTCCACTCGATACGTTTAATCCTTTGTTACAGCAAGCCGGTGAGATTGACAACCTCAGCTGTTTCGTTGGGACAAAGTACTTGGGTTGTGTTGTGCAGGTTCCGCGTTGGCGCCGGAATCCCTGGTGTTGCGCCGCATCACATTTCGCGACCATCAACCTTCAACGTGCTTCTTGGCTCCTCTGGTTCGATTAAACCTTGGTTTCATACTGAGGAAACTTGCTTCTATACGCATCATACCTTCCACTTGGGGTTCCCAACGGACGTGTGCATCTACGCGTATCAAGCTACGCCGTTGCCGAGAGATCAAGACACGCTGCAAGGGGAGTCTCACTTCTCAATCTCTTTACTTTGTTTTTGTCTTGCTTTATTTTATTTACTACTTTGTTTGCTGCACCTAAACAAAACACAAAAAAATTAGTTGCTAGTTTTACTTTATTTATTGTCTTGCTCTCTATATCAAAAACACAAAAAAATTAGTTACTTGCATTTACTTTATCTAGTTTGTTTTATTTACTGTTGCTAAAATGGCCAACCATGAAAATACTAAATTGTGTGACTTCACAAATGCAAATAATAATGATTTCCTATGCACACCTATTGCTCCACCTGCTACTACAGCAGAATTCTTTGAAATTAAACCTGCTTTACTGAATTTGGTTATGAGAGAACAATTTTCTGGTGCTAGTTCTGATGATGCTGCCCATCTCAATAATTTTGTTGAACTTTGTGAAATGCAAAAGTATAAAGATGTAGATAGTGATATTATTAAATTGAAAGTGTTTCCTTTCTCATTAAGAGGAAGAGCTAAAGATTGGTTGCTATCTTTGCCTAAGAATAGTATTGATTCATGGACTAAATGCAAGGATGCTTTTATTGGTAGATATTATCCTCCGCTAAAATTATATCTTTGAGAAGTAGCATAATGAATTTTAAGCAATTAGATACTGAACATGTTGCTCAAGCATGGGAGAGAATGAAAACTTTGGTAAAGAATTGCCCAACCCATGATCATCCAAACCTTCTATGCAGGACTAAATTTTTCTTCGCGGAATTTATTGGATTCAGCTGCTGGAGGTACCTTTATGTCCATCACATTGGGGGGCTACAAAACTTCTTGATGATATGATGATAAATTACTCTGAATGGCACACGGAAGAGCTCCACAAGGTAAGAAGGTAAATTCTGTTGAGAAACCTCTTCCTTGAGTGATAAGATTGATGTGATTATGTCTATGCTTGTGAATGGTAGATCTAATGTTGATCCAAATAATGTTCCTTTAGCTTCATTGGTTGCTCAAGAAGAAAATGTTGATGTGAATTTCATTAAAAATAATAATTTCAACAACAATGCTTATAGGAACAACTCTGGTAATAACTATAGGCCATATCCTGCTAATGGTAATGGTTATGGTAATTCTTATGGGAATTCTTACAACAATAATAGGAATGTACCCTCTGGTCTTGAAGCCATGCTTAAAGAATTTATTAGTACACAAACTGCTTTTAACAAATCTGTTGAGGAAAAGCTTGATAAAATTGATACTATCGCTTCTAGAGTTGATAGGCTTGCCTCTGATGTAAATCTTTTAAAATTGAAAGTTATGCCTAATAATGATATTGATAATAAGATTACTACTACAGCAAATGCCATCCAAGTTAGAATTAATGAGAATATAAGATTAATGGCTGAACTGCGTGCTAGGTGGGATAGAGAAGAAAATGAAAAACTAGCTAAAGAGAATAATGTAGCTAAAGTTTGGACTATTACCACCACTAGTAATGCTAATTCTTCACATGTTGCTGCACCTCCTACTATCAATGGTAATATAATTGGTGTTGGCAATGTTTCTACTCCTAGTGCAAAGCGTACAAAACTGCCTGAAATTGCTAAAACTGCTGAAACTGCTTGTGATAAAACTGCTGAAATTTTTTCCAACCTTGGGAACAATGATCCCATTGCTGTAGCTCATAATGATTTAGATTTTGATGATTGACACATCTCTGAAGTTATAAAGTTCTTACAAAAACTTGCTAAAAGTCCTAATGCTAGTGCTATAAATTTAGCCTTTACAAAACATATTACAAATGCTCTCATAAAAGCTAGAGAAGAGAAATTAAAACTTGAAACTTCTATTCCTAGAAAGTTAGAGGATGGTTGGGAGCCCATCATTAAAATGAAATTCAATGACTTTGAATGTAATGCCTTATGTGATCTTGGTGCAAGTATTTCTGTTATGCCTAAAAAGATTTATGATATGCTTGACTTGCCACCATTGAAGAATTGTTATTTGGATGTTAATCTTGCCGATAATGTTAAAAAGAAACCTTTGGGGAGGATTGATAATGTGCACATTACGGTTAACAATAACCTTGTCCCCGTTGATTTTGTTGTCTTGGATATCGAATGCAATGCATCTTGTCCAATTGTGTTGGGAAGACCTTTTCTTCGAACTGTTGGTGCTGTTATTGATATGAGGGAAGGTAATATTAAATATCAATTTCCTCTCAAGAAAGGTATGGAACACTTCCCTAGAAAGAGAATGAAGTTGCCTTTTGATTCTATTATTAGAACAAGTTATGATGTTGATGCTTCTACTCTTGATGTTACTTGATTTGCACTTTCTGCGCCTAGCTTAAAGAAAAGCGCTTATGGGAGACAACCCATGTTTTTACCTACAGCAATTTTTTGTTTTGTTGAGTCTTGGAAGTTGTTTACTACTGTAGCAACCTCTCCTTATCATGTTTTTGTGCCAAGTAAAGTTTCTATGTCAAAGTTGATGTTATATTTGGGATCGCTGCGCAGAAACAGCATTGCTGTCTGTCACGAATCTGGGCACAATTCTCTGTAGAAAATTCGAAAAAATCTGCCAATTTACGAGCGTGATCCTCAGATATGTACGCAACTTTCATTAGTTTTGAGTTTTTCCATTTGAGCAAGTCTGGTGCCATTTCTAAATTCGTCTTTACGGACTGTTCTGTTTTTGACAGATTCTGCCTTTTATTTCGCATTGCCTCTTTTGCTATGTTGGATTTATTTCTTTGATCCATTAATGTCCAGTAGCATTATGCAATGTCCAGAAGTGAAAATAATGATTGTGTCACCTCTGAATGAGTGAATTATTAATTGTGCACTAACCCTCTAATGAGTTTGCTTGAAGTTTGGTGTGAAGGAAGTTTTCAAGGGTCAAGAGAGAATGATATACTATGATCAAGAGGAGTGAAAGCTCTAAGCTTGGGGATGCCCCCGTGGTTCACCCCTGCATATTTTAAGAAGACTCAAGCGTCTAAGCTTGGGATGCCCAAGGCATCCCCTTCTTCATCGACAACATCATCAGGTTCCTCCTGAAACTATATTTTTATTCAATCACATCTTGTGTTCTTTACTTGGAGCGTCGGTTTGTTTTCGTTTTGTTTTTGTTTGAATAAGATGGATCCTAGCATTCATTTTGTGGGAGAGAGACACGCTCCGCTGTTGCATATGGACACATGTGTCCTTAGGCTTTACTCATAATGTTCAAGGCGAAGTTTCTTCTTCGTTAAATTGTTATATGGTTGGAATTGGAAAATGCTACATGTAGTAATTCTAAAATGTCTTGGATAATGTGATACTTGGCAATTGTTGTGCTCATGTTTAAGCTCTTGCATCATATGCTTTGCACCCATTAATGAAGAAATACATAGAGCTTGCTAAAATTTGATTTGCATATTTGGTTTCTCTAAGGTCTAGATAATATCTAGTATTGAGTTTTGAACAACAAGGAAGCGGTGTAGAGTCTTATAATGTGTACAATATGTCTTTTATGTGAGTTTTGCTGCACTTGTTCATCCTTGAGTTTGCTTCAAACAACCTTGCTAGCCTAAACCTTGTATTGAGAGGGAATACTTCTCATGCATCCAAAATCCTTGAGCCAACTACTATGCCATTTGTGTCCACCAAACCTACCTACTACATGGTATTTCTCCCGCCATTCCAAAGTAAATTGCTTGAGTGCTACCTTTAAAATTCCATCATTTACCTTTGCAATATATAGCTCATGGGACAAAATAGCCTTAAAAACTATCGTAGTATTGAATATGTACTTATGCACTTTATATTTTATTAAGTTGCCTGTTGTGCGATAACCATGCTTCTGGGGAACGCCATCAACTATTGTTGAATATCATGTGAGTTGCTATGCATGTCCGTCTTGTCTGAAGGTCTATCATTTTAGTGGTTGGAGCATGCAAAATTGTTAGAGAAGAACATTGGGCCGCTAACCAAAGCCATGAATCATGGTGGAAGTTTCAGTTTTGGACATATATCCTCAATCTCATATGAGAACAATAATCATTGCTACATGCTTATGCATTTAAGAGAGTCCATTATCTGTTGTCCATGTTGTCGGTATGGATGTCTAAGTTGAGAATAATCAAGAAATCCGAAATGCGAGCATTCTCCTTAGACCTTTGTACAGGCGGCATGGAGGTACCTTTGTGACACTTGGTTGAAACATGGCATGCGAAGACCCGGTAGTCCAAGTTAAGTAGGACGAGGCGGGCACTATTAGTATACTATGCGTGAGGCTTGCAACTTGTAAGATATAATTTTCATAACTCATTGCTTTATTACTCTTGACAAAATTGTTTCATGTTTTCAAAATAAAGCTCTAGCACAAATACAGCAATCGATGCTTTCCTCTTTGAAGGACCATTCTTTTACTTTTATTGTTGAGTCAGGTTTACCTATCTCCTTCCACCTTAAGAAGCAAACACTTGTGTGAACTGTGCATTGATTCCTACATATTTGCATATTGCACTTGTTATATTACTTTATGTTGACAATATCCATGAGATATACATGTTATAAGTTGAAAGCAACCGCTGAAACTTAATCTTCCTATGTGTTGCTTCAACACCTTTACTTTGATTTATTGCTTTATGAGTTAACTCTTATGCAAGACTTATTGATGCTTGTCTTGAAGTACTATTCATGAAAAGTCTTTGCTTTATGATTCAGTTGTTTACTCATGTCATTACCTTTGCTTTGATCGCTGCATTCATTACATATGTTTACAAATAGTATGATCAAGATTATGATGGCATGTCACTTCAGAAATTATCTTTGTTATCGTTTTACTGCTCGGGACGAGCAGGAACTAAGCTTAGGGATGCTGATACGTACGTCTCCAACGTATCGATAATTTCTTATGTTCCATGCTACTTTATTGATGATACCTACATGTTTTATGCACATTATATGTCATATTTATGCATTTTCGGAACTAACCTATTAACAAGATGCGAAGAGCCAGTTGCTGTTTTGCTGTTTGGTTTCAAAATCCTAGTAAAGAAATATTCTCGGAATTGGACGAAACTTTCGCCCGGGGTCCTATTTTTGCACGAAGCTTCGAAACCGAAGACCCTGAGGGAGTGGCCACGAGGCGGCCAGGAGGGTGGCCGGCGCGGCCCAAGCCCTGGCGCGCCGACCTGCCCCCTGGGCCCGTGTGGCCCCCCGCGTTGACCCTCCGCCTAATTAAAGCCCCGTCGAAACCCCCGATCTGAGAGCCACGATACGGAAAACCTTACGAGACGCCGCCGAATCCCATCTCGGGGGATTCTGAAGCTCCTCCGGCACCCTGCCGAGAGGGGATTCATCTCCCGGAGGACTCTACACCGCCATGGTCGCCTCCGGAGTGATGAGTGAGTAGTTCACCCCTGGACCATGGGTCCATAGCAGTAGCTAGATGGTCGTCTTCTCCTTGTTGTGCTTCATTGTTGGATCTTGTGAGCTGCCTAACATGATCAAGATCATCTATATGTAATTCTATATGTTGTGTTTGTCGGGATCCGATGGATAGAGTACTATGATTATGGTGATTATCAATCTATTGTTCATGTGTTGTTTATGATCTTGCATGCTCTCCGTTATTAGTAGAGGCTCTGGCCAAGTTTTTACTCTTAACTCCAAGAGGGAGTATTTATGCTCGATAGTGGGTTCATGCCTCCATTGAATCTGGGACAGTGACAGAAGTTCTAAGGTTGTGGATGTGCTGTTGCCACTAGGGATAAAACATTGATGCTATGTCTAAGGATGTAGTTGTTGATTACATTACGCACCATACTTAATGCAATTGTCTGTTGCTTTGCAACTTAATACTGGAGGGGTTCGGATGATAACCTGAAGGTGGACTTTTTAGGCATAGATGCAGTTGGATGGCGGTCTATGTACTTTGTCGTAATGCCCAATTAAATCTCACTATATTTATCATATCATGTATATGCATTGTTATGCCTTTCTCTATTTGTCAATTGCCCGACTGTAATTTGTTCACCCAACATGCTTTATCTTATGGGAGAGACACCTCTAGTGAGCTGTGGACCCCGGTCCTATTCTTTACATAGCATACAATCTATCAATTTTGTTTATTGTTTTCTTTGCAAACATCTTCCACTCGATACGTTTAATCCTTTGTTACAGCAAGTCGGTGAGATTGACAACCTCACTGTTTCGTTGGGACAAAGTACTTGGGTTGTGTTGTGCAGGTTCCGCGTTGGCGCCGGAATCCCTGGTGTTGCGCCGCATCACATTTCGCGACCATCAACCTTCAACGTGCTTCTTGGCTCCTCCTGGTTCGATTAAACCTTGGTTTCATACTGAGGAAACTTGCTTCTATACGCATCATACCTTCCACTTGGGGTTCCCAACGGACGTGTGCATCTACGCGTATCGGTATTGCGGGTGTTAGAAGAAGCAAAGTGCCACGTCGTGTTCCTCACGCAGACACCAGGACCGCCCCTCCACTCGGAAGGTGCTGACCAAGAAGACACACCATCTGGGCAGCACAAACCCGGCCAACGACCAAACACCGACCTAGCAAAGCCCCCCAAGGCACTAGGCGAGCAATCAGCTACCGAAGCAAGGCCGTGCATAAGCAGCCAGGCTGACGAAGTGAGGGGGCTGGAACACCAGCGAGAGATCAAAGGGTGATCCACAAGACACTACAAGAGAAGCTTGCCCAAAGCGGGGCCATCAAGATTAGCAGGTTGGGACGGAGGGACGAAATCCATCAGTTCTAAACGGGGGATTCACATCGGGACGCCTTCAACAAGGGAACGACACCTGAAAGGTGCCGCCGTCATGGGAAATGGCCAGGCCATGCGTAGCTTTCCCGAGTCGAAATCTGGTCGCCGTCGTGAGGATGCAGAGCGGACAGAACAAAACTCGCTACCGCGTCCAACCCAAGCCACACTATGACCTAGCCCCAGCTAAAGTCACCCGCAGGAGAGACGCAAGAGCTGGTTGGCCAACCCGGCCCGACCCGGAACCAGTCGTCGCTCGACGCTGGATCGGCGGCACCACGACGGCTGCAACATCTACAGCGCGCCAAACCCTGCGGTAGCGCGACCACGATAGATCGGAGAGAGGAACTACAGCCGCAAGAGTACCTGCAGTACATGCTGGCGAGCACGCGCCGACTTAGGAACCAATTCCAGAAAAAGCTGAACAAGACGGACATAGAGGTTGCAAGATCCGCCAATGCAGAGCAATAGATCCGGGGGCCGACAGCCAACGCCGCGACTGAAGGCCACCACACCCGTCACGACAGAAGGGATTCCGGTCAGGCCCTACCAGGCCCAGATCTGGGCCCACAAGCCCAGATCTGGCGGAAACCCTAAAGCCCAAGCCCCGCAGCCGCCGGATGGAGCAGCACTACGCGGGGCGCCGCCGCCATCGACAACCACCTGCCGCCAGGACCGAGCCGGAGCAGCGTTGGCCTGAGCCGTCGCGCGCCGCCCCCCCCCCCGGTGAGGCCGCGGCCGCGGCCAACTGGCCTGCCTGACGCGCGGGAGGGGAGCGATAGCGACGCGAAGTGTAGCGGGGTGACGCGTCGGCCCGCATGCCCTCGGCATCGCCGCCTGCGCGCCCGGGGGCCGCCCCGCCGGGCAGCCTAGCGCGCGGGGAAGGGGAGCACCCGCGGCGGGGGCGGGGCCGCGCGGCGGCCGGGGAGGAGGGGAGCAGCGCAGCCAGGGCTGGGCGGAGCGAGCACTGGCGGCTCTGGGTTGGCGAGAAAAAAACCGTCTCCCAAGTTTTTTCACGAAAAAAAGTGGTAGGATTGGTTAATCTTTACTATTAAATGGGAGTTGGTCGTTTGACACTCAACGCGTTTGGTGGTCGTCATTGAAAAGATCCTGGCCGTCCAATCTATTCTCCCTACTCCGCTTCGTCCGATCAAGTCAAACACCAAAATCCCCCCACGCACAAGTTAATTATGGTATAAAACTCAATCAGAATATCTCAATCACCTATCACGGTACATCAAAATATGGTAAGGCAATCACATATCACGGCCAAAATAAGTAGGCACATCAAAATATGTCACGGCCAAAATAAGTAGGCACATCAAAATATGGTAAGGCTACAGGAAGGCACATATCACGTACAATATGCTGCCAATCAAATCAATCAGGATACGCTACAGGAAGACACCTTCCTTCATTGCACGATCCTCATCCTTGTACCAACCGTCTGATCAATCACCGAAGAAAAAACATGAACTGTGTCTCTGCTTTTTCTCGCCGCCGTTCCAGGTACGTCTTCGATGGAGCACACTTCCCATCACTCCCCTTTTTCTCGCCGCCGTTCCGAGCATGATCCGCTAGCCATTCGTCTAGGAAGAACATGAAACAATGAGAAACTGAAAATACAATCAATTTTCTCTGTCGCCGCCCTTGGGTTACAATTCATTGCTGATGGGCATGTGCGGCTAGATGTTATGTGCGGCTAGATGTTATGTGCGGCTATGCTGAAGAACATCTTACGTCTAGGAAGCTTATGGCGATAACTTTCCCTTTCTAGCTCCATCCTCCTTGTTCTGTTTGCTCCCTTGAGCTTTTCCTTCCTATGAAAGTTCAGCAACAAGGTAAATCTTAGTACAAGAAAACTTTCAGTACCATGTATAGAATAGATGTATTTTTACAGTACTATATTATAGAATAGATGTATTTTTGTATAGATGTACTCTAAGTTTGAGGAGACAAAGTTAAGACAGTATAGAATAGATGTATTTTTGTATCCGCACTATAGGTGTCTCAGCAGGTACTTCCATGAGCTGGAACAAGTTAACCTGCAAGGAATAGATGTATAATTGGATCAAAAGTGTAAACAACACTGTCGATGCTGTTTTGGGGCTCCACTGACACCAATCACCAGGATCTGGCCATCGCCAGAGACCGCGGCCACCAACGTGCTCACCCCTGGCTCATCATTCTGAAAGTATGTGCCAAAGAAGCAATACATAATCTGGATAGTCAAAATGTGCAGTACAAAGTCAAAAAATTGAGGTTATTTTTCTACATACCCATACAGGAAAAAGGATGTACCATGTAATCCTAAAACATGTAGAAAAATAAGAAACTAAAATCTCTGACCACCTCCCTGGAAGTTCGTTGCTGCCGATACATCAGTTTTGGACTACTCAACTTCAAGAAAGATGGAATATGGCTTACATGTATGCGCAAAAGTTATGATGCAAATCCAGAAGCACATAATCAATTCTCAATCTAAAGTCTCATTAGTTCTGAAATGCCGAGAGTCCGCATCAGACTTGACATCCTGGAGTTCATCCAAACAAAAAAATTCATTTGGTATTTTCAATTTTCATTAGCTATTTATTTTTCCCAAACTTGACATCCTGGAGTTCATCCAAACAAAAATTAACTGCATCTATCTGAATTCTTCACATAGGCCTTATCTTTACTATTAAATGGGAGTTGGTCGTTTGACACTCAACGCACTTTGATGGTCGTCATTGGAAACATCCTGTCCATCCAATCTTCCTCGACGAAAATCCACCGTACGATTGTGTGCCCACCCCCGCTCGCGGAAATCTCTCCCTCGACCCACCAAACCCCTCGATATCGTACTCCTCCACCCATATTGATTTCTCTCCCTCACGATCCAATCTCGCCGGCGCCGCCTCTGACAGCCACCTCCCCGGCCATCCCCTCCCATCGCCGGCGAGGCCTGCGAATCCGAGGTGTCTCTCCTCCGCTTCCCCTCCTCCTGATGACCGCGAAGCACCCTACGGGCGAGGGATGCGCGAGATCCTATATGCATGGCGGTTGGCCTTGCGGTCGCTCCCATGTCCCTTCCCGCCTCGCCCCTGATTTCGACCCCGACAACCTCCCTCTCGCAGGACGCTGTAGCCGCCTTCTTCGGCCACCGCCGGCGCCATGGGTAGAGCCCTCACCTCCCACGCCTTACATGTTCACGCATGCCTTCCCGAGTTCATATTCTTCTGCGGTTCTGCCCTCTCGAGATCTTTGGCGGCGTGAACTCTATTTGGTTTGCAGGTGTAAGGCTAGCCAGGCCCCGGAGGGTACTCATGGATCGGCGTGTTTCTGCATTCTAATACATTTTCTTGTTATTATTATTAGACGTCCCAAAGTTGCAGATTCCCTTGTGTATCAGGGTTGGTTTAGAGCCACATTTCTTGTTACGTTCTTTGTTTGATTTCTTGGGCGTGCCAGCGTCCTTGAATTCACTTAGCTTTGAAAAAAACTTATTACTCTGAAGTTTGTCAAATTGTCAATTGAGGTCACCATGGGATTTCCCCAATTCTCGTAGACCTACACTGTTTGTCGGCTTAGTTTCATCCATAGTTTTCTATCACAATCTAAGCCTGCTAGGACATCGACACCTTTGTTGTTATAGATTTTGAGAGGCGAGTATTTATTTGTAGGGAGGGAGGAAATAGTTCCTGACGTCATGTATGATGTATTGTGATACTATACCCCGATTATCTTGCCCTGCTTATCTTGCGGGTAAAATAATTTTGTTTTGTGTGTCCGCTTACTGAAACTGATGTCATACTATATTGTCTATCACCAAGTTGATCCGTTCAATGATATCCTCTTGTAAACTGTAAATGTGTCAATATCTTCCCTATGAAGCAATGGTATTGAATTTGCTTAGCAACAAATTAAATTGCTTATTTACTTTGGGATTCTGCTTGTCGTATTGCAGGGTGGGGTTACCAAGAGGTGTGCAATTTAATCCTAGCGATAGTGATCTTCTATGGCAAAAATTGGGAATGGCATGGCTAATCGCCATCCATTCATCAGCGAGTTTATTAAATCTGGTGATGAAGATGGAGGATTCTTCTGCACCCACCCGCAAGATATGCCAGGTATTTTACTCTTTATGGATGCAAGCTCTCTATTGTTTGATTGTACATGTCATTACTAACTAGCAATTGTACATCTGGCTTTAATTGTACATGTACGAAGCAGGATGGACATCATCATACTTCTTCCACGAAATAATAAACTTACACAACAATAAGAACTGCAAATTTATCAGCTGGCAAAAAATTGGACCCTCTAGATCAATAATCTTGGATGGGAGTCTGAGTATTTATCTTCTTCACCTTCAAGAATAGTGACAGCAGCCCTAAGAGAACTGACTAGGAATTACATCAGTATCATATAAAAACACAATGGAGTCTATCGAAGTGGCAAAGGCAATCTCTCCACAAGCACGTCTTATCGATGTCCACACTATTTGAATCGTTAGATTCTTCTCGACACTGTAATCCACACACAACGTAGCCCTTTTGGTTCGACACGAACAGGCTGTAGCGCCTCTGCAACCTGCGCACCGGACCTCACGCAGGATCAGCAGTGTGATCGATGCTTGCCCATGAACGTGGCGGGACAGTCCAGATTATGGTGGGACATATCACTTGTGATCTATGTGCTTTCTTCTCTCTTCCCTCCAATCCGAGTACAGGTGTGTGCTTCCTCCAGTAGTCCAGTAACATGTTTGTTTCAGTTAGAACCTCTGTTAACCTCGGGTGTGTCCAACCTCTATAAATTCGTGTTCAATTTTGATTGTGAATTGAATTAGGTTTTTCACCTGGCTGGTATGCATCTCTAGAACTTCTGATGAAGAAGAGGAGGAGCATATCTTGGGCATTCTATTTTAGTGTACGGACATTTGGCAGATAAAAATTAATCACCAGGGTTATGATTACATTTCTGAATTTCTTATATTTATGTAGCTTTGGAATTTTCCTGCTGGTTGACAATATCTCGGGCACAATAGGATGTACACAATATCAAGTCTAATAGTCAATGATGAAGAATTCAGGACTGTGTTATTATCTCATGCTCTTCACGATACCATCCTCTACTGCAAGTAGTCCAGTGTAACTCCGTGTCCACCATGGTTGGTTACTAATTGCCTGATGATCATTCTTTATTTGGTAGTATATAACCGTGGATTTCTGGATTGTTTGATATGGTGGGGAATGATGATCTAGAGATTGTGTTCTGTTTTTGGAGTGTTCTCCAGTGTACGAGCTGAAACTGTCCATGGAAAAGGGGCATAACAAGTGTAAGATAATGTGGCTACGACCCCTTTCTGTTGATTTCTCTTCAGATGACGACCGTTTTGTCTTCTCTGTCCTGTTACGCACTGGTTACTTTTTACACCTTACCTTTGGATTAGGCAGAGCAATGGTAAGATAATGTGGCCATTTGGGTTATCCACTTGTTGGTGGTAAAACCAGGTGTGGTGTGACATGCAGTGTTACTGGAATTAATGTGCCCCTCCAAAGTGTTTTTCTTAACACTCCACGACTTTTGACATGTATGTAGGGAGGACGTTTGAACTGCAGTGTTTTGCATAACACCGTTTGTCGGTGTAGGTTTTATCCATACTGTTAACCATAAAAATTACTCTTTAAATTTGTCTAGAGTCCTTCCTATGATCCTATCTTTACAAATATTTATTCTAATGATGCAATTATTTTACTCTCACTAGGGTGTCGATCTACTTGCACCTATCAAAGAGGTGGTAAAATTGGTGTCTTTGGTGGTGCAGGTGTGGCTGTGTGGGCAAAGCTATCCTTATTATGGAGTTGATCAACAACGTTGCCAAGGATCATGGTTAGTATCATACAAAGCTTATTGGTCATGCAAAGTAATTTGAGTTGTGACTCATTATATCCTTGCTACTGTCAACATATAAACAAATGCATTGTTGTGTCATAATGGTGAGGAGGTAATTGTTTCGATCCATTAATGCACATATGTCACTTTTCTTCCATGTTTATTAAGAGTATATCTTTCTCAAGCCAAGTTCTTTTTTCGACGGATAGAAAGGATACTAACGTCAGTAATATACTTTTAGCTAATCTCAGTGTTTTTTTTTGGATCATAGGGAAAATGTCACACGTCAAAGGTAGTGCACAACAAGGATGAAGGAGTAAGGCTACATTTTATTTTACTCCATGGTGTATGATAGAGAAGACTTACCAAACAAAGTGAAGAAAATGAAGGGTATGCATGTAATGATGATTGATAAAGAGAGTACTACATTGACAAAATAGAAAATTTCAAAGATGCACATTTTCCATAGCAACAGGGGCGCTTCCAAGATCACGGTAGATCCAATTCTAATGGCATATTTAATATGTTCCTACTACGTGCTTTGTGATATGCTGGCAATTCCACTTTAGAAGATGATTTTGGAAGGAATGTGTGCCTCTTGAGTTTTCATGTTTTATCTTCGCAAATGGGGGAAGGAAAAAAATTGCTGGGGCCGTAGCAACGCACGGGCATTCAACTAGTTGCATGCTAAAAAGGTGCTACACTTCGATCGGGTTTGTTCGCAAAAAGAATTAATGTGGAGAGCGCCCGCGCGCGGACGTACGGTTGTACAATTTCGATCACGACCGCTGACCGAATAATCTTGACTGATTTTGGTGGATGACCGAGAAAGTCTTTTGCTCCTGTGCGATTCGGTCAGCGGCGAGTTTGTAGTAGTTTGGCTCTTTTTCGATCTTTTCTCTTGCAACGAAACGTCGAAAGAAATAAACCGGCAAAGGGAAGGCAGTAATGTCGCCTAGTCCATCGATTGCTGATCCGCGAGCTCAAAACAGCACACGCAACACTGAAACAACATACGCGGTCGTTGCCTCTCACTTTGCTGGGAGCTTGCCATGATTACCGAAACCGGGTCATGCGGTACTTGTCATGTCCTTTATAAAACTCTTCCTCCTATTCGGTTCCTCAAACATTGTTATTGTACATCCGGTCATGCATACACCTCTCTCGGATGTCTTTGGTCGTCTCGACTCATGTACACACCCCTCGTTTGCCTGGTCCGGCGGACACTGTCCGCGGCAAAAGTGAGGGCATTTATCTATGTGTTCTGAATTTAAAACTGACCATGTGCCGCGACATGTGAGTCGTGGATCTTTTGATGGTGGTGAGAGCGACAACCTGGGAGTGTGGCCATACCATGGACGTAGGGCCCAGGAGCATTTTTTAAAACAGTAGGCCTTAGCCCTATGTTAAATTAATAACGCCTAAACGGCAGATACAAGGTACCGAAATATCAACTTACAAGCACACGCACCACAAGGAAAAAAGATTACAAGAAACACCGCTTGCTGGTCGAGGCTCTCGTCCATCCGCCTGATCTGACGTTGGAGAGGATACGTCTAGAAGCTATAGATGTGCCAGGAGAGTGATTCAGCCTTCATCGTCGGCTGCTTCGCCGCCATAATCTACACATCCGCCTCCACCATCGAAGAAGGTCCCTAACTTCTTGTCCAGGATCGAAGGACGCCGTACCTCCGGCAGCAAATGGCAGAACAGTATCAGGCGAAGGCTCCGACCACACACGGCACCACAAGAAGGATGCCGCCACTAGCAGCCCACCGGAACACGCAACTCGACACTGCTCCTCCTACCCAAGACGGCGCCTTCAGCAAGGAAATGGCCCCAACGCGCCGCCGCCACCACCACCACCGGTCAAGGTATTCCCACGGGCCAGAGCTTCTATCCGCATGGAGTTCCTCCATCTAGCACCGCGCGGGGAGCCGGGGGGCCTAGATCCCCGCCGCCCTTTTCATTGGCAGCGCTAGCTTTGGCGGCAGCGCCTCCGGGGGCTCGTCCCATCGGTCGCCTGGAGGAGGAGACGCGACGAGAGGGGACTTGGTGCTACGTTGGTTCCGGTCTTAATTGGAGCAGCATTTTTGGAGATGGTTTTACGTAGCAAATGAATTATGCGAGTGCACTCATGATTAGCTAGGTAGGCAAGTTGAAAAGGAAAAGAAAAGACAGGCGTGTAACGTCTTGCGTACACGAGTGCAGTTTGTACGTGTGGTGCACGTATTGCAGGTAGTAGTACGTAGGTAGATTAAACAAACTACTAAGATCCTCCAAAAAGGAAAAAAAAACTAATAACTGTGTTAATTGCAGGCAAATTAAGATGGTACACTCGGGTTGTGTTGGCAGGAAAAATGAATGTGGAGAGCGGCGCGGGCGGGCTGTTGTACTGTTCCGAGCGATCCTCGACTGCTTTGAGCGATTCGGTCAGCGTCGATTTTGTAGTACTACTATATAGTTTGATTCAGTAAGCGTCGATTTTGTACTGTATTATAGTTTGGTTCTTTTTTATTTTCTCTTGCAATCGAAATTCGAAAGAAAGCAGCTTCGTTGTGGTAATCTGCGTGCATGTGCGGAAAAGCAGGTAAACATGGAAACGAAAGAAGCGGAGGACCGCGTGACAAAATTCCAAGGAAAGCGGCCGGGAAAAATAAAGGAAAGGAAGAAAATGGAAACGACTCCAAGTTGCGCGCGCGTACGTGTACGTGTGCCCGATCGAGTTAATTACGCGCGCTCGGGTTGACTCTTTTCGACTGTTCGATGGTCCTTTCGCCCGCGTGCGGAAAGCAGGTAAACGGAAGAAGCAGGCGAGGACGACGCGTGTGGCAGCGGCAGCACTGAAGCCGCCCCACTCGCCCGCAGCGGCAGCGCCCGAATTAACGCCGCCATTACCACGAATCGCGCGATCCTCGCTCTGATCCCCGTTTTCATGGCCCCCGCCTTAATCCTCAATCCCTCATCACGCCGCCGGCGCAATCGAACCCTCCAACTCAATGTCCCTCACCACCGGCGAGGAGCTGCTCCCGAACAAGCTGCGGCTGTCCTGCTTCCACGACGCCGGCGCCGAGGCGGAGGCGTCCATCCTCGCCGAGCTAGGGCGGCCGATGTGCATGGACATAATGCACCTGTACGAGGAGGCGCTCGGCAGGCTCCCCGTCGCCGACATGCCGGAGCTCTCCGCCTGCCTTGTCCGCGCCGGCCACTGCATCGGCCTCCTCGACCCGGTGTCCAACATCATCCTCAACGCCCTCAATCACCTCTGTCGCCTCAGGTGCACCGGCGCTACCACCGGCGGCAAGAAGAACAGGGGCAAGGGGAAGGAGCGACCTTGCGACGCAGCGCCTTCATGTCTTCTCGTAGCTTTGCAGTCCAACACGGGCCTCGTCGCCTTCATGCGGACCTACTTCCGGTACCTTTCCGAGGGGCAGGCCAGGCGCTACCTCCGCCTGGCCGGCGCCGACCTCGCCGTCGCCGTGCATCTCGGCGAGCACCAGCAGTTCACTCCTCACGCCACCACCGGCGCCCCCCGCGACCTCCGCAGCGGCAGGACCCAGTTCGCCCTCAAGGTCGCCGCGACCAGAGCGGAGCACCCCGTGCCCGACGACCTGGCGCTGCTCGCGAGGCTGCTCGTCCCCTTGAACAAAGGCCACCAAGTTTGATTGTCATTGGCGCTAGACTGCATGAACACTGCAGCTGGGAGTAGCAGAGGGTCACGGAAGCGTACGCATGCGGGCAGCTTGGGCTGACCACCCGTTGTTGGGCCACTGTAGAGGAGTTTACGATAGCAGGAAGTGCAGCGAGGAGTGCTAGGAGCACCGGCCATTGTTCGGCCATGACAGAGGCGTTCCCGGAAGCGGGAAGCCTCACAAAGTGTGAGTGCTAGCATTTTTGAGCCCTACTGAAGTCACGCTTCTGCCTATGCACGCCACGATTTCTCGCCGCCTGCCCATGACGATGCTCACCGGGTATGATAGGCTCGGCAACACTAGTAGAAACAAGGGCTTTCGTTTTTTGCCCCAGATGGCTTTTGCAGATAGCACGAACCGCATAAAGGGTCATTAGCACCGTTCGGGGGAGCAGCCGGCAGGCTTTGCATCTTTGCGTTACAACCGGTGCAATGAGATATCTTTGCACGGTTGGTAACACAAACCGGTGCAAAAGGTTTGTCGCAGGCACGTGTCAGCCGAGGACCCTTTTGCACCGGTTCGTGCAAAACCGGTGCAAAGATAGCTCATTTGCACCGGTTTGTAACACTAACCGGTGCAAAAGGTCCCCGCCCTTATATCAGCTCACCTCCAACCAGCCAATTCACAACTTCACTTTTTCTAGGAGAAAGGTGTGTGTGTTGAGTGCTACCTTGCATTTCTTTGGCATGCACACAAGGTGCTGATGAAATGTCCAGAGAATGATGCCGCTTGATTTTACACAAAACAAAAATGAGATGAGGTGCCGGGGCGACACTTAAGCTTTCTCCTCTTTCTTTCCCTCCTCAATCAAGGTTAAACAACTTTATCCTTTCATTTGTACGGTGCTAATATCCACTATATATATATATATATATGATGTTTTGTAATGGTTTTTTGATAAACTTAATTATTTGATGTAGATGAACCGGCAATGGATGTACGTTGACCGACGCCTACCCGAGTTCACTTCGGGCCTGAAAGAATTTTTCCGTGTGGCTGAGGAAAACCCACAGGCGGATGGTTATATATGTTGTCCATGTGTTGATTGCCGGAACTTAAAGCAATACCCTGAATGGCAAGTCATTCACTCCCACCTGCTTTGGAAAGGTTTCATGCCCAGCTATAATTGTTGGACCAAGCATGGAGAAAAAGGGGTTATGATGGAAGACGACGACGAAGAAGAAGAGGATGATGATATGTACCCTAACTACGGTGATACTGCAACAGGGCATGATGAAGATGAGGAGGAAGGTGGAGGTGATCAAGATGAAGAGGCATCAGATGAGCCCGTTGATGATGATCTTCGTCGGGCCATCGCTGATGCACACAGAGATGCAGAAACTGAAAACGAGAAGCGAAAGTTAAAGGGCATGTTAGATGATCACAAAAAGAAGTTATACCCAAATTGTGAAGATGGCAACACAAAGCTCGGTGCCACACTGGAGTTGCTGCAATGGAAGGCAGAGGCTGGTATATGTGACAAGCCATTTGAGAAGTTACTGAAAATAATGAAGAGAGGTTTCCAAAGGATAACGAATTGCCTGACAGCGTACGAAGCAAAGAAGGTTCTCGCCCTCTAGGATTAGAGGTGCTGAAGATACATGCATGCATTAATGACTGCATCCTCTACCGCCTTGAGTACGAAAATTTGGAAAAATGTCCGGTATGCAATGCACTACGGTATAAGATCAGCAGAGATGACCCTGGTGATGTTGAGGGCGAGCCCAGGAAGAGGGTTCCTGCCAAGGTTATGTGGTATGCTCCTATAATACCACGGTTGAAACGTCTGTTCAGAAATAAAGAGCATGCCAGGTTATTGCGATGGCACAAAGAAGACCGTAAGAAAGACGAGAAGTTGAGACACCACCGATGGGTCGCAGTGGAGGAAAATCGATAGAGAGTTCCCGGACTTTGCGATGGACGCGAGGAACTTAAGGTTTGGTCTAAGTACGATGGAATGAATCCTTTTGGGAGCAGAGCTGCAGTCATAGCACCTGGCCCGTAACTCTATGTATCTATAACCTTCCGCCTTGGTTGTGCATGAAGCGGAAGTTCATTATGATGCCGGTGCTCATCCAAGGCCCAAAGCAACCCGGCAACGACATTGATGTTTACCTACGGCCATTATTTGAAGAACTCTTACAGTTGTGGAGCAAAACCAGGTGTTCTTGCATGGGATGAGTACAAACAGGAGTCATTCAACCTACGAGCGTTGCTTTTCGTGACCATCAATGATTGGCCTGCTCTTAGTAACCTTTCAGACAGACAAACAAGGGATACAATGCATGCACGCACTGCTTAGATGAGACCGAAGGTGCTTATTTGAAGAAATGTAAGAAGGTTGTGTACCTGGGCATCGTCGATTTCTTCCAAAGAGGCACCCCATCAGAAAGAAAGGCAATCATTTCAGAGGTGAGGCAGATCACCGGGAGAAGCCTGAACTCCGTACCAGTGATGCTTTACTTGATATGGTCAAGGACATAAAAGTAATATTTGGAAAGGGTCCTGGCGCCAATCTGTTCCCAAAGGCTTCGAAGAAAAAATCTGTTCCCAAAGAGGTTGTTACGGACACGCACCCATGTGGAAGAAAAAATCTATATTTTGGGATCTACCCTATTGGAAAGTCCTAGAGGTCCGCTCTTCAATCGACGTGATGCATGTGACGAAGAATTTTGCGTGAACCTGCTAGGCTTCTTAGGCGTGTATGGGCAGACAAAAGATACACCAGAAGCAAGGAGGACCAGTATCGTATGAAAGTCCCAAAGAACAAGCAAGAACAGGATTACAAGACGGACAGGGAGTCGCTTAAGTCCTGGCAGCTACGCTCTTACCAAAGCAGAGAAGGAAATCTTTTTTGAAGTCCTTTACAGTATCAAGGTGCCGTCTGGATTCTCATCAAATATAAAGGGAATTATAAATATGGCGGAGAAAAAATTCCAAAACCAAGTCGCATGATCGCCACATTATTATGACGCAACTGCCCGGTTGCACTGAGGGGCTTCTGCCGAAAAATGTTCGAATACCCATTGTGAAGCTATGTGCATTCCTTAATGCAATATCTCGAAAGTAATCGATCCAGCTAGTCTTCCAAGGTTACAGAAGGATGTGGTGCAATGTCTTGTTAGCTTTGAGTTGGTGTTTCCACCATCTTTCTTCAATATTATGACACATCTCCTGGTTCACCTTGTCGAAGAGATTGGTCCTGTATTTCTACACAATATGTTCCCCTTCGAGAGGTTCATGGGGGTCTTAAAGAAATATGTTCATAACCGTGCTAGGCCAGAAGGAAGCATCTCCAAGGGCTATGGAACAGAGGAGGTCATCGAGTTCTGTGTTGACTTTATTCCCGACCTTAAGTCGATTGGTGTTCCTGAATCGCGACATGAGGGGCGACTAAGTGGAAAAGGCACGCTAGGAAGGAAATCAATGATATGTAGGGACGGATTTCTTTCACTCAAGCACACTACATAGTTCTACAAAGTTCCACCTTGGTGGCCCCGTATATCACTGATCACAAGAATATTGTACGCTCCGAATATCCGGGGCAGTCAAGACTGGATTACACATAAACATATGCAGACATTCGGCGGTTGGCTCCGAACACATCTCATGAATAACAACGCCATTGATGATCAATTGTACTTGTTGGCCGGGTCACCATGTTCGACTATACTGACTTTCCAGGGGTACGAGATAAATGGAAATACCTTCTACACGTTCGCCCAAGATAAAAGAGTACCAACCAAAACAGTGGTGTCCGCATTGATGCAACAAACACTAACAATGGGGAAAAGACACACATATTATGGTTACATAGAGGAGATATGGGAACTTGACTATGGACCTTATTTTAAGATCCCTTTGTTTCGGTGCAAATGGTTTAAGCTTGATGGAAAAGGGGTAAAGGTAGACCAGCTGTACGGAATAACAACAGTGGATCTCAACAATCTTGGTTACAGAGACGAACCATTCGTCCTAGCCAATGATGTGTCTCGGGTTTTCTATGTGAAGGACATGTCCTCCAGACCGAAAAGAAAACATAAGGAAACGAGCTCATCCGATGAGCCAAAGCGTCACATAGTTCTTTCAGGGAAAAGAACCATCGTGGGAGTCGAGGACAAGACAGATATGTCGAAGATTATAATAAGTTTGCTGAAATTCCACCCTTCGGAGTGAACATTGATCCAACCATCGCGTTAAATGCTGAAGATACTCCATGGTTACGGTCGAAGCGATCATAATGTATTAATTATTATCCTGTACCTTGATGAGCTCATATTGTGAAGCGTTTGTTGTGATATGTATCAGTAACATTGGTCGTTTGAACTAAATGCTCTTTCCTTCGAGAAGCTCCCGGAAGCCCTCTTTAATTAATTACCCCTACTGGTTGTTGGGTGTATACTAGCAGCTTCCGAGCGGGACTTGCGGGAAGAGTTACTCGGGCAAAGCTTCCGAAGATGCTAAGACGGCCAGCCATCTAAGACATCTTCGAGAAGCTTCGCCGGAGAGGCTCTTTCCTTCGAAAAGCCTTGAAGCCCTCCTTACCCTGAGTTGGTTGTTGGGTGTAAACTAGCAGCTTCCGAGCTGACTTGCGGGAAGAGTTACTCAAAGCCCGAAGATGTCTAAGACGGCCAGCCATCTAAGACATCTTCGAGAAGCTTCGCCGAGAGGCTTTTTCTTGGTCGCTGCCTCTCAGGCTGCTCTCTACTCTCCCGAGGGGGCTATATATAGCAATGTGCCTCCATAATCCCCCCGGATGAGGCCACCCCAGATAAGGCAAACACCAGATAAGCCTTCCCCATTTAGCCCCCATCTTAGCACCTGCCAGCGAGGAACCGGTATAAAAGGGGTATATAAACTAATCCACCATCTTTAGCACGGGTTCAAGGGAACCGGGATAAAAGGGGTATATAAACTAATCCACCATCTTTAGCACCGGTTCAAGCCAGGAACCGGGATAAAAGGGGTATATAATCTAATCCACCATCTTTAGCACCGATTCAAGCTAGGAACCGGGATAAAAGGGGTATATAATCAAATCCACCATCTTTAGCACCGGTTCAAGCCAGGAACCGGGATAAAAGGGGTATATAATCTAATCCACCATCTTTAGCACCGGTTCAAGCCAGGAACCGGGATAAAAGGGGTATATAAACTAAAGACAACGACTTATTGAAATTTAACATTAACTAAATTTAAACTAAAATAATAACAACTTCTACTAGTTCTTCCGCGCATCCGTTGCTGCCCCCGGCTGCCGCCTCCTGCCGCAGCTCCTCCTCACGACGACGCTTATACATATCCTCACTATCCAGATCCGCCACACGCGGCCGCTTATGCAGCTCCTGGAGACTCTGCCTCTCAAATGCTTCTATGGTAGCCGCCAGCGCCGCCTCCTCCCACTCCTCTATCTCCGCAAGCTGCGGGTCCACCTCATCCTCTGCTGCCCTCCTTGCTGCCGCCTCCTCGCCGCAGCTCCTCCCACTCCTCTATCTCCGCGAGCTGCGGGTCCACCTCCACCGGCGGCGGGTGCGGCTTTGGGGGCATTGTGCAATGGGCTAGGGTTTTGTGATGATCGAAGTGGGAGAGACGGGGACGTACTATTTATAGAGGGAAAATATCCCGCGCGGCGCCGTGGCGGAAAATATATATCCCGCGCGCCGCTTGCGCGTGGCGGAAAATATACCGCGCGCCGCCATGCGTCGCGGCGGGAAAATCACGCGCGGCGTCATCGCGTGGCGGAAAATATCCGCGCGCGCCGTGGCGGAAAATATATATCCCGCGCCCGTTTGCGTCGTGGCGGGAAAATATACCGCGCCGCTTATGCCGTGGGCGGAAAATCACGCGCGGCCATCGCGTGGCGGGAAAATATCCCGCGCCGCCGTGGCGGGAAAATATCCCGCGCGCGCCGTTTGACGGGAACCTACCAAGCGCGCGTCGTGGCGGAACCTATCCGGCGCGACTCACGCAAAAAATGGCGGAAAACACAAAAGAGGGCGAAAAAAATGGGTCTTTTGTACCGGTTGGTGGCTCAAACCGGTGCAAAGGGTCTTTTGCACCGGTTTGAGCCACCAACCGTGCAAAGGGTCTTACTATAAATTTCCTGCTCACCCTTCTTCTCCACCGCTGGGACAGTTTCCATCAAAACTCTGCCCAAATTTTTCGTCGACCGCGCTGCGGCGCTTGGCTGATCGCGCTGCTTGCCTGGCCTCGCGTTCTGCGCTGCGCCGCGCCGGCTTCCGCCGCTTCCTGCTGCCGCGCCCGGCTTCCAGGCTTGGCCTCTTCGCCGCCATGGGTTTTCCCGGCCCTGCCATCACGCCGCGGGGCGCACTGAACACCGGCGCTGGCCGCTTGCCGCTTTATCGTTTGTTACATAGGTGAGCCCCGGCTTGTTTTTTTTCTTTTTTTTTTGTTTCATTTAGTTAGGAAATTTAGTAGTTAAATTGGTTAGAAAATATTAGTTAGAAAAATTTAGGGTTAGAAATATTTGTTAGAAATATTAATTTAGAGTTAGAAAAATTATATGTTAGAAAATTTTAGTGAAATTTATATGTTAGAAATATTTGTTAGAAAATATTAGTTAGATAAAAGTGTAGTTAGAAAATATTTGTTACAAATTTATATGTTAGAAATATATTTGTTAGATAAAAATGTAGTTAGAAAATATTTGTTAGATAAAAAAGTAGTTAGAAAATATTTGTTACAAATTTATATGTTAGTAATATATTTGTTAGATAAAAATGTAGTTAGAAAATATTTGTTAGAAAAAAATGTAGTTAGAAAATATTTGTTTCAAATTTATATGTTAGAAATATATGTTAGATAAAAATGTATGTGTTAGACAAAAGTAGTAGTATTTGTTACTAAGATATATATATATTCATAAGTAATTTATTCAAATTCAATATTAGTTTGCATACGATGCCGCGCCCGCCGCGTCTGGAGCTAGGACAATTTTAGAGCGGCGGCTTGGGGAAGTTCGGGACCGGGCTCCGCCGGGGTGGCACTGGGAGGTGTTATCTTCCGGGGCGCGCACCTTGGTGCGGAATCCGGGTCCCGTCGTCGACCCGGATATTCTCTGGTGGAGGTCTTATGGGCCACGTTCGTTTCAGAGGGAGCCGGCCCCGCCGGAGGTGGTAGCTCAGCGCATTGCAGCGGAGGATGAGCATGTTCGCCGTTACATGTATGCGTTAGACACCATGTATAGGACCGGATGGTCAGTTATGCAGGGATCTCATGTTAGCTATGCTCCCGTTACTGTTCCGTGGCTTTGGGTGTTCACCCGGCGTGGCTCGGGACCCGGTCGGCGCCGTTGAGAGCTTATAGTGTGATGTATTAGGGACCGATCGAGCTATATGTGTAACTCAGATCTTTGATTATGTATTCAGCATTATCCTTTATTTGCACTTATATATATGTGTAACTCTAATATTTGATCATTTATTTATGTCATTATCTTGGTTAATTACTGCTTCGTTGTGTTTATAGCATTAGAATAACTTGTAAGTCTTTGCAGAAACTATGGAACGAGACCTAGAAAAGGAATACATGGTCGAGGAGATTATCCGTGATGATGAGGATATCACCTCTCTTTACCTAAACCAATCCGGCGAGGGAGACGAGCGAACCCGTGGAGATGCCTCCGGTGAGGAAGATGAGCAAGACAACCGTGGAGACGGCTCCGGTGAGGGAGAAGGTGACGACTGCGAGGGAGAAGCTCACGACGCCGCCGAGGTGTATATATATTAATTAACCAAGCCTCCAGATTTGTGCATATACATGTATTAACGTTGTTTCTTCTTTTAGACCTCCCGATCAACAAACTCTACTGGCAGAACTAAACGAGGCGCGGCCAAAGATGGAAGACCATGAAAGGTGCACCATCACGGAAATCGCGATAGATGGCGAACCGATTTCTCCCAAGAATTTCGCAAAAAAGTTTGTAAGTCAATGTGGAGTTGTTGTTAGGGACACCGTCCCGATCACCACTCAAGAATGGAAGAAACCTGTAAAGGGGGCGAAGGAGTTACTTATGTCGACACGAGATTAAAAAGTGTGATGTTTAGGAAGCTGCTGAAAAATTTCATCTTTCCGGAGCCAACTGACTCTGATAGTGAGAATGACAGGCCAGACCCTGAGGATCCCGAGCTGAATAGCGTACAGCGAAGAGTTAAGAAGTGGGCTCTTAAGAAGATGGCAGTACAGTTCAACGACTACAAGAAGAAATTGGACAGCTTCTTTGTCAAGAAAGGGAAGACTCCTGATTTCAAAGGCCCCTATGAGAAGATAAAAGACCACTGGGAGGAATTTGTGAAGTTAAAGAAATCGGTCAAGGCAAAGAAAAGGTCTGACACCAATACGAAAATGCTTCTAATAAGATGTACTTCCATACCATGGGGCGAGGAGGCTACAATGCTGGCAGACCTAAGTGGGAGAAATGGGAGAACGAGCTAATTAAAAGGGGATCCAGCCGAGGTACTGAAATGGAACCAGCGGTCAAGGGATTGGTTTTACGCGCATGGGGGCACGTTGGACGCACAAGGGTTATGCATATATACACAAAGACATAAGGAAAACCCACTTCCCATCGAAGCCTTTAGAAATGTTGCAAAGGAAGTTGAAGAGGGGAAGTTCCGTCCCGAAAGAGAGAAGGACCAGCTCACACGCGCCCTTGGGAATCCTGAACACTCAGACGAACACGAACCACATCAGGTGGCAAGCCGTGGTGTATTGGGTTTCCTAGAAACGAAGAAATATCCCGATAGAAGCCGTCAGAGGCAAAAGGATGTGGTTCACGAACGCGTTGCTAAGCTAGAGGAGCAAGTGAGGATGATAATGTCAGGCTCAGTCACAGTCACCCAACCTCAACCTAATCCGCAGAGAAGAAGTTGCATTCGATGCTACCGGCCAGGGATCTCAGCGGAAAAGCAGCGTGGCTTCCACGGAGCTGCCTGGTGATGATGCACATGTGGATCCGCAGATGGCTCCTCCCTCCCCTGTGGAACCGCAGATGGATCTTGATCTCTACCCTGTGGACTTTATCACGAGTCTACACCTTGTGAGCTACATTTCCAAACGATGGGCTACTTAACGCTCAAGGCGGCGGTCGGCTATGTCTTACCGCCAGACCCGATCAAAGATACCACTTCAAGCCGGTTCCACCCGGCTACGCTGTTGCCGGGGTGGATCAAGTTATGGATGGGTATGGGCCGCCGAGGCTTGACCACCCAGCCGGTGAAGGGGATTTGCTAGAGCTGGGAGAAGCCAAGAACACTACAGTTCTATGGCGAAAAGAATTCATTGTGATTCCGGGTTGGAAGGCGCCAACAAGGTCTCCACCGAGGCAGTATTCTCCACCGAACCCTCCAACTCAATGTCCCTCACCACCGGCGAGGAGCTGCTCCCGAACAAGCTGCGGCTGTCCTGCTTCCACGACGCCGGCGCCGAGGCGGAGGCGTCCATCCTCGCCGAGCTGGGGCGGCCGATGTGCATGGACATAATGCACCTGTACGAGGAGGCGCTCGGCAGGCTCCCCGTCGCCGACATGCCGGAGCTCTCCGCCTGCCTTGTCCGCGCCGGCCACTGCATCGGCCTCCTCGACCCGGTGTCCAACATCATCCTCAACGCCCTCAATCACCTCTGTCGCCGCAGAAGCGGCCTCCCGCGGAGGCGCGCCATTCATGTCTTCTCGTATCTTTGCAGTCCAACACGGGCCTCGTCGCCTTCATGCGGACCTACTTCCGGTACCTGTCCGAGGGGCAGGCCAGGCGCTACCTCCGCCTGGCCGGCGCCGACCTCGCCGTCGCCGTCCAGCTCGGCGAGCACCAGCAGTTCACTCCGCACGCCACCACCGGCGGCGCCCCCGACCTCCGCAGCGGCAGGACCCACTTCGCCCTCAAGGTCGCCGCGACCAGAGCGGAGCACCCCGTGCCCGACAACCTGGCGCTGCTCGCGAGGCTGCTCGTCCCCTTGAATGAAGACCACGCCGCGCCCCTCGCCGCCGTGCTGGAGAAGGGGCGGCCTCTCAGCGTCGGCGATGTCAACGGCGTCCTGGATTTCTTCCGGCTGCAGCACTGCGCGGCCTCCCCTGCCGTCCAGGTCACCTTCCTCCGCAGCCCTCAACCGACTGACGCGGAGATCAGGAGCTTATTTGGAGCAGCAGAAGCAGCTGGCCACTTCTTCTGTCCCGTCGGCGAGAACCACGTCGCCGACGTCGTCATCTCGCGCCGTGATGATGTACTACCAGTATCTAGCGTCAACGACTTGCGGAATCCGGATGAGGTGAACCAGATGCTATCTGCCGCCGCCACCATTGCCAAGTGCAAGTGCAGTCCTCCACCACCATTAGCAATTGGAAGAAGTGATCTTCTTACTACAACACCTTCCACCACTGCACGCGAGTGCGATCACACCAGATATCTGAAGGTATGCCTCGCCGACACGATCCATGCTCTCTACATCAACGCTTTCTCGCTGCTTCCGCACAAGGCGCTCCACAGGCACCTCCGCGGCATCCTAGTTGCAGGGCATTGCTATGGCCCCATGGACCCTTTGTCCAACATAATTCTCAATGCCATCTGGTACGACACTGTATTCCCTCAGCCGTCCATGGACGCTGAGTTTGAGCCGGACATTCTCGACAGCGAATCTATGCTTCGCGTGGAGGTCCGCGCCCTCGAAAGCCTTGTTGCCTTGGTCTGCACAGCCACTGGCTTTTCACAACACATGGCCGTCGAATACCTTTGCTACAAGCAGTGCGACCTATCTGCGGTGTTACGGATGGCAACAGGGGAGGTGTGCTATAAGGCTTATGTTTGTGCAGGCCAAGCTGGAAAACACCCCAAGCATTTGGAGCTTGCATCATTTCTCATGTCCATGGCCCATAGTGCCCTAAAAGACACCCTGCTGGCTGACAAAGCAATGAGAAAAGGCTATATCATTTCTGATGCAGTTCTGGAGAAAGTGTACAAAATAATGGAAGATCAAAGCTCATCCATTTCACCATCACTTGATCATCCTACGCTATGCCCACCGGCCCGGAAGATGCTAGCATCTAGGAAGGATGAATTTGTCAAGAAGCAGAAGTTCCTTGGTCGAGTCTTGGGAGAATTGCTGCTTCAATACTCGAATCAGCATCCTTGGGTAATTATATAATTCAGCTCTTGATAGCTTGATGTAGTAGCTTGGACAAAGACTTTTGTTAGGGGTGAGGGGTGGGGAAAATTTTCTATTTTTACGAAAGTTTTCTTAAGCTTCTTCTTCATCCGAATTAATCTTGGACAAAAGGTAGGAAAAGCTTTGAATTGCTTCTTATAGTCCTTGTTCAAAAATTGTTTTGGAATTGCTTTTTTTGTTCGTAAGAAAAAAGTGCTTGTCTTAGGATGACATCCCATCTCTTGATTGTTATTTTGATAGAACCTACAAATTACAACCTAACCCTGCCTTACTTAGCTTAAATTTGATTGTTGTAGGAACCTGTTCCGAGGCTAGATGTGATATGTGGTGTGAAGAAAGACTACAGCAGGCATTCAAAGTTCTACCATGTCAATTTCTTGGTATACTATGATGATGTTTCTTCAGCCCGTGTGCTCTTTTTTGCTGAAGTGTGGGTGTCGAGCTTTCAGGCCAAACTTAGCACATCTGTGAATCTGGTAAATGGACCATGTATTAGATATGGTCGCCAAGTTGAATCTAATGTGCAGTTCACCAAGGTGTATAGTATATCTAGAAAGGAATCAGAAACTTCATTTTGTTGTCCACTGCCTCATTACAGTCCAGATCGTCCATACCTTGGTAAGTGCATTTCTGTCTTCTGAACTTCCTGGAATCTAACTTTGGATTGATTTATTTTAATGTATTGATTATAACAGACTTGAGATCATTTCTAGGGATGCCTCATGCATATCTTAATATCCTTGTATTCACATGCAGGACGTTGCACTTATTTTTTTTTTGGAGAAACGCCAGGAGCTCTGGCTATTCATTTAAGAAGAGAGGAAAATGATCCAGTTTATAAGGAAAACCGGATCGAAAACCATACAAACTTGAGTACCTCCGACATGCGGACTACTCCCAAAGTCTAAAACAACCACACAACAAGATCGACCAACTTGTCAACGACAAAGTGCTACCTATTCGACAACACGACACGAAGGTTGCATGAACCGCATCCATCATGTAATCTCAACCGCCTTCTTCTTGGCGCCGACCTTGTTGCCCTTGGGCTTTTTCACCTTCTCCACATTCTTCACAAGGGAGCCAAGCATCATGATGGAGCGAGGCGACAAAGGGGTCTTAAACTTGTCAATGAAGGCAGCAAGGGCGTTGTCGTCGAACTTAGCGTTCTCTTTCAAGACGCCCAAAACACGCGCGAGCAACTCTTGAGTTGTAGCATCCTTCCGCGATTGCTTTTGCTTCTCGATGCGACCACTCCGACGAGGCGTGGTGGCCACCTCCTTAGGAGCACGGGCTCTCCTAGAGGGCGGTGAAGCAAGGATAGGCGGAGGCGCAGGCCGAAAAATCGAAAACAAGAAGACATTGAGCTTGTCGGCAGCGGGATCCCCGGGATCAACTTGGATGTCCTCCGCAGGAACTGTTTCAGGAACAACAACACTCGGAGCAGGGATCTCCTCCAGAGGCTCACACAAGGGCGACATGAGCGCCAGCTTTTTCGAAGCCAAGTTGGCCAAGAAATCGCAAAGCTTGGTGGAGTCGGCCACCTCGGGATCTTCAACAAAAGGCACCAAGGGAGCAGCCAACACATCAACCACCTCAACATGTTCAAACGCAGAAGCCTCAAGCCTCGAGTGCTCAACCGAAAGAGAGGCAGGAGTTTCAACAAAGAGCTCAGTCAGCCCGAAGCCCTCGACGTCATCAGAGATTGGGCTCTGAAGACCCTCAGGGGAAGCAACCTTGTCATCAGCCGCATCCGGCAGAAGAGGATCAAAACCAGAGCAACTTTCAAGATGCAGGCGAAAGGCGTCGAGGCCAGGAGGAGACGAGTCACAAGGGCGACGGACAGGCGAGTAAGGGCCAAAGGACTCCAAGAGCACAGGGTCCCTCATCCTAGCATCCGAAGCTCGGGCAGGGGCACGCCCAACACCACATGTGGAAGCTTCTTCCGCACGCTCCCAGCTTCCGACAGCACGCGCAAGCCACAACTTGATTGCAGCAGCCTCGTCCCGCAGCGGCCGAGTAACCTCCTCGATGCGGTCCGCAACAAGCTGGAGGAGCTCCATTCGCAGGGAAGCAAATTGGGCCTGCAAGTCGGAGTCCTAGACGGCGGCATTGTCAGAGGCATCACCGCCAACTCCAGGTGGGGAAGATGGCAGCACCAATGCACATGGCGGCGAATGGCGCACAACCTCGGCCCAGCTCCGAGACTGGGCAGGTCGAGGAGAACCAACAGTAGGAGAGCAGCTTTGCGAGGTAGGAGAGGGGCCGGCCGGAGAGCGACGGCGGCAGTTGCGCTCCCGATGACCCGGACGACGGCAGCGAATGCAACGGAAGGGTTCCCGACAGGTGCCGACATGGTGGCCACGCTCAAGGCAGCGGAAGCACCGCCCGCGAGCCCACCTCTTGAAGGCGAGGCTCCGCTCCAGAGCTTCCCCCCACGGAGATGGCGACGGCAAGGCTCGGCCAGAGCGACGACCCACATGCTGCCAGCACTCCACTTCACGCGGGCGCGCGTCAGCAGTAGGGGGTGCATGGGGCGAAGCGCAGGGCAGCTGCGTTTTCGTCGCTGGAGCAGGGGGGCTTTGGGAGCAGGAGAGGAGCAGCCTCTGCTCGGAGGAGAAGACCGTCGGCCTGAACGGGGAGGGCGGAAGGGCGCCTGGCGGCGGTGGCGGATGAAGAGGAGCAGGGGGCTCGGCAGCCATAGCGCCAGGCCTTAGAGGACGGCGACCGTCGCGAGGCCCAGCCTGGCAAGGGGAGGCGAAGGAGGCCGAGCGACGAGGGCGAGGGCGGAGAGGCGGCCTCGCCGTGCTCGGCTGAAGCGGCGGCGGATCCCGCCCAGGCACCGGCGAAGGGGCCCGGCTCCCGCAGCACCAGCAACAGCAGCGCAGGCCAGCAGGAGGGGCGGAGGGAGAGCAGAGCGGGGATACTCGATCTGGTAGGCGCGGAGGCAGGGGAGGCCCAGGGAGGGAGATCAGGGCGGCGGCGGCGCGCACGCGCCCGTCGCCTCCATGGTCGCGAGAGCAGGGGTTAGCTCGTGGAAGGTTGCGATAGTGGGGAGTATACCTGGGCATGGGAAGCCCGGCCCGAACGGCCCGACCCGACCCGGCCCGAAAATCCCAGGCCGGGCCGGGCTCGGGCCATCATTCTTCAGCCCGTAATTATATCGGGCCGGGCTCGGGCCACAGAAAAAGGAAATTACCATTAGATCGGGCCGGGCCGTCGGGCCAGCCCAGAAAAAATCGGGCTTTTTCGGGCCGCGGGCCGGGCTCGGGCCAAAATTTGCTTCCGTCGGACGTTGCACTTATTGTGAGCCTATTTCATGCAAAATTGTGCATCCACCATCTGGGAATCATACCGGGGCAAACTCCAGTCAACTTGGAGAACTCTTTGGATATTTGAATTTTCGTGATTATAAGCCTTCTGCTGCGGATAGCATAACGGAGTCAGATTTTGTATACTTTGATTGTCATAGGGACACCAAGTTTGCAGAAGGTCTCAATGGCAGAAGCTCTTTGGCGGAGAAGAAGGCATTGCTCATCCGCTGATCCTAATTAGGTGGAGGAATAGTTGTTTGCACTGTGCCAAAGGTACACTCATTAATTTAATCAACCGTATTGGTGGAGAGGTACTAGGGTTCTTTGGACTACAGTTCTAGGATTAATAGTGTTACCGTGGCTAGTTACAACGTAACTTTTTTTCTTCCAGCTCCTTCGTTGAAAATATTTGCTTTTTCATTGATAGTACTCCCTCTGATCCAAATTAATTGACCCCACTTTATCTAGACAAAGTGGAGAAAATGAATTTGGATCGGAGGGAGTAAAAGAAAACTCTATCACTCCTTAAAATGGCTCTGATGCAAACTCTTCAGCTCCTTGCATATTATTGCAGAGTTACATGGCAAATTTATATGTATGATTTTCAGTACATCTGTAATATATCTCATGCACTAGCATGCCTTCAATACCATCTACTCCCTCCGATCTTTGAACTAATACCACGAAACTTATTATGGATTGGTGGGAGTAGCTATTTGTTATCTGTTTTCCAAGAAGTTCATTAATGCATATAGAACTTATCTCTGATTGTCTGCAATTCTCTAAGTGCATCTCCAATTTGAATGCGTTCACTTGGTGTCTCCTTTGAGCACGAAATGCCAATCTGCAGAATGGATGTGATGTGACTAATTCTCATGTCTTTGCTGTTGTGATAGTCCCCAAAAGTTTCTTTGCCGTTATTTTCTGCTTTTAATAAGTCTTGGTCAATGACATTAGCTGCTTGGTCTGGCAGTGCCATTTGTACGTGCTTATAAAGGCTAAGCATTTCTCCAAATTCAGAGCTTGTTGGTTTTTTTCCAGTGAACATCTCGAGCAGCAGTATACCGTAGCTGTAGACGTCACCATATATTGAAGCTTCGTTGCCAATTCCATACTCTGAATTTGAAAAACATAATTTACTTAATAAGCATCCTTAGATGGAGATAAACTGTAAAAGTCACATGCAGCGACTATGCAATATATGGGAATAGTCGAGTAGAGTTATACAAACCTGGAGCAACATAACCAATTGTTCCTCTTATTGCATTACGACTAGTTGACTTGTCTAACTTGTCACTATGCTCTTCATGTAGGAACCTTGCAAGCCCGAAATCGCCAACATGAGCAACCATGTCATCATCCAGGATAATATTGCTTGGCTTGAGGTCACAGTGAACAATTGGAAATGGCTTGTGGTTATGTAAATAGTCGAGTGCAGAGGCCACATCCATGGCAATTTGGAGTCTTTTGATGAGATCTAGCACCTTAGGTTCATTATCTTCCTCAAGATGCTTGTATAACCACTGATCTAGATTACCATTTGGCAGAAACTCAAAGACAAGAGCCTTGAAGTCGCCACCTCGGGAGTCAATGCTGGAGCACACTGTTATAACCTTCACAAGGTTCCGATGGCGAATACATCTCAAAGCCTCACATTCTGCGTCGAAACTCCGCGATGCACCAGATTGTTGCAGGTTGAGTACCTTCACTGCAACCACAACTTGTTGGCCAGAGATTTCCATTCTTCCCTTGTAGACTGCACCAAAGCTGCCTACCCCAATGAGGTTCTCTGATGTGAAACCATCGGTTGCTCTGGCCAATTCAGCATAAGAAACTCTGGCATGTTTCTTATTGGACAAAGATATCTGTGGCTTTGCTCTTCTTAGCCGACTCCTTTTACATAACACAAACAATGTGAATAGTATGACCAACAGAATTGCCCCGCCTGCTGTGACAATCATGACAAGCTTTGAAGATATTTTCCTTTTATTGAAGCTAGAGCACATTTTTAAATTCAGTTGAGGGATCCCACCACACAAAGCATTGTTTCCCATGACCGAGGTTGCAGTTGCATTGAGAAATATCCCATCTTTTGGAACTTCACCTTCAAAATCATTGAAGGAAAGATTTAAAGTAGCGAGACCTTTCATACTACCAAGGAACCCAGGGATGCGACCAGATAAATTATTTTGAGAAAGATCAAGCACTAGCAGGCCCCGTAACTGTCCTAGTGATGGTGGAATTGTCCCCTCAAGGAGGTTCCCAGACAAATTGAGATACTGCAATGCTTGGCAGTCTCCTATAATGGTAGGAATCTGACCTGAAATCATATTATCAGAGATATCGAGCTCACCTAGATTCCTGAGATTCCACGCTTCTGAAGGCAAAGTCCCAGACAATGAATTATGCGCAAGGTGCATGGCACTCGACAAGGTTGAGATGAAGAAAAGTTCCTTAGGTACTGGACCAGAGAGATTGTTGTAAGAAAGATCCAGTTCTTCCAAAGGACAGTTGCTGAGAGAAGAAGGTATGGCTCCACCGAGCGCATTAATATCGAGGAAAAGGGTTGTAAGTTTTGTAAGATTTCCAAGAGCTGCTGGGATGGGTCCTGACAAACTGTTGTTCCACAAAGATAACCGATTCAGCTTCTTAAGCTTGCCGAGAGATGCTGGAATAGTGCCCTGGAGAAGATTACACTCCATGTCAAGTTCATCCATGTTGATGTAGTTCCCTATTGTTCCAGGTATCGTTCCTGATATACTGTTGTATGCAATGGCAAGATACGTCATCTCCGTCGACAAATTACCGATAGATTTCGGCAGCACGCCTTGGAGCCTGTTGTTGCTAACATCCAACAATATCATATCGCTGCAGTTGGTGAGAGTGGTCAGGAAGGCCCATTCGGCATCGTTGGCTGCTTCAAGCTGATTCCCCGCGAAGTTCACCACAGACAGCATCTCCTGTTGAGCTCCAAGGCACCCGGGGATGGTTCCCGACAAGAAGTTATTTACCGTCTGAACCATCTGGAGCATGGAGGCATTGCACAAGGACGGCGGGATCACGCCATGGAACTGGTTATCAGATACGAGGAACATCTGCAGATTCGTCATCGTGTCGCCCAGATCACGCGGAAATCCCCCAGTCAGGTTGTTGCTCTGTACGTTGAGCATTTCAAGAGAGGAGAGGTTGAATAATGAAAGTGGCAGGGGGCCTTCAAGCTGATTGTTGTCCAGATAAAGCTCGGTGAGGGCGTGGAGGTTCCCGATGGCATCCGGAACCGGTCCGACGAGTTTGTTCTCCGCAAAGGAGACGATGCTAAGCGACCGGAGATTTCCTATGGATCCCGGGATGCGCCCTGCAAAGCCATTGCTCTGGAGGTCCAAGGATGTTAGCGAGGAGAGGTTCCCTAGCCAAGAAGGGATGGTTCCTCCGAGGCTGTTCTGTTCCAGATGAAGAGTGGTGAGAGATGACAGGTGCTGCAGCGAGGATGGTATGCTCCCGGCCAGCCTGTTCGAGTCGGCGGTGAGAGCTGTCAACGCCGACAGGTTCCCGAGCGAGGCTGGGATGGAGCCTGACAGCTGGTTGGAGGCGAGGCCGAGGCCGACGAGGCTGCCAAGCCTACCGATCTGCCAGGGGATCTCTCCCGTCAGGTTGTTGAACTCTAGGACGAGCAGTTTGAGTCTGGCGAGGCTGCCGACGTCGGAGGGGATGCTTCCGGTAAGCCTGTTCTGGCCGAGGTCGAGCGCCTCGAGGTTCCGAAGCGAGCGGAGCAGCTCCCCTGGAATGGGGCCGTGCAGCTTGTTGGTGTTGAGCAGGAGGTGCCTGAGCTGCCTGCACCCGGAGAGCGGCGGCGGGAGGGGTCCCTGGATGGAGTTGCTGCTGAGGTTGAGGTGCCGGAGGTCGCCGAGCCGGCCGAGCTCCGGCGGCAGCGCGCCGTGGAGCCGGTTGCCGGGGAGGTGGAGCCGCGTGAGGTACGTGAGGTTTGCCAGCGCGGGGCTCAGCGTGCCGAGGAGGCCGAGCCCCGGGAGGTCCAGCGCGACGACGCGGCCGCGGCGGCGCCCCCTCGTGCCGCAGGACACGCCCCGCCATTGGCACGGCGGTGGCGCAGATGAGGTGTTGGTGCTCGTCCAGGACGCCAGGGCCCGTGACGGGTCGCCCCTGATGAGCGACCTGAAGGACAGCAGCGCGTGGCGGTCCGCCGTGGTGGCAGCAGCAGCCTCAGGAGCGCCGTGCAATGCGTGGCCGGCGACGGACAACGCGAGGAACACGGCGACGGCGAGCAGGTGTGACGCGAGGGGTGGTGCTGCCATGGCTGTGCGACGGTGAGGTTGCGAGCGAGCGAGGTGGTGTGGAGTGTGCACTGGGCGCAGCAGAGAGCATAGCACGTACGGCAGAGATAGCGAGAGATTTGGCTTCAGTGTTGGTTGTTGCGTATAAACACGAACCCGTGGCCACCGGCGACGCGTCGTCCTCTGCAAGAATCTTGTCAGCGAGACGATGAGTTTTCTGAGGGGTCACCCGGCCCTCCGCTTGTTTCGTTTCCATGAAGACTCATGGGTCAATGAGTACGAGTACGACGAGTACCTTTGATCGAGAAGCCGACATGAGTGATCAGCTGGTGGCCGCTATCGCTTTGTTTGTACCGGTAATAGTTGGCGCGCGCCTCACCTTTTTGACCCGGTTTCGATTCACACTTTGGTAGTGGCATCGCCATTGAGGCGCTCGCTGATCATTGCCGGCCACCGTTCAGGATCAGGGCGTGTCGCCGCACCGTAGATGCTGCCGTGGTAATCTCCGGTCAGTGCTTCACACATCGTCGAATTAGGCACTTAAAAAACACGGGGATAGGAACAGTTGACGGGGAAATCTGAGAACAGAAAATCCTACACGAATCTGGCGAGAGCAGCAATCCAGGGCAGATAGGATAAAATCTGTTCTCCGCATATGAAATGTGGAGAATCACAATGAAAATCAAAACAGCAAGACGAACCATGCACATATGTAGTGGATTAACCAAGCAAAAGCGGACTAGAAGTATTTCCTCCTGGCCATAATGTGTAATGGTTTCCGTGAAAATCAAAACGGAACTTTGCTTGGCTATGTACCCCTTCGTTCCCATTAGAGAGGGAGGCGGTTAGGGTTTCCCTACAGCGCGGCTGTTGATCAGCCTCACTTCCCGTGGCCATAGGGCTATGGAGATGAAATAAAGTCCTCCCTTTCTTGAGAGTGAACTAATGGAACCGGGCGGCATGTGATCCTGCTGGAAGGCTGCTTCTGATTGGTCCAGTTTTTCTGCGTGGGGTCCACTGCTTTTTTTTTGAGATGGCGTGGGGTCCACTGCTAGGATGGGTGTTGTCCATATACAAGTACAAAACGACAGTACATACGCGTGTGGGCCCACAATTCTCTCCCTCTCCCGATCGATTCCCATCCTCTCCCCATCGATCTCAATCACCGCCTGACGCCGCCCCGTCCTCGACGCCGCCCCCATCCCCGACGCAAGGTCGACGGCGCCCTGTCCTCGACGCCAGCCCCCATCCCCGGCGCCAGATCGACGGCGCCCTGTCGGCCGCGGTGTCCACGCTGACGGAGCCGGCGCTGCGTCCGTGCAGCAGCGTCCACGTCCGCCACCGCCGTCCCCGCCTCCCCTCCTTCCCCGGCCACGGCGCCGGCCTCGGAGCGCCTGGCAACCTCCACGTCGTCGATGCGGAGCGCGGGCAACGTCGACGCCGCCCGTCCCCGACGCCACGTCGACGACGCCCTGTCCCCGACGCCGGCCCCGTCCCGAGCTCGCCCGGACCTCGTCGCCGCCCAGTCCCAACGCCACCTCGACGATGCCCTGTCCCCGACGCCGGCCCCATCCCGAGCTCGCTCGGGACGCCACCTCGACGCCCCGTCCGGACGAAGCCTCGACGCCGCCCCTGTCCCCGACGCCGGCCCCGCCCCAAGCTTGCCTCGCCATGGTGCTCGCCTGCGCGTGGTGGTGGTTGGCGGCGGAGGACGCCACGACGAGCGGCGGTAGCATGAAGGCGGCGCGGGCTCCACTGCCGTCCGCCCGCCCGACGGGCGCCGCGCCTCAACCATCAGCTTCTCGCGCGCGCTGCGCCTCCGTCATTTGCCCATACGGCCGCCCTGTACTGTTGATTTTGGAGGAGAGAGGAGATAGAGGGGCGTGATTTGGGGGAGCCGCGTATTGTACGGAGTACTATCTGTATCGGAGCAATGATCAGCTTCCTTCCTGTACGGGCCCACCAAAACACCTGGACCAATGGTAGCCTGACTTACACCAGGAGCATATGCCGGCCGGTTCAACGCAGCACTTTCCTCCCTTTCTACCCTCTGTTTCTATATATGATGCTTCACCGGTGATGGATGCTACTCTTTTGTGTTGGTCCTTTTTTTTTTTGTGTTGGTCCTTTCGTAGCTTCGCACGATGACTTCCTGTAGTACGACAAGTTTTGCACGATTCCAATGAGGGAGGCGCGAGGACGGCGCCGTGGTTTCGGCTTGTTCGAGTGCTTGTAGTCGTCGCTAGGTGGTCCAAAGACCTTTTTGTAATTTTTATTGCTTTTTGGATTATCTTGTACTGCATTTGAGGATTATGAATAGATCGGTGGTCATTTCAAAAAAAATGACCACATTTATCAAGACATTTATCTATATATATCTACAATATCCGCTAGGTGTTTCTAGTGGTATTGATTTGGTATTGTAGATGTAAATATTTTTGTTATAAACTTGATCAAAGTTTAAATGATTTGACTTGAAAAAAACCTATTATGCACTCTATTTCGGCATAGAGGGAGTACTACCTAATTTACATGAATGTTGAGCACCTGAACCAATAAGACCATAGGAGAAAGAAAAGGCCATCCCGATACGTTGGAGGCTTTCTCCGCTGGCGACGCCACCGATTCTCCCCTCCTTCGATGGTCTTTCATGACTTTGAGGTTCGTCGAACCGCACCCTCTTGTCGGTGGGTGGGTTCCGATGTTTTTTTTTATGTGTATTTGTCAGGTGATGAGGAAAGGCCATCCTGATACGTTGGGGGTTTTCTCCGCTGGCGACGCCACCGATTCTCCCCTCCTTCGATGGTCTTTCATGACTTGGTGGCCTGTCTAACCGCAGCCTCTCGTCGGCGGGTTCCGATGTTTCTTTTTTTAGTTAGTTTATGTGTATTTGTCGAGTGATGAGGTGGTGAAAACATCCCGATGCCAGAATAAGATTCGCATGCCCCATCCCCATTCTGATGGCGCACCTAAGATCACCGAATGACGAGTGGAGTTTTGTGTCCAACGGATATCCTGAGATCCGGCGATTTCCGTATAGAATTCTCATCATTGACGATCGTTGCATGTCTAGTACGTTCGTCCTCTGTAGGGCTAGCACCATGACTTCACGTCTATCTAGCATATTAGCCTTTACTAGAAAAGCTTTGTCTAGATCAGATGAGGGATGACAAGGACTACAACCCGCTCTAATGTCGCTGGATGATGCAAGTAGCTAATTATAAAATTATTTATAATAATATTAATGATTATTGATAGATCGATAAGTTTTTTCACCACAAAAAACCAACGGTGAAAGTGTCGAAGTTGATGATGAGATGCCATGTCTATCTAAATTATATGTAAAGAGGAACTCTCTTTGATTGTAAAGGAATTCGATGAGGGGAAATCGACTTTAGCTCATAAGAGCATATAAATCCGTTGTGTGAAAATATATTTTGAAGTATCAAAAAAATTTAAAATAAAATTTTGCATGTACATCTAGACATCTTATGTTGGTAACAATTTTTCATAATTTTTTTGTTTTTTCTGTGTCTCCTTAAAAAAACAAATTTTGATGCTACAACACAATTACATACATGAAATTTTTTGTCTTTTTTGTACATGCCACATAAAATCTTACTTTTTCACGAAAACTTGTGTACGAACATAGAACGTCAAGATGTGCACCATAAATTTTATGTCAGAATTTTCTAAAATTTTGAAAGAAAAAAATTATTTTGCATAATTGATGCAAATGCTCCTATGAGCCAAAACGCCTCCTCTGATGATGAGGTCTAACCTTATGATATTTTCTTATGGAATTTAGCCTACACGATTATCGTGGGATTATTTCAGATTCTCAAACACAAGTCTTTTGAAAACACAACAAAACAAAGATGCTTATAATGGATAGGATGGGAGTGAATCTCAGCCGTCCATTGCTGGAACCCTAGGACTATCAGATCTGCAACCTTGCTAAGTCCTCACGGGACACGGATCCGGTGACATGCCATGTCACCGATGAACAGTGCGGTGACATGCACTATGGGTCGTTGGATAAAAACGAGCGGACAAGATTAAACACTGTAGCGCGTTACTGTGGCCGTTTCTGTAGCAAGTGCACTGTAGCGTGCGTACTGTAGCATATACACTGTAGCAAGTTCTATTCATGTTCATCTGTCCATCGAGTTTGGATCCAATGGCAAAAAAACTAGGCGCATGTCATAGTTACTGTTCATCGATGACATGCCCATGGCATGTCACCGGATCTCAATCCGTCCTCACGGGCCGCCGCCACCAGACCCGTTACAGACGGCGACGCGTCGGATGCCGCCGTGACCGCACCGGCAGAGGACGACGGCGACGGCAACGGCATCTCAAGCGCAATCTTGAACGCGCGCCTCATCGCCTCGATCTGCACCGTCCCCTCGAGCGGTACGCCACGAAGCCCGGGCAGCTACCCGATCCGTGGTGCCGGCGAGGAGCTGGTCCAGCCGGCTCGGCGGCATCTCCTCCATGAACGCGAGGTCTCCAAGCCTGAGGCGGCGGAGGACGACGCAGAGCTCGGACATGTCGTCGGAGATCGCGCGCTGGAGCATGCGCAGGTCCGGCGGCAATCTTTCTTGATATCTTCAGGTTAGCCACGGAACGATCTGATATGGCGGCGATGACCTGATTCTGCTTGGTCTCCGATGCGCCGTCTCCTGCCATCGACTTCGTTTGTTTCTCACGGAGGGAAGGGGGGTTTGGCGACTCGAAAATTTTCAATCGAGATTTAAGGCCATTTCCAACACGCCGACCTAAACTGGACTCTAAAAGACCGCAAACATAAAAATAAAAACAATTAAATTTAAAACATAGTTTATTTAAACATATGCCCTATTTTGAGCAAATTTATACAAAAGAAAGTCATATAAGGCTGGTGCCAACGCGGGCTGTAGGCGGGGCGGTACCGCTCGCGCCGGGGCGAGAGGGAGGCGAGAGCGGGCGAGACGGCAGCGGCGGGCGGTGGATCCATCGCCCGGCGGTAGCGCCCGCTACCGCCCGGCTGCCGCCTGGGGGCAAGAGGCGGGGCGGCGCGCTGGCGGGTCAGGGCGAGAGGGCGGGCGAGAGAGAGGGGGTAACGGCTAGCTGAGGTGGCGCGATCTGATTCGTCCACGTCAGCTAGCCGTTGGGTAGCCGTTGCTGGCTCAAAAAATTTGAAAAAAAGCCAAAAACCCCAAAATTTCATCTCAGCCCCTATAAATACCCCCCATATGGTTTCACTCATTCCACACCTCACTTCATCTCCTCCACTCTCCATTTCCACTCCTCTCAACGCCATGTCTTCGTCTAGCAGCAGTTCGAGCGACGGAATGGAGGGTGATATGATCGGTGCATTCGAGGCGGAGTATGAGGAGGCGATGCTCAACCTCGAGGCGGAGCCAAGACGGCCGCGACGCCGCCGAGAGTTCATCAGGCGTGATCGTCTGGGTGCCCACGATCGGCTCTACGAGGACTACTTCGCCGACGACTGCAATTATCCTCCGAGCTTCTTTCGGCGAAGGTATCGGATGAGGCGATCCCTTTTTCTACGCATTGTGGATAGATTGGGTGAATACTCTCCGTATTTCACCCAAAGAGTTGATGCTCTCAACCGTGCTGGTTTTTCCCCTACAAAAGTGTACTGCGGCTTTGCGTTTGTTATCTTATGGAGCCGTTGCAGATACGATAGATAAGTGGCTTAAGTTAGCTAGACAAACTTCATCAGATTGTCTAGATAGATTCTGTGAAGGCATCATTGACTGTTACGGGGAACAGTTTTGTCGTAGACCAAATGTGGAGGATACTCAACGTCTATTAGCGAAAGCCGAGGAGCGTGGCTTTCCGGGCATGTTAGGGAGCATCGATTGCATGCATTGGCAGTGGAGGAACTGCCCAGTGGCGCATGCCGGTCAATTCACAAGGGGAGACATCAAACACCCTACCATAATCTTAGAAGCCGTTGCGTCGTATGATCGTTGGATCTGGCATGCCTTTTTTGGAGTGGCCGGGTCGAACAACGACATCAATGTACTCAACCAGTCGCCGTTGTTCACTGATGTGCTTAGGGGAGAAGCACCCATAGTGAACTTCACGGTGAATGGACACGAGTACAACTATGGTTACTACCTTGCCGATGGCATCTACCCCTCCTGGCCGGTGTTCATGAAAGGTGTTACTCTGCCACAAAGTGAAAAGCATCGACTGTTCACTGCTGCTCAATCAGCTTGGCGCAAAGATGTCGAGTGTGCCTTTGGAGTGTTGAAGGCTAGGTTCAACATTCTAGCCGTTCCGGGACGCTCCTACTCGAGGCGTACTCTTGGGTTGATCATGTGTGCATGTGTCATTCTGCACAACATGATCATCGACGATTCCTAGATTCCTGAGATTCCACGCTTCTGAAGGCAAAGTCCCAGACAATGAGTTATGCGCAAGGTGCATGGCACTCGACAAGGTTGAGATGAAGAAAAGTTCCTTAGGTACTGGACCAGAGAGATTGTTGTAAGAAAGATCCAGTTCTTCCAAAGGACAGTTGCTGAGAGAAGAAGGTATGGCTCCACCGAGCGCATTCAAAATTTAGATAAATTGAAAGAAAAAAAAATATTCTGCTAGGTACGCCAGTCTTAAGTCGCGAATATTCACGCGCGCGCACGCGCTATTTAAGCATTTGTGTGTGTGTGTGCACTTAGCATAGCTCCCTCTTCTCACATCACTCAAGTGGGTAATGAGAGCTCCCCTTATAAGGGGGTCAAGATGTTTTCCCACTAGCAAGGTGGGACTAAACTCCCACATGACACCACTGCTTTCACTTTCCGCACAGTTTTGAAATTAGTTTGGGCTGATGGGCTCGTTTGCTCTATTGGGTCTGGTTATTTGTTGCTAGTGCATGACGTTGCCTGAGGTTGCAAATGGACTCTGAAACACTCACATGCCGGTACTTCATTGATTGCAGTGAAGAGAGCTCATCATTGCTTCTACTAGTATACCTAGTACGCTCATGTTTTTCAATGAAAAACGAACATATGCACAGAGTGAACTAGTTCATGTGACACGTTTTGCCGGCTCGGCACGATGTACATATCTAGCTAGGAAATTAGGACTATGTTTTTTTAGAGTATGTAGTTTCCAAATAAATATAGGCTTGTTAAACACATAAATGTATAGGCTTTGATGAGTACTTCAAGGCATTGAATTCATAACAATATTATGTCTCCAAACACATATTAAAAGCTAACTATCGCGCACAAGTGAGTCTGACGAGGCAAAACCTCTCCATGGGTAAAAGCTAATTTTACTAACTCAAATCACCATGGAGGAGCATGGGAATCGTCGCATGTACTTGCAGTTACGTACACAAAAGTCCAACGAGGCGTCCATGGAGAGGTTTCTCCTTGCTCACCCGGAGCTCGTGTAGGCGGTGCTAGACTTCTACGCTAAGAGGGGTTCGAAGAAGCTAGTATTGTACAATGAGAAGGACGATGCCTTCTAGGAATCACTTAGCGCATCCCCCGGTGTTGGCGATGACTTCTGGGTGATCTAGTCTAGGGAGTGTCGAGGTTGAAGTGCCGGAGTATCGTTGTAGTTGATGTCTATGTAGTGTCGAAGTCGAGTCGGAGTAGCGTAGAACTAGTGTATAGGTGTCTATCTATCGAAACGGTGTTGAACTGTCAAAGTGTCCATATATTGAACTATCAAAACGGAAATGTGTGTCGAAGTGTCAATCTATGTGTCAAACTCAAATTATTTTTGAAATGTGACAAAGTTTTGAAGTTTCTACATTTGAATGTGTTTGTCAATGCCCCATTTTTGATCATCTGAAAAATAGCCGAGGCCCTAATTTACATTATATGGAAACGTGTGCCCTACATTTGGCACCCGAAAACAGGTTCCTAATGGTGCTTTTTCGTGTACCTAATTTTGCATCATTTCCTAGGGATGCTCTAATCATGCAAGGTTAAGCAACATTTAGAGCATCCATTATAAATTCATAAAAACTTACATTTCAAAGTAGGACCATAACATTTTCTAAGACCTAGACACAACAGACTACGGTACCCCCTCCGTCTCAAAAATTCGTAAAATCCATAGAGCAAGAAACGAAGAGTTGAGTAATAGAATGACATGGAGATAATCCTCAAGCGCGTATACAATACAGTTGACCTTTGCATAGCGGTAGTGGCACCATGTCTTGATGCCCCCCTCCTCTTCATCTTGCATCTGCAACACCTGATATTCAACAAGGAACCACTTCATGAAAAAAAATCATTGACATTGTAGGTGTGTTACCGCGCGAGTGCTCGAACCCTATGGAGTCGTTGATACAAATTAAGCCATTCAAGGCTACCACCCACGAACTCCTCCGCATGGTGTAGATGAGGATAACAGCGCGGGAGGGCGGCGCCCCGCACGAGCTGACCACCATCAACATCTAGCACTAAAGTACCCCAATACAATCCCGCATGAAATAATAGGTTTACATGCACTTTACTCGGCCATATGCTCCCGCATACACCTCTCTAGGTCACAATAGCCTCCCTGGCATATGTAAACCCTATCTCCCTCTCTATACCATCCGGCCACACATACACCTCTCTTGGTCAACCAGCCACACATCCACCTCTCTTGGTCATCTCGCACCTTAGACCCATCTATAGTTCATGTGAAATTCCATTAAATAACCGTATACACCGCTCTTAAGTCACGGATATGACGCGAATAGATGCGAATATGGGAGCGAGCGCGCGTGTATGTGTGTGGTGTACACCTAGCATATATAGATCTCTCTTGTCATCCCATTCAAACAGAACATGGGAGCTCCCCTTATAAGGAGGTAAAAATCTTAATCCATTGCCAATGTGGTACTAAACTTTCACATGCCCCTCCACCCCCTTGGCTGTCCACAAATTTTCTGAAACGTAGTTCAAGCTGAGGCCCATTATTCTAAATGGGTTGCCTTATGATGCAACCTGAAACCTAATAGATATTAGTAATAATTCTGCTAAAAAAAAGATAGTAGTAATAATTTTTGCATGATTTTCTTCAATTTTTGTATGGTAGATATGCACATATGTTACCTCCTAGCACTTTACTAGATGCATACACATACATACGGTGTGATGTGCGCAGGGTTTGGCTCGCCCGTTCACGTACGCATATCCAAGTAGCTAGTACAGTGGTACACATAAATACGATATGCTAGTACATTAGTACTTAGCATGACGTCGGGCGAAAGCTAATAGTGCATGTAGTAAACGCATCTATAGCATGACGCCGGGCGAAAGCACGATCTCCACGTGGCGAAGACGTCGAGCAAAAGAACGATCTCCATGGCGCTAGACTGCATGAACACTGCAGCTGGGAGTAGCAGAGGGTCACGGAAGCGTACACATGCGGGCAGCTTGGGCTGACCAGCCGTTCTTGGGCCACTGTAGAGGAGTTCCCGATAGCAGGAAGTGCAGCGAGAAGTGCTAGGAGCACCGGCCGTTGTTCGGCCATGACAGAGGCGTTCCCGGAAGCGAGAAGCCTCACAAAGTGTGAGTGCTAGCATTTGTGAGCCCTACTGAAGTCACGCTTCTCCCTACGCACGCCACGATTGCTCGCCGCCTGCCTATGACGATGCTCACCGGGTACGATAGGCTCGGCAGGTGCGCTCCTCGCCGCGCCGGCCATGATGTAGATAAAACACCCTTTACCCCTTGAGCATTGGATCCTACCCCACGATATACATACGTGAGCCAGCACGGCATCGTCGGCGAGTGTCTCGCTGAGGCTGTCCACCTCCCAGTCGGCGGGCACTACATATGTGCTTTCGTATTTGTCTACCAAGTTGTCGTCTGTGCCTTGCTCTGGCACTGAGCAGCCATGTTCGAGGAAGAGCAGGAGGATGGTGAGGTCGGGGCTCCATGGCTAATGGTCCTTGTTCGTGGTGAGGCTCCCGAGTGGAGGGGAGGGTAGCTTGATAGCGATGGACATGGTGGCGAAGTAATGCAAGTTCCCAACTTCCGAAGCTGGCGCGGGACTTTACCTCCATGCAAGTTAAATAGAGCTACTCCCTCCGTCTCAGTTTACTAGTCCTCCCCGTCTCTGTAGGTCGCCAATTTAACCTATATAAGGTAAAAATTATATCATTAGAAAATAGAACATCTAAACTTTCTAATGATATAAGTTTTATAACATATAACTAATGCTAACTTGATCAAATTTGCGACCTAGGGGTACGCGCACGCGTAATAAACTATGAGAGAGGGAGTAAATATCACAATGAGCACTCGTTGGCCAACGTCTCGATCAAATAATCACCTTTACGTGGGTTTCCAAGCCATGCACGTGGCGCTTCCAGGATATGCGTGCATATAACCTCGAATACCAAATTGGTGTGTTACAGATCCCAAAAACACTGTAAGAGCACCTCCGAAAATGGGCGGGAAAACTCCAAACGGAAAAAGTATCTGCATATTGATCTGTCCATGGTGTTTGAAGAGAAAAAAGACCTGCGATGTGGCAAATCATCATCCATGGAGGGCGAGGAGACCTGCACTATTGAAAACGATGTGGGATCTAAATAATAATAAAAGGCAATTCTTGTCAAAATGGTGTCTTTATAATAATAATAAAAAGTTGTCATTGTAATCTGGGATATAATAAAACCCTTGTAACATAATTCCTCTTAATCAAAAAGGCAATTCTTAGGCATATGTCTTAGGTGAATATGTCGCTGCAACCAAGGGAGGTGGTCCAATATTAAACCAAATCCTCGCAATCACATGCGGCACAATTTATAGTGGCATTATATTAAGGGAAAAGGTCTATTGTCCGATCATGAAATGTCGACATATAGGAATAATATGAGCATACGAAAATCTACGCAAGAGTATTAATGTGAATACCAATCAAGCACATGAAATAAGAGGAACCCATGTATTATTGTGAGAATAAAATATGGATGGGGCGAGGTTTATATTGACATGGATTTTTTTTCAATAATGGACGCTTTATTACGTAAATATTATTGCAGACGGCCTCTGCATAACTAGGATGCACACAGGCGCATAGATCCAATTATTACACACCGAACAAAAGTAACAGTCTAGGCAACACCGAAGCAAAAGACTAAAAGCAGAACTACGTGGTAGGCGGGCCAATCCGCAGATCATGCTGCCACCCATGTTGGAAAATAATATCCCTCGCCGTATCCTCCAACCGTGTAGACACCTCCGTAAAGAGGTATCGATGAACCACACGCTGTAGAGGCGACCACAAACAGAGCATAGTTGTGCAACGGTAGATGACCTGCAAAGGAGAACAACATTATAATTAAAAAACTTGCCATTTCTACACAGCCATAGAGACAAAATAACAACAATCGCTTCCACCCTAATAAGTGGTTTAATCTTACGGCCAGTTGGAAAATATTCGCAACACTTCGTGACGGGTATAAGGTAGAACACATTTGGATACCATATAGAACGAGCAAATGAACACTGGAAGAAAAGATGTTTAATAGTTTCGTCATTCTGACATGGAATAGGTCATCTGATCATTTCTGGAGATTCATATGGACGCAAAAAACAACAAAGTTGAAAGCCTTTCTCCCTCCCACCTGAAGAGATGACTAGTATAGTTAGATGGCCACTCTCACCGGTATATTGGTCCATTGATTTTATTTGTATAATTCCACTTAACTGTCACACTAATATTGGTCATGCCTATCTAGTCTGTTTTCCATCCAGCAAAGTACTCCTCTGTCCCTAGCATAAAATAAAGACGCTGATGGTGGTGGTGGGCGTGGCTGCGACGGGTCCAACATCGGGGATTGTCGATGGTGGTGAAGAGCATGGCACCGACTCACATGTTTCGTTTCCAACTGTCAACCAGCCCCACATGCACTTATCATGGTAATTTAGTTCCTCATACTTCTCTCTAGGTCGTGTCAACTTCCGTCGGTTAATCATATACACCGCTATTTTGTCATCCAAACTTAAATTAACCTCATGCAGTCGTAAGTCCTCCATAAACCTCTCTTGTATATGTATACACCTCTCTCGGATACGCCGTATGGACCAACATACACCTCTCTCGTTCGCCCAGACCCACACACACATTGTCTCAGTCGTTTGGATCCATGTGCACCAGTCATGGCCGTCTAGACCCACATACCCGGACCCACGCACACACATTGGCTCGGTCGTCTGGAGCCATGGGCACCTGTCATGGATGTCTGGACCCACATACACCTCTATCATTTGCTCAGACCCACAAGCACACACTGTTTGAGTCGTCTAGAGCCATGTGCACCTGTCATGACTGGCTGAACCCACATACACCTCTCTCGTTTGACCGGACCCACACACACACACTGTCTTGGTCGTCCGGAGTCATGTGCACTTGTCACGGATGCCTGGACCCACATACACCTCTCTCCTTCGCTCGGACCCACAAACACACACAAACTGCCTCATTGTTTGAAGCCATGTGCACCTGTCACGGCCGTATGGACCCACCTACACCTCTCTCGTTTGCCTAGACCCCCCCCCCCCCCCACACACACACACACATTTTCTCGGTCGTCTGGAGCCATGTGCACATGTCATGGTTGTTTGGACCCACATACACCTCTCTCGTTCGACCGGACCCACACACATACTGTATTGGTCGTCTGGAGTCATGTGCACTTGTCACAGACGCCTGGACCCACATACACCTCTCTCCTTTGCTCAGACCCACAAACACACCGAAACTGCATCATCGTTTGAAGCCATGTGCACCTGTCACAGCCGTATGGACCCACCTACACCTCTCTCGTTTGCCTAGACCCCCCCCCCCCCCCCCACACACACATATTTTCTCAGTCGTCTGGAGCCATGTGCACATGTCATGGTTGTTTCGACCCACATACACCTCCCTCGACCGTCCGGACCTCCATACACCTCTCTTGATGGTTCGCATCCACCTACATCTCCCTTAGTTATCTGGTCCCACATATACTTCTCGGAGTTGCCCATTTCCTCTTTTTTGACATGTTTTAAGAGCATCTCCAATCGCGTCCCCAAACGGTGCTGGATCGAGCGTTTGGGGGACGTGTTTTGTTCGTGTCCTCCCCAAATGAATATTAGTGCACGAAAATAAAGGTTTTCATTCAAATTTGATTATATATTACAAAGTTTGAATGAAAACGGATAGATTTCATCTAAACCTAGCCTACTGACCGCCCGGCAGTGCGTTCGACGGCCCAGCCCCGTCGTCGCCTCCCCTCCGTCGTAGCTCCTGCTGCGCGCGCCACCTCTCCATGTGTAGGGCGGTGGCCAGACGCCGCTGCTCCAGCAGCGCGTCGACGTCTGCCCTCCCCTACTATGCCGCCTGGAGGGAGAGAGCTCGACGGCGCGATGAATCTGCACCTCTTCGCGGGCACGGGCGTCGTCCTGGAGCTTCTTCTCCGACTCAAGGACTCGACGAGCGCGTGTTGCTGATCGGCCGTCTCGTCCGGGTGCGGCCCGTCGTCATCGGACTACTCGAACTCATCGTCGTCGTCGCCTCCTTCTCTGTCTCCTCCTCCGCCTCGCCTCCTCCTCTCCACCACTCCCTCATCTGTTGGCGCCTCCATCAGCGCCGCCAACGCGTCGGCCTCCGTCGCCAACACAACCGCCCACCTCCCCCAGGCCGCCTCCGTTGCCACCAGCGTCGCCTCCCGCTGCTGACGCTCCTCCGCCGCCTGCTGCTGTGTACGCTCCATCGCCTCCCGCCGCCGCCGCTCGATCGCCTCCCGCCGTTCACGGTAATGCGTGTCCCGCTCCTCGCGATGGCGCCGGCGCTCATCAGCCCACCTCTGGCCAATCTCCTCCGTTGGCGCCGCCGCGCCTCTTTTGCCGTGGAGGCGTCGAACGCCGCAATGGTGTCTGCCAGTGCCTCCTCCTGTCACGCTGCTGCCGCCACATTCTCGTCAGCTGCGGGGTCTCCAGCGTAGAACGCCGCTGCTGTCGCCGCCTCCGCTGCCTCACGCTGCTGGCGGGCCCGCTGCTCGAGTGCCTTCCGCCGCTGCCGACGATCTCCACGCCAGAGCTCCGCCCCGCGCCGCCGCCGCTCTTCCTGGGCAGCGGCGACAATGTCAAACTGCTAATCCGGTGGTGGAGGTGGTGGTGGAGGAGACGGTGGTGGAGGGAACTGGCCATCGCCGCGGCGGTTCATCATTGCGCACTGGTGGTGGAGGAGACGGCGGTGGAGCGACAAGGGATGTGCTTGTCGCGGAGAAAGGGGTGTCGGCGGCTTTGGTGGCTGCCATTGAGCCAGGAGGGCCTTTTATAGACGCCGGCGTCGGGAAGAAAGCGCGGGAAGAGGCGGGAAGAAAGCGTGGGAACGCGTGGTGGCACGTGAACGCCGGCGACGCATGGAGGCTGCGCAGCACCGACGAGACGTCTCGCCTGCCCCTCCGTCGCCATTAAGGCAAAGTTGCGACGCTTCGGTCGTGTGTCACTGCGTGTGAATAACTTCCGTCGCGACTCGCGAGGTAGGCGACGGTTAGGCTAAAATTCAATGTGCCACTGACGGGTCGGCCCCGTCACTCCCCGCCTCGTTTTTTGTTGTGTCCGGCGTGCCCGGAGCGTCCCTGTGGGGCGGGGACGGGCTCGGGGCGCCGGAGACCGTATCGGACCGCGCCGGACAAAAAACGGGTTTAGGGGACGCGGCTGGGAATATTTTTTTGTCGGGCGCGCCCCAAATTGTTTTGGGGGACGCGATTGGAGATGCTCTAAACTCAAACGATCACCAAAAGTGAACACCAAAACAATTTATGTGGCTATCATTCCATGCTGGAAATAATAACACGTTTAAATAGCAACACATGACATGTGGTGTTTGGACCGTCTAGGTGCCGTCAGTGACGACACCATCGAACGATGACCATGTGCTATCCTCGGTGGCGGCTCGGCCACAACATGTGAGTCGTGGATCTTTAAAAAGTGGTGAGAACAACGACCTAGCAGTTTGGCCATACCATGAAATGTACGTACGGTGAGAGCAAAAACCCGTCTCCCAAGTTAGACGGAATGCTCGAAATGAGCCCGGCTTTGAATTAACGAAACCATCAACCGGCCAGGAGTTACACCAAGAGTTACAACACATATCAAACGCAAACTGAAAGATAACAACAGAAGACAACATGAAGAACGCCGCCTAGCGCCAGGTTGAGGGAGCCTTGTCTTCTGTTACACTGGAGCGAGCACATCCTAGTCCACGCCGACAAACCTCCTACGCACCAACACCACAGCTCAAGGGGGACTCGGCGACGGGTCAGCAGCCTAGCAGAACTTGAGGATCCAAAGGGGAGGGGGTCATGCGGCGACGCCTCCAAGAAGGTGCATGGCGCACGAGTGCGTCATCGTCGTCGGCAGAGACCGAGGTCCTGCAAAGCTTTCACCCAGACCCCGAACCACCACCCCCCGAGCTCGGGTTAGGTCCAGACCAGAAACACACCATCTTCCACTAGCATTGGGATAAGCACACCGGCCAAAACTACGATCAGACGCCGACCTAGCAAAGCCCCCCAAGGCACTAGGCGAGCAATCAGCTACCGAAGCAAGGCCGTGTATAAGCAGCCAGGCTGACGAAGTGAGGGGGCTGGAACACCAGCGAGAGATCACAGGGTGATCCACAAGACACTACAAGAGAAGCTTGCCCAAAGCGGGGCCATCAAGATTAGCAGGTTGGGACGGAGGGACGAAATCCATCAGTTCTAAACGGGGGATTCACATTGGGACGCCTTCAACAAGGGAACGACACCTGAAAGGTGACGCCGTCATGGGCATTGGCTAGGCCATGCGTAGCTTTCGCCTAGATCCCACCGGGTCGAAATCTGGTCGCCGTCGTGAGGATGCAGAGCGGACAGAACAAAACTCGCTACCGCACCTCCAACCCAAGCCACACTATGACCTAGCCCCAGCTAAAGTCACCCGCAGGAGAGACGCAAGAGCTGGTTGGCCAACCCGGCCCGACCCGAAACCAGTCGTCGCTCGACGCTGGATCGACGGCACCACGACGGCTGCAACATGCACAGCGCACCAAACCCTACGGTAGCGCGACCACGATAGATCGGAGGGAGGACCTACAGCCGCAAGAGCACCTGCAGTACATGCTGCCTACCCCGGCGAGCACGCGCCGACTTAGGAACCAATTCCAGAAAAAGCCGAACAAGGCGGACATAGAGGTTGCAAGATCCGCCAATGCAGAGCAACAGATCTGGGAGCCGACAGCCAACGTCGCGACTGAAGGCCACCACACCCGTCACGGCAGAAGGGATTCCGGCCAGGCCCTACCAGGCCCAGATCTGGGCCCACAAGCCCAGATCTGGCGGAAACCCTAAAGCCCAAGCCCCGCAGCCGCCGGATGGAGCAGCACTACGCGGGGCGCCGCCGCCATCGACAACCACCTGCCGCCAGGACCGAGCCGGAGCAACGCCGGCCTGAGCCGTCGCCGACGCCCCCCCCACACACACACACACACGGCGAGGCCGCAGCCAGCCCCAACTGGCATGGCTGACGCGCGGGAGGGGAGCGACCAGGACGCGAAGTGTAGCGGGGCGACGAGGCCGCTGCGACCGCACGGCCCGCCGCCCGCGACATCGCCCAAGCGGGCCGCGCGCCTAGCCTAGCGCGTGGGGAAGGAAGCACCGCCGCCGCGGCAGCGCGGGCTTTGCCCGAGGCGGCGGCCGGGAGCGGGAGGCGGCGGGAGTTGGGTGGGGAGGTGGGGCGCCCGTCTCCCCAAGTTGAAAAGGGAAAAAAAAGGAAAAACTAACCAACTCAATCTTTTCACGAGTGCAGTACGTGTGGTAGGATTAACGAACTTGGTTAATTGCATGCTAAAAAGGTGCTACACTTCGATCGGGTTTGTTCGCAAAAAGAATTAATGTGGAGAGCGCCCGCGCGCGGACGTACGGTTGTACGATTTCGATCACGATCGCGACTTTGTTTTTCCCGACCGAATAATCTTGACTGATTTTTGGTGGATGGCCGAAAGTCTTTTGCTCCTGTGCGATTCGGTTAGCGGCGAGTTTGTAGTAGTTTGGTTCTTTTTCGATCTTTTCTCTTGCAAAACGAAACGTCGAAAGAAAGAAACCGGCAAAGGCAAGGAAATAATAATGTCGCCTAGTCCATCGATTGCTGATCCGCGAGCTCAAAACAGCACACGCAACACTGAAACAGCATACGCGGTCATTGCCTCTCACTAGTCACTAGTCATACAAGTCGCGAATTGCTGGGAGCTCGCCACGATTACCAAAACCGGGTCATGCGCCTTTTGTACTTGTCATGTCCTTTATAAAAAATTTCCTCCAATTCGGTTCCTCAAACACCCCTATTGTACATCCGATCATGCATACACCTCTCTCGGATGTCTTGGTCGTCTCGATCCATGTACAACTCTCATTTGCCCGGTCCGGCGGAACTGTCCGCAGCGGAAGTCAGGGCATTTATCTATATAGAACTCGAAAAAAAACGCACAATATATCAAAATGTATCAATATATTGTTACCACGAAAAAAAATGTTCCCACGAAAATTCTACATCCGAATTCATACGGCCAGTTAAAGTGTTTTTCCTGCAAAATGCAAAAAAAAGAAAAAAAAATTCTGTGGCGCACCATGTGGAGGTGCGCCACCCGAAATTTTGAAATTCGGAGGCGCCACCACCACCTCCTACTACTCCACTCTCCTCCACCACCTCCTCTCATCTCCTCTCCTCACTTCTCCTCCTCCACCCCACCACCACCACCACCACCACCACCTCCACCACCACCACCACCTCCTCCTCCATTCTGCTCCGGCGACCACCACCTCCTCCTCCGGCGACCTCCGGCGACCACCACCACCTCCTCCGGCGACCACCACCACCACCTCCGGCGACCGGCGACCACCACCATACCTCCGGCCACCACCACCACCACCACCACCTCCTCCTCCGGCCACCACCATCATCACCACCACCACCACCACCACCACCTCCTCCTCCTCCTACTCCTCCGGCCAACACCACCACCACCACCACCACCACCACCACCACCACCACCACCACCACCTCCTCCACCATCTCCTCCTCCACCACCACCACCACCTCCTCCTCCACCATCTCCTCCTCCACCACCACCACCACCCACCCACCCACCCACCCACCACCACCCACCCACCCACCCACCACCACCACCACCTTCCGCGAGAAAAATCGAATTCGGCCCGATCTAGATCCGGCGCCACTTTTTTGAAATTAAAAAAATTGTGCATATTGGCATGGTGCGCCATAAGTTTGACACAATTGTGCATATTGGCATGGTGCGCCACGAAGTTTCAAAATTCGGGCGCACGTATATGCGCCACATAAGTTTCAATACTAGTCGCGTGGCGTGTCCTGGATATGCGCCACGTCGATTTTGCCACATTTTTTTCCACTAGTGTATGTGTTCCGAATTTAAACCTGGCCACGTGCCGCGACATGTGAGCCGTGGACCTTTCGATGGTGGTGAGAGCGACAACCTGGTAGTGTGGCCATACCATGGACGTAGGGCCGAGGAGCTTTGATCCGTTGTTGATGGTTGGCCACATCCTCTCCTTCTTGGACACCATGCATTGGGCTTTGTCAAGGCCGATATCTCGCCGTTAACCCGTTCTTCCAGTATACACCGGTGTACGAAAATACGAGCCAATATTGACTAACATCTTATGATTTTATCTTTTTTTTTGATAAATTCTAGATGCATTTAAAAATGTATTCGAAGAATCTCGTAGGTATATTGTTTAGAGAAAGAGAGCAAAAAACACCTTGATTTTGCCCCAACCGCACGATCGCCTAAGTACTAGCCGTGGTTTGTCCCGTTGGCTATTTTGGCCCCACTCTATGTGTTCCAAATTAATTGATTTGACTTTATCTGCAACGCGTCGTATTAGACAAAAGTCGAGTCGGTTAATTTAAAACGAAGGGCCGAGAGTGGGAGTGACTGACTTAGTAAGGTAGTTTTTATTTGGACGTCCAAATCGGGGCGGAAGTTGGGGCATTTACATATTAGGGCGGCATTTTTTAAAACAGGAGGCATTAGCCCTACTTTAAGTTAATAACGCCTCAACGGCAGATACAGAGTACTGAAAGATCAACTTACAAGCACACGCACCATAAGGAAAAAAGATTACAAGAAACACCGCTTGCAAGTCGAGGCTGTCGTCCATCCGCTTGATCAGACATTGCGGAGGATACGTCTAGAAGCTATAGATGCGCCAGGAGAGTGATCCAGCCTTCGTCGTCGCCTGCTTCACCGCCATAATGTACACATCCGCCTCCACCACCGAAGAAGGTCCTCACCTTCTCGTCTAGGATCGAAGAACGCCGCACCTCGGACACCAAATGGCAGAACAGTATCAGGCAAAGGCTCCGACCTCACATGGCACCACGACACCAAAGGAAGGATCGATGCCGCCACTAGCAGCACTAGAACACGAACTCGGCGCTGCTCCTCCTACCCAAGACGGTGCCTTCAGCAAGGAAACGGCCCCAACGCGCCGCCGCCACCACCACTGGTGAAGGGATTCCCGCGGGCCAGTGCTTCTATCCGCATGGAGTTCCTCCATCTAGCACCGCACGGGGAGCCGGGGGCCTAGATCCCCGCCGCCCTTTTCATTGGCACCGCGAGCTTTGGCGGCAGCGCCTCCGGGGGCTCGTCCCATCGGCCGCCTGGAGGAGGAGACGCGACGAGAGGGGACTTGGTGCTACGTTGGTTCCGGTCTTAATTGGAGCAGCATTTTTGGAGATGGTGTTAATTCGTAGCAAATGAATTACGCGAGTGCACTCATGATTAGGTAGGCAAGTTGAAAAGGAAAAGAAAAGATAGACGTGTAACGTCTTGCGTCGATTTTGTAGTACTATAGTTTGGTTCTTTTTTATTTTCTTTTCTTTTGTAGTACTATAGTTTGGTTCCTTTCTTTTTATTTTGCGTCGATTTTGTAGTACTATAGCGATCCTCGACTGCTTAATTTGAGCGATTCAGTCAGCGTCGATTTTGTAGTACTATATAGTTTGCAGTCAGCGTCGATTTTGTACTGTACTATAGGTTGGTTCTTTTTTATTTTCTCTTGCTATCGAAATTCGAAAGAAAGCAGCTTCGTTGTGGTAATCTGCGTGCATGTGCGGAAAGCAGGTAAACATGGAAACGAAAGAAGCGGAGGACCGCGTGACAAAATTCCAAGGAAAGCGGCCGGGAAAAATAAAAGAAAGGAAGAAAATGGAAACGACGCATTGGGAGGGCGTGCGAGAAGCGGTGGACCCAGGCTGGCAACCAACTTGATGGAACCGTCTTGTTTCGTTGAGTCCAACTCCAAGTTGCGCGCGCGTACGTGTGCCCGACTCTTGTTGCGTGCATCTTTTCGACTGTTGGATGGTCCTTTCGCCCGCGTGCGGAAAGCAGGTAAACGGAAGAAGCAGGCGAGGACGACGCGTGTGCCTACACGCAACACTGAAGCCGCCCCACTCGCCCGCAGCGGCAGCGCCCGAATTAACGCCACCATTACCACGAATCGCGCGATCCTCGCTCTGATCCTCGTCCAGCTCGGCGAGCACCAGCAGTTCACTCCACACGCCACCACCGGCGCCCCCCGCGACCTCCGCAGTGGCAGGACCCAGTTCGCCCTCAAGGTCGCCGCGACCAAAGCGGAGCACCCCGTGCCCGACAACCTGGCGCTGCTCGCGAGGCTGCTCGTCCCCTTGAACAAAGACCACGCCGCGCCCCTCGCCGCCGTGCTGGAGAAGGGGCGGCCTCTCAGAGTCGCCGACGTCAACGGCATCCTGGATTTCTTCCGGCTGCAGCACTGCGCGGCCTCCCCTGCCGTCCAGGTCACCTTCCTCCGCAGCCCTCAGCCAGCCGACACAGAGATCAGGAGCTTGTTATTTGGAGCAGAAGCAGCTGGCCGACCTGCACACTTCTTCTGTCCCGTCGGCGAGAACCACGTCGCCGACGTCGTCATCTCGCGCCGTGATGATAATGAACCCGTATCTAGCATCAGCGACTTGCGGACTCCGGACGAGATGAAACACAAGTTATCTGCCTGTCTGGATGCTGCCGCCGCCACCATTGCCAAGTGCAAGTGCAGTCCTCCACCACCATTGCCAATTGGAAGAAGTGCTCTTCTTACTACCGCACCTTCCACCGCTGCACGCGAGTGCGACCACACCAGGTATCTGAAGGCATGCCTCGCCGACACAATCCATGCTCTCTACATCAACGCTCTGTCGCTGCTGCCGCACAAGGCGCTCCACAGGCACCTCCGCGGCATCCTGGTTGCAGGGCATTGCTATGGCCCCATGGACCCTGCGTCCAACATAATTCTCAATGCCATCTGGTACGACACCGTATTCCCTCAGGCGCCGGAGATGGACGCTGAGTTTGAGCCGGACATTCTCGACAGCGAATCTATGCTTCGCGTGGTGGTCCGCTCCCTCGAAAGCCTTGTTGCCTTGGTCTCCACAGCCACTGGCTTTTCACAACACATGGCCGTCGAATACCTTTGCTACAAGCAGTGCGACCTATCTATGGTGTTACAGATGGCAACAGGGGAGGTGTGCTATAAGGCTTATGTTTGTGCAGGCCAAGCCGGAAAACACCCCAAGCATTTGGAGCTTGCATCATTTCTCATGTCCATGGCCCATAATGCCCTAAAGGACACCCTGCTGACTGACAAGGCAATGAGAAAAGGCTATATCATTTCTGATGCTGTTATGGAACAAGTGTACAAAATAATAGAAGATCAAAGCTCACCCATTTCACCATCAGTTGATCATCCTAGGCTATGCCCACCGGCCCGGAAGATGCTAGCATCTAGGAAGGATGAATTTGTCAAGAAGCAGAAGTTCCTTGGTCGAGTCTTGGGAGAATTGCTGCTTCAATACTCGAATCAGCATCCTTGGGTAATTATATAATTCAGCTCTTGATATCTTGATGTAGTAGCTTGGACAAAGACTTTTGTTAGGGGGGAGGGGTGGGGAAAATTTTCTATTCTTACGAAAGTTTTCTTAAGCTTCTTCTTCATCCGAATTAATCTCGGACAAAAGGTAGGAAAAGCTTTGAATTGCTTCTTATAGTCCTTGTTCAAAAATTGTTTTGGAATTGCTTTTTTTGTTCATAAGAAAAAAAAGTGCTTGTTTTAGGATGACATGCCATCTCTTGATTGTTATTTTGATAGAACCTACAAATTACAACCTAACCCTGCCTTACTTAGCTTAAATTTGATTGTTGTAGGAACCTGTTCCGAGGCTAGATGTTATATGTGGTGTGAAGAAAGACTACAGCAGGCATTCAAAGTTCTACCATGTCAATTTCTTGGTATACTATGATGATGTTTCTTCAGCCCGTGTGCTCTTTTTTGCTGAAGTGTGGGTGTCGAGCTTTCAGGCCAAACTTAGCACATCTGTGAATCTGGTAAATGGACCATGTATTAGATATGGTCACCAAGTTGGATCTAACAAGGTGTATAGTATATCTAGAAAGGAATCAGAAACTTCATTTTGTTGTCCACTACCTCATTACAGTCCAGACCGTCCATACCTTGGTAAGTGCATTTCTGTCTTCTGAACTTCCTGGAATCTAACTTTGGATTGATTTATTTTAATGTATTGATTATAACAGACTTGAGATCATTTCTAGGGATGCCTCATGCATATCTTAATATCCTTGTATTCACATGCAGGACGTTGCACTTATTGTGAGCCTATTTCATGCAAAATTGTGCATCCACCATCTGGGAATCATACCGGGGCAAACTCCAGTCAACTTGGAGAACTCTTTGGATATTTAAATTTTCGTGATTATAAGCCTTCTGCTGCGGATAGCATAACGGAGTCAGATTTTGTATACTTTGATTGTCATAGGGACACCAAGTTTGCAGAAGGTCTCAATGGCAGAAGCTCTTTGGCGGAGAAGAAGGCGTTGCTCATCCGCTGATCCTAATTAGGTGGAGGAATAGTTGTTTGCACTGTGCCAAAGGTACACTCATTAATTTAATCAACCGTGTCGGTGGAGAGGTACTAGGGTTCTTTGGACTACAGTTCTAGGATTAATAGTGTTACCATGGCTAGTTACAACGTAACTTCAAGAAGTACTTTTAATTTTTCTTCCAGCTCCTTCGTTGAAAATATTTGCCTTTTCATTGATAGTACTCCCTCTGATCCAAATTAATTGACCCCACTTTATCTAGACAAAGTGGAGACAATGAATTTGGATCGGAGGGAGTAAAAGAAAACTCTATCACTCCTTAAAATGGCTCTAATGCAAACTCTTCAGCTCCGTGCATATTATTGCAGAGTTACATGGCAGATTTATATGTATGATTTTCAGTACATCTGTAATATATCTCATGCACTAGCATGCCTTCAATACCATCTACTCCCTCCGATCTTTGAACTAATACCACGAAACTTATTATGGATCGGCGGGAGTAGCTATTTGTTATCTGTTTTCCAAGAAGATCATTAATGCATATAGAACTTATCTCTGATTGTCTGCAACTCTCTAAGTGCATCTCCAATTTGAATGCGTTCACTTGGTGTCTCCTTTGAGCACGAAATGCCAATCTGCAGAATGGATGTGATGTGACTAATTCTCATGTCTTTGCTGTTGTGATAGTCTCCAAAAGTTTCTTTGCCATTATTTTCTGCTTTTAATAAGTCTTGGTCAATGACATGAGCTGCTTGGTCTGGCAGTGCCATTTGTACGTGCTTATAAAGGCTAAGCATTTCTCCAAATTCAGAGCTTGTTGGTTTTTTTCCAGTGAACATCTCGAGCAGCAGTATACCATAGCTGTAGACGTCACCATATATTGAAGCTTCGTTGCCAATTCCATACTCTGAATTTGAAAAACATAATTTACTTAATAAGCATCCTTAGATGGAGATAAACTGTAAAAGTCACATGCAGCGACTATGCAATATATGGGAATAGTCGAGTAGAGTTATACAAACCTGGAGCAACATAACCAATTGTTCCTCTTATTGCATTCCGACTAGTTGACTTGTCTAACTTGTCACTATGCTCTTCTTGTAGGAACCTTGCAAGCCCGAAATCGCCAACATGAGCAACCATGTCATCGTCGAGGATAATATTGCTTGGTTTGAGGTCACAGTGAACAATTGGAAATGGCTTGTGGTGATGTAAATAGTCGAGTGCAGAGGCCACATCCATGGCAATTTGGAGCCTTTTGATGAGATCTAGCACCTTAGGTTCATTATCTTCCTCAAGACGCTTGTATAACCACTGATCTAGATTACCATTTGGCAGAAACTCGAAGACAAGAGCCTTGAAGTCGCCACCTCGGGAGTCAATGCTGGAGCACACTGTTATAACCTTCACAAGGTTCCGATGGCGAATACATCTCAAAGCCTCACATTCTGCGTCGAAACTCCGCGATGCACCAGCTTGTTGCAGGTTGAGTACCTTCACTGCAACCACAACTTGTTGGCCAGAGATTTCCATTCTTCCCTTGTAGACTGCACCAAAGCTGCCTACCCCAATGAGGTTCTCTGATGTGAAACCATCGGTTGCCCTGGCCAATTCAGCATAAGAAACTCTGGTGTGTTCCTTATTGGAGAAAGAGATCTGTGGCTTTGCTCTTCTTAGCTTACTCCTTTTCCATAACATGAACAATGTGAATAGTATGACCAACAGAATTGCGACTCCTGCTGTGATAATCATGACAAGCTTTGAAGATATTTTGCTTTTAGTGAAGCTGGAGCACATTTTCAAATTCAATTGAGGGATCCCACCACACAAAGCACTGTTTCCCGTGACCGAGGTTGCAGTTGCATTGAGAAATATCCCATCTTCTGGAACTTCGCCTTCAAAATCATTGAAAGAAAGATTCAGAGTAGCGAGACCTTTCATACTGCCGAGGAACCCAGGGACGCGGCCAGATAAATTATTTTGAGAAAGATCAAGCACTAAGAGGCCCCGTAACTGTCCTATTGATGGTGGAATTGTCCCCTCAAGGACGTTCGCAGACATATTGAGATACTGCAATGCTTGGCAGTCTCCTATACTGGTAGGAATCTTCCCTGAAATCATATTATCAGAGATATCGAGCTCACCTAGATTCCTGAGATTCCACGCTTCTGAAGGCAAAGTCCCAGACAATGAGTTATGCGCAAGGTGCATGGCACTCGACAAGGTTGAGATGAAGAAAAGTTCCTTAGGTACTAGACCAGAGAGATTGTTGTAAGAAAGATCCAGTTCTTCCAAAGGACAGTTGCTGAGAGAAGAAGGTATGGCTCCACCGAGCGCATTAATATCCAGGAAAAGGGTTGTAAGTTTTGTAAGATTTCCAATAGCTGCTGGGATGGGTCCTGACAAACTGTTGTTCCACAAAGATAACCGATTCAACTTCTCCAGCTTACCGAGAGATGCTGGAATAGTGCCCTGGAGAAGATTACACTCCATGTCAAGTTCATCCATGTTGATGTAGTTCCCTATCGTTCCAGGTATCGTTCCCGCTATACTGTTGTATGCAATGGCAAGATACGTCATCTCCGTCGACAAATTACCGATTGATTTTGGCAGCACGCCTTGGAGCCTGTTGTTGCTAACATCCAACAATATCATATCGCTGCAGTTGGTGAGACTGGTCAGGAAGGCCCATTCAGCGTCGTTGGCTGCTTCAAGCTGATTCCCCGCGAGGTTGACCACAGACAGCATCTCCTGGCGAGCTCCCAGGCACCCGGGGATCGTCCCGGTTAGGAAGTTATTTACCGTCTGAACCATCTGGAGCATGGAGGCATTGCACAAGGACAGCGGGATCACGCCGTGGAACTGATTATCAGATACGAGGAACATCTGCAGATTCGTCATCGTGTCGCCCAGATCAAGCGGAAATCCCCCAGTCAGGTTGTTGCTCTGTACGTTGAGCATCTCAAGAGAGGAGAGGTTGAACAATGAAAGTGGCAGGGGGCCTTCAAGCTGATTGTTGTCCAGATAAAGCTCGGTGAGGGCGTGGAGGTTCCCGATGGCATCCGGAACCGGTCCGACGAGCTTGTTCTCCGCAAAGGAGACGATGCTAAGCGACCGGAGATTTCCTATGGATTCCGGGATGCGCCCTGCAAAGCCATTGCTCTGGAGGTCCAAGGATGTTAGCGAGGAGAGGTTCCCTAGCCAAGAAGGGATGGTTCCTCCGAGGCTGTTCTGTTCCAGATGAAGAGTGGTGAGAGATGACAGGTGCTGCAACGAGGATGGTATGCTCCCGGCCAGCCTGTTCGAGTTGGCGGTGAGAGCTGTCAACGCCGACAGGTTCCCGAGCGAGGCTGGGATGGAGCCTGACAGCTGGTTGGAGCCGAGGCCGAGGCCGACGAGGCTGCCAAGCCTGCCGATCTGCCAGGGGATCTCTCCCGTCAGGTTGTTGAACTCTAGGACGAGCAGTTTGAGGCTGGCGAGGCTGCCGACGTCGGAGGGGATGCTTCCGGTGAGCCTGTTCTGGCCGAGGTCGAGCGCCTCGAGGCTCTGAAGCGAGCGGAGCAGCTCCCCTGGAATGGGACCGTGCAGCTTGTTGGTGTTGAGCAGGAGGTACCTGAGCTGCCTGCACCCGGAGAGCGGCGGCGGGAGGGGGCCCTGGATGGAGTTGCTGCTGAGGTTGAGGTGCCGGAGGTCGCGGAGGCGGCCGAGCTCCGGCGGCAGCGCGCCGTGGAGCCGGTTGCCGGGGAGGTGGAGCCGCGTGAGGCACGTGAGGTTTGCCAGCGCGGGGCTCAGCGTGCCGAGGAGGCCGAGCCCCGGGAGGTCCAGCGCGACGACGCGGCCGCGGCGGCGCCCCCTCGTGCCGCAGGACACGCCCCGCCATTGGCATGGCGGTGGCGCGGACGAGATGTTGGTGCTGGTGGTGGTGGTGCTCGTCCAGGACGCCAGGGCCCGTGACGGGTCGCCCTTGATGAGCGACCTGAAGGACAGCAGCGCGCGGTGGTCTGCTGCGGCGGCAGCAGGCTCGGGAGCGCCGTGTACCGCGTGGCCGGCGATGGAAAACGCGAGGAAGACGGCGACGGCAAGCAGGAGTGGCGCTGTCATCGTTGCGCGACGGCGACGGTGAGGTAGCGAGCGAGGTGGTGTGGTGGTGTGGAGTGTGCACTGGGCGCAGCAGAGAGCATAGCACGTACGGCAGGGATAGCGAGGGATTTGGCTTCAGTGTTGGTTGCGTATAAACACGAACCCGTGGCCACCAGCGACGCGTCGACCTCTGCAAGAATCTTGTCAGCGAGACGATGAGTTTTCTGAGGGGCCACCCGGCCCTCCTCTTGTTTCGTTTCCATGAATGAAGACTCATGGGTCAATGAGTATTGAGTAGGACGAGTACCTTCGATCGAGAAGCCGACATGAGTGATCAGCTGGTGGCCGCTATCGTTTTGTTTGTACCGGTAATAGTTGGCGCGCGCCTCACCTTTTTGACCCGGTTTTGGTTCACACTCTGGTAGTGGCATCGCCATTGAGGCGCTCGCTGATCATTGCCGGCCACCGTTCAGGATCAGGGCGTGTCGCCGCACCATAGATCTTGCCGTGGTAACCTCCGGTCAGTGCTTCACACATCGTCGAATTAGGCACTTAAAAAACACGGGAACAGGAACAGTTGGCGGCGAAATCTCAGAAGAATATAAAATCCTCCACCAATCTGACAAGAGCAGCAATCCAGGGCAGATAGGATAAAATCTGTTCTCCGCATATGAAATGTGGAAAATCACAATGAAAATCAAAACAGCAAGACGAACCATGCACATATGTAGTGGATTAACCAAGCAAAAGCGGACTAGAAGTATTTCCTCCTGGCCATAATGTGTAATGGTTTCCGTGAAAATCAAAACGGAACTTTGCTTGGCTATGTACCCCTTCGTTCCCATTAGAGAGAGAGGCGGTTAGGGTTTCCCTACAGCGCGGCTGTTGATCAGCCTCACTTCCTGTGGCCTTACGGCGATGGAGGCGCGCTGGATCTTGGTCCTTGTCGGTGAGAGGGCTTCGTTTTTTCTTGTTTTCTTAAACATGTACGTTTAGGGTTTATATTCTATTTAGAAAGGTGTGGCAGTGGAGACTTCTTGAAGATGAAATAAAGTCATCCCTTTCTACCCTCTGTTTCTATATATGATGCGCCGTCTCCTGCCATCGACTTCGTTTGTTTCTCACGGAGGGAAGGGGGTTTGGCGACTCGAAAATTTTCAATCGAGATTTAAGGCCAACATGCCGACCTAAACCGGACTCTAAAAGACCGCAAACACAAAAATAAAACAATTAAATTTAAAACATAGTTTATTTAAACATATGCCCTATTTTGAGCAAATTTATACAAAAGAAAGTCATATAAGGGTTTTAACTATAAAAAAATCCTAGCTAGGGTTTGAGGTGGCCGCCGGCGCGCCGCCTAGTCCTAGTTGACCTCGTCGCCGTCCTCCTAGGCGTGGGCGTCGATGAAGCCCCTGGGCGGCGAAGCGCTGTTGTGACTCGAGCGCACTGGGGACTCCCGCCATGGCGATCACTGGGCCTCTTCCCAGGCCGACCGCAGGTCCGGAGGGCTGGTCGGCCTGTGTAGGCTAGCCAGCCGCACCGCCTCCTCCTCCCGCCGCAGCTCCGCCTCCTGCTTGAGGCGGATGTGGCGCTCCTCCTCCGTCTGGCGCCTGGCCTCCTCCTCCGTCTGGCGCCTGGCCTCCTCCTGCCGGCGCGCCATGGCCAACAACGCCCAGGCCTTGGCGTCCTCGATCGCCCGCCTGGCCTCCTCCTCCAGTCGCGAGATGCGGCCACTTGGCGGCCTCCTCAAGTTCATGGACCTCGAGGGACGCCGCCAGAGCGGCGTAGAGCTCGGGGTCGTCGTCCTCGTCGAGCTTCGGCACTGGCGCGGGTTGCGCGACTGCCGCGGCCACTTGGCCCGTGTCCTGGATGTAAAGCCCGCTGTGGTGGCGGGCAGCCCTCCTCATTGGCGCGATCCGTCGGCTGCTGCCGGCCTGGTCGCCGTTCGCGCCGGGAGCGAAAGGTCGCTTCGGGGCCATGGCGACGGATAGGAGTGTGCGTGGGGAGTGGGAGTCGGGAAGTGGACTGGATAGGGACAGTCCCCTCCCAATCCACATTTAATAAGACGTGCCCCGCCCATCGACAGTTGGGCCCAGGGAGGCGAGCAGGCGGATACAGGAGGACGCCGCATGCCATCCGTGGCCACGCAAACCTGGCCCAAATCTCTGGGCCATGTTTGGATCGTCCCAGACACCATGGCCATTCACTTTTGGAATGCGTCACGGTGTTGAGCCGCGATTTTGTCCGACGGGACCCGTCTGAACACGCAGGATGGATCGCCGCCTTGGAGATGACCTAAGTTTCTTTCACTACGGCCTCGAAGGCACGGATACACTGTAGATTTCCCGGTTCGGTAACTGCGTGGTTTTCTTCTTCTCTCTCTTTCATAGAAAGATGCGTGCACAAGATATTGCTTCCTTGTAGGTCTTGTTTGGGACCACCAAACTCTAAATCATCTTTACTTTAAAAAAGTATATTAGGTACTTAGAGTATTAAGCAAGTTTAATACCCGTTTATTCCTACTTTTTACTAAATATTATAATATTTTTTTCAAACTCCGATACTCTACCCAACCATTGAATTGAGGATAGGGTTTTGTGAAGATTAGGTGGCCCTAGAGGTTTCACCCAAAACTTTCGAGTATTAGAACATCTCTAGCAGATACCTCATCTGGCCTGAACCCGGATAATAACCGCTAGTATGAGGTACCAGGCGTAGATCATGCCCCGTACAGACAGGAAAAACCGGGGCCAAACTCTTTCTTTTAATCATATATATATTAAGCCAGCAAGCCGCCTCATTAAAAACCTTCCAACCCCCTTAGGTACCCTGGAAGGAAAAGAGTGCGTCTGGTACTTGCTGCTCCACCAACACAAAGGATTACATTGTGAAAATGTTTACATCGTTTGCTAACTCAGCCCCTATATAATCTGGTGGTACATCAATCCAAACGACAGATTGATACCCACTGGCATTAGCAGCTAACCTATGAGCAACATGGTTATTCTCTCTCAGGCAAAAACTAAAACACACCTTAGTAAAACCCTAGCTAGAAAAGCACACTCCTCGAAGATCGCTGCTGCCGCACCCGCTGAATTACCATTGTCTTTCATAGTATCAATCACCTCTAAGCAATCACTCTCCACCTCAAGCTTGGTACACCCAATCTGGCCCGCCAAGATCAAACCATCCCGGACCGTTCTTGTCTCCGCTGTAGTAGCATCACTTACATGTTCGATACCACAGCTACTATCGTCTATAAACAGCCCTTTCTCATCCCTAATCACTGCCCCTGTAGCACCAGAATAAGAATCCTGAGAGAAAGCCGCATCAACGTTTAATTTCACGTAGTCCTCCTTTAGCTTCTCCCACCTGAGGCATCGATCTCTTACATTCTTCTTCAAAGCACACCAGTAGTTAAGCGTAATGGTCGTTATTGCCTGCGCCGATCTAGCAGGCTTCTGAATTTTTTCATCATGAGCCATTTTTCTTCTCTCCCACCAAATGTACCAGCAGGCTATAGTAATTATCTCCTTCATCCCAAGTTCTGGAATCTGTGGCGAATTCCTATCTGGTTGTCTTAGCATGGCCTCAAAAGCTCCAGATCCCGCTCGATCTTCGTTATAGGCTTCCAGGATAACATTTGCTATGCCCAAATTTTCCCAAATCTCAGAGGCCCTTGGACACTTAAAAAACAGATGTTGAGTATCCTCACAGTGCACCAAGCAAACCGGGCAAACACTACTGATAATTATGTGTCTATTAGCCAAAGTTGCTTTACACGGAATTCTGGGGCCAAACTCTTTTTTGCAGCAATACCCAATTGCGAATGCACGCGTGATGCTTATGCATCACGCCGATTAAAGCATCACGGCGGATTTTGGGTCTAGCTATTCAGTTAGGGCATCTCCAACCGAGCGATCCATCTCGCGCCCGTGCGTCCGGATGGATTGAAACGGACAAAATCGCGGCTCAGCGCGCGGACCCATCCCTAAAACGGATGGCCGCTGCGTTCGGGACGGCCCAAATCTGGGATGAGTTTGCATGGCCACGGACGGCGAAGGCTGGTCGATCGCGTCCTCCCCTTGTCCGCTCCTGGCCCGCCTGTCTCAAAACAATTCCCTCGCACACATCTCCCGCCGCCCCGACCGGCGATTTGGGAGCGGCGTCGACACCGGCCACCGTCGCAGACGCCGGCGGCGGGCGGGCTAGTCGCCGCGGCGGGCCGGTCGGGCGGAGACGCATCGCCGTGTCTCACCGTCGCGAGACCTCCCGCCGTTCGCTCTGCGCCGTTGCGCGGTGAGTCCTGGCACCGTGCCATTGCACCTGGAAGCCTCCTCCGTGTGTGGATGATGGGCGATCTAAAATGTGTCCCTTTTCAGATCATGGTGGACATCGACGACGAGTACTTCTTCAAGAACTTCATCGACACGTCGTCAGACGAGGAGTCCGACGACAAATTTTTCACGGAGGCTGCCCTGATCATCCACGAGCACATCGTCTCGCAGATCCCCGTGTACCGGGGTCCTTGCCGAGGCGTGCGGCCGCCTTGGACCGCAAAAGAGAACGTGGCCACGACCAGCTCTACAACGACTACTTCCAACCCAAGCTATTGTTCCCGCCGGTCTTGTTTCGCCGTCGTTTTCGGATGTCCAGACCGTTATTCCGCCGGATAATGGATGGCGTCAAGCGCTACGACGACTACTTCTGCGCGAAAGTGGATGCAATTGGCAAGGTAGGCCTCTCTTCTTACCAGAAATGCACGGCAGCGATTAGGATGGTCGCATATGGTGTTGCCGGTGATTTCGTAGATGAGTACACGCGCATGAGTGAGTCAACCGGCTTGGAAGCGATGTACAGGTTCTGCAGAGCAGTGATCGTTTCGTTCGGAGAACAATACCTACGGCAACCTAATGCAGAGGACACTCGTCGTTGTCAATCAACGCTTGGGGTTTCTGGGATGCTTGCCAGCATAGACTGCATGCACTGGGAGTGGAAGAACTGCCCCTTTGGTTGGCAGGGGCATACAGCGGCCATTCTGAGGGGTGCACAGTCATTCTTGAAGCTGCAGCGCTCTCCGGTGTTTGATAGGCTAGCGTACGGTCAGTCCCCTGATGTGGATTTTGAGATCAATGGCCACCACTACACCAAGGGGTACTACCTTGCTGATGGTATCTACCCACCTTAGGCTACACTCGTGAAGACAATCTGAAAACCCAACTCAGAGCAGGAGGCAAGGTTTGCCAAAGAGCAGGAGGCAGCCCGGAAAGATGTCGAGCGGGCGTTTGGCATCCTCCAAACTCGTTGGGCTATCGTCAGACACAGCCTGGGATGTGCAAACTCTGTGGGAGGTGATTTAATCATGCATAACATGATTGTTGAGGTAGAGCGGGATGATTCACTCTTTGATAATGAGTGGGATGGCCAGGGAGAGTTGGTTACTCCTCAAGGTGGTCCGGCATCATTCCAGGACATTTTTCATGCGCACCATGAAAATTCGAGATCTAGCTGTACACAACCAGCTTCGGGCTGATTTGGTCGAGCACATGTGGCAGCATGTAGCAACAATGCTGCAAACAACAATGATGAAGGAAATCCGGAAGCCTAGAGCATTTGTATTTTTTTTCATTTTATTTGAATATTACTTTATTCTTGATTACGTGGACAATGTAATGTGTAATACATTTTGAGCATTTGAACTATTTTATATATTTTTTCTATAATTTATTTTACGTTTTTCTAGTGAATTTACAAGAAAAACAAGTCCATACGGCGCCGCGACTCAAATCTGCCGTTTGGGCGCAGCGCGCGACCCAAACGGACGCGGGGCTCCGTCCACGCGTCCGCTCAGCCACCCAAACGGCCCAAAACGGACGGTCCAGCGCGTCCGTTTGGGTCGCTCGGTTGGAGATGCCCTAAGCTGCATTGTGGGCATGAGGGAAATTTCATGCAATTGGTTTCCTTCCATGACTATAGCCAGCCAATTTTCAGCAAACCTTGGACAAATTCAGGCGAATCTACCACTAACCCTACAAAAACTCTAGTACCAAATAAAGTCGTAAGGATGACAATGCATCTAAAAAAAATAAACGGAGATGGCAATGGGTTATGCGTACTATGTATAATATCTATACGGTCAGTGTATGCAAACTTTTATCCATACTCATAGCTACCTCAACCCCACTAACAGGTAGTTGAGCTGTAAAATCACAAACTCATATTATAACTTATAAGTTAATAAAAGTTACATACACGCAAGTACAAGGGTTCTTCCTAAGTATTTTGGGTAGTAGACACATGTTCTACCTAAGTAAAAGTGCCATCCTTACTCCCTTTAATACAATTGCACATACCTCTTTGCAAGTGAACATAGTGTCACGTATCCAAAATCAAAAGAAGATTTGGGCCATAAAAGGTGATAAGAAATCACCTTCGAGATACTGGGAAAACATTTGTCTATTTGCAGTGGCAAAATATTAAGCAACCTATACGAGAATAGGAGGACAAAACCAAGAGAAAAATTGCAGATAAGCGAGGAAATTTTGCCTCACGGTCCATTTAATCAATTATAGTTGGACTACAAATTACAGCTCAATCCACGCTACATGTATACATGGGTCAGACTATTGTCTCCACCTCAAAGCACTGCCTACCGCAGCACTTCTACGGACTGGCAGACCAGCACCACTTCTACAGAAAGGCAGACCGTCTGAAATGCAAAACAAAAAAATATTTATCACCTGATTCACTTCATTCTTTCCTCATTTTTTGACTGCCAAAACATGTGCTGTTGGGTCTGGCAACTTGGTACATAGGAAACGTGCCCAAACAATGTAATCATGGCTTCTGGTAGATGGTTGTTGGGTCTGGCAACTTGGTAGAGCTCCCTTGTTCAGTCTTGATATTTCCTGGCTCGTCGACAGCCATAGCATCGACCGGCTGTAGGCAACAAACACCACAGGCAACAAGGCATATTTGGTTAGATCGACCTAGCCATGGCAACTGGTACCTTACGACACTGTACACTTGAGATCTTACAGGAAAGTTCACAAATAGAAAGGAAGGTGGACTTACAGGAACTTGCTTGGAGGGACCGACGTCTTCTGTCTTGGGTTCTTGTCCTCTATGTTCAACTGTTGCTCTGATAGCATCCTGCAGTTGAAGAAAGAGCACATTTAGCACAAACACATACAATAAAATTGTGGGGCATAACTTGAGCAAAAGAAACTCTTTGACACACTTAAATTTTTCGTAGGCCATAAAAAGAGCAAACTACAGTCAGTGGAAAAAATTGCAATGCATCAACAATTAGCAAAAACATTCCGAACACCATGTCTACTTGAACTTCCACATCATGATAATTTGCATGGCGGAAAAGCAATTTTCAATGTAAGATTCATAAAAAAAATACCAGGTCTGCACCAAGAGGTATGCAGTACAACGAAAAGGAAATGTCAGTGTGCCCTATACAGATGTGATTAGGTACCTGATCTTTGGTCTCAGTTCCAGTAAATTCTCTCTTAACTCTTGTACCTTGAATACTTCTCCTATAACGCAAAATTGACACAATGGCGAGCACACGGTCAGAACTAAAGGAATAATGACACAGAAATAAACAGCACCCATCAGAAGAATAAAATACCTTCCCGAGTCTTCCAAAGGTGGGTGGTGGTAATCCAAGTCCATATCAGAATCAGGGTCATCGTGCCTTTCATCCATATCCTCTTCATCTTCATCCGCCTGCATAACAAATACACATGCAAAGTAACCAGAATACAATCAGTTCCTGTCTTAACTTGCAAGGCAGGACCAGGAATATAGGTGCTAAGGAACAAAAATCCAACAATGGAGGTGAATATCTGGTCTCTGATACCAATCACATTAGGAAAGATTGAGACACCGTTCATCCAGAAGATGTGACAAGGGCACCAAAAAGGTCAAACAAACTAAAAATATATTACTTCCACTGCTTGGAAATAAATGACATTCTAATTCTATACATTAGCACGGTCTCCAACATATATATTCTTGACTCTTCTTCTGTATATGCTAGCAAAGAAATACTAGAAAGTGTACAAATTCAATATTATTCTTTCTTTGCAGGGGAAAAGGGATTGTATTAATTAAATAAGAGTTTCGTTATAATCCCTAGTGATATGACTCATCAGAACATCAGCCGCACCCATCCACACAGCAGTTCTATTTTGCAACATACCAAACCATTAAATATTATTCTTGACAAAGCAACTTGTAATATTTTCACCATACCAGCCTTTCTTCAAAATTAGCACGAGGGGAAATATGCAGCTGAGCATATTCAAAATCATTTGATATAAAATAGTTGGACTGTCACTCAGCTCAAAGTTCAACAATAATTTAGTTTAACATAAGGTTAGACTATGCACAGACAGTTCAAGCACTGAAATTTGGGGGCACAATTACGTACTATACTAGAAATATAAATGAGGACATGTTGTAACAAATATCATCCTCTAAACCAATTAACGAAGACCAGGATATGCGAACACATCAAATGAAATGTACATGGAACAAAGAGTGAAGATTAATAAACTCAAAAGAACAAGAAACCAAGAAAAAAGGCAATGCACATGAAAAAACAAACAAAGATGACAACACACATTTTAAAACTATAGTGACATGCATAGCAAACATATGGAATCAAGAAAACAAGAGGTCATAGCATTGAAGAATAATCCCCCTTGTATCCCATAGTCTCATTATATAAAGCAAGAATGTATTAGCAATATCGTAACAAATAGGAAATTAAGTGTAGAAATTCATATGTTCTTGAAAATAAATAAGACATGATATTCCCAGCTTCCCATTATCTTTCCGGCCTTCAAGATTTTGTCAAGTTGAAACTAACAAATATAGTATCACACTATCACTCAATTCTAGCTACTTTTTCTTAATTTAAATTTTGTATTTAGAAGAATTTACATAATTATTACATCTTGTAGGCACCATGCCTCTTGCTGCTTACGAAAGAACAAACAAGATGGTCAGAAAGTTTTCAGTGCCTAGTGCCTACAGCAGAAACTCTTCCCCCTCTTATTATATTTAATACAATAACAACATCAAAGCATTTTTCCCAAGCAAGCTAGGGTAGGCTTTATCATATTTAATACAGATTAAAGAAAAAGGGACACATAAGTTAAATTTCGGTTTACAATGGAAGCACAGCTGCTCACCTCAGGTAACTCTGTATCTGGAGGTCGCTCTTGAAATTGGACGCTAGGGGCATGTCGGAGTTTTGAAAGATTGTCAAGAAGTTTGCTTCTTATATCATCCAGCTGGTGCTGTGAATTTTTGTTCTCCATGTTACTTGGTGCTACATGTAGAGTGTAATCTGGCCCAAAGTATTCATAATAGTCATTGATAGGCATCTTATCCTCGAGCTCTTGGCCAAGTGCAACTCCTGTCTGCTCGAAGATTAAAAAAATCCAGATGAAATAAACAGATGGCACCAAAATGGAAAGCAATGAACACATGTATTTCCGACCGGTGAACTTAATAGCATTAGCGCATCAAAGGAGGATATGTTTTTTTTCTATCATACCTCATAACACCAACATCGTGCAACATTTCTTATGGTATATCCACCACCGCCAAGAAGCAACAACGGAACGTTGAAAGACCTCATGTACTTGACGCATTCTGCATGACCTCTGATCGAAAGATTGAAGCAGCCCAACCTATCTCCAGATAACGAATCGGCGCCACACTGAAGGACGACTGCACCAGGGCGGTAAACCTCCATAACTTTGGCCATTATAGGCTTAAAGAGGGACTGGTAGCTCTCGTCATCGATCCCATCGTCCAGAGGGACGTTAAGGGAGTAATACTTCCCCTTTGCGTGCCCAATATCACGGACATCCCCTGTGCCAGGGAAATAGTCCCCAAACTTGTGGAATGAGACTGTCATAACCCTGTCGGTTGTGTAGAATGCCTCCTCAACCCCGTCACCGTGGTGGATGTCGATGTCGACATATAGAACTCGCTGTAAATATCATGACAGCATATATTATTATTAGCACAACAAAAGAACTTGGTGTAAAGGGAAGAAATATGTGGCTGGTTTCGAAATGTCGTGTAGTAAAAAGGGAACCAATAAATCAAGGGCATGGATCCATTTCTCCGTTTTGGGGTGTTTCGGATAGGAAGTAGCAAACAATTTGGTGCATATGACATAGAGGACTCTAAATACAGAAGTAACAGGATAGAAGCATATGCGAGGTGTTCACCCATTTCCCCCTATCATCTGTCCAGATTAAATCGGGGATAGAAAGTCTTTGGTCGAGATTAAAGGGGAACAACCTGGTGTGTTTTGAGTAGCTCGAGTATGGCAAGTACGATGTCGTTGACGTAGCAGAAGCCCGATGCCTCGCACTTCTTGGCGTGGTGCAGTCCCCCCGACCAGTTGATAGCGATGTCGTGGCCGTGGTTGAGCTTGACGGCGCCGCCGACGGATCCCCCCGCGTAGGTCTGGCAGAAGCTGTAGAGCCCGTCGAAGACCGGGCAGTCCTCGCCGACGTTGAATCGCTTGAGGGCCCGGATCTGGTCCTGCTGCGTCTCGGGCGTGACGGAGCGGAGGAAGGCGATGTAGTCGTCGGCGTGGAAGCGGCAGAGGTCGCGGTCGCGCGCGGGCTGCGGCTTGAAGACCTGCATCTGGTCGAGCAGGCCGTACTGGCCGAGCAGGGAGTGCGTCATCCGGATGCGGTGCGGCTTCATGGGGTGCCCCTGCCCGTAGTAGTAGTTGCCCACCTCCGCGTCGTAGAAGTAGCAGACGCGCCGCTTCTGCCCGTCGGGGCCCACCGACGGCAGCGAGTTGCCGCCGGCGCCGGACGAGGAGAGGTCCATGGCGCGACGGCGACGGCGACGGGGGCGGTGGGGTTTTCAGGGGTGGATTGGTTTTGTGAGTTTGGGTGTGTTGGAGGAGCCTGAGGAGGAGGGGGGTTCTAGGTCACGCGCAGAAAAATGAAATACAGGAGAGAAAATTAGGGGCGAGCAGCAGAGGGAGGTGAATCGTGGAACGGACTAGAGATCGATGCAACCAGAGTGCCGCACCGGCAGACCGTGGCATACCGCATACCATCTTTCGGGGCATAAACGATTTAGGGCTCAGATTGATAGGGAATCTGATAGGAGGAGATGTATGTGGATTAATTATAATTGTAGTTATGTCGATTAATCAATAAAGCTCTGATTTCGTAAGAAGGAAGGATTGAACGCGATAGACGCAATCACACAATACACGATGGAAGTCGTGAGAGCATCGAAAACAAGATATTGGATTGTCTTAGATTGTTTTTTTTTAGGTTATAGGTTGTCGTACTGTCATCTGATTAATTAATTAGATAGGAAAAAGATTGTTATGTGGTGCCTTCACTTAATTTACTGCCATTAAGTTAACTTATATTTCTACCGAGATATCGTATGAAAATGTTGATTTTGAGAGGTATCTTAGTCTTCCAAATGAATTTCTTGCAGTACATGGATCCTAAATCATATAAAAATGTTAATATGTCACGTATTCATCATATTTGAGTACAATAATTAAAAGAAAATTGTGCCTCGTTAATGTAAGTTCCCCCGAAAAGTATATGGCTTGTTCTTCAAAGTTACATTCATCAGTTGATGCATTAGATGTAGCCACGAAGTTCACTTATCTCTAGTGAAGGTACGCCTAAAGTTGATGTTGAGTGGAGGAGGGCATCCGGAGGTCCACCCATCCCCACCCCCTGCGTAGTTAGCCCACTAGTCATGGCACCAATGTGGAGGTCTTCTAACTCCGAGGCAGCGTGCTCCCATTGCTCCACTATAAGTGGTGATGTCCTCGGTGGTGGTGCGGTAGGTCGTGCTCGGCAGCGGTATGGATGTGGTGGGGAAGGATCGCGGAGAAGCCTAGGACCTGGTCGCGTTTTTACTTTTTGGTCTGGTGTCTATTGTGAAAAACTCAAGGTCATGTTGTATTTCTTTTTTCTTCTGAGCCCTTTTTGTAAAAGTAACTCCACCGATGATAATATAAAGCAGCATTGGGGTCCTTCCAGTCCCCTTCCCCATTCAAAAGAAAAACACACACGCCCGTCTCTGTGTTGCTCCACATACCGGACAAACCGGCGACGGTCACTTCCGACAATCATGTCCGCAAGGTGTTCGATGGAAGGCTCGCTAGGTAAATTTCCTCACTATTTTTTCTCGATTCTTCTTTCGTGTGTGGCTGTTTGTGTTGACGATATGCGTGAATGTAAATTGAGCAGATGAGTTTTTTTGCATGTTTTTTCGATGATTCATCAACGAGGAGTGGGATGAAGAAGAGGATGTAGCGGTGTTCTTGTTGCTTGAGATGGGTGTGAAAGATCGAGATGTCGCCTAGAGGGGGGTGAATAGGCAATTAAAAACTCTTACGGATTTGTCTTGTATGAATGCGGAATTAAACTATCGTTTAGTTTACAAGCACAAACCCTAGATATGCTAAGCTCAACTAAGTGTAACAATAACAACTAGAGCTAAGCAAGATAGGCACAAGATATATGTAGCACAAGTGATAGCAAGATATATGTACTTCAAGCACGATGGCTATCACAAGGAAAGAGAGCTCGGGTATAGAAATAACCGAGGCACGCGGAGACGAGGATGTATTCCCGTGTTCCCTTCCTTTGCAAGAAGGTACGTCAAAGATCGAGATGTCGCCTAGAGGGGGGGTGAATAGGCAATTACAAACTCTTGCGGATTTGTCTTGTAAGAATGTGGAATTAAACTAATGTTTAGTTTACAAGCGCAAACCCTAAATATGCTAAACTCAACTAAGTGTAACAATGGCAACTAGAGCTAAGCAAGATAGGCACAAGATATATGTAGTACAAGTGATAGCAAGATATATGTACTTCAAGCACGATGGCTATCACAAGGAAAGAGAGCTCGGGTATAGAAATAACCGAGGCACGCGGAGACGAGGATGTATTCCCATGTTCCCTTGCTTTGCAACAAGGTACGTCACGTTTGGAGGAGTGGAGGTCCCACGAAGGATTCCCCGCGCCACGAAGGCTCACCCTATTCTCCGAACCACACCCACGAAGGATAATGGCCCTTTCCTTATGGTTAGCTTTTCCTCCGCTCCGGAGATGGCAAGCTCCACAACCACTTCACAAGCTCCACGAAGGAGAAGCCCGGGCCTCTTCACAATCTTCTTGAAGAGATCACCGGAGCACCAACCGCCAAGCCAACTAGGAGGTTTCCCTCCAAGAGTAACAAGCTCACGGTCTCTCACTCGAACAAATCGTGGTGGAGAGCTCAACACTATGCAATGATGCAAAGCAAGAACACCGGAGGTGTTCAAGTCCTTCACACTCAAATCTCACCAAAGCAACGAATGCTAGGATGAGATTGGAGAGGAAGAACAAGGAAAGTCAACCAAAGACTTCAAGATCTAGATCCCAAGAGATTCCCTCACTTAGAGAAGAAATGGATTGGTGGAAGTGTAGATCTAGATCCCCTCTCTCAAATCCTCAAATATGAGCAAGAATGGTTGGAGGAATCAAGGGGGAGAGCAAGTTCTTCAAATAGCAACAATGGAGGTGAGAGAATAAGAAGAACTCCTTGTCTCAAGGTAGGAGAAAGGTATTTATAGTGGGGGAAGAAGAAATAACCGTTGGGGAAGAAACGGGGTGAAAAACTCTTAAAAATCGGACTGAAAAAGTGCCCAGCCAAGCCGGCTGACCGGCCTGGGCGCTGAGGAGCCCGGTCGGCAGCCTGGTTCGACCGGCCCAGCAACCGGGCGGCAGCAGATCGCACGCTGGGCGGCAGGAAGGCTCAGGCCGCGCGGGGCGCGCAAGGCCGCGTGATGGGCCGAAGGCGGAGAGGCGGCCCGGTCAGGCTTCCGGTCGGACCGGGGAGACTGCTGGGCTTGGCCGGCGCGTGGGCCGGATGGCGCCCGGTCCGGTTGGCGCCCGGTGCGGACCGGGTGGGCCGGCGGACCGCCCGGCTGCTTTTTCTTTTTCCTTTTTCTTCTTTTCTCCTTTTTCTTTAATAACTAATGCTCCCGAATTCCGATTCGAGTGAAACCAATTTTGTTTGGAAGATAACAACAAATGCTATCAAATAGAAAGTGAAAACACACAAGTCTGTAGGAGGGGATTTTATCATGAATAGAAAAGGTAGAACCTTATATCATGAATAACCGGTAAAATCGCCCAACCTCGAAAACGCAATAGAAGATGCATGCGAACTCTGTTTTCGATGAACTTGGGCTTGTTGTAAAGCTAGCAACAAGCTCAAGAACCTCACATAGAGAAACACCAAGAAGCAATAAGGATATGCAAAGTATGCAAAGGATTGAGCTCTCTAAGACGATGTGATCAAGTTACTCAACCGAAAGCCCCTCTTAATAGTGCGGCTATCTATCCTATAATCCGGTCTCCCAACATCCACCTTGAGACCGGTAAAAGGAAAACCTAGCAAGGCCATACCTTTGCCTTGTGCATCCCGCTTGATCTTGATGATAACTCTTCAAGCTTCCCTCAAGCTGGAATGCCTCACTTGACCAATGTTGCTTCGTGAAGACTCACAAATGCTCCCCCATACACTATGATGGGAAAGCTCCATTGATGCACATCTTCACTAGTCCATTATCACCAAATGGATGGCAAGCTTCAAGCATGTGATTCACTTGAGATGCTCATCTTGAACTTGCCCAACTCAACCTTGTATCTTCTCATACTCACATAAGATAGAGCATGGCTAATATTGAGTTCCATAAGAACTCCATCTTCGTTTCTTCTTCTTGATCATATCACATATATATCTTCATACCGATGATCTTGATGCCAATACACAAGGTATATCTTTATCTTCATGCCATCCATACTTGAATCCAACACATGTAGTACAAGTAGTACCTATGGAATATTCCTTCATATAAACTCAATGAAAACATTAGTCCATAGGGGTTGTCATTAATTACCAAAACCACACATAGGGGCAATGTACCGTTACAGTCACGTTTGGAGGAGTGGAGGTCCCACGAAGGATTCCCCGCGCCACGAAGGCTCACCCTATTCTCCGAACCACACCCACGAAGGATAATGGCCCTTTCCTTATGGTTAGCTTTTCCTCCGCTCCGGAGATGGCAAGCTCCACAACCACTTCACAAGCTCCACGAAGGAGAAGCCCGGGCCTCTTCACAATCTTCTTGAAAAGATCACCGGAGCACCAACCGCCAAGCCAACTAGGAGGTTTCCCTCCAAGAGTAACAAGCTCACGGTCTCTCACTCGAACTAATCGTGGTGGAGAGCTCAACACTATGCAATGATGCAAAGCAAGAACACTAGAGGTGTTCAAGTCCTTCACACTCAAATCCCACCCAAACAACAAATGCTAGGATGAGATTGGAGAGGAAGAACAATGGGGAAAGTCAACAAAAGACTCCAAGATCTAGATCAAAAGAGTTCCCCTCACTTAGAGGAGAAATGGATTGGTGGAAGTGTAGATCTAGATCTCCTCTCTTAGATCCATCAAGAATGAGCAAGAATCATGGGGGGAGACAAGAGAGAGAGAGCAAGTTCTTCAAAGGCAACAATGGAGGTGAGAGAATAGAAGAACTGACTCAGCTCAAGGTGGAAGAAGGGCTATTTATAGCCCAAGAGCAAATATAACCGTTGGGGAAACGTTGGGCTAAGTCAACCGTCGAGGAGCCCGGTCAACCGGACCACAGACCGGCCCGCCCGATGCAGGGGCTGGTCGGACCGGACCAGGGACCGGAGTCACTTTGCGTCGTCCGGAGCTCCTCCGGTTGGCGCCGTTGGGACGGTCGACCGACACGCCGGACCCGCCGTGTAGGCCTGATGCGCGTAGATGTACACGTCCGTTGGGAACCCCAAGAGGAAGGTATGGCAAGTTTTCCCTCAGAAAGAAACCAAGGTTTAATCGAACCAGAGGAGCCAAGAAGCACGTTGAAGGTTGATGGTGGCGAAATGTGATGCGGCGCAACAACAGGGATTCCGGCGCCAACGTGGAACCTGCACAACACAACCCAAGTACTTTGCCCCAACGAAACAGTGAGGTTGTCAATCTCACCGGCTTGCGAACAAAGGATTAACCGTATTGTGTGGAAGATGATTGTTTGCAAGAAAACAAGTAAAACAAGTATTGCAGTAGATTGTATGCGATCTAAAGAATAGGACCGGGGTCCACAGTTCACTAGAGGTGTCTCTCCCATAAGATAAAAGCATGTTGGGTGAACAAATTACGGTCGGGCAATTGACAAATAGAGAAAGGCATAACAATGCATATACATGATATGATAAATATAGTGAGATTTAATCCGGGCATTACGACAAAGTACATAGACCGCCATCCAACTGCATCTATGCCTAAAAAGTCCACCTTCAGTTATCATCCGAACCCCATTCAGTATTAAGTTGCAAAGCAACAGATAATTGCATTAAGTATGGTGCGTAATGTAATCGACAACTACATCCTTAGACATAGAATCAATGTTTTATCCCTAGTGGCAACAACACATCACAACCTTAGAACTTTCTGTCACTGTCCCAGGTATCAATGAAGGCATGAACCCACTATCGAGCATAAATACTCCCTCTTGGAGTTAAGAGCAAAAACTTGGCCAGAGCCTCTACTAATAACGGAGAGCATGCAAGATCATAAACAACACATAAACAATAGATTGATAATCACCATAACATAGTATTCTCTATCCATCGGATCCCGACAAACACAACATATAGTATTACGATAGATGATCTTGATCATGTTAGGCAGCTCACAAGATCCAACAATGAAGCACATAAGGAGAAGACGACCATCTAGCTACTGCTATGGACCCATAGTCCAGGGGTGAACTACTCACTCATCACTCCGGAGGCGATCATGGCGATGAAGAGTCCTCCGGGAGATGATTCCCCTCTCCGACAGGTGCCGGAGGCGATCTCCTGAATCCCCGAGATGGGATTCGCGGCGGCGGCTCTGGAAGGTTTTCCGTATCGTGGCTCTCGGTATTGGGGTTTTCGCGACGGAGGCTATAAGTAGGCGAAAGGGCAACGTGGGGGGCCACACGAGGGCCCCACACCACAGGTCGGCGCGGCCAAGGCATGGGCCGCGCCGCCCTATGGTGGTGGCCCCTCGTGGCCCCACTTCGACTCCTATTCGGTCTTCTGGAAGCTTCGTGGCAAAATAGGATCCTGGGCGTTGATTTCGTCCAATTCCGAGAATATTTCGTTACTAGGATTTCTGAAACCAAAAACAGAAAAACAAAGAATGTCTCTTCGGCATCTTGTTAATAGGTTAGTTCAAGAAAATGCGTAAATACGACATATAATGTGCATAAAACATGTAGGTATCATCAATAAAGTAGCATGGAACATAAGAAATTATCGATACGTTGGAGACGTATCAGCATCCCCAAGCTTAGTTCTGTCGTCCCGAGCAGGTAAAACGATAACAAAGATAATTTCTGAAGTGACATGCCATCATAATCTTGATCATACTATTTGTAAACATATGTAATGAATGCAGCGATCAAAACAATGGTAATGACATGAGTAAACAACTGAATCATAAAGCAAAGACTTTTCATGAATAGTACTTCAAGACAAGCATCAATAAGTCTTGCATAAGAGTTAACTCATAAAGCAATAAATCAAAGTAAAGATATTGAAGCAACACAAAGGAAGATTAAGTTTCAGCGGTTGCTTTCAACTTATAACATGTATATCTCATGGATATTGTCAACATAAAGTAATATAACAAGTGCAATATGCAAGTATGTAGGAATCAATGCACAGTTCACACAAGTGTTTGCTTCTTAAGGTGGAGGAGATAGGTAACCTGACTCAACAATAAAAGTAAAAGAAAGGCCCTTCAAAGAGGAAAGCATCGATTGCTGTATTTGTGCTAGAGCTTTGATTTTGAAAACATGAAACAATTTTGTCAACGGTAGTAATAAAGCATATGAGTTATGTAAATTATATCTTACAAGTTGCAAGCCTCATGCATAGTATACTAATAGTGCCCGCACCTTGTCCTACTTAGCTTGGACTATCGGATCTTTGCAATGCCATGTTTCAACCAAGTGTCACAAAGGGGTACCTCCATGCCGCCTGTACAAAGGTCTAAGGAGAAAGCTCGCATTTTGGATTTCTCGCTTTTGATTATTCTCAACTTAGACATCCATACCGGGACAACATGAACAACAGATAATGGACTCCTCTTAAATGCATAAGCATGTAGCAATAATTATTATTCTCATATGAGATTGAGGATATATGTCCAAACTGAAACTTCCACCATGATTCATGGCTTTAGTTAGCGGCCCAATGTTCTTCTCTAACAATATGCATGCTCCAACCATTAAGGTGGTAGATCCTTCAGACAAGACGGACATGCATAGCAACTCACATGATATTCAATAAAGAGTAATTGATGGCGTTCCCCAGAAGCATGGTTATCGCACAACAAGCAACTTAATAAGAGATAAAGTGCATAAGTACATATTCAATACTACGATAGTTTTTAAGGCTATTTTGTCCCATGAGCTATATATTGCAAAGGCGAATGATGGAATTTTAAAGGTAGCACTTGATGACCCACAAGTATAGGGGGTGTATCGTAGTATCTTCGATAAGTAAGAATGTCGATCCCAACGAGGAGCAGAAGGTGTTGGCAAGCAGTTTCGATGAAGGATTCACTGTAAATGCTCACAGACAAGTATTCAGGGGGTTTTGATATTGCAGATAAATAAAGTACAAGTAAATAAAATGCGAGAGAAATAATTGCAGCGAGTGGCCCAATCCTTTTTAGCACAAAGGACAAGCCGGTTTGTTTACTTATAATGACCAAACGTTCCTGAGGACACACGGGGATTTTAGTCTAGTGCTTTCGCTTCATGTGGTTTAATAATCTTCATTGTTTTGATAAGTGTTGTGTGGGTGAACCTATGCTAATGCACCGCCCTTTCTAGGACTAATACATACTTGTGATTATACCCCTTGCAAGCATCCGCAACTACAAGAAAGTAATTAAGATAAATCTAACCACAGCCTTAAACTCTGAGATCCTGCGATCCCTCCTGCATCGATATACTAACGGGGGCTTAGGTTTCTGTCACTCCGGCAACCCCGCAATTAGCAACCGAATACAAGATGCACTCCCCTAGGCCCATAAATGGTGAAGTGTCGTGTAGTCGACGTTCACACGACACCACTAGAAGAATGACACCACAACTTAAATATCATAACATTGAATATTACTCAACCATAATTCACTACTAGCATTTAGACTTCACCCATGTCCTCAAGAACTAAACGAACTACTCACGAGACATCATATGGAATACAATCAGAGGTGATATGATGATGAATAACAATCTGAACATAAACCTTGGTTCAATGGTTTCACTCAATAGCATCTACAACAAGTATAGAATAACACCGGGAGAGTTTCCCCTATCAAACAATCAAGATTTAACCCGAATTGCTACAGCGGTGACGAGGTGCAGCGGTGGTGATGGCGGTGTAGACGGTGGAGATGATGATGATGATGATGGAGATGATGTCCCGCTCGATGACGATGGCGATGGCGTCGATTTCCCCCTCCGGGAGGGAATTTCCCCGGCGGATTCCTGCCCGCCGGAGAGCTCTTTTCTCTCTGGTGTTCTCCGCCCCGCAGAGGCGGCTGTAACCCTTCGTGAGGTCCTCTCTGTGGCTTAGGTTTTCGGGACGAAGGAGTACGCGAAGAAAAGGAGGCGAAAGGGGTGGGGCCCCCAGCACAGGGTGGCGCGGCCAGGCCTTGGGCCGCGCCGCCCTGTGGTCTGGGCCCACAGTGGCTCCTCTCTGCTCCCCTTTTGGCTCCCTCCGTCATCTGGAAAAATAGGAATTTACGTGAAATTCCCTTCCACAGTTGATCTTCCGAAATATTGCGTTCTGACGGTGCTTTTTCCAGCAGAATCCTGGCTCCGGTGCTTGATCCTCCAATGATGATGAAACATGCAAAATAGATGAAATAACATAAGTATTGTGTCCCAATATGAAATATATCAATGAATAACAGCAAATTATGATACAAAATAGTGATGCAAATTGGACGTATCAACTCCCCCAAGCTTAGACCTCGCTTGTCCCCAAGCGAAACTGAGCTCGATAAACAAGACCACATGTTTATGGAGTGAAGAGTCGATAAATAAAATACGAACAAGAAGCATCATATTCATTCACACAAGACATTCTAGTAAACAACTTCCTCATATAACTCATCTTGAAATAAGTAAAGAGAAATCACAAGTAAAGGTGCATAAGAAATCATAATTGGTGATGGCAAACTTTGTTCTTGGTCAGAGAACTACTAACGGATTGTACTTCTAAGCAAAGCTTTCATATTAGATTTTATTGCTGAGCCTTCATATTTAAGCATGACAATCTCTTCATAATCATTGATAACTTCAAAGCCATATTCATTCAAATAAAATTGGTACTAAACAAGAAAGTATAAAAGACATGATTAACTGGATCACAGCATAAATGATTGGTTCACAACAACTCAATTGCTTGCTTGAGATAGAGGGAAATAGGTTTACTGACTCAACATAAAAGTAAAAGATAGGCCCTTCGCAGAGGGAAGCAGGGATTAAATCATGTGCTAGAGCTTTTCAAGTTTTGAAATCACATAAAGAGCATAAAAGTAAGATTTTGAGCGGTGTTTGTTGTTGTCAACGAATGGTAGCGGGTACTCTAACCCCCTTGCCAAACCTTCAAAGAGCGGCTCCCATGAGGGACGCATCTCTACCAGCAAGGTAGATCATCCCCCTTCTCTTTTGTTTACACATGCATTTTAGTTTTATTAAGGATGACACTCCCCCCAACCTTGGCTTTCTCAATCCATGGCTAACCGAATCCTCGGGTGCCTTCCAACATTCACATACCATGGAGGAGTGTCTATTGCAAAATTAAGTTGCTTACTGATGAATCAGAGCAAAACATGTCAAGAGAATTATTAATGAAGGCTATTAATTGAGGCTGGGAACCTCATTGCCAGCTCTTATTGCAAAATTATTGGATAAGCGGATGTGCCGCTAGTCCATTGGTGAAAGTCCGCCCAACAAGATTGAAAGATAAAACACCACATACTTCCTCATGAGCTATAAAACATTGACACAAATAAGGAGTAGTAGTTTGAATAATTTAAAGGTAGCACATGAAGTATTTACTTGGAATGGCAGAAAATACCATGTAGTAGGTAGGTATGGTGGACACAAATGGCATAGGTTTGGTCTAGGGTTATGGATGTATGAGAAGCATTCCCTCTCGATACAGGTCTTTGGCTAGCAAGGTTTGGTAGCAAGCATAAAGGTTGAGGGAAACAAACAAATATACATATGATAGAAACAATCATGCATCTTTCTCATAAGCACAAGCAATTTTAACTTTAGAATACTAAGCATAGAGATAATAGAGTAATGTATCTAAGTGTATTTCTCTCTTTTATTAAACATCAAGGTGTTGTTGCTATTGACCAATGCTAAGTTTGCCAAAACCAAATAGATTTACTTGATGCTCCCAAAGTGATATCAATACTCATGTCAAGAGTAATCATATAATGGAGATTGCAAACTAAAATAAGGTGTGCAAAAAGTAAATGATAAGACTTCTCATTAATATTCCATAACGATAACTCACACCAACGGATACATAGATAACTAACTAAGAGAGATACTTCCACATTGCATACTATTCCATATGATAACTTCCCTACTCATGATATGACACTACTTGATAGTAAAAGATAAAGGTGGTGATGTGATACCGCGGCACTCCCCCAAGCTTGGAACAAACCAAGGGGATGCCAATACCGATGATGAATTACTCCTTCGGTGATGATGGTGAATCTTTGTCGTCATCAGACTTCCATGGAAGAGGCCCTCCATCAACAAAAGACATCTTGGTCTCCGGAAACCTGAAACTAGCAGCATGACTTATGCGCTTAAACCTGTTTTCATACTCACAGTTTTGATTATGAACGTCATAGAGTTGAGCTTGGAGTTTGTTGGTGGTGTCGTGAAGTGAGAAGATATCGTCCCACAGCTTTGCAGTCTCCTTCTTGTGCCCATCAATGAGTTCAGACACAATCTTGTGAAAGATATCCACTTCACGCTCAGCCATCTTCTTGTAGTTGAAAACCTCTTGTTCCAGTTTCTCCATCCTGTCTTCCAAACTCCCTTCTCCCTTAGGACCCTGGACATCTTTGATCTGCAACTCTCCATCCACGAGCTGCAACTCTTTGGGGTGCATCTTCAGCTCGTTCATGTACGGGTTGACGACGTCCTCAAAGAAGCTGTCCTTCTGAGTTCCCGACGAAGACATGATGGATCTAGATCCGAAGCAGATCCTGGCAGAAAACAGCTCGAAACAAAACACGACGAGAAAACGATATTACGGACCTCCAGGGGTCCGGGGATTATATAGCAAATATTTTTACGACAAAAGAAGGTTCCAGATCGAACTAGAGTCAGAAAGGGGAAACGAGGCGGCCAGACCATAGGTCGGCGCGGGCCCAGGTCAGGCCGCGCCGGCCTATGGTGGCACCCCCTCGTGCGTCCTTTCCACTCCGTTTCGAACTCGTAATTTTTCATATTTTCTAAAAACAGCAGAAATAATGTTCGGAAAGGTAAACGCGGACTTTTTATTACCTATACTGTTACCTATTCAAAGTCCAGTTCTGGCGGACTGTCAATTTGTCCTTTGATGAAAGCCTCCGGTGTTTCCACTTGAATAATATCAACATCAACATTATAAGAATCGCCCGAGATATAATGCTTGAGTCTTTGTCCATTCACCACTTGTGTGGCATTGCCTTGGAGAGAGCTAATTTTAATTGCTCCTGAACGATACACCTCCTCAACAACATATGGTCCTTCCCACTTCGAGAGTAATTTCCCTGCAAAGAATCTGAGACGAGACCGATATAATAGAACTTGATCTCCAACATTAAATTCTCTTTTGATGATCCTTCTATCATGCCACTTCTTAACTTTTTCTTTAAAGAGTTTAGCATTTTCATAAGCTTCACTTCTCCATTCATCTAGAGAACTTAATTGCAGCAACCTCTTATTACCGGCTAATTTAGGATCTTTATTTAGTTCTCTAACAGCCCAATAAGCTTTGTGCTCTAGTTCTAAAGGTAAATGACAAGCTTTTCCATAAACCATTTTATAAGGTGACATTCCCATAGGATTTTTATAAGCAGTTCTATAAGCCCATAGTGCTTCTTTCAATTTGCTAGCCCAATTCCTCCTAGATTTATTAACAGTCTTTCCTAAGATAGCTTTAATCTCTCTATTTGATAATTCTACTTGACCACTAGTTTGAGGATGATAAGCAGAAGCAATTCTATGATTAATACCATACTTAGCAAGAGTTTTTCTAAAACCTCCATGAATAAAATGAGAACCTCCATCAGTCATAATATATCTAGGTACTCCAAATCTAGGAAATATAACATCTACAAGCATTTTTATAGAGGTCTCACCATCAGCACTCCTTGTAGGTATAGCTTCTACCCATTTAGTAACATAATCAACAGCGACAAGTATATGAGTGTTACCGTCTGAAGAAGGGAAAGGACCCATGAAGTCGAATCCCCAACAATCGAATGGTTCAATAACAAGAGTATAATTCATAGGCATTTCATTGCGTCTAGAGATATTACCAACTCTTTGACATTCATCACAAGATAAAATAAATTTCCTTGCATCTTTGAAGAGTGTTGGCCAATAAAAACCTGATTGTAGAACCTTTTGCGCGGTTCTATCTCCAGCGTGATGTCCTCCATAAACACTACCATGACATTTATTCAATATCTCCTGTTGTTCATATTCAGGAACACATCTTCGCATAATACCATCCACTCCTTCTTTATATAAGTGTGGGTCATCCCAAAAATAATGCCTTAAGTCATAAAAGAATTTCCTCCTTTGCTGAGCTGAAAAGGTTGGAGGCAAATACTTCGAAACAATAAAGTTAGCATAATCTGCATACCAAGGGCTCTCTCGCGAGCTCACCTTTATTACAGCCAATTGTTCATTTGGAAAACTATCATTAACAGGAACAGGATCATAAGCAATATTTTCCAATCTAGACAAATTATCAGCAACAGGATTATCAGCACCTTTCCTATCTATAATATGTAAATCAAATTCTTGCAAAGAAGTACCCATCTAATAAGCCTTGGCTTAGCATCTTTCTTTGTCATAAGGTATCTAATTGCAGCATGATCAGTATGAATTGTAACTTTCGAATCAACAATATAGGGTCTAAATTTATCACAAGCAAAGACTACAGCTAACAATTCCTTTTCAGTTGTAGCATAATTTCTTTGAGCAGCATCAAGAGTCTTACTAGCATAATGAATAACATTTAATTTTTTATCTACCCGCTGTCCAAGAACAGCGCCTACAGCAAAATCACTAGCATCACACATAATTTCAAAAGGCAAATTCCAATCAGGAGGTTCGACTACAGGAGCAGTTGTTAAGGCTTTCTTTAGAGTTTCAAAAGCTTCCTTACAATCATCATCAAAAACAAAAGGTACATCTTTTTGAAGAAGATTAGTAAGAGGCTTTGAAATTTTAGAGAAATCTTTAATAAATCTCCTATAAAACCCAGCATGACCAAGAACACTACGAATACCTTTAACATCCCTCGGATAGGGCATCTTCTCAATTGCTTCAACTTTAGCTCTATCAACTTCAATACCTCTCTCGGAAATTTTATGTCCCAATACAATTCCTTCATTAACCATAAAGTGGCATTTCTCCCAATTAAGAACAAGGTTAGTTTCTTCACATCTCTGCAAAACTTTATCAAGGTTTCGCAAGCAATTATCAAAAGAATTCCCATAGACAGAAAAATCATCCATGAACACCTCTACAATACTTTCGCAAAAACCATGAAAAATAGCAGACATGCATCTTTGAAAAGTAGCAGGAGCATTACACAAACCAAAAGGCATACGCCTATAAGCATAAGTTCCATAAGGACAAGTAAACGTGGTTTTCTCTTGATCTTTAGCTTTAACAGCAATTTGTGAAAACCCAGAATAACCATCAAGAAAGCAAAAATGAGTATTTTTAGATAACCTTTCTAGCATTTGATCAATAAAGGGTAAAGGGTAATGATCTTTCTTAGTAACTTTATTAACTTTTCGAAAATCAATGCACATTCTATAACCTACAACTATTCTTTGAGGAATAAGCTCATCATTATCATTAGGCACAACAGTCATTCCTCCTTTCTTAGGAACACAATGAACAGGACTAACCCATCTACTATCAGCAATAGGATATATAATACCAGCTTCAAGGAGTTTTAATACCTCGTTCCTTACCACTTCCTTCATCTTCGGAATTAGACGACGTTGATGTTCAACAACAGGCTTTGCATCATCTTCCATATTAATAGCATGTTGACAAATAGAAGGAGAAATCCCTTTCAAATCATCAAGAGTATAGCCAATAGCTCCTCGGTGTTTCTTCAATATTTCCAATAACCTTTCTTCCTCAATCTCTGAAAGCTTAGAACTAATAATAACAGGATATATTTTCTTATCATCAATATGAGCATATTTAAGATTATCAGGTAAAGGCTTTAAATCAAAAACAGGATCTTCCTTTGGTGGCGGTGTTGTACCCAAATCTTCCACCGGTAAATCATGCTTGAGAATAGGTTGACGAAGAAAAATTTCCTCAAGCTCATCTCTTTCTTTCCTAAAAGCTTCACTTTCACTATTCTCCAAATGTTGCTGCAAAGGATTATTAGGAACAAGAACAATAGATGCACACTGCTCCATTTTAAAATCATTACTAGGCAAGTCAACTTTATAAGGAGTTTTGGTAAATTTAGAAAAGTTAAATTCATAAGGTTCACCAGCAAATCTAGTCAAAATTTTCTCTTTCTTACAATCTATAATAGCTCCACAAGTATTTAGAAAAGGTCTACCAAAAATGATAGGACAATGATCACTAGCAGCAGAACCAAGTACCAAAAAGTCAGCAGGATATTTAATCTTACCACATAGAACTTCCACATCTCGAACAATACCAATTGGAGAAATAGTTTCTCTATTAGCCAAATGAATAACCACATCAATATCTTCAAGTTCACAAGAACCAATTTCGTGCATAATCTCCGTGTAAAGCTCATAAGGAATAGCACTAACACTTGCACCAATATCACATAAACCATAATAGCAATGATCACCAATTCTAACAGATAGCATAGGAACACTAACTTGTTTGGATTTATTAGGATGTGAAACAATATTAGAAGCATCTTCACAGAAAATAATATGACCATCCTCCACATTTTCAGTCACAAGATCTTTAACTATTGCAACAGCAGGTTCAATTTTAATTTGTTCTTCAGGTTCTCTAGGTTTCTTTTCACTTTTATTAACAGCACTAGATATGACAGAGTACTCCTTCATTTTAGCAGGGAAAGGAGTTTTTTCAATATAAGCTTCAGGAATAACATTATCAACAGTTTCAACCACTACACATTTGTTTACAGATGAATCAACTTTATCCTTATACGGTTCATGATACTTATCAAAATTCTTCTTAGGCAGTTCATAATGAGAGGCAAAAGCTTTATAAAGATTTGCAACAACTTGGGAATCAAGACCATATGTAGCACTCATATTACGAAATTTATCAGTATCCATAAAAGCTTCAATGCATTTATAATCATAAATTATACATGATTCTCTATCTTTGTCGTTCTCCCATCCTTCAGTATTTTCTTGGATCCGATCAAGAAGGTCCCTTTTAAACTCTTCTTTGTTGCGTGTAAATGATCCAGAACAAGAAGTATCCAGCAAGGTCTTGTCTTGAAAAGAAAGTCTTGCATAGAAATTATCAATAATAACATTACCAGGAAGCTCATGAATGGGGCATTTGAGCATTAAAGACTTCAATCTCCCCCAAGCTTGGGCAATACTCTCTCCATCATGAGGCCAGAAATTATATATGCGGTTCCGATCTTTGTGAATTTCACTTGGAGGATAAAATTTGGAATAAAATAAAGGCACAATGTCCTCCCAATCAATAGAATCACCATTCTTCAGCAATTTATACCAATGCGCCGCTTTACCAGACAGCGATATAGTGAATAGTTTCTTCCTAACTTCATTCATAGAAATACCTGCACATTTGAATAAACCGCATAATTCATGCAAAAACAATAAATGATCACCAGGATGGACAGTTCCATCCCCTTCATAGCGGTTATCCATAACACGTTCAATAATTTTCATAGGTATTTTATATGGTACTACTTCCTCACCTGGCGCTTCATCCACTACCGTTGCAGTAGTAGTAGATTTCCCAAATAGAAATTGAAGAGAAGATCTCTCCATAATGATTTATAGCAGCAGGCAGAAATAAAATCAGCACAAACAGTAAAAGTTTCCCTTACCAATTCCACTTACCAATAGCGCTTCACTCCCCGGCAACGGCGCCAGAAAATAGTCTTGATGACCCACAATTATAGGGGGTGTATCGTAGTATCTTCGATAAGTAAGAATGTCGATCCCAACGAGGAGCAGAAGGTGTTGGCAGCAGTTTCGATGAAGGATTCACTGTAAATGCTCACAGACAAGTATTCAGGGGGTTTTGATATTGCAGATAAATAAAGTACAAGTAAATAAAATGCGAGAGAAATAATTGCAGCGAGTGGCCCAATCCTTTTTAGCACAAAGGACAAGCCGGTTTGTTTACTTATAATGACCAAACGTTCCTGAGGACACACGGGGACTTTAGTCTAGTGCTTTCGCTTCATGTGGTTTAATAATCTTCATTGTTTTGATAAGTGTTGTGTGGGTGAACCTATGCTAATGCACCGCCCTTTCTAGGACTAATACATACTTGTGATTATACCCCTTGCAAGCATCCGCAACTACAAGAAAGTAATTAAGATAAATCTAACCACAGCCTTAAACTCTGAGATCCTGCGATCCCTCCTGCATCGATATACTAACGGGGGCTTAGGTTTCTGTCACTCCGGCAACCCCGCAATTAGCAACCGAATACAAGATGCACTCCCCTAGGCCCATAAATGGTGAAGTGTCGTGTAGTCGACGTTCACACGACACCACTAGAAGAATGACACCACAACTTAAATATCATAACATTGAATATTACTCAACCATAATTCACTACTAGCATTTAGACTTCACCCATGTCCTCAAGAACTAAACGAACTACTCACGAGACATCATATGGAATACAATCAGAGGTGATATGATGATGAATAACAATCTGAACATAAACCTTGGTTCAATGGTTTCACTCAATAGCATCTACAACAAGTATAGAATAACACCGGGAGAGTTTCCCCTATCAAACAATCAAGATTTAACCCGAATTGCTACAGCGGTGACGAGGTGCAGCGGTGGTGATGGCGGTGTAGACGGTGGAGATGATGATGATGATGATGGAGATGATGTCCCGCTCGATGACGATGGCGATGGCGTCGATTTCCCCCTCCGAGGGAATTTCCCCGGCGGATTCCTGCCCGGGAGAGCTCTTTTCTCTCTGGTGTTCTCCGCCCCGCAGAGGCGGCTGTAACCCTTCGTGAGGTCCTCTCTGTGGCTTAGGTTTTCGGGACGAAGGAGTACGCGAAGAAAAGGAGGCGAAAGGGGCTGTGGGGCCCCCAGAGCACAGGGTGGCGCGGCCAGGCATTGGGCCGCGCCGCCCGTGGTCTGGGCCCACAGCTCCTCTCTGCTCCCCTTTTGGCTCCCTCCGTCATCTGGAAAAATAGGAATTTACGTGAAATTCCCTTCCACAGTTGATCTTCCGAAATATTGCGTTCTGACGGTGCTTTTTCCAGCAGAATCCTGGCTCCGGTGCTTGATCCTCCAATGATGATGAAACATGCAAAATAGATGAAATAACATAAGTATTGTGTCCCAATATGAAATATATCAATGAATAACAGCAAATTATGATACAAAATAGTGATGCAAATTGGACGTATAGCACTCAAGCAATTTACTTTGGAATGGCGGAGAAATACCATGTAGTAGGTAGGTATGGTGGACACAAATGGCATAGTGGTTGGCTCAAGGATTTTGGATGCATGAGAAGTATTCCCTCTCGATACAAGGTTTAGGCTAGCAAGGTTATTTGAAGCAAACTCAAGGATGAACCGGTGCAAAAACTCACATAAAAGACATATTGTAAACATTATAAGACTCTACACCGTCTTCCTTGTTGTTCAAAACTCAATACTAGATATTATCTAGACCTTAGAGAGACCAAATATGCAAACCAAATTTTAGCAAGCTCTATGTATTTCTTCATTAATGGGTGCAAAGTATATGATGCAAGAGCTTAAACATGAGCACAACAATTGCCAAGTATCACATTATCCAAGACATTTTAGAATTACTACATGTAGCATTTTCCAATTCCAACCATATAACAATTTAACGAAGAAGAAACTTCGCCTTGAACATTATGAGTAAAGCCTAAGGACATATTTGTCCATATGCAACAGCGGAGCGTGTCTCTCTCCCACAAAGTGAATGCTAGGATCCATTTTATTCAAACAAAAAACAAAAACAAACCGACGCTCCAAGTAAAGAACACAAGATGTGACTGAATAAAAATATAGTTTCAGGGGAGGAACCTGATGATGTTGTCGATGAAGAAGGGGATGCCTTGGGCATCCCCAAGCTTAGACGCTTGAGTCTTCTTAAAATATGCAGGGATGAACCACGGGGGCATCCCCAAGCTTAGAGCTTTCACTCCTCTTGATCATAGTATATCATACTCCTCTCTTGACCCTTGAAAACTTCCTTCACACCAAACTTCAAGCAAACTCATTAGAGGGTTAGTGCACAATTAAAATTCACATATTCAGAGGTGACACAATCATTCTTAACACTTCTGGACATTGCACAAAGCTACTGGATATTAATTGATCAAAGAAATTCATCCAACATAGCAAATATGGCAATGCGAAATAAAAGGCAGAATCTGTCAAAAACAGAACAGTCCGTAAAGACGAACCTGAAAGGGGCACTAGACTTGCTCAAATGGAAAAACTCAAAACTAATGAAAGTTGCGTACATATCTGAGGATCACGCTCGTAAATTGGCAGATTTTTTCGAATTTTCTACAGAGACTTGTGCCCAGATTCGTGACAGACAGCAATGCTGTTTCTGCGCAGCGATCCCAAATATAACATCAACTATAACATAGAAACTTTACTTGGCACAAAAACATGATAAGGAGAGGTTGCTACAGTAGTAAACAACTTCCAAGACTCAAATATAAAACAAAGTACTGTAGTAAAAACATGGGTTGTCTCCCATAAGCGCTTTTCTTTAACGCCTTTCAGCTAGGCGCAGAAAGTGCAAATCAAGTAACATCAAGAGTAGAAGCATCAACATCATTACCTTGGGAGCTGGGAGTTTTCTCAACAATGCATTGTATCTGGTCTATATAAGTAACTCCTCTCTCATTGCTCCTAGGCTTACTATTCTCATCAAACAAATTTTCAGGAACAAGCCAAGCATAGTTGTTTTCCAAAGCTTCATGCATTCCTAGTAGTTTACTAGGTATTGGCGCTTTAATTTCCCTACCATCATTAACATTATTAGTATACTTAATTCTATCCATATCCATCTTTTCAAGTATTTGTTTAAAATTAGGAAAGAAACCAAGCCTCTTATGCTTAATAAAAACTTTTCTAGCTTCTTTAACTATATCCTCAAATTCTCTAACAAGGACTTTTAAAACAAAATTTCTCTTTTCCCCCATCTCCATATCCGAAAGTGTAAGAAACATATGTTGTATTATGGGATTGAGATTAACAAATCTAGTTTCTAACATGTGTATCAAACAGGCAGAAGCACTTTCATAAGTAGGAGCAGTTTTTAATAATGGTATATCTTCAAAATCTTCATCCATACTAACATGGGTGAAAAATTCTTCTATATTATCTCTTCCAATGATACACCCTCGTCCTACCGGTATCTCTTCCAAAGTAAACTTAGGATTAAGCATGATGAAATAAGCAAAAAGTAAACTAGGCAAATAAAGTAAAGACAAGTAACTAATTTTTTTGTGTTTTTGATATAGAGAGCAAGACAGTAAATAAAGTAAAACTAGCAACTAATTTTTTTGTGTTTTGTTTAGGTGCAGCAAACAAAGTAGTAAATAAAATAAAGCAAGACAAAAACAAAGTAAAGAGATTGAGAAGTGGAGACTCCCCTTGCAGCGTGTCTTGATCTCCCCGGCAACGAAATTTGCTTGATGCGCGTAGATGTACACGTCCGTTGGGAACCCCAAGAGGAAGGTATGATGCGCACAGGTGGCAAGTTTTCCCTCGAAAGAAACCAAGGTTTAATCGAACCAGGAGGAGCCAAGAAGCACGTTGAAGGTTGATGGTGGCGAAATGTGATGCGGCGCAACAACAGGGATTCCGCCAACGTGGAACCCGCACAACACAACCCAAGTACTTTGCCCCAACGAAACAGTGAGGTTGTCAATCTCACCGGCTTGCGTAACAAAGGATTAACCGTATTGTGTGGAAGATGATTGTTTGCAAGAAAACAGTAAAACAAGTATTGCAGTAGATTGTATGCGATGTAAAGAATAGGACCGGGGTCCACAGTTCACTAGAGGTGTCTCTCCCATAAGATAAAAGCATGTTGGGTGAACAAATTACACGGGCAATTGACAAATAGAGAAAGGCATAACAATGCATATACATGATATGATAAATATAGTGAGATTTAATCCGGGCATTACGACAAAGTACATAGACCGCCATCCAACTGCATCTATGCCTAAAAAGTCCACCTTCAGGTTATCATCCGAACCCCATTCAGTATTAAGTTGCAAAGCAACAGACAATTGCATTAAGTATGGTGCGTAATGTAATCGACAACTACATCCTTAGACATAGAATCAATGTTTTATCCCTAGTGGCAACAACACATCACAACCTTAGAACTTTCTGTCACTGTCCCAGGTATCAATGAAGGCATGAACCCACTATCGAGCATAAATACTCCCTCTTGGAGTTAAGAGCAAAAACTTGGCCAGAGCCTCTACTAATAACGGAGAGCATGCAAGATCATAAACAACACATAAACAATAGATTGATAATCACCATAACATAGTATTCTCTATCCATCGGATCCCGACAAACACAACATATAGTATTACGATAGATGATCTTGATCATGTTAGGCAGCTCACAAGATCCAACAATGAAGCACATAAGGAGAAGACGACCATCTAGCTACTGCTATGGACCCATAGTCCAGGGGTGAACTACTCACTCATCACTCCGGAGGCGATCATGGCGATGAAGAGTCCTCCGGAGATGATTCCCCTCTCCGACAGGGTGCCGGAGGCGATCTCCTGAATCCCCGAGAGGGATGGGGCGGCGTCTCTGGAAGGTTTTCCGTATCGTGGCTCTCGGTATTGGGGTTTTCGCGACGGAGGCTATAAGTAGGCGAAAGGGCAACGTGGGGGGCCACACGAGGGCCTGACATAGGCATCCCCAATGGGCTTGCCAAAGATGGTACCCGGGGTTTATTCAAGGCCCAAGACCCGAAGAATAAGAAGACTTGGAAGCCCATTTAGTGTTAAGGAAAGATAGTTTGTATTAGGAAAGATAGAGATTTGTAATCTTACGAGCTGGGTACGAAACCCTCTCGAACTCTGTAACTTGTGTATTACGAAACCCTCGGCTCCGCCTCCTATATAAGGGGGAGTCGAGGGACAAAGAAAGGATCGAATCTACTGTCAACATAACCCTAGTTTTCATAATCGTCGAGTACTTTTCGCCTAAACCTTCGAGATCTACTTGCCCTCTACTTCTAGCAAAACCCTAGTCTACAATCTGTAGGCATTGACAAGTTAATCCTTTGTCAATTGGCGCCGTCTGTGGGAATTAGAGGTTGCAAGGAGCTGATCTCGATGGCACGTTCAAGATCTTCGACATCGTCAACAGCAAGCAACGCGATGGATCGAGGTAACAAGGGAAAAACTGATCTATTCAATTTTATTCCTCACCCGCCCTCCCGTATGGATGCATGTGCCTATCTGGAGGAGCCCATCATCATGACGTTCGGAGAATTCCGATTTGGCGTCAACAAGGAAGGATCCTACCGTCTCGAAGTTCCGATCTCGTCGGAATTTTCAGCGGTCGACTCTAACTTTTCGACGAGTGACGAGGAGTTTTCGTCGCCATACTTCGTCGACAACAAGGCAAGCGGAAAGCTCGCCAAGATATTCAGCAACACATCCTTCGAGTCGTCTGCGGACTCCTTTATAAGCAGCGACTCCGACAGCGTCGACAGCTTCAACTTCATCGACAAGTCTGCTGCCATCGGAAAGGTCTTCACCACTCTATACGATGGTGTCACCAATCCTGATAAAAATCAATGCGCAAAATATCATCAGATCTATGTGGTAGAAGGGGCAGGCACATCAGACCAAAACATCAGAGGCTTTCGACGAATTGGGAAATCCATACGTCGATCCCGCTGATCTCAGACATGGCTTAGGCACTAAATATCCTGGATCCTCAACTCGCGCAAGAGTACAACTCCCGCAAGAAGCGTGGGATAGGGCTGCGAAAGCCATGGATGGTTCAGAACCTATGACCACCACTGCTACTGTACAAGAACTTCAAGCATATCAATATAGACTTGCTCGAGTAAGCAGAGAGTTAGAAAAACAGACAGCATCCCTGAATAGGAGGAAAGAAGCAGCTTCTGCATCAAGCAGACGCCGAGCAGAGTTAAGTCGCCTTTCAGGAACTACGGGAGATAGTCACAGAGAAGCTCGGAGGAGAGCAATGTCTCGGCTGCAAAACATACCCGAAGCAGAAAGAGGAAGTATAATCCAAAATCTCGACATGTCCTTTATGTCGATCGACGAACGGGGAAATATCATCCCAAAAACGCCAGAGGCAGGTTACATGGCAACACAAGCTTACATCCTCGCATCCAGACCACCTCCTGGAGACCCGAGAGAACCATTGTTCAATATGGCAATGGCTGGAGTAGGAGTTATGGGAACAGCGTTTGCAACAACGCCTCCCGAAGAAAATCCTAGGCAAAATAGTCCACGACACACCGCAGCAGTTCAAGACCCACCAAGAACAAGTGGGGCAAGAGACACAGCAGTCCAAGTAAGGGTGGACAGAGCACGACAAGAAAGAAGGGAGCGTCAGCACTCGCCAGAGCTTGCCGATGAAGATATGTGTGGACTCCCATGCTTTACGAGAAGAGTTCGAAAAACTCGAGTACCGAAAGGGTTCAAGTTACCCGAGAATTTCAAGAAGTTCGACGGCCTGCAAGATCCCGAGGATTGGCTCGTGGATTATCTCGAGATGGTAAAGCTGGTAGGAGGAACCAGAGCAACAGCTATGCAAAGTATCCAAGTTCACCTGAGCGGTGCCGCGAGATCTTGGATAAAGAAACTCCCCCTAAATTCCATCGACAGCTGGGATAACTTTGAGAACATCTTCGTGAAAAACTTCCGATCCACCTGCAAGAAACCTGCGTCGTTGGAAGAGTTGAGGGCGTGTCGACAAAAACACGACGAGTCGATGAGGAAATATATACAGCGGTGGAACATTATTAAAAACTCGGCAGAGGACATATCTGACGAGAGAGCCATAGATGCGTTCGTGGCAGGAGTCCGCCGAGCAGATTTCATCGAGGACTTAGGGAGAACTAACCCTAAGACCATATCAGCACTCATGGAGATAGCCAATAAATGGGCAGATGGAGAAGATGCAATATACAACAAGCGACACAGGTCGCCAGAAGAGGATCGTGGTCGAAATTATCAAAATAGAAGGCGATTTTCTCGCCAGTTCTACAACAACGATGCTCCCGGCCATATATCGGCTGGTTTTCGGGAAATCCTGGAGGAAATAGTCGAGATGATTATCAAAGGAGCAACGAGCAACAAGGCGACAATAGAGGTGATTTTCGCGGCAACAGGCAAAATAGTGGACCAAGGATTCAAAGACCTTACGTATCTCCCGAGGAGATGATGAACGGTCCGTGTCAAATGCACTTTTACCTCGACAACAATGGAAAGAGGCAGTCAGGACATCTCCAGAAAGACTGCCGTAATTTTCAGGCAATGCTGCGAGCCGCGAATTGCAAATGCCCAAGCAAATAACAGAAACCCTCGGGAGCCAAGGAGCGAGATCCACCTTCCACCTCCTCCCGCAATTACCGACGAAAATCGACACCAGCTCAGAATAGCGGCAGCACCACACCCACCTCCATATGTTGACCCCAACTCTAATGGTGCGGTCTCGATGATTCAGAAAGCCAGGCCATCAAACAGGGCGCAGAAGGTAATCTCGCGACAAGTGTTCATGGCAGAGAAGATGCCTCCACCAACAGTCGAGTACCTAAATTGGTCGGGGCAAGACATCGGCTTCACAATCGCAGACCATCCGCAGCAAGTTCCTCGACCAGGACAATCAGCACTCATCTTACCCGCAGTAATCGCTGGTTTTGATGTGTCGAGAGTCTTCATAGATGGCGGCAGCAGCTTAAACCTCATGTATGCAGATACATTGAGGAAGATGAACATATCCCTAGCAAACTTGAAACCAACTGATACACGTTTCCACGGGATTACACCAGAGAAGCCAAGTTACCCATTGGGCAAGATCAACCTCGACGTTCAGTTTGGAACCCGAGAAAACTACAGGATAGAGAATTTGGAGTTCGAAGTGGTGGATTTCCCGTCGCAATATCACGCCTTGTTGGGACGACCAGCGTATGCCAGGTTCATGGCAGTACCGCATTATACATATCTGTTGTGGAGGTTGCCTGGGCCTAAGGGACCTATCACAATCAAAGGAAGTTTCGCGTTATCCGATAAATGCGACAAGGATTTTCATCGACTGTCAGAAACCTTCGGGATGCAAGCAGAATATGCGGCGCCACGGTTCACCGATTATGATGTACTGCCAGAGGTAGGGAGATCTTCTAAGGAGCCGACTTTCAACACAAACAAGGATTCAAAAGAGGTACAGATCCACCCGACAGATCCTAAGAAAACGACGTCCATAGCCGCAAACATGGATGTCGCATAGGAAAGCGCGCTCGTCGAGTTCCTCCGTGAGCACTGGAAAATCTTCGCATGGTGTCCAGCTGACATGCCAGGAGTACCCAGGGAACTCGCCGAGCACCACCTCAATTTGGATCCTCTCGCAAGACCAGTCAAGCAGCCTTTACGACGCTTTTCGGAACCTAGCCGCAAAGCAATGTTATCAGAGATAGATCGACTCAAAGACGCCGGTTTCATCAGAGAAATATCTACAGAAGCCACATGGGTAGCTAACCCAGTGATGGTGCCGAAAAAACACACAATAGTCCTTCGCATGTGCGTCGACTTCACGTGTCTCAACAAACATTGTCCCAAGGATCACTTTCCCCTCCCAAGGATCGATCAAATCATCGACTCCACGGCAGGATGCGAACGTCTTTCCTTCTTGGACGCATATTCTGGTTATAACCAGATCAGACTAAAAGAAGAAGATGAAGCCAAGACAGCATTCATCACACCTTATGGCGTGTTTTGCTACAAAACAATGCCCTTTGGTCTGAAAAACGCGGGAGCAACATATCAGCGGATGATGCAGAAGTGCCTAGCAACACAGATCGGAAAAAATGTACAAGTCTACATCGACGATGTCGTAATAACATCAAAGAAAGGGTCGACTTTGATCGAAGATTTGAAGGAAACCTTCGACAACCTCGACAAGTTCTGCCTCAAGCTGAACCCGACAAATGCTCTTTTGGAGTTCCCGCTGGAGAACTTCTCGGGTTCTTAGTATCAGCAAGGGGGATTGAAGCTAATCCCGAAAAAATACAGGCCATCGTTACTATGAGAAAGCCAACAAAGTTGAAAGAAATACAACAGCTAACGGGGCGAGTCGCAGCTTTAAGCAGATTCGTCGCCAGGCTAGGAGAAAAGGCGCCGTTCTATGCATTGATCAAACAAGGGGAAAAATTTCAATGGAACGAGGAAGCAGATAGAGCCTTCGAGAACCTCAAGCGAGCAATTTCGACACCACCGATATTGGTGGCGCCAAAAGAGAAAGAACCTCTCCTCTTGTATATTGCAGCTACACCTCAGGTGGTCAGCACGGCCTTAGTGTTCGAGGAAGAAGAAGAAGACCTTATATACAGGTGCGGTGAACCGACGGAACCGTTGGATGAGAAAAGAGTGCAGCAGATGATCGCCACGTGGATACAAGGGCACAATGGTATTTTAACATTAACGAGGTTACAGAACGTGTGCCAGAAAAAGGGGAGAACATGTGTCCCCCACTTGCACGACGTGTCCGACAGAACAGGAATTGGGACCCACAAGGCAGCGAAACAAGTGATAATGGTCAGTTTCCAAAATAGAGATCGTGGCTATCATCAGCAATGACGTCGTCAAGATAAAAGAAAAATTCGACTGCGAGTTTTCAAGAGTTTATCGACAACGCAAGGTTATCTCGGGAGCCTTTGATCAAATACAAGTTTTTGCCCAAATGCTCGGGGGCTACTTTGGAAAAATAGAAAATTCCGAGTATGACAAGATAGAAATGGCGAGAGCCTATGACCAAATGCAAGCATTTGTTCATAGCCTCGGGGGCTACTCCCATCGGGAGCGCTGGTCGCGCACCCGATAAATATAAAACTATCGAGAAAGATTATAAATATAGCGGCAATGGATACTAATCTGTGGAGCCTACACCCAAGCACAAGTTCTTGGATGTAGCCTCGGGGGCTACTCCCATCGGGAACGCTGTTCGCGTGCCCGATGAATTTTATCAAAATAGAAACAGAAGTGAGTATATTTCGAGTTACACAGATAACTCTACATATACTCCCATCGGAAGACAAAATAGGTCATCAAATATGACTCGATAAAATGTGCTATTCCAAAGGCGAAAAGCACTCGACAATATATTCTCAGAACGCCAAAGTTGCGATCAATTTCTGAATGCCGCAAATTTGCGAAGGTAAGACCCCAGATCCGTTCTGCTGGGCGTGGCATCGCCAAAGACTGCGCTCTGCTACTTTTATCCGTATCAACAGATACGAAGAAAAATCCTAACGGACGCGTTAGGTACCCAATAAATTTGACTGGGACTCGACAGAATGGTAAGACCTTAAGCGGCACCTGTCGAAGTTTACACCAGTATCCCGAGATCATGTCCGGGGACGTGATCTTGAAGTAGGTTTTTGCGGATTGCCACTAGAGCAGTTAACTAGTACCTGATCCGTCAGATGAACTAGCCCCAACTACCAATATCCCTGTACAACATAATATTTGCATATCGAAAGATTATGTAATGAGTAAAATTGGAGATTTTCCTTGATTCTTCGATTCAAGAAAAATCTCGGGGGCTACTGACATAGGCATCCCCAATGGGCCTGCCAAAGATGGTACCCGGGGTTTATTCAAGGCCCAAGACCCGAAGAATAAGAAGACTTGGAAGCCCATTTAGTGTTAAGGAAAGATAGTTTGTATTAGGAAAGATAGAGATTTGTAATCTTACGAGCTGGGTACGAAACCCTCTCGAACTCTGTAACTTGTGTATTACGAAACCCTCGGCTCCGCCTCCTATATAAGGGGGAGTCGAGGGACAAAGAAAGGATCGAATCTACTGTCAACATAACCCTAGTTTTCATAATCGTCGAGTACTTTCCGCCTAAACCTTCGAGATCTACTTGCCCTCTACTTCTAGCAAAACCCTAGTCTACAATCTGTAGGCATTGACAAGTTAATCCTTTGTCAATTGGCGCCGTCTGTGGGAATTAGAGGTTGCAAGGAGCTGATCTCGATGGCACGTTCAAGATCTTCGACATCGTCAACAGCAAGCAACGCGATGGATCGAGGTAACAAGGGAAAAACTGATCTATTCAATTTTATTCCTCACCCGCCCTCCCGTATGGATGCATGTGCCTATCTGGAGGAGCCCATCATCATGACGTTCGGAGAATTCCGATTTGGCGTCAACAAGGAAGGATCCTACCGTCTCGAAGTTCCGATCTCGTCGGAATTTTCAGCGGTCGACTCTAACTTTTCGACGAGTGACTTGGCCAGAGCCTCTACTAATAACGGAGAGCATGCAAGATCATAAACAACACATAAGTAATAGATTGATAATCACCATAACATAGTATTCTCTATCCATCGGATCCCGACAAACACAACATATAGAATTACAGATAGATGATCTTGATCATGTTAGGCAGCTCACAAGATCCAACAATGAAGCACATAAGGAGAAGACAACCATCTAGCTACCGCTATGGACCCATAGTCCAGGGTGAACTACTCACTCATCACTCCGGAGGCGACCATGGCGGTGTAGAGTCCTCCGGGAGATGAATCCCTCTCCGGCAGGGTGCCGGAGGCGATCTCCTGAATCCCCCGAGATGGGATTCGCGGCGGCGGCGTCTCGGAAGGTTTTCCGTATCGTGGCTCTCGGTACTGGGGTTTCGCGACGGAGGCTTTAAGTAGGCGAAAGGGCAACGCGGGGGTCCACACGAGGGCCCCACACACCAGGTCGGCGCGGCCAGGCCGCGCCGCCTAGTGTGGCGGCGCCTCGTGGCCCCACTTCCTTTCCCCTTCGGTCTTCGAAGCTTCGTGCAAAAATAGGACCGGGCGTTGATTTCGTCCAATTCCGAGAATATTTCCTTACTAGGATTTCTGAAACCAAAAACAGCAGAAACAAGAATCGGCTCTTCATCTTTTAATAGGTTAGTTCCGGAAAATGCGTAAATACGACATATAATGTGTATAAAACATGTAGATATCATCAATAATGTAGCATGGAACATAAGAAATTATCGATACGTTGGAGACGTATCAGCATCCCCAAGCTTAGTTCTGCTCGTCCCGAGCAGGCAAACGATAACAAGGATAATTTCTGGAGTGACATGCCATCATAATCTTGATCATACTATTGTAAACATATGTAATGAATGCAGCGATCAAAACAATGGTAATGACATGAGTAAACAAATGAATCATAAAGCAAAGACTTTTCATGAATAGTACTTCAAGACAAGCATCAATAATTCTTGCATAAGAGTTAACTCATAAAGCAATAAATCAAAGTAAAGGTGTTGAAGCAACACAAAGGAAGATTAAGTTTCAGCGGTTGCTTTCAACTTATAACATGTATATCTCATGGATATTGTCAATGTAAAGTAATATAATAAGTGCAATATGCAAGTATGTAGGAATCAATGCACAGTTCACACAAGTGTTTGCTTCTTGAGGTGGAGAGAGATAGGTAAACTGACTCAACAATAAAAGTAAAAGAAAGGTCCTTCAAAGAGGAAAGCATTGATTGCTTTATTTGTGCTAGAGCTTTTATTTTGAAAACATGAAACAATTTTGTCAACGGTAGTAATAAAGCATATGAGTTATGTAAATTATATCTTACAAGTTGCAAGCCTCATGCATAGTATACTAATAGTGCCCGCACCTTGTCCTACTTAGCTTGGACTACCGGATCATCGCAATACACATGTTTCAACCAAGTGTCACAAAGGGGTACCTCCATGCCGCCTGTACAAAGGTCTAAGGAGAATGCTCGCATTTTGGATTTCTCGCTTTTGATTATTCTCAACTTAGACATCCATACCGGGACAACATGGACAACAGATAATGGACTCCTCTTTTATGCATAAGCATGTAGCAACAATTATTATTCTCATATGAGATTGAGGATATATGTCCAAACTGAAACTTCCACCATGATTCATGGCTTTAGTTAGCGGCCCAATGTTCTTCTCTAACAATATGCATGCTCCAACCATTAAGGTGGTAGATCTCTCTTACTTCAGACAAGACGGACATGCATAGCAACTCACATGATATTCAACAAAGAATAGTTGATGGCGTCCCCAGAAGCATGGTTATCGCACAACAAGCAACTTAATAAGAGATAAAGTGCATAAGTACATATTCAATACTACGATAGTTTTTAAAGCTATTTTGTCCCATGAGCTATATATTGCAAAGGCGAATGATGGAATTTTAAAGGTAGCACTCAAGCAATTTACTTTGGAATGGCGGAGAAATACCATGTAGTAGGTAGGTATGGTGGACACAAATGGCATAGTGGTTGGCTCAAGGATTTTGGATGCATGAGAAGTATTCCCTCTCGATACAAGGTTTAGGCTAGCAAGGTTATTTGAAGCACACTCAAGGATGAACCGGTGCAGCAAAACTCACATAAAAGACATATTGTAAACATTATAAGACTCTACACCGTCTTCCTTGTTGTTCAAAACTCAATACTAGAATTATCTAGACCTTAGAGAGACCAAATATGCAAATCAAATTTTAGCAAGCTCTATGTATTTCTTCATTAATGGGTGCAAAGTACATGATGCAAGAGCTTAAACATGAGCACAGCAATTGCAAAGTATCACATTATCCAAGACATTTTAGAATTACTACATGTAGCATTTTCCAATTCCAACCATATAACAATTTAACGAAGAAGTTTCAACCTTCGCCTTGAATATTATGAGTAAAGCCTAAGGACATATTTGTCCATATGCAACAGCGGAGCGTGTCTCTCTCCCACACAGTGAATGCTAGGATCCAACTTTATTCAAACAAAAACAAAAACAAACCGACGCTCCAAGCAAAGTGCATAAGATGTGACGGAATAAAAATGTAGTTTCAGGGGAGGAACCTGATGATGTTGTCGATGAAGAAGGGGATGCCTTGGGCATCCCCAAGCTTAGACGCTTGAGTCTTCTTAAAATATGCAGGGATGAACCACGGGGGAATCCCCAAGCTTAGAGCTTTCACTCCTCTTGATCATAGTATATCATACTCCTCTCTTGACCCTTGAAAACTTCCTTCACACCAAACTTCAAGCAAACTCATTAGAGGGTTAGTGCACAATTAATAATTCACATATTCAGAGGTGACACAATCATTCTTAACACTTCTGGACATTGCACAAAGCTACTGGACATTAGTGGATCAAAGAAATTCATCCAACATAGCAAATACGGCAATGCGAAATAAAAGGCAGAATCTGTCAAAAACAGAACAATCCGTAAAGACGAACCTGAAAGGTGCACTAGACTTGCTCAAATGGAAAAACTCAAAACTAATGAAAGTTGCGTACATATCTGAGGATCACGCTCGTAATTTTGCATATTTTTTAGAATTTTCTACAGAGACTTGTGCCAGAATTCGTGACAGACAGCAATGCTGTTTCTGCGCAGCGATCCCAAATATAACATCAACTTTAACATAGAAACTTTACTTGGCACAAAAACATGATAAGGAGAGGTTGCTACAGTAGTAAACAACTTCCAAGACTCAAATATAAAACAAAGTACTGTAGTAAAAACATGGGTTGTCTCCCATAAGCGTTTTTCTTTAACGCCTTTCAGCTAGGCGCAGAAAGTGTAAATCAAGTAACATCAAGAGTAGAAGCATCAACATCATAACTTGTTCTAATAATAGAATCAAAAGGCAACTTCATTATCTTTCTAGGGAAGTGTTCCATACCTTTCTTGAGAGGAAATTGATATTTAATATTACCTTCCCTCATATCAATAACAGCACCAACGGTTCGAAGAAAAGGTCTTCCCAACATAATAGGACAAGATGCATTGCATTCGATATCCAAGACAACAAAATCAACGGGGACAAGGTTATTGTTAACCGTAATGCGCACATTATCAATCCTCCCCAAAGGTTTCTTTTTAACATTATCGGCAAGATTAACATCCAAATAACAATTCTTCAATGGTGGCAAGTCAAGCATATCATAAATCTTTTTAGGCATAACAGAAATACTTGCACCAAGATCACATAAAGCATTACATTCAAAGTCATTGAATTTCATTTTAATGATGGGATCCCAACCATCTTCTAACTTTCTAGGAATAGAAGTTTCAAGTTTTAGTTTCTCTTCTCTAGCTTTTATGAGAGCATTTGTAATAGGATTTCTATTTTCGTGCCCCTGCTTCGTTAGTTGTACTCAGTTTTCCCCAGCTTAGTTTTTCCTCAGTTTTCCCCTCCCTCTAGTTTGAAACCCATCGAAGACGCGGGTTGCCGTCAGGTCAGAGGCCTTACCGTTACCGTGAGGTCAGTTCCTCGCTGACCGTCTCGTGCTGACGGGTGGATCCATCTACCGCTGACGCGTGGGCCGTTTTATTTCCTGATTGTATACGCGGTGCTGCCAATGACAAATGGGGCCGCTCTATGGGGCTGCCGCAGCCAATGACCAGTGGGTCGTCTATTTATTTATAGAAAATTATATATTGCCGCTCTGTGGGGCCTCCGCAGTGATGACCGCTGTGGTCGTCTATTTTATTTAGAGAATATAATATAGAGCCGCTCTGTAGGGGCCGCCTCAGCCCATGGCAGGTGACTATTTTCGCAGCTTAATCTAAAGTGACTCTTATGCTAAACATTGTGCATCCCGGCGTTGACCTAGCAGTGGCGGCGAGCATAGCCGTTCTGACCATGCCGATATCGGCATCGGCATCGGCATCGTTTGGAGGATGTGGTGCTCGAATAATAGTGGAAATGCGATATTATTTTTTACATGCATAATATATAGAAAATAGCTAGATCTCTAAATCGATGCATATGAAGCTACATATATATTCTTGGTCATGATCCCCTTAATTATCTAAAGGGGATGGATGCATGGCTTCACGTCGTCGTCGCTTTCATCATCAGTATCTTCGTCGTCTGAGTAGTAGTACCTCCTGCACATTGTTCCGTCGAACACCTTCACTGTGAGCACATCATCGCCTTCATATTTGAAGTGTACGAACCAGCCGAAATCCACACCGTGCGCGATGGCGAATTTCTCCCAGCCCTTGTCGAGGTACATCCGGCCTTGTCCGTCAAATAGGACCTCCACGGTCCAGAGACGAGGACCGCAGTCAGCTGCTCGCAGATACACCTTAGCTGGCTCCTTGCCGTCAAGATAGTCCGCAATTTTTTTTGGGAGTTCCTGCAAAGAGATCGAGCGCCGATCGTTTGAAATTAGGGAACCCTTGAAATTAAAGGTTTTTTAGAACATGCCCATAATTAATCACATGCATCATATATGTGGGAACGCGTACGTACCTTCTTGACCAAAGGGTCTTCATAGACGACGATGAAGAACTCCTCTATGATCAATGGCAGTGTTGACGGTGGTGGTGGCAATGATGATGATCCACTTCCCCTTCCCCTTCCCCTTCCCCTTCCGGTCCGCGTCCGAGACGTGGAAGCCATGGCAATGGATAAAGTGTATGTGAACGAAGAAGAGAGAGGCAGAACCTATTGACACAAGGGATGGCCGTGTGGGTGTTTATAAGGGAGAGATGACCGTTGTAGGGGTTTACACAATAAAATAAGGAGGAGATGACCGTTGTGGGGGTTTATACACAATAAATTAAGGAGGAGACGACCGTTGTGGGGGTATATATCTCAACAAAAAAGTAATGCGGACTATGTTGACTAGTTTATCATTTTACCGTGAAAAGTAATGCCTAAAAGAAAAGTAATGGCTACAAGAAATCGGTGATGGTTTATCGTTTTTTGCGTGAAAAGTAATGGGTACAAGAAATGGGTGATGGTGTATCATTTTTTGCGTGAAAAGTAATGGCTACAACAAAATCGGTGATGGTTTATCGTTTTTTGCGTGGAAAGTAATGGGTACAAGAAATGGGTGATGGTGTATCATATTTTTGCGTGAAAAGTAATGGCTACAACAAAATCGGTGATGGTTATCATTTTTTGCGTGAAAAGTAATGGCTACAAGAAATGGGTGATGGTGTATCATTTTTTGCGTGAAAAGTAATGGCTACAACAAAATCGGTGATGGTTATCATTTTTTGCGTGAAAAGTAATGGCTACAAGAAATGGGTGATGGTGTATCATTTTTTGCGTGAAAAGTAATGGCTACAACAAAATCGGTGATGGTTATCATTTTTTGCGTGAAAAGTAATGGCTACAAGAAATGGGTGATGGTGTATCATTTTTTGCGTGAAAAGTAATGGCTACAACAAATCGGTGATGGTTTATCATTTTTTGCGTGAAAAGTAATGCCTAAAAAGAGTTTATAATTTAGCTCGTGAAAAATAATGCAGAAAACCAAACTTTAGCGTACTAGGTAACCGCCCTTTCGCATACATAGAGTGTGGAAGCTAACCGACGACAGAGAGAGAGAGAAGGTGGTGGCCCCGACCAGAGAGAGAGATAGGGGTTATCCTGCCCGTTAGATCATACGATCAACGGTCGGCGGGCAAGATCCGCGTGACATGGGCTAGACCAATCAGGGCAATGTTGGGCGTCTGTGAGAGTTTGTGAAGGGAGAGGGCAAAACTGAGTAGTATCAAGAAACCAAGGGCAAGTGAGTAGTAAACAGACTAAGGGATTCAAATATGAGATTTAAAAAATGGAAAATGCGTGTTTTGTACAATGAAACCCATCTTGGCCTACCTCAAACTATTTGCAATACCAATATACATCAGTGTGAGAATTGTGGCCTCATTTAGACAAAGTATGTTTTGGGGAAAGCTGTTTTGGGTAGGGCTTATTATGGAAAACCATGCACCTTCATAGCTACTAGGTGATTTGAGAAGTGGCAATTTGTGGTAAAACTTGATTTATCTATGATTTATCTATGATTTGAGAAGTGGCAATTTGTGGTAAAGACTCCATGAGTAAGTGCCACTCTTTTTCGGATTTTTTTGCACATTAAATAACTCATTTAACTAGTTAATCCCATTTGTTGACTCTCTGTTGACCAGCCACTTGAGGGTAAAACTGAGTATATTGCACTAGCCAGTATTAGCACTCAAGGAGAAAACTGAGCACACAAAAAATGCTAGTATATGACTCGAGGGTATACCTGAGTATATCTAAATTTCCAGGGTTAGACTCGAGGACGCGTGTTGCGGTGCAGAAGTGGAAGACGTGCCATTGTTGACGCGTGTCGCGGTGCAGACGTGCAAATAGTGGACGCGTAGGACGCGGGTCGCATTTAGGACGCGTAAGCCCCTCCCTCCCTCCCTCTGCACACAGTCGTCTCATTCTCGCTCACGCACGAAACCACCCCTCTCACGTCCCATCAACTTCTCCAAATCGAAAAAACCCCAACCGCCGTACGCACGCTACCCTGCCGGCGATGGAGAAGAAGAATGCGCCGGCGGCCGTCGCCTCCGAGCCCGTCGCCTCCGAGCCCGTCGCCTCCGCGCCCGTCGCCGCCGAGCCAGTCGCCGCCGAGCCCGTCGCCGCCGAGCCAGTCGCCGCCGAGCGCGTCGCCTCCGAGGGCGGCGCATCCAAGCGCGGCTCCTCCGTGAACTGGGCCTCTCTCTCGGCTGATGGACCACTTCACAAGATCGGCGAATGCTTGCTGGCGAACGAGGAGTACGCCGACACCTACTCTGCCATGAGGCAAGTCTGTAGAAATTGGCGCTCAGGTTTGCCTGAGCCCGACGTGCACCTGGACGAATGGATCATGCTACACCACGCCCTTCCACACGTCGCTGAGTTCACCTTCCTCCAACTCGGCACATCACGCTACGTCACCATAGATCTATCGGAAGTTCATACAAGGTTCAACTTCCTCCATATCTACCTCTTTATTTTCAATCTTAAACATCTTAGTGCTGAATGTTATCGTGCTTGCCCAGATACTACTTCGTCGGATTTTGCCGTGGCGTCATCGTGCTTGCCCAGAAGAACCCGCCGCACAAGATACGGCTTCTGAACCCACTCACAAAGAAATCGAACACTATGTTTGAGGCGCAGATGCCATCTGTTTTCCTGAAATCAGTCGCTGTGATCAAATCCCCGACTATGGTCTTCGTTACCGCACATTACCCGTCGGAAATTGGTTGGGTCGATGAGAGCACTCCAACTAAGGATATAGATAAAGATTGGGAAAACAGATTTTCGATCAAGAACCATTGTCTGCGTTGCATTACACCGTTCAATGGTGAACTGTATGCACTAGCTGTGGACAATTTAGAGCACGGAAGAATAGTGTGCACCAATGTACAGTTGCAGCAGCGCGCGAGCACTGTCAAGATGGAGACACTAATTTCATTTCCAGAACTTGGACATCAGAAGTTCTACCTCGTGAAGTCGGATGGTGATCTGCTGCTTGTGTTGTTGGTCAGCGTGGCTTTGGCGGGCAGACCATTGGTGTACCGTGTGGACACTCAGAGCCGCTCTCTCCATCCGGTCAGTAACATTGGCAGTAATGCCTTCTTCGTGAATTATATCCGGTGTATCTCCGTCGACACCAGAGTGTACCCGACACTTCGACCTGGCTGCATCTACTACACGGATTTGGGTTATATCAGAGAGTACTCTCATGATACAAAGGCCTGGGATGAGTGGGCAGTACGTGTGGATAGAATAGGAAACTACGGTATGAGAAATGAACACAAGCCATACCGTTTGGAGGATGTATTGGCCGCACACTGCAGACGGAGGGAGTTCAATGAATATTTCCTTCGGGTAATGCACGATTGGAGCAACGACGAAATATATGAGGAGGAATGAAGAACAAATTCATTCATCCTAATCTTCTTGTTGTCCATACATTGCGTGCGTCTTGTATATTACAACGTTATTGGCTGCTTTTGGCTGCTGTATGCAGTTTCCCTATGTATTATACTTAGTTTTCTGATTATGCAGTTGTCAATTTATCATATACTAGCTTCTACATTTGCTACTAGATTTGCTGCCATATTGGGCAAAAAACGAGGGCCAAAAGGCATAAATAACCCCAGAGATTTGCTACTAGATTTGCTGCCATATTGAAGAAAGACAGAAATAGAAGCTTCTCTAGATTTGATACTAATTTGGTGAAAAAGACAGAGAGAGAAAGAGGGGAAAAGGTGCTCTTAAAAATGCCAATTTGGGCCGAGAGAGACAAAACCCAGCTCCTGCTCACGTGCAACCAAACGCTTCTCGTCCTGTCCCACGCGGTCCCTTTCTACCAGCCCCACGCGACGCGGCCCCACACGACGCGGCCCCACGACGACGCGGCGCAACACGCCAGCACAGAACGTCCAAATAAACGGATTCCTTCCGTCTGAGCTCCTTCTGCGGGTTTCAGACATAGGTTGGGGAAAACTGAGGAAAAACTAAGGGGCTGGGGAAAACTGAGTACAACTAACGACCCGAGGGCACGAAAATAGAAATGCCTTTGTAATATGTTTTGTAAAGGCCAAATTTATAGCACTAGCATTAGGACTTTTAGCAAGTTTTTGTAAGAACTTTATAACTTCAGAGATGTGGCAATCATCAAAATCTAAATCATTATGAGCTACAACAATGGGATCATTGTTCCCAAGGTTGGAAAAAATTTCAGCAGTTTTATCACAAGCAGTTTCAGCAGTTTTAGCAATTTCAGGCAGTTTTGTACGCTTTGCACTAGGAGTAGAAACATTGCCAACACCAATTATTTTACCATTGATAGTAGGAGGTGCAGCAACATGTGAATCATTATCATTACTAATGGTGGTAATAGTCCAAACTTTAGCTACATTGTTCTCTTTAGCTAGTTTTTCATTTTCTTCTCTATCCCACCTAGCACGCAATTCAGCCATTAATCTTATATTCTCATTAATTCTAACTTGGATGGCATTTGCTGTAGTAGTAATCTTATTATCAATATCCTCATTAGGCATAACTTTCAATTTTAATAGATCAACATCAGAGGCAAGTCTATCAACTCTAGAAGCAATAATATCAATTTTATCAAGCTTTTCCTCAACAGATTTGTTAAAAGCAGTTTGTGTACTAATAAATTCTTTAAGCATAGCTTCAAGACCAGAGGGTACACTCCTATTATTGTTGTAAGAATTCCCATAAGAATTACCATAACCATTACCATTAGCAGAAGGATATGGCCTATAGTTATTACCAGAGTTGTTCCTATAAGCATTGTTGTTGAAATTATTATTTTTAATGAAATTCACATCAACATTTTCTTCTTGAGCAACCAATGAAGCTAAAGGAACATTATTTGGATCAACATTAGATCTACCATTCACAAGCATAGACATAATCACATCAATCTTATCACTCAAGGAAGAGGTTTCTTCAACAGAATTTACCTTCTTACCTTGTGGAGCTCTTTCCGTGTGCCATTCAGAGTAATTTATCATCATATCATCAAGAAGCTTTGTAGCCGCCCCCAAAGTGATGGACATAAAGGTACCTCCAGCAGCTGAATCCAATAAATTCCGCGAAGAAAAATTTAGTCCTGCATAGAAGGTTTGGATGATCATCCAAGTAGTCAGTCCATGGGTTGGGCAATTCTTTACCAAAGATTTCATTCTCTCCCATGCTTGAGCAACATGTTCAGTATCTAATTGCTTAAAATTCATTATGCTACTTCTCAAAGATATAATTTTAGCGGGAGGATAATATCTACCAATAAAAGCATCCTTGCATTTAGTCCATGAATCAATACTATTCTTAGGCAAAGATAGCAACCAATCTTTAGCTCTTCCTCTTAATGAGAAAGGAAACAATTTCAATTTAATAATATCACCATCTACATCCTTGTACTTTTGCATTTCACAAAGTTCAACAAAATTATTAAGATGGGCAGCAGCATCATCAGAACTAATACCAGAAAATTGATCTCTCATGACAAGATTTAGTAAAGCAGGTTTAATTTCAAAGAATTCTGCTGTAGTAGCAGGTGGAGCAATAGGTGTGCATAGGAAATCATTATTATTAGTGGTTGTGAAGTCACACAACTTAGTATTTTCAGGGGTATTCATTTTAGCAATAGTAAATAAAGCAAACTAGATAAAGTAAATGCAAGTAACTAATTTTTTTGTTTTTGATATAGAGAGCAAGACAGTAAATAAAGTAAAACTAGCAACTAATTTTTTTGTGTTTTGTTTAGGTGCAGCAAACAAAGTAGTAAATAAAATAAAGAAAGACAAAAACAAACTAAAGAGATTGAGAAGTGGAGACTCCCCTTGCAGCGTGTCTTGATCTCCCCGCAACGGCGCCAGAAAAAGTGCTTGATGCGCGTAGATGTACACGTCCGTTGGGAACCCCAAGAGGAAGGTATGATGCGCACAGCGGCAAGTTTTCCTCTCATAAAGAAACCAAGGTTTATCGAACCATGAGGAGCCAAGAAGCACGTTGAAGGTTGATGGTGGCGAAATGTGATGCGGCGCAACACCAGGGATTCCAGCGCCAACGTGGAACCTGCACAACACAACCAAAGTACTTTGCCCCAACGAAACAGTGAGGTTGTCAATCTCACCGGCTTGCTGTAACAAAGGATTAACCGTATTGTGTGGAAAATGATTGTTTGCAAGAAAACAAGTAAAACAAGTATTGCAGAGATTGTATGCGATGTAAAGAATAGGACCGGGGTCCACAGTTCACTAGAGGTGTCTCTCCCATAAGATAAAAGCATGTTGGGTGAACAAATTACACGGGCAATTGACAAATAGAAAAGGGCATAACAATGCATATACATGATATGATAAATATAGTGAGATTTAATTGGGCATTACGACAAAGTACATAGACCGCCATCCAACTGCATCTATGCCTAAAAAGTCCACCTTCAGGTTATCATCCGAACCCCTTCCAGTATTAAGTTGCAAAGCAACACAATTGCATTAAGTATGGTGCGTAATGTAATCAACAACTAAATCCTTAGACATAGAATCAATGTTTTATCCCTAGTGGCAACACACACACAACACAACCTTCTGTCACGTCCCAGGTATCAATGAAGGCATGAACCCACTATCGAGCATAAATACTCCCTCTTGGAGTTAAGAGTAAAAACTTGGCCAGAGCCTCTACTAATAACGGAGAGCATGCAAGATCATAAACAACACATAAGTAATAGATTGATAATCACCATAACATAGTATTCTCTATCCATCGGATCCCGACAAACACAACATATAGAATTACAGATAGATGATCTTGATCATGTTAGGCAGCTCACAAGATCCAACAATGAAGCACATAAGGAGAAGACAACCATCTAGCTACTGCTATGGACCCATAGTCCGGGGGTGAACTACTCACTCATCACTCCGGAGGCGACCATGGCGGTGTAGAGTCCTCCGGAGATGAATCCCCTCTCCGGCAGGGTGCCGGAGGCGATCTCCGAATCCCCGAGATGGGATTGCGCGGCGGCGTCTCTGGAAGGTTTTCCGTATCGTGGCTCTCGGCATCGGGGTTTCGCGACGGAGGCTTTAAGTAGGCGAAGGGCAACGCGGGGGCCACACGAGGGCCCCACACACCAGGTCGGCGCGGCCAGGGCCGGGCCGCGCCGCCCTAGTGTGGCGGCGCCTCGTGGCCCACTTCCTTTCCCCTTCGGTCTTCTGGAAGCTTCGTGCAAAAATAGGACCCTGGGCGTTGATTTCGTCCAATTCCGAGAATATTTCCTTACTAGGATTTCGAAAACAAAAACAGAAAAAACAAAGAATCGGCTCTTCGGCATCTTGTTAATAGGTTAGTTCCAGAAAATGCGTAAATACGACATATAATGTGTATAAAACATGTAGATATCATCAATAATGTAGCATGGAACATAAGAAATTATCGATACGTTGGAGACGTATCAGCATCCGGCAGAAACCGGGCCAGCAGGAAAAACATGTTTTACTAAAACTGTGATAACTTTTGTGTCCGGACCCCGATTGACATGAAACCAATTTTGTTGGAAAGATAACGACGAATAGAACCCCAACAAAAACTGGAAATATGGAGACTCCTCACAGGATATTTTTAGATGTTTTTAGAGAGGGAGTCTCCCACCGTCAAGAAACGGTGAAGACGTCCAAACTCGAAAACGCAATAGAAGATGCATGCGGATTCCGTTTTCGATGAACTTGAGCTTGTTGTAAAGCTAGCAACAAGCTCAAGAACCTCTCACAGAGAAACACCAAGAAGCAATAGGGATATGCAAAGTATGCAAAGGATTGAGCTCCCTAAGACGATGCGATCAAGTTACTCAACCGAAAGCCCCTCTTGATAGTGCGGCTATCTATCCTATAATCCGGTCTCCCAACAACCACCTTGAGACCGGTAAAAGGAAAACCTATCAAGGTCATACCTTTGCCTTGCGCATTCCGCTTGATCTTGATGATAACTCTTCAAGCTCCACTCAAGCCGGAATGCCTCACTTGATCATCGTTGCTTCGTGAAGACTCACAAATGCTCCCCCATACACCATGATGGGAAAGCTCCATTGATGCACATCTTCACATGTCCATTATCGCCACATGGACGGCAAGCTTCAAGTATGTGATCCACTTGAGATGCCCATCTTGAACTTGCACGACTCAACCTTGTATCTTCTCATACTCTATCGTACTATCTTGAGGTGTATAAAGAATTCTTCACTTGGAATCAAGCTCTCAAGATCTTGGTCATTCATTGCTTATCATATAGGATAGAGCATGGCTAATATTGAGTTCCACATAAGAACTCCATCTCCATTTCTTCTTCTTGATCATGTCACATATGTATCTTTAAACCGATGATCTTGATGCCAATACACAAGGTATATCTTTATCTTCATGGCATCCATACTTGAATCTAACATATGGAGTACAAGTAGTACCTATGGAATATTCCTTCATATAAACTCAATGAAAACATTAGTCCATAGGGGTTGTCATTAATTACCAAAACCACACTTAGGGGCAATATACCCTTACAGGGTGCCAATAGGAAGAAACGTGGTAGATCGGTGGTTGGTAGTCGGTCAAAGAGAATATAAGGAGCCCATATACATGCATGTCTACTTCAATCCTAACCCAACGGGCAAGGATTGGCTGACTTTACAAGCCCCCAAGTCACCATACTTTGAGTCACTAAAAAGTAGGACCCACATGATGTACGGTCTACATGTCATTGATCCAAAAGCACCAGAAGTCGGCAGGCCAAAGTCAGCGAATCTCAATCGTAAGCTACTGTATTCCGCTAAATATGACATGCACCGATTTAGGATGCTCCCTACTTTGTTTATGCATGTTGCAACAGCGTCAAGACTCATGATCCGGTCGTACTTCAAGTGGAAGAGAAATGCTACTAGACTTCCTAACATTAGAAATCTCTAGCAGATGCCGCATCTAGCGAAACCTTAGAGCACTTATACAGTAAATCGTAATGTTGTTTTACAGTTTCAACCGTAGCAAAACAAATCCCATATACACCTACCGCAAACCCGATTATTTTGTTTTGTGGGATATATTCTACCGGATGCCATATCGTGCTGCATATGTAGGTAACTATTTTTTTTTATCTAAACATACATGCAGCCATCTTGCACGGTAGGTACACAGGACTCTCGATATGGAGCCTTCTCGCCTCCTCGGGTGGCTTGCGATTATCACATTGGTACAAATGATACTTTTGGTGCTCCTGTTGTCCATAGCAGTCGATCAAGAAAAACTTCAAAATGAAGCTCAATCTAGGGCTAACTTTGGAGATTGCCAAATCAGTGGCCAAGAGCATCGTCAGCATGATAACAGGAGAGAGAGGGTATGGAACTGGATCACGAGGCATTGGCGCCAAGGGCGCCATGAGGGAGATATGATGTAACTGCCATGGCATGGGCAGAGCCTAGGCAGTCTCAAAATGTGTCATCTTGCTAGGATGCTCCATGCGACCAAGGCTCGGGTAATTTTTGTTTTAAAAATTAAATATTTAAAAGTCAATTCTGCTGATATTATTGCTAGGTTTAACATTTCTATTGTAGTGCCTTCTCGAAGACGCTCGGGTGGGCAAGGGGGGATTGGGGCTTTGGCTGAGGTGGACCGAGATGAAGTGCAAGTACATGTGCATAGTTTTAATTTCCATGTTATCCTAGCTACAACTATCAATAGATCTAGTAATCTAAAGTTTGGGCTTGTTTGTATATATGACGATCCTTATCATTGCAACACTAGCAAGATATGGGATAAAGTGGCCTCTTTTGTGTATGATAAGTCTGCCATGTCGGTTATGTGTATCGGAGATCTGAATGAACTTTTGTATGATATATATAAAAGTTCCCCGAATGTTAATCAGTATTGTATGAATGCTTTCTTTTTAATGGTTAGACAATCTGGCTTGTTTTATTTGGATTTTAGTAGACCGGCTTACACTTGGACTAACATGTGTTTCTGCTTGAATCCAACTTATGAAAGGCTTGATCCTTGCTTAGCTACTGATGAATGGTGTGATGCCTACCCTAATACTAATGTTTACAATATGCCTCTGATACATTCTGTTAGTGACCATGATCCTATTCTGTTGTAAACTGGAGGTCCTGTGAGAAAAATTAAACGAACTTTAAATTTGAAAAATGGTAGCTGAAAGAAAATGATTTCCAAACTCACACCAAAGCTATTTGGGAAAATAGCACAACCCGTTCTTTCTCAGCCAAGACTAACCACATTGCAGGAACTTTAAAAGATTTAGTGCAGGAAAAAGAAGTCATTGCAGGAGGAACTAAACGAGCTAGAAGAAAAAAAAAACAGATTCAACTCCTAACCTTTGCCACACTAGGATCATGCCCTTGAAGCCGAGTTGGTAACTACGTATGAACAGAATATGACAAAACTTACAGGTTATTATGCGCAATGGGAAAAGAAGAGTTGGATAAAAGATGGTTATAGGAACAAAACCTTCTTCCACAAGGAAATCATAAAGACAAGAAGAAGAAACACGATCATCTCGGTGAAGGATGAAAATGATGTCATTCAATTTATGCCTGATAAAATTAGCAACACTTTCGTTAATTATTTTAGGCATATTTTTGCTTCTTCGCATAGCCGAATACCATCACATTAGCCTTTGTAATGTTGTTTACAAACATATTGCCAAAATATTTAGCAAACATGCTTAATATCACCTTTCGGATTATATTCATCCTACCCAACAACAAGATTTTATCGAGGGTCGTCGCATCAGCAATAACAACATCATTGCTCAAGAAATTACACATTCTTTTGCTCTTGCCTCTTGGAAACAAAAAGCTTTTATGTTAAAATTTGATCCTGCCAAAGCTTTCGATCAAGTGGAATGGAGTTTTATTGTTCATGCTCTTGCTCGTAAAGGTTTGCATGCCCACTTTATAAATCTGATCCATTCATGCATCTCCTCGCCCTCTTTTTGAGTTGTTATTAATGGCCAAGCTTTTGCGAGAGTATAAGGCAAGGTTGTCCCCTCTCACCCTATCTTTTTGTCCTCACTATATATGAACTCTCTATTGATTTGCACGAAGACATGTCCACAAGCTTGCTTGATGGAGTTGTGCTTGGTCCAAACTGTTCGCTTGTCCACTCGCTTCTCTCCGCTGATGATTTGTTGGTTTGTGGTAGGGAAGATGCTTAGGAAGCAACCAATATGACCACAATTCTTCAATCTTTCTGCAGCCTATCAGGACAAACTTCTAATTGGGCCAAATCTAGGATCATCTTCAGCAAACATGTCAGTATTGCTATTGCCGCATCTATTAAACAATTCTTTCCAGTGTCATCCCAAGCATGCCGCCAGGCTAGCTCTCTTTCAATCTTTCTTTGCATCCCTTCATGTCTACTCATTTCTAATATCTTATTCAAAAATAATAATTTCTAAACTTAATGCCATCATTAGAACTTTCCGGTGGACAGGTGTGAGAAATTATAAACAAGCAAAGCTTTGTGCTTAAGGGCATGGAAAGATATTTGTACTCCAAAAAAATAAGGCGGTTTAGGCATCCGAAACTTCCAAGTTGTCAACCAAGGACTAATTCTCATGGTTGTTTGGCGCATAGATCAAAATTCAGACGATTTCTCCACAAAATTCTCAAAGCTAAATACTTTCATGACTCCTCCAGATGGCGACCAAATTAAAATATCCCCAAGTCTAATTTTTGGGTCTCTGTTATCAATGTTATATGTTCTAAATATTGTTTAAACCCATTCATACTATCAAATTACTCAAGGTAACATATCTCTTTGGAGTACTGATACGTCTCCAACGTATCCATAATTTCTGATGTTCCATGCTAGTTTTATAACAATACCTACATGTTTTGTTCACACTTTATATCGTTTTGATGCATTTTCCGGAACTAATCTATTGACGAGATGCCGAAGCCAGTTGTTGTTTTGCTGTTTTTGGTTTCAGAAATCCTAGTAAGGAAATATTCTCGGAATTGGACGAAATCAACACCCAGTATCTTATTTTTGCACGAAGCTTCCAGAAAACCGGAGAGACACCAGAGGGGAGCCCAGGGGCCCCACACGCCGGGCGGCGCGGCCAAGGCCGCGCCCCCCGTGTGGCCCCACCAGGGCCCCTCCGAGGCTGCCCTTCCGCCTACTTAAGGACTCCGTCGCGAAAACCCTATACGGAAAAACCACGGTACGAGAAACCTTCCAGAGCCGCCGCCATCGTGAAGCCAAGATCTGGGGACATGAGTCTCTGTTCCGGCACGCCGCCGGGACGGGGAAGTGCCCCGGAAGGCTTCTCCATCGACACCACCGCCATCTCCATCAACGCTGCTGCTCCCATGATGAGGAGGGAGTAGTTCTCCCTCGAGGCTAAGGGTTGTACCGGTAGGTATGTGGTTAATCTCTCTCTGTACTCCAATACAATGATCTCATGAATTGCTTTGCATAATTGAGATCCATATGATGAGCTTTGTAACGCTACTAGTCTATGTGCTACTTTTTGTGATGTTATTGAAGTAGTCTATTCCTCCTGCATGGTGTAATGGTGACAGTGTGTGCATCGTGTGGTTCTTGTCGTAGGCTATGATCATAATCTCCTGTAAGTTATGGAGTTAATTATTACTATGATAGTATTGATGTGATCTATCCCCCTTCATAGTATAATGGTGACAGTGTGTATGCTATGTTAGTACTCGGGCTATTTTGCAAAGATCTATTATGCTCTAAGGTTACTTAAATATGAATGGTGAATGTTGTGGCGCTTGTTAACTCCGGCTTGAGGGAGCTCTTGTAGCCCTACACAATGAATGGTGTTTGTCATCCAACAAAGAGTGTATGTAGCACAAATGAGAGAAGTTATTATTTATTATGTGATCAATGTTGAGAGTGTCCACTAGTGAAAGATGATCCCTAGGCCTTGTTTCCAAACATCGAATCTCCGTTTATTTACTGTTTTGTTGCATGTTTACTCGCTGCCATATTTTATTCAGATTACTATTACCACTCATATACATCCATACTACTTGTATTTCACTATCTCTTCGCCGAACTAGTGCACCTATACATCTGACAAGTGTATTAGGTGTGTTGGGGACACAAGAGACTTCTTGTATCGTGATTGCGGGGTTGCTTGAGAGGGATATCTTTGACCTCTTCCTCCCTGAGTTCGATAAACCTTGGGTGATCCACTTAAGGGAAAACTTGCCGCTGTTCTACAAACCTCTGCTCTTGGAGGCCCAACACTGTCTACAGGAAAAGAAGCGTGAGTAGACATCAAGCTATTTTCTTGCGCCGTTGCCGGGGAGGAAAGGTAAAAGGCACTCATACTCCGGTCCCAGGTAACAAGCTATTTCCTTTAGATCCTGCAATTGCATCTTTTGGTTTCTTGTTTACACTAGTTAGGCATAATGGAGAGCAACAATGAACTTCTTATTCTATTTCCTGAGTTAAGACATGGATTGTTTGCTGCGAAAATTAAAAAACCTATGGAATCTTATCTGCATGCTAGTAGCAATGATATTAGTATGAACGCTTTGAACACCGTTGTTGCTAATGATATGGAAAATTCTAAGCTTGGGGAAGTTGGTTTTGATGAGCATGATATTTTTAGTCCCCCAAGCATTGAGGAGAAAATTTTCTTTGATGATACTTTGCCTCCTATTTATGATGATTATAATGATAGTGGTCTTTTGGTACCGCCTACTATGGAGAGTAAATTTTATTATGATTATACTATGCCTCCTACACTTGATGAGAATAATAATGATAGCTACTTTGTTGAATTTGCTCCCACTACAACTAATAAAATTGATTATGCTTATGTGGAGAGTAATAATTTTATGCATGTGGCTCATGACAAGAATGTTTTATGTGATAGTTATATTGTTGAGTTTGTTCATGATGCTACTGAAAGTTATTATGAGAGAGGGAAACATGGTTATATGCATCTTAATAATATTAAGTTTCCCCTCTTTATGTTGAGAATCTTGAAATTGCACTTGTGTTGCTTTTCTATGCTTGCCACTTTGTTCTTCATGAATTTATTTGTGTACAAGATTCCTTTTCATAGGAAGTGGGTTAGGCTTAAATGTGTTTTGAATTTGCTTCTTGATGCTCTCTTTTGCTTCAACTCTTAATTCTTGCGAGAGTATCATTAAAATTGTTGAGCCCATCTTAATGGCTATAAAGAAAGAACTTCTTGGGAGATAACCCATGTGTTTATTTTGCTACTGTTTTGTTGAGTCTTGGAAGTTGTTTACTACTGTAGCAACCTCTCCTTATCATGTTTTTGTGCCAAGTAAAGTCTCTATGGTAAAGTTGATGCTAGATTTGGATTACTGCGCAGAAACAATTTGTGTCCGTCACGAATTTGCGTAGATCTCTGTAAAAAATCAAAAAATCTGCCAATTTACGTGCGTGATCCTCGGATATGTACGCAACTTTCATTAGTTTTGAGTTTTTCCGTTTGAGCAAGTTATGTGCCCTGTAAAATTTGTCTTTACGGACTGTTCGTTTTGACAAATTCTGCCTTTTATTTCGCATTGCCGCTTTTGCTATGTTGAATGGATTTCTTTGTTCCATTAACTTTCAGTAGCTTTGTGCAATGTCCAGAAGTGTTAAGAATGATTGTGTCACCTCTGAACATATGAATTTTTATTATGCACTAACCCTTTAATGAGTTTGCTTTAAGTTTGGTGTGGAGGAAGTTTTCAAGGGTCAAGAGAAGAGGGTGATATAATGTGATCAAGAAGAGTGAAAGGTCTAAGCTTGGGGATGCCCCGGTGGTTCATCCCTGCATATTTTAAGAAGACTCAAGCATCTAAGCTTGGGGATGCCCAAGGCATCCCCTTCTTCATCGACAACTTATCAGGTCACTTCTAGTGAAACTATATTTTTATTCCGTCACATCTTATGTACTTTACTTGGAGCGTCTATGTGCTTTTATTTTTGTTTTGTTATTTTCATTCTCTGAATAAATTCATGCTCATGTGGGAGAGAGACACGCTCCGTTGTTGCGTATGAACACATGTGTTCTTAGCTTTACTTTTAATGTTCAATGGCGAAAGTTGATCGCTTCACTTGTTGTTATTTTGTTGGAATCAGAAAATGCTTCATATGGTCTTGAATAACTTGATACTTGGCAATTGTTTTGAGCTCTCATAAATCATGTTTAAGCTCTTGCATCATGTAGTTTAAATCTACTGGTGGAGACCTACTGTAAAGCTTGTTGAAATTTGGTTTGAATGATATTTTCTGGTAAAAGTGTTTGAGCAACAAGGAAGACAGTGTAGAGTCTTATAATGCTTGCAATATGTTGTTATGTAAGTTTTGCTGTACCGGTTCATACTTGTGTTTGCTTCAAACAACCTTGCTAGCCAAAGCCTTGTACCGAGAGGAAATGCTTCTCGTGCATCCAAAACCTTGAGCCAAAACCTATGCCATTTGTGTCCACCATATCTACCTACTATGTGGTATTTCCTGCCATTCCAAGTAAATACTTCATGTGCTACCTTTAAACAATTCAAAAGCTATTATCTCTTATTTGTGTCAATGTTTTATAGCTCATGAGGAAGTATGTGGTGTTTTATCTTTCGATCTTGTCATTTACTTCTGACAGACTTTCACAATGGACTAGTGGCTCATCCGCTTATCCAATAATTTTGCAAAAAGAGCTGGCAATGGGGTTCCCAGCCCCAATTAATTAACTTGCATTAATAATTCTCTTCACATGTTTTGCTCCGATCTATCAGTAAGCAACTTAAATTTGCAAATAGACACTCCTCCATGGTATGTGAATGTTGGAAGGCACCCGAGGATTCGGTTAGCCATGGCTTGTGTAAGCAAAGGTTGGGAGGAGTGTCATCTAATAAATAAAACTAAAGTACATGTGTAAACAAAAGAGAAGAGGGATGATCTACCTTGCTGGTAGAGATAGCCGCTCTTGAAAGTCTGGTTGATAAGGTAGTTAGAGTACCCATTACCATTCGTTGACAACAACAAACACCTCTCAAAATTTTACTTTTATGCTCTCTATATGATTTCAAAACTTGAAAAACTCACATGATTTAATCCCTGCTTCCCTCTGCGAAGGGCCTTTCTTTTACTTTATGTTGAGTCAGTTTACCTACCCATTTCCTTCCATCTTAGAAGCAAACACTTGTGTCAACTGTGCATTGATTCTTACATACTTGCTTATTTGCATTCATCATATTACTCTGTTGACAATTATCCATGAGATATGCATGTTGAAATTTGAAAGCAACTGCTGAAACTTATATCTTCCTTTGTGTTGCTTCGATGCCTTTACTTTGAATTTATTGCTTTATGAGTTAACTCTTATGCAAGACTTTTTGATGCTTGTCTTGAAAGTACTATTCATGAAAAGTTTTGCTATATGTTATCTATTTGTTAGCAAACTATAGATCATTGCTTTGAATCACTCCATTCATGTCATATGCTTTACACTAATGTTGATCAAAGTTATGTTGGTAGCATGTCACTTCAGAAATTATTGTTGTTATCGTTTACCTACTCGAGGGCGAGTAGGAACTAAGCTTGGGGATGCTTGATACGTCTCCAACGTATCTATAATTTCTGATGTTCCATGCTAGTTTTATAACAATACCTACATGTTTTGTTCACACTTTATATCGTTTTGATGCATTTTCTGAACTAACCTATTGACGAGATGCCGAAGTGCGGTCTGTCATTGTTTTTGGTTTCAGAAATCCTAGTAAGAAATATTCTCGGAATTGGACGAAATCAACGCCCGGTATCTTATTTTGCACGAAGCTTCCAACACCGGAGAGACACCGAGGGGAGCTGGGGGCCCCACACGCCAGCGGCGCGGCCAAGACCGGGCGCCCCCTCTTGTGTGGCCCCACCGGGGCCCCTCCGAGGCTGCCCTTCCACCTACTTAAGGACTCCGTCGCGAAACCCTATACGGAAAAACCACGGTACGAGAAACCTTCCAGAGCGCCGCCATCGCGAAGCCAAGATCCGGGGACAGAGTCTCGTTCGCACGCCGCCGGACGGGGAAGTGCCCCGGAAGGCTTCTCCATCGACACCACCGCCATCTCCATCAACGCTGCTGCTCCCATGATGACGGAGTAGTTCTCCCTCGAGGCTAAGGGCTGTACCGGTAGCTATGTGGTTAATCTCTCTCTCTGTACTCCAATACAATGATCTCATGAATTGCTTTGCATAATTGAGATCCATATGATGAGCTTTGTATCGCTACTAGTCTATGTGCTACTCATGTGATGTTATTAAAGTAGTCTATTCCTCCTGCATGGTGTAATGGTGACAGTGTGTGCATCGTGTGGTTCTTGTCGTAGGCTATGATCATAATCTCTTATAGGTTATGGAGTTAATTATTACTATGATAGTATTGATGTGATCTATCCCCCTTCATAGTGTAATGGTGACAGTGTGTATGCTATGTTAGTACTCGGGCTATTTTGCAAAGATCTATTATGCTCTAAGGTTACTTAAATATGAATGCTGAATGTTGTGGCGCTTGTTAACTCCGGCTTGAGGGAGCTCTTGTATCCCTACACAATGAATGGTGTTTGTCATCCAACAAAAGAGTGTATGTAGCACAAATGAGAGAAGTTATTATTTATTATGTGATTAATGTTGAGAGTGTCTACTAGTGAAAGTATGATCTCTAGGCCTTGTTTCCAAACATCGAATCTCCGTTTATTTACTGTTCTGTTGCATGTTTACTCGCTGCCATATTTTATTCAGATTACTATTACCACTCATATACATCCATACTACTTGTATTTCACTATCTCTTCGCACCTAGACAAGTGTATTAGGTGTGTTGGGGACACAAGAGACTTCTTGTATCGTGATTGCAGGGTTGCTTGAGAGGGATATCTTTGACCTCTTCCTCCTGAGTTCGATAAACCTTGGGTGATCCACTTAAGGGAAAACTTGCTGCTGTTCTACAAACCTCTGCTCTTGGAGGCCCAACACTGTCTACAGGAAAAGAAGCGTGAGTAGACATCAAGTACTCTCTGGTGCCAAGATTGGATGAAAATTTATGATTATCTCATTATGCAACAACCCGATTTCACTTCCGCCAATGGTAAATGATCTATGGCTGCCTAATCAGCAAGCCTGGAATTGATTCCCTCTTGCAGCAGCCTATGGCTGCCCTCTTTGTTTGGGCTTTTAGCTGCTTTCCACGGAAAAAAGTAGGACAAACAAAACAAACCTGTTGGCTGGGCGGTAGGCTTTTCCAAAAGCAGGTCCCCTTCCCACACAGTAGAAAAAGCACAGGTAGTAGGTGCTTCCCGAGCTTTTGTTCTGGCCTCCCGAACCGTTCCTTTTATTTGCCCATTTCGTTTCCAGATATTACTACAAAACTACCACCGCTAGGCATCGATCCGTATCTTTTTTTCCCTGGCCTGTTCTTTTCCTCCCGAGGCTCGAGTTGCCTGCCAAAACCCACCGGCGAGCAGTGGTTAAGCAACACGAAGAGCCGGAGGCTTCCAGGCGGCGGGCCTGGTCCCTCGACGTCGTCCCGCAAATGCTCCGGCACACGACGGCGGTTGCAGGGCGTGCCACCTGACCTATACCTGGCCAGGAAGGTGTTGGATTGCTTCGGTTAGTTTCCTGCATGGCAGACACGTAAACATTAAATACGAGCCCTATCGGCTCTCAGGTTGCCCTGCGGATCGGCTCAAAGAGCCGATCGCCCCATGGTTCACGTTGGATTTTCAATGACATGGGGATCCTGCTTGATCAAACAAAGCTAAACCAATCTACGACAGTTTAGGGTTTTCACCGCATAACCGGAACATCCTACGCGTAGTTGGGCCTAGCAGATACGAAAGATGATGAAAACTACCCCTATGAGAGGCCTAAAAACCAACGTTTAAGTCAATTCCCGGAACATCCCTTATAGGAACGGCAAACAACACCTAACGCACTACCGGATCGTCCAACCCCAGCATAGGGCCTAATCATGCAGATATTAAACTAATCCTTGAAGAACAAGGAGCAACTATAACAGATCGGATCTACTAAGTAACGAACAAGCAAGATGCTGCCCTTACACCTGGATAGGTGTAAGGGCAGCTAGATATTGAGGGACGGCACAGCTAAGCAGATATGCGCAAGAAAAGCATCTATGCAAGCCCCAAAACATCTACGATAAATAGTGCTACTCGCCATCAACAACGCTTCAGTACGAGCAACACAAGGTAAACGAATAAACGTTGTGCTGCCTAGATCGCAAGATGCGATCTAGGCAGCATGATGCTTACCCGGGAGAAACCCTCGAAAGAAGGGGTGGCGATGCGCCTGATTTGTGTTTGTTGTGAACGTGATTGTCCTCCTTTTCCGATAACCCTAGATACATATTTATAGTCCAAGGGACTTTCTAATTGGGCGTGCACCTAACCGTGCACGAGTTAAACTCTATCTTTTAATCTAAACTAAAATACGATCTACTATATTACAGATACACGGGCAATTAAGCCCAAACTCTTCGTGCAAGGCCGCTTCAAAGATGCTCCACGCGTGTATCTTTCAAGCCCATCTTCACTTACGGCCCATCTCCTGATTTGGCCAAAATCCGGTGATAACACATGCCCCCTTGGTTTTGGTAATGATAATTTCAAAACCACTCTGTTTTTCCTTCGAGGGGTCATGTCGTGGCAGAGCAGAACCGTCGCAGTATTCTTCATCATGACGCCTTGCCTTCTCAACTTCTCTGCACGATTTGACAGTTTTGGCACCACATCCTCGGAAACTGTTCGAGCATTGAATCTCCAATATATCTCCTTTTATTTAACCGCATCGAACAGTTCACCTCCTCATCCCCTTGCTCCAAACCAGCCGTCAGCCAAAAAACCCTCTTCCTCTGTAGCCATGTCTTCCTCTTCCTCCTCCCAATCCTCTTCCTCGAGTGAAGTAGAGCCGGAGGTCAATCAGACGGAAGCGTACAACCGGCGCGCTCCCGAGCATTGGGATGAGCAAGAATTTGACTTCGACTTCGTGCCCGAGGGCCGACCCGAAGACCTCGTCTGGTCGGATGGCGACATGCCCCTGACTGACGGGGAAGATGATCTTCGGTTCTTGATCGACGGAGAACTAGAGGCGGAGAGCGACAACAACGACCCCCCTTCCGGGGCAAATTCACCTCCTCAACCAAAGAAGAAGACGAGGAAGATGAAGACGAAGACGTCTCCTCCGACACAAAGCAAGAACATGAGGATGACACCTCCTCCGATGAACCGCCGCCCAAGCGCATCCGTGGCTGGGCTTGGTCAGATGAGGACGACGATGACGAAGAGGAAGAAGCCTCCGCTGAAGGTTACAGTAGCAGCGACGAGGAAATCGTCGACAGCAGCGATGACGGCAGCTACCCCAGCGACGGCGAAGACGACAACAGTCCTTAGAGTAGGGAGTTGCTAGCATAAGATTAGCAGTAGTAATCTGTTCCCTTTTTGTTGAGCAATCGGCTTCTCTTTGTAAGAAATCACCTTTTTAATCAATGAAGATGAAGATGTTCTTCCAATTCAATCTCTAATTATCCGATTTCACCCCTCGCCATTTTCTGACTGTCCAAGGTGGTCAACGCCTTCATGAGACGATGGCAACGCATCAGTCCTCCGGATAAAATGCGAGACAGGTTAATTCAGTTGTCCCTCAAATAATAACCTGCAACCCTTGGCCCAACTCCAATCCTCAAACGGTAGTCCTCAACCACTCCAAATCACCAGGGCAACCATGCACAATTCCAGGCATCAAACCGAACCCAAGGAAGTATCAAGATGATTCAGAACTTTTCCAACCAGGAGCCTGAAAATTTTAGAAATATGGTCTCCTTCAGGTTAGACCACCTTGCCGATGATGACAGCACTTGGCAGTTTTACTCATGATCCATCCCTGCTTCCTCCCAGTTGGTATAACTGCCTCAGACAGGATCATGAAACTTGGTCACGGATCTTTAAGGCCAGTGCCCCCCGAGCCTCAGTCAAGGCGAGAACATCAGCGAAAAAGGGGTGGCTGCCAAGAAAACTTTGAAGGGCTACAACCCTGTGCCGGCTCAAAAAGGAATACTGAAGATAATATCAGCATGAACATGCAATCCAGCCGACGTACTCCAGCTTAGGCACCTCTGGGGACACCACCACATAAAGCTTACGCACAAGGAGTCGATGCACCAAGAGGGCTCGGAAGATTAGCAAATCCCTTCCTTGAACCAAGAAGCTTCTCATGCAATGGCTCTCTAACTCCTCCTGGCTCAATTCTTGTGCTTTGCTGCTTAGATCGGCTCACCATCCTTGACGATGACTCTGCAGTTGAAGCCCTGGCCAATCGTGAGGCCTGATCAAGTGGCAGCTTAAACTCTGTAATTCTAAAGTCGATGTCCGAGCATCGGCTGTGCTGAAATTTTTTGTATTTTCGATTTTTTATTGGCCGATCGATTCATGAATCGGCTTCCCCTGGGTACATTTCGTGGCTTTGTACCTTCTCCGTGTGTATGCCCCCCGAGCCGAATCCTTCAAGTGATTGAAGATATCGGCTTTTCAGCCAATTCAAGTTTGTCTCACCACTCACCATGCGAAATAGCACATCAATAAACACGGGTGGTGGGAATAGTTTTAGCCGATTGCTAGAATCGGCTCCCCTTGCAGTTGGTGATCCAACTTATTTGCTGATAAATGTTGGCCATGGCTTATCCCCAGGACCAATGTCGATCTCTTCTAGTCCATCAGCTGTAAACCCATATCTCAGCTTTCCATTGCCTGCCAAATCAATGATGAACACAGGCAGAAGGTAGGTTGAGGCTAATTGTGGCCGATTGCTAGAATCGGCCTCCTTTTCCATTGCAATGTTTAACGAGGGTTTACAACTTCTTGGTTCTCTGCTGCTACGACAACGTGGCATGTTTGAAGTGAGATCCTTGTTTCTTATTTTTTGGGGCCGATCGCAGGGATCGGCCTTGCCACGTACGTCCATAGACTTGGATCTTGCTACTCTGTCAGGCCAGTGGATAAGACCAGCCTCACCCCGTTTTTTGTAGCTTCGATGCGCTCACAGCGTCCAGATTGATTCCAGAGAGCGGCTCTTGGTCATTTGCTTCCCAGATGTTCATGGCAGCCAAAGAGATATCGATCGAATCATCCGCATGAACAACCTCCACTTCATCTCCATCCCATTGTATGATGCACTGATGCATTGTGGATGGAATGCAACAGTTAGCGTGGATCCAATCCCTTCCTAGCAGAACAGCATAAGTGCTCTTGCTGTCGACGATGAAGAAGGATGTAGGGATGGTCTTTCGGCCGACAGTTAAGTCCACGTTCAGAACACCCTTGGCTTCTGACGGCTGGCCGTTGAAATCGCTTAGCGTGACGTTGGTCTTGATCAGATCTTCAGTAGAACGTCCCAAACGTCGTAACATGGAGTACGACATTATGTTGACTGCTGCTCCCGTGTCAACCAACATCTTGCTGATAGGCTTCCCGTTGATATAACCCTTCAGGTATAGGGCCTTTAGATGCCTATAGCTCCTTTCTCGTGGCTTCTCAAAAACCGCCGTGGCCCGCAATCAAACCGTGCCACCGATACTTCCTCGTCTTTTGGAGCACAAAACTCTGACGGGAGAACGAACACCATGTTTGTATCAGCCGATGTCCCTGCATCGGCTTTTGTCTGCTTGGGTTGCCACACTTTCTTTGGCAGGAGCCTCGTCTCCAGTGTTTGCTGAATTTTCACGGCCAGATCGGGCCGTGCTTTCCTCAACGTGTACAGGTACTGGCCTCGGCTTCTTCCAAGTTTCGAGCCGTTGCACTCTGCGCTTTTGGGAGTGGCTGAGTCCATCAGGACACCACCTTGGTCGGTGATATCTATCTTCTTCTTCGACTCTTCAAAGTCTTCATCTTGGGATGACTCAGCTCGTTTGTTCTGAGGTGGGAGAGGTCCTAGACGCTTGAACACTGAAACTTCATTTGCTCCCTTCCTCTTCTGCTTACATTCTGGGCAGTTCTCGATTGTAGGCAATCGGCTCATTCCCGAGTCCCAGCAGTGTTTGAAGAAAGGACAATTCCAATGCCTGTCCACGTCCTCTTGCTCCCTTGACCTCCCTCTGGCGTGACGCTCATACCCTTCGTATCGACGGTATTTCATGTTGTCTGCATCAGACCGACGATATCTATCATCATCTACGTCGTAGCGTCGACGTCGGTCGTACTGCTCATATTTGTTAAGGAGGTGCGCGGAAAGTGGTCGTTGATACCGCACGCTGATCACCTCTTCCTCAGCCAAATACCGTCTGTCATCATGCGGGGCCGGTCGCGTGGATCGGCCTCCTTTTTATCTTTGCCGCGAGAGCGACGCTCTCTGGCTTATCCTCGCCATGGCGATCTGCAAGCCCTGCCATATTGATATCAAACGAGAAACCTGGCTCGCGTCCTATGCACTGGACTGAGATCGACCATGTTGACCTCCGGAAACGGCTGCGTGTCAACCCTCATGGCAAACTGACCGAAGAGTAATCGGCCTTGTTCTATCGCCATTTGAATCTGTCCGCGCAAAACTTTGCAGTCGTTGGTGGTATGGGTGAACGTGTGATGCCATTTGCAGTATGGCCTGCCGTTCATCTCTTGTGGCGTGGGGATTTTGTGGCCTTCGGGTAACTTCAGCTGTTTCTCCTTCAGCAGCAAATCGAAAATTTGCTCCGTTTTGCTCAAATTGAAGTCGAACCCCTTCACAGGCCCTGGTTGTTTCACCCACTTGCAGGACACGGGTTTTGCCCCCCGAGTCCACTTAGCTACAGCGACCTCCTGATCTCCTGCAGAATCTTCATCTTCGTCCGTCTCGATCAGGGCGACGCGCTTGTACTTGTCCCGGTACACTCGGATGGCACTGTTCATATGCTGTCAACTTCTGAACCATGTGCGCCGTTGAATTGTACTCGCTTGAAGGTCACATCTCGAGCGGCGCTGATAATCCTGCTACCGCCAGCTCGATCGTTTCCTTCTCGATAGGCGAACCGAATAACATCGGTTCCCGACGGTCCCGAACCTCGGATGTACTCAGATACCGTCTCTCCTCGTCTCTGCCGAACTTGAGTCAGATCGGCAAGGCTAGCTTCGTAGTTTCTGAATGGTATTGTACATGGAACTGCTCTTCCAGCTGCTTCCACGTCCGAACCGAGTCTGGTAGCAACGAGGTGTACAACCAAAGGCTGGACCCGTGAGAGACTGCGAGAAGAACCTCACACGTAGCTCGTCTGAAGCTGAGACCATGCCCAACTGTGCCAAGTATCGGCTCACGTGCTCGATCGAGCTGGTTCCTTCTGATCCACTAAATTTTGTGAAGTCAGGGAGCCGATACTTAGGTGGCAGCGGGATCAGGTCGTAGTCGTTGGGATACGGCTTGGAATAGCCGATCATTCTCTTCTTCGGCAGGATGCCGAACTGGTCTCTCATGATTGCGGTGATCTCATCCACCGTAGGAGCTGCAGAAGTTAATCGTTCATGACTTGTATTGGGGGCATATTTAGTTAGCCACGCCTGTTTCTCAGCATCTGCTCCAGAACTGCTTCCGCTCCAGCAACTCCTCCTGCCGTGGCAGTCCTTCCTGCTATAACCTGGGTCATCCAGTTGTTGCAGTCCGGCACGTATGTGCACACGTATCCATGTGGAATTTCCTTGGGCGGCTCATACAGGACTTGGTAGTCGCCTGGATCACCTCCAACCTTGTAGACGACGTATGTCGGTGAACCTTGTTGCTGTGGAGCTGCAAACGTGTGTTGCAGTGGTGGCCTTGTGTAGAGCGGTATCTCCCCTTGGTGAGTTCCTAGAGCAGGACCTGACGGAGAGTACTTGTGCTTCATGACTTCTTGCACCACATTGAGCGCGACACGCTCCAGAGTATTCACCAAGCTCTCAGCATGCCGATGAAGAGAGTGAGCAACGACATAGTTGACTTCCTGTCGCAGGGCTCTGGTACGTTCGTCCGAAGGAGAGATAGATCTAGTCCATCTAGCGCGCCTTCGGGTTGGAACCCTTTGAACTTGATCCCGTGCGAACGGGTTTTCAAAAGCGCCGATGAGATCGGCTTCCAAGATGGCCTTGAGCTCATCATATCTCTTCTTATGCTCAGGAAGATCTTCATACTTGACCGGTTCTTCCGCCATCTCACGCAGATGTCGACGTGGTTGCTGCGGAAGATTGTCCCGATTGTCCCACCGGGCGTGCCGAATGTGTTGCCTGCCAAAACCCACCGGCGAGCAGTGGGTTAAGCAACACGAAGAGCCGGGTGGCTTCCAAGGCGGCAGCCCTGGTCCCTCGACGTCGTCCCGCAAATGCTCCGGCACACGACCCGGCGGTTGCAGGGCGTGCCACCCGACCTCTACCTGGCCAGGAAGGTGTTGGATTGCTTCGATTAGTTTCCTGCATGGCAGACACGTAAACATTAAATACGAGCCCTATCGGCTCTCAGGTTGCCCTGCGGATCGGCTCAAAGAGCCGATCGCCCCATGGTTCACGTTGGATTTTCAATGACATGGGGATCCTGCTTGATCAAAACAAAGCTAAACCAATCTACGACAGTTTAGGGTTTTCACCGCATAACCGGAACATCCTACGCGTAGTTGGGCCTAGCAGATACGAAAGATGATGAAAACTACCCCTATGAGAGGCCTAAAAACCAACGTTTAAGTCAATTCCCGGAACATCCCTTATAGGAACGGCAAACAACACCTAACGCACTACCGGATCGTCCAACCCCAGCATAGGGCCTAATCATGCAGATATTAAACTAATCCTTGAAGAACAAGGAGCAACTATAACAGATCGGATCTACTAAGTAACGAACAAGCAAGATGCTGCCCTTACACCTGGATAGGTGTAAGGGCAGCTAGATATTGAGGGACGGCACAGCTAAGCAGATATGCAAGAAAAGCATCTATGCAAGCCCCAAAACATCTACGATAAATAGTGCTACTCGCCATCAACAACGCTTCAGTACGAGCAACACAAGGTAAACGAATAAACGTTGTGCTGCCTAGATCGCAAGATGCGATCTAGGCAGCATGATGCTTACCCGGGAGAAACCCTCGAAAGAAGGGGTGGCGATGCGCCTGATTTGTGTTTGTTGTGAACGTGATTGTCCTCCTTTTCCGATAACCCTAGATACATATTTATAGTCCAAGGGACTTTCTAACTGGGCGTGCACCTAACCGTGCACGAGTTAAACTCTATCTTTTAATCTAAACTAAAATACGATCTACTATATTACAGATACACGGGCAATTAAGCCCAAACTCTTCGTGCAAGGCCGCTTCAAAGATGCTCCACGCGTGTATCTTTCAAGCCCATCTTCACTTACGGCCCATCTCATGATTTGGCCAAAATCCGGTGATAACAAGCTGTTCTCTGCCCGCACGAGAGATAGGGTTCCCGTGCGCGCCGCCTCTTGTTGCACCCTGCAGCTCCAGCCGCACCCCACCCCACCCCACCGGAGACGCGGACGAGAACTCCCTCCCGCGGACGAGAACTCTTCCCTGCCGACGATCCCTCCGCTTTACCCTCCCGCTGGTGAGCCTTCTCTCTTCCTCTCGCTTGATCTAAATCACGTAAGCTAGATGATTGTACCAGGTTGTTGTGATGCTAGATGATTTGCTAATGGAAAACTTGCCATATCGTCGCTGTGTGTCACTGATGACCCACAAGTATAGGGGATCGCAACAGTCTTCGAGGGAAGTATTACCCAATTTATTGATTCGATACAAGGGGAGACAAAGAATACTTGTAAGCCTTAACAATGAGTTGTCAATTCAGCTGCACTGGAAACAGACTTGCTCGCAAGAGTTTATCGTAGTAACAGTTTTATAGCAATAGGAATAGTGAAATAACAGCAGCGGTGAAATAAAGACAGCGTAGTGATTATAGTAAACAGCATGATTAAAATATTGTAGGCACAGGGACGGATTAACGGGCGTTGCATGGATGAGAGAAACTCATATAACAATCAAAGCAGGGGCATTTGCAGATAATAATAAAACGGTATCCAAGTACTAATCAATCAATAGGCATGTGTTCCATATATAGTCGTACGTGCTCGCAATGAGAAACTTGCACAACATCTTTTACCAGCCGGTGGCAGCCGGGCCTCTAGGGAAACTACTGGAAATTAAGGTACTCCTTTTAATAGAGTACCGGAGCAAAGCATTAACACTCCGTGAACACATGTGATCCTCACATCACTACCATCCCCTCCGGTTGTCCCGATTTCTGTCACTTCGGGGCCATTGGTTCCTGGACAATGACATGTGTATACAACTTGCAGTAAGATCATAAACAACGAATATCTTCATGAATCAATAACATGTTCAGATCTGAGATCATGGCACTCGGCCCTAGTGACAAGCATTAAGCATAACAAGTTGCAACAATATCATAAAAGTGATATCTACGGATACTAGGCACTATGCCCTAACAATCTTATGACTATTACATGACCAATCTCATCCAATCCCTACCATCCCCTTCAGCCTACAGCGGGGAATTACTCACACATGGATGGGGGAAACATGGCTGGTCGATGGAGAGGCGTTGGCGGTGATGGCGGTGAAGATCTCCTCCAATTCCCCGTCCCGGCGGAGTGCCAGAACGGAGGCTTCTGGCTCCCGAGACGGAGTTTCGCGATGTGGCGGCTCTCTGGAGGGTTTCTGGCGACTTCGACTTCTCTCCGTGCGTTTTTAGGTCGAGGGCGATAAGTAGTCCGAAGGAGGGCGTCGGGGGCCAGCCGAGGGGGCCACACACTAGGGCCGTGCGGGCCCCTCCTGGGCCGCGCCGGCCTAGTGTGTGGGGCCTCGTGCCCCACCTGCTTGCCTTCTGGCTCCGTGAATATTCTGGGAAAATAGGGCCTTCTGTATAAATTCGAGGTTTTTCCTGAAAGTTGGATTTCTGCACAAAAACGAGACACCAGAGCAATTCTGCTGAAAACAGCGTTAGTCCGTGTTAGTTGTATCCAAAATACACAAATTAGAGGCAAAACAATAGCAAAAGTGTTCGGGAAAATAGATACGTTTTGGACGTATCAGTCACGCATAGAAATCTGCGAGACTGGCCGACAAGTCCAGGTTGTTCTGTCCAGCCTCCTTGACATCTTGTATTTTTCTTTGCTCTAGTAGGTTGTCTGACAAGCCCAGGCACTCGTCCCTGCACCCTGCGACACAGTTTCTCTAGTAGGGTCCATGGATCTGTAGCCTCTAGGTTGTAGCATAGGGTTTAGATAACTAGAAAATTGTATGGCCTTCATCTAAATCACGTAAAACTTGATGATTTTTTCTTCTGATGTGCACATGAAGCCAAAAATCTGGGAGCTGATAATGTTTGCTAACACATGTCTTGCACTGAATAGTTTTTTTGCACGCTACAGTAAATCACAACGAGACAGTGAATCTCTGAATCTGTTTCTTTGGCACGCTACAGGAAATAAAAATCTGTTCCGTCCGCACAGCGTAGGCAGTCGCTTACTCCAAATTTGTGAGTTCCAAAATTTGCATGCAGCAGCCTCATCCAAAGCCATGCACATAATTCCAAGCTAACAGGGTGGTGTACATGGCACAGGTTCTATGCATGTCGCTAATGGAAAAGTTGCTAATCTGTTCCATGCATGTCGCTTGATCTGCAGTAATTAACGCATGCACCAGATTGTTGTGAAGCTTTTTTATTAGAGACCTACTTTATGTTGTGCTTAGAATCCAACATGTGGTGCCCATACGCATGAAAACAAAATTGTTGTACATTCTTCATGCCACTGATTTGCTAGATAGATTTGTCAAATGTACGATGCATGCTGCTACCTATATTGCAATTAACTTCCCCTTTAATTTCGTAGTGTTTTTTCCGTATAGTTTTTTAGTATCTTGCAATGGAGAAGGCTGTTTGGGATGCATACCACACTAGAGTTTTCTGTGACATATGTATGGATGAAGTCAACGCAAACAATAGGGATGGGGGTTGCTTGAGTAGAAAGGGGTACAAGAATCTCGGTGAAAAATTTACCGAGAAAACAGGAAAGCAATTTATGAAGAAGCAAATCAAGAACAAATGGGATGCTTTAAAGAAAGATTATACAGGTTGGATGGAGTTGCAAAATGCAACTGGGCTAGGTTGGGATCCGGTGACAAAAACTATGGACGCAGATGATGAGTGGTGGAAGACGCACCTAGTTGTAAGTCATATGTGATCACTTATCTTGTCTATTTGTGTATTTTGTTATAATTTTAACTAATATATGTACTATGTTATTTTTGCAGTATCGGCCTGAACATGCAAAATTCAGAAATGGGCCACCGGCCAACTTGGAACAACAAGATGTCATGTTCAAGAAGGCTCATGTCACCGGAGAACCAGCGGCCATTCCGGGACAAGAATTAGGAGAGGACAAGGATGGTCCAATATTGTTGGATGATGATGGTGAGGCAACGAAGAAAACAACCCTAGGGAAACGCAAGGCTTGTGTTGGAGATAAGGAAAAGGAGAGCCCCTTTTTCAAGGCGTACAACACTGCCTTGAGCAACATAGTTTCAAAGGTGGATGTTGGAAGTTCTAGCAGCAAGGATGACTCTGTCCCAACTATGAAGGAATTTTTAGCGATGGTTCGAGAGTGTGGAGTCAGTGAAGGCACTGATCTCATGTTTACAGCAGCCAAGCTTGCCGTGAAAAGGGAGCATAGAGAGTTGTTTGCAGCCTTTGAAACACCCGGAGGACGGTTTGATTATCTCGAGAGGACACATAATGAGTTAAACAAGTAGATGTGTCTTGTAATATGTGCACTATTTATTTGGTATTTGGAATTCTAGAACTTATGAACCATTTTGTGTACTCTTTATTTGGAATATCTTGTAGACTATTTTGATCATTCTATAACTTATGCACCATTATGTATTTGTTCTATTTGGAACATCTTGTAGACTATCTATGAGTGTTGTTATTGGTATTTCGTGTATACTACTCTAGTATGTATGAGTTTTTGACTTGTCTAGTTTGAATTTTGTAGATGGATGGAGATGATAATGCACATGATGAAGAAATTGAAAGGATAATGCATCTTCTTGGAGTGGCGCATGATTTGGCTGTGTTGGGCTACTATGGTAATCTCTATTCTGAAAAATATTTGAGTAAGGCAGCTAGAAGGATTCCACAACAAACTGGGCTTGAATGGGTGCATGAACAACTTGATGATAGAAAAAGATGCTACAAAATGTTTAGAATGTATCCAGATGTGTTTGAACAACTGCACAACCTACTAGTTGCTAGCTATGGGTTAGAGTCAACAAGAGATATGGAATCAGTTGAATGTTTGGGTATGTTTCTATGGATGGTTGGAGGACCACAATCATTTTACCAAGTTGAGAACCGTTTCAGTCGGTCTCTTGAAACAATTCATAGGAAGTTCAACATGGTATTGAATTGTTTGTACAATTTGGGTAAAGATAACATAAAACCAGTGGATCAAAATTTCACAGATGTGCATCCAAGAATTCAAGATCCTCGCTTTTGGCCTCATTTCAAAGGTGCCATTGGTGCCATAGATGGATCGCATATTCCAGTTGAAGTTCCTAAGGAAGAAGAAATTAACCACACCGGAAGACATGGTTACACATCACAAAATCTTCTTGCGATATGTGACTTTGATCTCAGATTCACATTTGTAGTAGCTGGATGACCTGGTTTGGCACATGATACACGCATACTGAACCACAACATTGTGAAGTATCCACAACAGTTTCCGACCCCTCCTGATGGTAATATTCTATCTTACTATATACATGAGTTACATATGCATTGTCATATCCATGTCTCATATATTTATTTCATGTGTGCAGGTACATACTATCTTGTTGATTCTGGTTATCCAAATAGAAAGGGGTTCCTAGCTCCTTACAAAAACAACACGTATCATTTACCGGACTTTCGCCGAGAAGGGCTACCAACAAAGAAGGAAGAAATTTTTAACTATGCGCATGCTCAGATTCGAAATGCTATAGAGCGTAATTTTGGTATCTTGAAAAATAAGTGGCGCATGTTGAAAGGTATCCCTTCTTACGGGTTGGTTACACAGAAGAAAATTATCCTAGCTTGCATCGTGCTTCACAATTTCATTAGAGACTCCCACTTACGTGACAAGCAGTTTGATCGTTGCGACTCGGATGATAATTACATCCTTAAGGTGCAAAGGCAATCAATAACGACGCCAGGTGATAGTGCTCCGGGTGGACAGCACACAAGCAGCATGAACTCGACACGTGATGATATAGCCAACGCATTGTTCAATGCTAGAGCCACCTAGAATTATTTGTGCTAGCTAGGAAGATAATATTGATATGTACTTTGGATAAATCTATATTTGTAACGGATATGCCTTTTGGCTAAAACTACATTCACGTATCCATTTCATGCATCCATATGTTATATATTGCACCTAAATCAGCAATAACACAGGATATCATTACTGTCAGGATATTTTCACAGATTAACAGCCAGCTAGGTTGCCAAAGGCTAAAACTCAGAATAGCAGCTTCTCCTGCACATCAGCTTCTCCTGCACAGCAGCACAGCCAGCCACAGCCAGCCGCAGGCAGCCCAAACAAAGAGCCACCAACGTTGCCAGTCGCTGAAAAAGCCGGTCAAGCTCTTCGAGGGACAACAGTGGCGCGAAGGCATCCCGATTTGGTCGACTCAGCTCAAATATTTGGTAGGGATGTGACGGAGCATCAAGTATTTGTCGGCGATGGGGATAGCAGCTGCACGCAAGTGCGGAAAAGGAACTTTTAGAGCAAAGGCTCCAAAATTTAGGGCTGCCTTGCATCATCAAAACATTTTAGAGCATTAGAGACATTTTTTTGCCCCGTGTGATTGTAAAGTTAGTTTTTTTTTCACCTATCCAGTTTTACGTCATGTTTAAGCAACCGGTGCCTGCGGCCGATTTCGAAGTAATTGCATTCTATCTTAATCTGAAATGGTCACGAGGTTGCGTATAAGACGGTAACAAAATTAGCACTTTAAGCTTTCAACAAAGTTGTCAGGATAGGATAATGTCGCTGTAGTAGCACCTGGCTAACCCGGTTGGAAGAAATATAAAAACAATATGTTATCCGATCATCTTGGTTGGCAGCTTGAGTTCTTGATCGATAAGAGCGTCTCCACTCGTCTCCCACGAGCCCCTGAGCGACATTTTTTTTTCATTCGGACGGCAAAATTTGGTCCAGTCGTGCCCCCGATTCCTCGTTTTCGTCCGGATTTGGCCCTTCATCCATCCGGCGAGCCCACGCCATCCCCGGTCCCCCGGGGATCTATCGGGGACTCCAGACGAGTGAAAAGCGGGGAAGGGCCCGATCTGTCGGCGACTCGACACACAAACCCCACCGCCACCTCGCTCAAAATCTCCCCCACCCCTCGTATCTCTCTCGCCGCCGGCACCACCCCGCCGGCTTGTTGCCCAGATTCCGCCGTCCCTCCTTCTCCACCTGCCTATATTCCGCCGTCTTTCGACGAAGGCCTATCTGGCTGCTCCTCCGCCGGCCTGTTTTCCGACTTTGGCCTACTCCTCGTCGCTCGCGGCTCGGGTTGCCTCGACCACGCCCGTCAGGTGTTCGTCCATTTGCCTCGCCGGCCATGGACTCGGACGAAGAGGAGGAGCAGATGTTCGTCGAGCTTATGCGAGAAGAGATGGCAGCCGCCGCACATGATGATCCTCGGTTGCTTGTCAAGCATGTACGCCGGACTGGCAACTGGTCGACGTGGTGGGTCGGCACCAGGTCGCCGGAAGTGCAAGCCGAGACAACGAATGGAGGGCTACTGCATGTTGTACGCCGACTACTTCGCCGACAATCCATTGCACGGTGAGAGTGTTTTCCGGCGTCGTTTCAGGATGAGCAGAAAGCTATTTCTGCAAATTGTGTATGCCATCCGAGACTTTGACCCCTACTTCAGATGCAAGGCGGATTGCACTAGTTTGGTTGGATTTTCGTCACTGCAGAAGTGCACAGTGGCTATGAGGATGCTGGCGTATGGAGCTCCCGGTGATGGTGCAGATGACTATCTTCGGATGGCGGAGTCCACCGCCCTTGATTGTTTCTACCGGTTCTGCAGGGCCGTCATAGCAGTGTTCGGGGACTTTTACTTGAGATCACCCACTGTCGAAGACACTCAGAAGATCCTTGCAACAAATGAAGCTAGGGGTTTTCCAGGGATGCTTGGAAGCATTGACTGCATGCATTGGAAATGGAAGAACTGTCCGTTTGCGTGGCAGGGAATGTACAAGGGTGATACGTCCATTTTGCATCACTATTTTATATCATAATTTGCTGTTATTCATTGATATATTTCATATTTAGAGATGATACTTATGTTATTTCACCTATTTTGCTTGTTTCATGATCATTGGAGAATTATTCACCAGAGTCAGGATTCTGCTGGAAAGCACCGTCAGGACACCATATTTCTCAAGATCAACAATTGACGGAAGTTATACGAAAAATCCTATTTTTCCAGAGGACGAAGGGAGCCAAAAGGAGGAGCCGAGAGGGCCCCATGGCCCCCATAGGCCGGCGCGGCCCATGCCCGGCCGCGCCGCCTTGTGGGGAGGGGGCCCACAGCCCCTCTGGCCGCCTCTCCTTCTCGTACTTCTTCGTCCCGAAAACCTAAGCCCCGGAGAGTTACGGAGAATAGACAGAGCCGCCTCGTGGGGCGGAGAAACACCAGAGAGAAAGAGCTCTCCGGCGGCAGGAATCCGCCGGGGAAATTCCCTCCCGGAGGGGGAAATCGACGCCATCGCCATCGTCATCGAGCTGGACATCATCTCCATCATCATCATCATCATCTCCACCATCTACACCGCCGCACATCTCGTCACCGCTGTAATGATTTGGGTTGGATCTTGATTGTTTGATAGGGGAAACTCTCCCGGTATTGATTTCTACTTGTTATTGATGCTATTGAGTGAAACCATTGAACCAAGGTTTATGTTCAGATTGTTATTCATCATCATATCACCTCTGATCATGTTCCATATGATGTCTCGTGAGTAGTTCGTTTAGTTCTTGAGGACATGGGTGAAGTCTAAATGTTAGTAGTGAATTATGGTTGAGTAATATTCAATGTTATGATATTTAAGTTGTGGTGTTACTCTTCTAGTGGTGTCATGTGAACGTCGACTACATTATACTTCACCTTTATGGGCCTAGGGGAGTGCATCTTGTATTCGTTTGCTAATTGTGGGGTTGCCGGAGTGACAGCAACCTAAACCCCCGTTAGTATATCGGTGCAGGAGGGATAGCAGATCTCAGAGTTTAAGGCTATGGTTAGATTTATCTTAATTACTTTCTTGTATTTGCGGATGCTTGCAAGGGGTATAATCACAAGTATGTATTAGTCCTAGGAAGGGCGGTGCATTAGCATAGGTTCACCCACACAACACTTATCAAAACAATGAAGATTAATCAGCCGTATGAAGCGAAAGCACTAGACTAAAATCCCCGTGTGTCCTCGAGAACATTTGGTCATTATAAGTAAGAGAGTGGATTTGGTGACCGGGTGTATACGTGAGCATGCATCCATTACCGTTGGATTCGCTTTGAGATTCTGGCCTCACGAACAGAGAACAAACGGCGTGAAGCCTCCATCTAGATCACGGGTGAACAACAAAGCAACTACCAATCGATGAATACTGCCTACTCCCACCCGTTCGCGAGTCGCAACTCCTTCCGCTCCTTCCTCCTCCCCCACCCGTTGCTCTCATCCAACCACATCAACGCCGTCCGCTCCGGGGTCGCTGCACCTCCGCCGTCCGGCGAACCGTCCCGATGATGCCGTCCGCATCCAGCAGCTCGCGGACGAAGCCGGCTGCACGCGCAAGGACTCCTTGGTCTGCTCCCCGCTTCATCTGGGAGGCTGGATCTTGACGGACGGGGAGCAGAGCAGCGCAGCAGCAGCGGCATCGTGTGTTCACGCTGACGCTTGCTGCGTGGCTCGCTGCTACCAGAGGCCGAGGCTGTTGAGGACGCGGGTGCCGAAGAAGAAGAGGTAGATGACGATGAGCCCGACCCCGTACAGCCGACCCAGCCGCATCCCCCTCGCCGGCACCACTAGCAGCGCCCACGCCAGCCCGGCGAACAGGAACGCCACCGTCTCGTACACCGCCCCGTCCGCCGGGATCGTGAAGGGCGCCGGGTACTGCGCGCCCGCCGCCAGCGTGAGCGACAGCCCGAGCCCCACCACCGTGTTGAAGAGCGGGCCGGCGTAGCAGGCCGACACGGCCGTCTGCGCGCCGCCGGGCCCGCCGTGCGTGGCCATGGTGACGTTGGAGACCAGGTCCCCCAGCGAGTCCCCCCACGCCAGCACCGTGACGCCCAACACGCCCGAGTCCACGCCCACCATGTACCCGATGGCCACCAGCAGCGCCACCAGCTCCCGCGCCAGCGTGTAGGCCCACAACACGCTCATCAGGAACCCCGCGGCCAGCCACGGCTCGCGGTGACGCCGGCTGCGGGGCGCGGAGCCGGCGTCCGTGGTGGACGCGGCGAGGGCCGCCAGGAGGAGGCCCAGGAAGGCGCCGGCGAGCAGGATGCCGACGCCGTGGCCGTGGTCGAGCGAGGCCGCCGCGGCGCTGCGCGAGGTGAAGGTCGTGGCGACGAGGACTGGAGCCAGCGCGGCGGAGGCCATGGCGTAGGGCTTGCGCCAGCGGTGCCCCGCGATGTCCGGGATGGTCAGGCGCCGCGGGTGGTAGAGCGGCATGGTGAGCGCGTGCAGGACGCGTTGAAGACACGATTTTTTCGCCGGGTCCGTCGGCTTCGCGGAGTGGGACGGCAGGGTGGGGGCGTCGCCATCGAGGAGGAGCGGCTCGGCGAGGTCCGGCTTGCCCGCGCTGGCGCCGGCGCAGCACTGGGAGGTCCAAACGAGGACGACGTAGGCGGCGTAGAGGGAGACGGAGGCCGCGGCGACCCAGACGGTGACCGTGCCGGTGGCGAGGACGGCCACGAGGAAGCAGAGCGCGAAGAAGAGGAAGCAGAGGACACGGACGATCCCGCTCAGCTCCACCACGGCCCCGCCTTCGCCGCCGCGGGAGGTAGAAGAGGAAGAGGAGCCAGAGCAGGAAGGCCGCGTACCCGATGGCCGCCGGCGCGGCGCCGAAGCCGCAGTAGAAGAGGCGGAGGTAGTCGATGTACCCCGCCGGCGCGCACGGCGCGTGCGACAGGATGTAGGCGCACTTGGCCTCCCCGCCGTCGATGGAAGACTGAAGCTCTTCTTCTTCTTTTGATTAATCAGCCGTGTGTTCTCATCTTTTGATTTAACCTCCGGTTGTGCTCTTCTTCTTTTGATCCACTGTGTTCGTTTCTATTTTTTGGGACATGGAAGACTGAAGCTCGCGGAAGAAAATCTCGTTGGGGAGAGGATTAGGTGGGGGTGTGAGGACCGGTCAAATCTGGTGAAACAGTTTTTTAGTAGTAGTATATCACCTCACGGGGGACTAACGCCGTTAGACACGTGTCGACTTCTGAGCCCGTGCTCACGTATACACCCGGTCACCAGGCTTCATCCGTTATAAGTAAACAAACCGGCTTGTCCTTTGTGCTAAAAAGGATTGGGCCACTCGCTGCAATTATTTCTCTCGCAATTTGCTTACTCGTACTTTATTTATCTGCTATATCAAAACTCCCTGAATACTTGTCTGTGAGCATTTACAGTGAATCCTTCATCGAAACTGCTTGTCAACACCTTCTGCTCCTCGTTGGGTTTGACACTCTTATTTATCGAAAGTACTACGATACATCCTCTATACTTGTGGGTCATCAAGACTATTTTCCGGGGAGTGAAGCGCTATTGGTAAGTGGAATTGGTAAGGAAACTTTTACTGTACGTGCTGATTTTGTTTCTGCTTGCTGCTATAAGTCATTATGGAGAGATCCTCCCTTGAATTTCTATTTGGGAAATCTACTACTACTGCAACGGTAGTGGATGAGGCGCCAGGTGAGGAAGTAATACCATATAAAATACCTATGCAAATTATTGAACGTGTTGTGGATAACCGCTATGAAGGGGATGGAACTGTTCATCCTGGAGATCATTTACTGTTTTTACATGAATTATGCGGGTTATTCAAATGTGCAGGTATTTCAATGGATGAAGTTAGGAAGAAATTATTTGTTATGTCGCTATCTGGTAAAGCGGCGCATTGGTATAAACTGCTGAAGGATGGGCGTTCTCTTGATTGGAGGGATATTGTGCCTCTATTTTACTCTAAATTCTATCCTTCAAGTGAAATTCACAAAGACCGCAACCGTATATATAATTTCTGGCCTCATGATGGAGAGAGTATTGCCCAAGCGTGGGGGAGATTGAAGTCTTTAATGCTCAAATGCCCCATTCATGAGCTTCCTGGTAATATTATCATTGATAATTTCTATGCAAGACTTTCTTTTCAAGATAAAACCTTGCTGGATACTGCTTGTTCTGGATCATTCACACGCAATAAAGAAGAGTTTAAATGAGACCTTCTTGATCGAATCCAAGAAAATACTGAAGGTTGGGAGAATGACAAAGATAGAGTGTCAGGTATAAATTATAATTATGAATGCATTGAAACTTTTATGGATACTGATGAATATCGTAATATAAGTGCTACATATGGTCTTGACTCTCAAGTTGTTGCAAATATTTATAAAGCATTTGCCTCTCATTTTGAATTGCCTAGGAAGAATTTTGATAAGTATCATGAACCTTATAAAGATAAAGTTGATTCACCTAAAGGTAAATGTATTGAAATTAAAACTGTTGATCATGTTCTTCCTGAAGCTTATATTGAAAAAACTCCTTTCCCTGCTAAAATGAAAGAGTATTCTGTTATAACTAGTGTAGTTAATAAAAGTGCAAAGAAACCCATAGAACCTGAAGAACAAATAAAGGTTGAACCTGCTGTTGCAATAGTTAAAGATCTTGTGACTGAAAATGTGGAAGATGGTCATATTATTTTCTGTGAAGATGCTTCTAATATTGTTTCGCATCCTAATAAGTCTAGGAAAGCCAGTGTTCCTGTGCTCTCTGTTCGAATTGGTGATCATTGCTATTATGGTTTATGTGATATTGGTGCAAGTATTAGTGCCATTCCTTATGAGCTCTACACGGAAATTATGCATGAAATTGGTTCTTGTGAACTTGAAGATATTGATGTGGTTATTCGGCTAGCTAATAGAGAAACTATCTCTCCCATTGGTATTGTTCGAGATGTTGAAGTTCTATGTGGTAAGATTAAATATCCTGCTGACTTTTTGGTACTTGGTTCTGCTGCTAGTAAGTCTTGTCCTATTATTTTTGGTAGACCTTTTCTGAATACTTGTGGAGCCATTATAGATTGCAAGAAAGAGAAAATTGTTACTAAATTTGCTGGTGAATCTTATGAGTTTAACTTCTCTAAATTTGCCAAAACTCCTTATAAAGCTGATTTGCCTAATGATGATTTTAGAGTTGAACATTGTGCATCTATTGCTCTTGCTCCTAGTAATCCTTTGCAGCAACATTTGGAGAATAGTGAGAGTGAAGTTTTTAGGGAAGAAAGGGATGAGCTTGATGAAATTTTTCTTCGTCAACCTATTCTTAAACATGACTTATCGGTTGAAGATTTAGGTGTAACACCACCACCAAAGGAAGATCCTGTATTTGATTTGAAACCATTACCTGATAATCTTAAGTATGCCTATATTGATGATAAGAAAACATATCCTGTTATTATTAGTGCTAAGCTTTCAGATATTGAGGAAGAAAGGTTATTGGAAATATTGAAGAAACACCGAGGAGCTATTGGCTACACTCTTGATGACTTGAAGGGGATTTCTCCCGCTATTTGCCAACATGCTATCAATATAGAAGATGGTGCAAAACCCGTTGTTGAACATCAGCGTCGTCTAATTCCCAAGATGAAGGATGTGGTAAGAAATGAGGTATTAAAACTTCTTGAAGCAGGTATTATATATCCTATTGCTGATAGTAGATGGGTTAGTCCTGTGCATTGTGTTTCTAAGAAAGGAGGTATAACTGTTGTGCCCAATGATAATGATGAGCTTATTCCTCAAAGAGTAGTTGTAGGGTATAGAATGTGCATTGATTTTCGAAAAGTTAATAAAGTTACTAAGAAAGATCATTACCCTTTACCTTTTATTGATCAAATATTAGAAAGGTTGTCTAAAAATACTCATTTCTGTTTTCTTGATGGATATTCTGGGCTTTCACAAATTGCTGTTAGAGCTAAAGATCAAGAGAAAACCACTTTCACTTTTCCCTATGGAACTTATGCTTATAGGCGTATGCCTTTTGGCTTATGTAATGCTCCTGCTACTTTTCAAAGATGCATGTCTGCTATTTTTCATGGCTTTTGTGAAAAGATTGTTGAGGTATTCATGGATGATTTTTCTGTCTATGAGAATTCTTTTGATAATTGCTTGCGAAACCTTGATAAAGTTTTGCAGAGATGTGAAGAGACTAACCTTGTTCTTAATTGGGAGAAATGCCACTTTATGGTTAATGAAGGAATTGTATTGGGACATAAAATTTCTGAGAGAGGTATTGAAGTTGATAGAGCTAAAGTTGAAGCAATTGAGAAGATGCCCTATCCTAGGGATGTTAAAGGTATTCGTAGTATTCTTGGTCATGCTGGTTTTTATAGGAGGTTTATTAAAGATTTCTCTAAAATTTCAAAGCCTCTTACTAATCTTCTTCAAAAAGATGTACCTTTCGTTTTTGATGATGATTGTAAGGAAGCTTTTGAAACTCTAAAGAAAGCCTTAACAACTGCCCTGTAGTTGAACCTCCTGATTGGAATTTGCCTTTTGAAATTATGTGTGATGCTAGTGATTTTGCTGTAGGTGCTGTTCTTGGACAGCGAGTAGATAAAAAATTAAATGTTATTCATTATGCTAGTAAAACTCTAGATGCTGCTCAAAGAAATTATGCTACAACTGAAAAAGAGTTATTAGCCGTAGTTTTTGCATGTGACAAGTTTAGACCCTATATTGTTGATTCAAAAGTCACAATTCATACTGATCATGCTGCAATTAGGTACCTTATGGAAAAGAAAGATGCTAAGCCAAGGCTTATTAGATGGGTGCTTCTTTTGCAAGAATTTGATTTACATATTGTAGATAGAAAAGGTGCTGATAATCCTGTTGCTGATAATTTGTCTAGATTGGAAAATATTACTTATGATCCTGTTCCTGTTAATGATAGTTTTCCAAATGAACAATTGGCTGTAATAAAGGTGAGCTCGCGAGATAGCCCTTGGTATGCTGATTATGCTAACTTTATTGTTTCGAAGTACTTGCCTCCAACCTTTTCAGCTCAGCAAAGGAGGAAATTCTTTTATGATTTGAGGCATTATTTTTGGGATGACCCACACTTATATAAAGAAGGAGTGGATGGTATTATGCGAAGATGTGTCCCTGAATATGAACAACAAGAGATATTGAGTAAATGCCATGGTAGTGTTTATGGAGGACATCACGCCGGAGATAGAACCGCACAAAAGGTTCTACAATCAGGTTTTTATTGGCCAACACTTTTCAAGGATGCAAGGAAATTTATCTTATCTTGTGATGAATGTCAAAGAGTTGGTAATATCTCTAGACGCAATGAAATGCCTATGAATTATACTCTTGTTATTGAACCATTTGATTGTTGGGGATTCGACTTCATGGGTCCTTTCCCTTCTTCAGAAGGTAACACTCATATACTTGTCGCTGTTGATTATGTTACTAAATGGGTAGAAGCTATACCTACAAAAGTGCTGATGGTGAGACCTGATACGTCTCCAACGTATCGATATTTCTTATGTTCCATGCTACTTTATTGATGATACCTACATGTTTTATGCACATTATATGTCATATTTATGCATTTTCTGAACTAACCTATTAACAAGATGCCGAAGAGCCAGTTGCTTTTGTTTTTGGTTTCAGAAATCCTAGTAAAGAAATATTCTCGGAATTGGACGAAACTTTCGCCCGGTCCTATTTTTGCACGAAGCTTCCAGAAGACCGAAGACCTAACGAAGTGGGGCCACGAGGCAGCCAGGGGGTGGCGGCGCGGCCTAGGTCTTGGCCGCGCGGCCCTGCCCCCTGGGCCGTGTGGCCCCCCGCGTTGACCTTCCGCCTACTTAAAGCCTCCGTCGCGAAACCCCCAGTACCGAGAGCCACGATACGGAAAACCTTACAGAGACGCGCCGCCGCGAATCCCATCTCGGGGATTCTGGAGATCGCCTCCGCACCCTGCCGGAGAGGGGATTCATCTCCCGGAGGACTCTTCATCGCCATGATCGCCTCCGGAGTGATGAGTGAGTAGTTCACCCCTGGACCATGGGTCCATAGCAGTAGCTAGATGGTCGTCTTCTCCTTGTTGTGCTTCATTGTTGGATCTTGTGAGCTGCCTAACATGATCAAGATCATCTATCTGTAATACTATATGTTGTGTTTGTCGGGATCCGATGGATAGAGAGTACTATGATTATGGTGATTATCAATCTATTGTTCATGTGTTGTTTATGATCTTGCATGCTCTCCGTTATTAGTAGAGGCTCTGGCCAAGTTTTTACTCTTAACTCCAAGAGGGAGTAATTATGCTCGATAGTGGGTTCATGCCTTCATTGATACCTGGGACAGTGACAGAAAGTTCTAAGGTTGTGATGTGTTGTTGCCACTAGGGATAAAACATTGATGCTATGTCTAAGGATGTAGTTATTGATTACATTACGCACAATACTTAATGCAATTGTCTGTTGCTTTGCAACTTAATACTGGAGGGGGTTCGGACGATAACCTGAAGGTGGACTTTTTAGGCATAGATGCAGTTGGATGGCGGTCTATGTTCTTTGTCGTAATGCCCGATTAAATCTCACTATATTTACCATGTCATGTATATGCATTGTTATGCCTTTCTATTTGTCAATTGCCCGACTGTAATTTGTTCACCCAACATGCTTTTATCTTATGGGAGAGACACCTCTAGTGAACTGTGGACCCCGGTCCTATTCTTTCCATAGCATACAATCTACTTGTTTTACTGTTTTCTTTGCAAACATCTTCCACTCGATACGTTTAATCCTTTGTTACAGAAGCCGGTGAGATTGACAACCTCACTGTTTCGTTGGGGCAAAGTACTTTGGTTGTGTTGTGCAGGTTCCTAGTTGGCGCCGGAATCCCGGGTGTTGCGCCGCATCACATTTCGCGACCATCAACCTTCAACGTGCTTCTTGGCTCCTACTGGTTCGATTAAACCTTGGTTTCATACTGAGGGAAAACTTGCCACTGTGCGCATCATACCTTCCTCTTGGGGTTCCCAACGGACGTGTACATCTACGCGCATCAAGCACTTTTTCTGGCGCCGTTGCCGGCGAGATCAAGACACGCTGCAAGGGGAGTCTCCACTTCTCAATCTCTTTACTTTGTTTTTGTCTTGCTTTATTTTATTTACTACTTTGTTTGCTGCACTAAATCAAAACACAAAAAAATTAGTTGCTAGTTTTACTTTATTTACTGTCTTGCTCTCTATATCAAAAACACAAAAAAATTAGTTACTTGCATTTACTCTATCTAGTTTGTTTTATTTTACTGCTACTAAAATGAGTAATCCTGAAGTTGAAGTTCGTTCTTTTAAGCAACAAGGTGGAGAAAGTTTTAAAGATGCTTGGTATAGAATTAGTAATGCTCATCAAAGGTGCATTAAGAAACACTCCACCACTATCCTTCTTAGGAACTTTTATGTTGGTTTGTCTAGTTGGAATAGATATGTTCTTGATACTCTTTCGGAGGTAATTTCCTAGGTACTCCCGCTTTAGAAGCTAGTTGCATCATTGAGAGTCTAGTTGGAATACCACCTGTTAATGAAGTTAAAATTGAAATCTCTCTTGAAGATGTTATGAAAAAATTGGAAACCATAGAGAAAATTTTTCCAAGTATTGAAGCTAAATTGGGAATGTTATTTGACAAAACTTATGAACTTGATAAATCCTTAGGAGGAATTGATGAAAGAATTAGTATCCTAGGAACTTGTGTTGTCCATGATAATCAAACCAATAGGATTGATGAACTTGAAAAGCTATGGGAACCTTGGGTTCAACCTTTTCTTCTCTCAAGTATAATGAGAAAGCTTATGTGGGTAAAGAGCAAAAATTCATGTACGCCTCTAAGGTGCCTAAACAAAAGAATTATTATAGGCCTAAAATTGCTAAAACCCCTAGCACTACCATAGAAAATCTAGATAATGGAACACCTAAAGTACCCCCTGCAACAAGTTGTGTTTGCATGAAGAATAATAATGTTGATGCTTCTACTCTCGATGTTACTTGATTTGCACTTTCTGCGCCTAGCTGAAAGGCGTTAAAGAAAAGCGCTTATGGGAGACAACCCATGTTTTTACCTACAGCAATTTTTTGTTTTATTGAGTCTTTGAAGTTGTTTACTACTGTAGCAACCTCTCCTTATCATGTTTTTGTGCCAAGTAAAGTTTCTATGTCAAAGTTGATGTTATATTTGGGATCGCTGCACAGAAACAGCATTGCTGTCTGTCACGAATCTGGGCATAATTCTCTGTAGAAAATTCGAAAAAATCTGCCAATTTACGAGCGTGATCCTCAGATATGTACGCAACTTTCATTAGTTTTGAGTTTTTCCATTTGAGCAAGTCTGGTGCCATTTATAAATTCGTCTTTACGGACTGTTCTGTTTTTGACAGATTCTGCCTTTTATTTCGCATTGCCTCTTTTGCTATGTTGGATTTATTTCTTTGATCCATTAATGTCCAGTAGCATTATGCAATGTCCAGAAGTGAAAAGAATGATTGTGTCACCTCTGAATGTGTGAATTATTAATGATGCACTAACCCTCTAATGAGTTTGCTTGAAGTTTGGTGTGAAGGAAGTTTTCAAGGGTCAAGAGAGGAGAATGATATACTAAGATCAAGAGGAGTGAAAGCTCTAAGCTTGGGGATGCCCCCGTGGTTCATCCCTGCATATTTTAAGAAGACCAAGCGTTTAAGCTTGGGGATGCCCAAGGCATCCCCTTCTTCATCGACAACATCATCAGGTTCCTCCCCCGAAACTATATTTTTATTCAGTCACATCTGGTGTTCTTTACTTGGAGCGTCGGTTTGTTTTCGTTTTTGTTTTTGTTTGAATAAGATGGATCCTAGCATTCACTTTGTGGGAGAGAGACACGCTCCGCTGTTGCATATGGACACATGTGTCCTTAGGCTTTACTCATAATGTTCAAGGCGAAGTTTCTTCTTCGTTAAATTGTTACATGGTTGGAATTGGAAAATGCTACATGTAGTAATTCTAAAAATGTCTTGGATAATGTGATACTTGGCAATTGTTGTGCTCATGTTTAAGCTCTTGCATCATATGCTTTGCACCCATTAATGAAGAATTACATAGAGCTTGCTAAAATTTGATTTGCATATTTGGTTTCTCTAAGGTCTAGATAATATCTAGTATTGAGTTTTGAACAACAAGGAAGACAGTGTAGAGTCTTATAATGTTTACAATATGTCTTTTATGTGAGTCTTGCTGCACTTGTTCATCCTTGAGTTTGCTTCAAATAACCTTGCTAGCCTAAACCTTGTATCGAGAGGGAATACTTCTCATGCATCCAAAATCCTTGAGCCAACCACTATGCCATTTGTGTCCACCATACCTACCTACTACATGGTATTTACCCGCCATTCCAAAGTAAATTGCTTGAGTGCTACCTTTAAAATTCCATCATTCACCTTTGCAATATATAGCTCATGGGACAAAATAGCCTTAAAAACTATCGTAGTATTGAATATGTACTTATGCACTTTATATTTTATTAAGTTGCTTGTTGTGCGATAACCATGTTTCTGGGGAACGCCATCAACTATTGTTGAATATCATGTGAGTTGCTATGCATGTCCGTCTTGTCTGAAGGTCTATCATTTTAGTGGTTGGAGCATGCAAAATTGTTAGAGAAGAACATTGGGCCGCTAACTAAAGCCATGAATCATGGTGGAAGTTTCAGTTTTGGACATATATCCTCAATCTCATATGAGAATAATAACTTTGCTACATGCTTATGCATTAAAGAGGAGTCCATTATCTGTTGTCCATGTTGTCCCGGTATGGATGTCTAAGTTGAGAATAATCAAAAGCGAGAAATCCGAAATGCGAGCATTCTCCTTAGACCTTTGTACAGGCGGCATGGAGGTACCCCTTGTGACACTTGGTTGAAACATGGCATGCAAAGATCCGGTAGTCCAAGTTAAGTAGGACGAGGTGCGGGCACTATTAGTATACTATGCGTGAGGCTTGCAACTTGTAAGATATAATTTACATAACTCATATGCTTTATTACTACCGTTGACAAAATTGTTTCATGTTTTCAAAATAAAAGCTCTAGCACAAATACAGCAATCGATGCTTTCCTCTTGAAGGACCATTCTTTTACTTTTATTGTTGAGTCAGTTTACCTATCTCCTTCCACCTTAAGAAGCAAACACTTGTGTGAACTGTGCATTGATTCCTACATACTTGCATATTGCACTTGTTATATTACTTTATGTTGACAATATCCATGAGATATACATGTTACAAGTTGAAAGCAACCGCTGAAACTTAATCTTCTTATGTGTTGCTTCAACACCTTTACTTTGATTTATTGCTTTACGAGTTAACTCTTATGCAAGACTTATTGATGCTTGTCTTGAAGTACTATTCATGAAAAGTCTTTGCTATATGATTCAGTTGTTTACTCATGTCATTACCTTTGCTTTGATCGCTGCATTCATTACATATGTTTACAAATAGTATGATCAAGATTATGATGGCATGTCACTTCAGAAATTATCTTTGTTATCGTTTTACCTGCTCGGGACGAGCAGAACTAAGCTTGGGATGCTGATACGTCTCCAACGTATCGATAATTTCTTATGTTCCATGCTACTTTATTGATGATACCTACATGTTTTATGCACATTATATGTCATATTTATGCATTTTCTCGAACTAACCTATTAACAAGATGCCGAAGAGCCAGTTGCTGTTTTTTTTGGTTTCAGAAATCCTAGTAAAGAAATATTCTCGGAATTGGACGAAACTTTCGCCCAGGGTCCTATTTTTGCACGAAGCTTCCAGAAGACCGAAGACCTAACGAAGTGGGGCCACGAGGCAGCCAGGGGGCGCGGCCTAGGTCTTGGCCGCGCGGCCCTGCCCCCGGGCCCTCGTGTGGCCCCCGCGTTGACCTTCCGCCTACTTAAAGCCTCCGTCGCGAAACCCCCGATCGAGAGCCACGATACGGAAAACCTTAGAGAGCGCCGCCGCCGCAATCCCATCTCGGGGGATTCGGGAGATCGCCCGGCACCGCCGGAGAGGGGATTCATCTCCCGAGGACTCTTCATCGCCATGATCGCTCCGGAGTGATGAGTGAGTAGTTCACCCCTGGACCATGGGTCCATAGCAGTAGCTAGATGGTCGTCTTCTCCTTGTTGTGCTTCATTGTTGGATCTTGTGAGCTGCCTAACATGATCAAGATCATCTATCCGTAATACTATATGTTGTGTTTGTCGGGATCCGATGGATAGAGAGTACTATGATTATGGTGATTATCAATCTATTGTTCATGTGTTGTTTATGATCTTGCATGCTCTCCGTTATTAGTAGAGGCTCTGGCCAAGTTTTTACTCTTAACTCCAAGAGGGAGTAATTATGCTCGATAGTGGGTTCATGCCTTCATTGATACCTGGGACAGTGACAGAAAGTTCTAAGGTTGTGATGTGCTGTTGCCACTAGGGATAAAACATTGATGCTATGTCTAAGGATGTAGTTATTGATTACATTACGCACAATACTTAATGCAATTGTCTGTTGCTTTGCAACTTAATACTGGAGGGGGTTCGGACGATAACCTGAAGGTGGACTTTTTAGGCATAGATGCAGTTGGATGGCGGTCTATGTTCTTTGTCGTAATGCCCGATTAAATCTCACTATATTTACCATGTCATGTATATGCATTGTTATGCCTTTCTCTATTTGTCAATTGCCCGACTGTAATTTGTTCACCCAACATGCTTTTATCTTATGGGAGAGACACCTCTAGTGAACTGTGGACCCCGGTCCTATTCTTTCCATAGCATACAATCTACTTGTTTTACTGTTTTCTTTGCAAACATCTTCCACTCGATACGTTTAATCCTTTGTTACAGCAAGCCGGTGAGATTGACAACCTCACTCGTTGGGGCAAAGTACTTTGGTTGTGTTGTGCAGTTCCTAGTTGGCGCCGGAATCCCGGTGTTGCGCCGCATCACATTTCGCGACCATCAACCTTCAACGTGCTTCTTGGCTCCTACCTGGTCCGATTAAACCTTGGTTTCATACGAGGGAAAACTTGCCACTGTGCGCATCATACCTTCCTCTTGGGGTTCCCAACGGACGTGTACATCTACGCGCATCAGACCTCTATAAAAATGCTTGTAGATGTTATATTTCCTAGATTTGGAGTACCTAGATATATTATGACTGATGGGGGTTCTCATTTTATTCATGGTGGTTTTAGAAAACTCTTGCCAAATATGGTATTAATCATAGAATTGCTTCAGCTATCATCCTCAAACTAGTGGGCAGTAGAATTATCAAATAGAGAAATTAAAGCTATTTTGGAAAGACTGTTAATAAATCTAGAAAGAATTGGGCTAGTAAGTTAAAGGAAGCATTGTGGGCTTATAGAACTGCTTATAAAAATCCTATGGGAATGTCTCCTTATAAAATGGTTTATGGAAAAGCTTGTCATTTACCTTTAGAACTAGAGCACAAAGCTTATCGGGCTGTAAGAGAACTTAATAAAGATTTTAAACTTGCCGGTAAGAAGAGGTTGCTACAATTGAGTTCTTTAGATGAATGGAGAAGTGAAGCTTATGAAAATGCTAAACTTTTTAAGGAGTTAAGAAGTGGCATGATAGAAGAATTATTAAAAGAGAATTTAATGTTGGAGATAAAGTCCTATTGTATCGGTCTCGTCTCAGATTTTTTGCAGGGAAATTACTCTCAAAATGGGAAGGACCATATGTTATTGAGGAGGTATATCGTTCAGGAGCAATAAAATTAGCTCTTTGGAAGGTAACGCCACACAAGTAGTGAATGGACAAAGACTCAAGCACTATATTTCGGAGATTCTTATAATGAAGATATTGATGTTATTCAAGTGATAACTCCGAAGCTTTCATCAAAGATCAAATTGACAGTTCTGCAGAGTTCGACTTTGAATAGGTAACATTTTTAGTAATAAAAAGTCCGCGTTTAACTTTACGAACAATATTTCTGCTGTTTTTGGAAAATATGAAAAATTACGGGATCGAAAGGAGGAGACGCACGAGGGGCCACGCACATAGGCCGGCGGGCCCCACCCTGTCGCCGCCCTATGGGGACAGCCCCTCGCGTCCCGTTTCCACTCGTTTTCGGCCTGGAACCTTCCTTTTGTCGTAAAAATATTTGCTATATAATCCCCGGACCCCTGAGGTCCGTATATCGTTTTCTCGTCGTGTTTTGTTTCCTGCCAGGATCTGTCTTGATCTAGAAGCACCATGGTCTCCAACAACAATGACAAGGGGCCTTGGGAGGAAGAGATGGATGAAGGGGTCAATAAGGGAGTGAAGAAGATAGCATCAGCAAAAAGAGAGCGGGAAGCTATGGAGAGTAAGCCAATCTTGGTGGGATCGGTTAACACCGGGCGTTCTTTTTCTCATAACTTGCAGGGACTTCTTCCGCCTGCTCTTAGCCTCGACTCTTTCCCTTGTGTGGAGGAAGCAATACGGGTTACCGATGAGTTTTGTGATCAATATCGTGCTCTAAGAAGGGAAGTGGAGATACTTCAGGAGGAGAACCAGCGACTTCGCATGCTGGAATATTACTCGATTCCCATCACAAGGCCGCCACCGCCACATTCGGATAACAATGAATCTCTCCGAGTGTTAGTGCAGAACTGCCAAACTGAGAAGCTGAAGCTGAAGGAGATCTGTAAGAAGCGCGAGAAGAACCCACCATCATCGCCACCGAAGGAGTAATTCATCATCGGTATTGGCATCCCCTTGGTTTGTTCCAAGCTTGGGGAGTGCCGGTATCACATCATCACTATCTTTATCTTTTACTATCAAGTAGTGTCATATCATGAGTAGGGAAGTTATCATATAGAATAGTTTGCAGTGTGGAAGTATCTCTCTCAGTTGGTTATCTATGTATCCGTTGGTGTGAGTTATCGTTATGGAATATTAATGAGAAGTCTTATCATTTACTTTTTGCACACCTTATTTTAGTTTGCAATTTCTTCTATATGATTACTCTTGACATTAGTATTGATATCACTTTGGGAGCATCAAGTAAATCTATTTGGTTTTGGCAAACTTAGCATTGGTCAATAGCAACAACACCTTGATGTTTAATTAGAAAAGGGAAATACATGTAGATATATTACTTTATTATCTTTCTGCTAATGAGTCTAGTATTCTGAAGTTAAAATTGCTTGTGCTTATGAAAAAGATGCATGATTGTTTCTATCACATGTATATTTGTTTTTTTCCCTCAATCTTTATGCTTGCTACCCAACCTTGCTAGCCAAAGACCTGTATTGAGAGGGAATGCTTCTCATACATCCAAAACCTTAGACCAAACCCATGCCATTTGTGTCCACCATAACTACCTACTATGTGGTATTTTGAGCCACTCCAAGTAAATACTTCATGTGCTACCTTTAAATAATTCAAACTATATTACTCCTTATTTGTGTCAATGTTTTATAGCTCATGAGGAAGTATGTGGTGTTTTATCTTTCAATCTTGTTGGGCGGACTTTCATCAATGGACTAGCGGCACATCCGCTTATCCAATAATTTTGCAATAAGAGCTGGCAACGGGGTTCCCAGCCCCAATTAATAACTTTCATTAATAATTCTCTTCACATGTTTTGCCCTGATTTATCAGTAAGCAACTTAATTTTGCAATAGACACTCCTCCATGGTATGTGAATGTTGGAAGGCACCCGAGGATTCTGTTAGCCATGGTTTGTGAAAGCAAAAGTTGGGGGGAGTGTCATCCATAATAAAACTAAAATACATGCGTAAACAAAAGAGAAGGGGGATGATCTACCTTGCTGGTAGAGATGCCGTCCCCCATGGGAGCCGCTCTTGGAAGGTCTGTTTGGCAAGGGGGTTAGAGTGTCTATTACCATTCGTTGACAACAAAAAACACCACTCAAAATCTTACTTTTATGCTCTTTATATGATTTCAAAACTTGAAAAGCTCTAGCACATGATTTAATCTCTGCTTCCCTCTGCGAAGGGCCTATCTTTTACTTTTATGTTGAGTCAGTAAACCTATTTCCCTCTATCTTAAGCAAGCAATTGAGTTGTTGTGAACCAACCATTTATGCTATGATTTAGTTAATCATGTCTTTTATGCTTTCTTGTTCAGTACATATTTTATCTGAAAGAATATGACTTTGAAAGTTATAAATGTTTATGAGAAGATTGCTATGATTAAGGATGGAAGCCCTGCCATATAATTCTGATATGAAAGCTTTGCTTAGAAGATAAGTGCAATCCGTTAATAGTTCTCTGACCAAGAACAAAGTTTGCCATAACCAATCATGATTTTCTATGCACCTCTATTTGTGATTTCTCTTTACTTATTTCAAGATGAGTTATATGAGGAATGTTTACTAGAATATCTTGTGTGAATCAATATGATGCTTCTTGTCCGTATTTTATTTATCGACTCTTCACTCCATAAACATGTGGTCTTGTTTATTGAGCTCAGTTTCGCTTGGGGACAAGCGAGGTCTAAGCTTGGGGGAGTTGATACGTCCATTTTGCATCACTATTTTATATCATAATTTGCTGTTATTCATTGATATATTTCATATTTAGAGATGATACTTATGTTATTTCACCTATTTTGCATGTTTCATGATCATTGGAGAATTATTCACCGGAGTCAGGATTATGGGAAAAAGCACCGTCAGACACCATATTTCAAGATCAACAATTGACGGAAGTTATACGAAAAATCCTATTTTTCCGAGGACGAAGGGAGCCAAAAGGAGGAGCCGAGATGGGCCACCATGGCCCCCCATAGGCCGGCGCGGCCGTCGCGCGCCTTTGGGGAGGGGGCCCACCCCTCTCGGCCGCCTCTCCTTCGCGTACATCTTCGTCCCGAAACCAAGCCCCAGAGTTACGGATAGACAGAGCGCTGCGCGCGGAGAAACACCAGAGAGAAAGAGCTCTCCGGCGGGCAGAATCCGCGAGGAAATTCCCTCCCGGAGGGGGAAATCGACGCCATCGCCATCGTCATCGAGCCGGACATCATCTCCATCATCATCATCATCTCCACCATCTACACCGCCATCTCCACCGCATCTCGTCACCGCTGTAACGATTTGGGTTGGATCTTGATTGTTTGATAGGGAAACTCTCCGGTATTGATTTCTACTTGTTATTGATGCTATTGAGTGAAACCATTGAACCAAGGTTTATGTTCAGATTGTTATTCATCATCATATCACCTCCGATCATGTTCCATATGATGTCTCGTGAGTAGTTTGTTTAGTTCTTGAGGACATGGGTGAAGTCTAAATGTTAGTAGTGAATTATGGTTGAGTAATATTCAATGTTATGATATTTAAGTTGTGGTGTTACTCTTCTAGTGGTGTCATGTGAACGTCGACTACATGATACTTCACCTTTATGGGCCTAGGGGAGTGCATCTTGTATTCGTTTGCTAATTGTGGGGTTGCCGGAGTGACCAGCAACCTAAACCCCCGTTAGTATATCGGTGCAGGAGGGATAGCAGGATCTGAGTTTAAGGCTGTGGTTAGATTTATCTTAATTACTTTCTTGTATTTGCGGATGCTTGCAAGGGGTATAATCACAAGTATGTATTAGTCCTAGGAAGGGCGGTGCATTAGCATAGGTTCACCCACAACACTTTATCAAAACAATGAAGATTAATTAGCTGTATGAAGCGAAAGCACTAGACTAAAATCCCGTGTGTCCTCGAGAACATTTGGTCATTATAAGTAAACAAACCCGCTTGTCCTTTGTGCTAAAAAGGATTGGGCCACTCGCTGCAATTATTTCTCTCGCACTTTACTTACTCGTACTTTATTTATCTGCTATATCAAAACTCCTGAATACTTGTGTGAGCATTTAAAGTGAATCCTTCATCGAAACTGCTTGTCAACACCTTCTGCTCCTCGTTGGGTTCGACACTCTTATTTATCGAAAGTACTACGATACATCCCCTATACTTTTGGGTCATCAAAGGGTCACAAAAACGGCTGCACTGTGATAGTTGAAGAAGTGGCTACCCATGATCTCTGGATTTGGCACTCTTTCTTTGGTATGCCTGGATCCAACAATGACATCAACGTCCTAAACTGCTCCCCGATCTTTTCCAAGCTTGTTGAGGGTCATGCTCCCCCGGTGAACTATGTGATCAATGGTCGGCACTACAACAAAGGATACTACCTTGCAGACGGTATCTATCCAAAGTGGGCAACATTTGTGAAGACTATCTCGAAACCTAGCACCCCAAACTTTGCGAGTTTGTGAAGAAACAAGAAGCTTGCCGAAAAGACGTCGAGCGTGCATTTGGTGTCCTCCAGCAGAGATTTGGTCGTCCGGTTCCCCGCTATGACTTGGTCCAAAGATCAGATGTGGGAGGTGATGAACTGCTGTGTGTGCCTACACAATATGATTATTGAAAATGAGCGAAAACATCCGGTTCCTCTGGCTGAGCAACAAGCACCATATGAGAGAGAGGGACCTCTTGCACAGCCTAATCACCAGGTGCCGACATCATGGGCCGCCTTCATTGCTATGCGCCAGGAGATCCGAGACTCTACAATGCATCAACAGTTGCAAGATGATCTGGAGCACATATGGACGCTCCGAGGCAACCCCAACGCCGACGCCAACTAGTCTGTCTTTATTTATTTGTTTCAAAACTGTCTTTATTTATTTGTTTCAAAACTTGTGAAATTGTGTGCTTCATTTGTTTCAGCACTTGTTAAACATTGTACTGATTTTCGTCGAATTTGTTTCAGCAATTTTCTAAATCTTGTTTGCCGAACTTGTTAAATTTTATGTCAAATTTGTTTGAAATATGTCAAATGCCCCAAGTTGGGGATGTCCTGCCGGGGGACCGGCTGGAACTTCGGCGCTCCCCAGGCCAAATTTTCTTTCAATCCGGACGAAACTTTCGCCGGATTTGGGCGTGGGGAGCGCCAACGAGTGGAGATGCTCTAAGTCCACTACCTGTCTACCTCCATTTTTGGGTACCTGATTTGTTAGGAAAGTCCAAAGTATCATGCTACTCCTATTAAGGGCCACTTCTTTTGGGCTTCTAAAGGTGCTTCTAGGTGCCAAACCGCTGAAACCCAAAAGAACTGTCTAGCTTAACCCGGGCTTATTTTCACCGAGAAGGCAACTTGCAGTGCAATTCCAGAAACTAGTGGAGGGCAGTTTCCCGAGCTTCTAGCTGAGGGAGCCGAAGCGGTATGTCAACCTGCCCTCCTATTCGGTACATTTTACAGCATATTCCACTCCACCTGAGGAAACCGGTTGGCCAGAGAAATAGAAAAGGAAAAAAAATAAACTCCCGCATCGGGAGACAGGCCGCACTGCCAGCGCCAGGGACCCAGGGTTCATCACCGCCGCTGCTCCGGCGCCACCGGCGCCCCCGCAGCCCGCAGCCACCCCTGCTCCGCCGCCCCCGCCATCCGCAGCTGCCCCTCACCGCTACTGGTCCCGCCCCTCGCCGCTAATCGCCGACGCATCTGCACTCGAAGTCGAGCTCCACCTCCGCCTGAAGGCCTCGAGCTCCGCCTCCTGCAACCGACCGTACTCGTTCTTGCCACTGATGTTCCTATGATGTGTATTTGGAAGAAGGCTCCTGCTTCAGATTGTTAGAATTTGGAAAAAAGTTCTCATGCGTCAGGTTATTGGTAATGTTCAGATTTGATCTTTTCCTGTTTATTTGAATGTTTCCTGTTTATTTGAAAGGATTCTCTTTATGAGTTCAGATAGTGTTACTTCAAACACTTGCAGTTTTCATTGTACTGATTTGGAACTAATAATCAGCCCACATCAAATTTTGGGGCAGTAGGGACATTATACAACAAACAAGTTTAGACCTCACAAGCTCAAAAGAAGGGGGACAAACAGATTCTAGAGAGCTTCTCCCCACCGGAGTTTTTCTCCATCGAAATCTACAAGCTGGCTTCTCAATAAGCATAAGCCCAAAAGAAGTGGCCCTAAGAGCATCTCCGTCCGCGTCCCGAGCTAGGTGCGCCGCGAGACAAAAGCGTTCCACCATCCCCAAAGCCCATTTTTGTCCGGCCGATACGGTCCGGCGCCCGAGCCCGTCCCCGTCCCACAGGGGACGCAGGGACCGCCGGACACAACGAAAGCGAGCCAACCGACGCGGGCCCGACGCGTCCCGGCACGAAAGGCTGAAACCCGTCGCCTCCTTTGGTCAGCGACGTTAATGGCGTCCCTGTTTTCCCGTGCGACGCAGGACGCGTCTCGTCGTGCATGGCCGCGTGGCGGGTCCGCGCCGGAGTTATTGTGCGCAACCACCACGCGCCGCTGTTTTAAGACGCCCCCGTTATCGCCGCTCATCATAATCCTTCTCGTCGCCGCCGCCTCCCCTTCCCGATCCTCTCCCGCCGCTCAAAAATGTCGAGCTCGTCCTCCCGCAAGATCGCCGCGCGAATGGCTTCGACGCGGCAGCCTCACCGTGGCGGAGGCGTGGGCCGTACCACGCCCGGTATCCGCTCCCGCGGACATGCCGCTGCGGCGGCGGAAGATGGCCGTGAACGGCATTGGCGTTCCGCCGCCGCCGAAGCCGAAGACGGACCAATGGAGGGACGCCATCAAGGCCCGTCGGGCTCAACGACCGCCGAGGAGCGGTTGGATCCGACGTGGGCGGTCAACGACAACGACGCCTGGTGGACGAGTACTTCCAGGCGAAGTACGACGTCGAGATGCACAAGACCGACAACCTCGTCGGCGGCCCCAACAATGGAATGTGGAAGGCCGCGCTCGTTCCGGGCGTTCCGGCGCACCCTCGAGAACGTCATCCGCGGCCTCCGCAACGGCGCTCCAAGGCCGGAGATGCCGCCGTCGCCGCCGCCGTCTCCTCAATGGCAGCCGGGAGGACGACGACTCGCCCTCCTTCGCACTCTTCCTCGGGACCGGCGCGATCGACGCCGTCCTCGTCGTACCGGTCGGCGCCCTACACCGTCCCCAAACGGGAGGTCAAGGAGGAGCCGGTGGACGCCCGTCAACACGAGGCGTGGCGGTAGCGGCAGCGGGCGGCAGGGGCGCGCGGCGCGCTCCTCATCCCGAAGCCGAGGTGAAGGAGGAGCGAGAAGGCGCAGCGGCGCGGCTGGCGGAGTACGAGCGGCAGCCGGCTTATCGCCCGCCGACGACCCCGAGGACTGCCCAGGGCTGCGGGCGGCGTTCTTGGCGTCCATGGACGACAAGGACGCCTGGAGGGGCGACCTGGACGCGGCGATCGCCATGTCCATCCGCGACTCCGGCAAGCCGCTGGACCCTCACCGACGACGGCGAGGCAGGACCAAGCGGCTTGGTGAAGGACGAGCCCGTGGACGAGCCCGTCGACGAGCGCGTCAAGCAGGAGGTCGTCACCGACGAGATGTACAACTTCCAGCAGTACTACGACGCCTCCGGCCGCCGCAAGTGGTTCTAGATTAGGTTTAGTTTTAAAGTTAGTCAAATTTCGTTCGAATCTATGTAAGTTTGGACGAATCTAAATCGAATCTAGTTAAGTTTAAAATTTGCGAAATTTTGTTTGGGGACGCGACAAGCGACGTCCCCACGCAGATGAACAAACCACGTCCAAACGCTCAATCCGGCGCGATTTGGGGGACGGTTTGGGGGACGCGACTGGAGATGCTCTAAGTCTGAATGCGACGAGAAGAAATAGGAACCAGTATAGACTAGTACTCGTTTAATCTGGACGTTATCCTACATTATGTTATGGAAAAAAGTCCATTCTAAACATTGAACTCGGTCACGGTTTTGTAGTTTCATGTCAGTCAACAAGTCTTCAACAAAAATGCACTTGAGTTGCACGAAAAGGGCAATTGCACTTTTCTACTAGAAAAGTGCAACTGATCCGAGTTATATTTTTTTAACTGCGTTACACTTTCTGGGATTGATTTAAAAAATTCTACTTTGACGTAGACATACCTAGCTTTAAACTGTGGAGCTCGGTCACGGTCAGAACTCGGAACAGAGAGCCGGAACAATGGAGCTCTACCCATCCTCTCCCCTGCTCATCGCCCTCTTGCTCGCTCTGGCTGCCTCAGTCCTGTTCTTACTGCTGCACGGCCGTCACGGCGGCCAGAAGAACGCGCTCCCGCCCGGCCCGCCGGCGCTGCTCTTCGTGGCCCGGTTCCTGGCGCTCCGGCGATCCATCTTCCACCTCGGCCCGCTCCTCCGCGACCTGCACGCGCGCTACGGGCCCGTCGTCTCCGTCCGCCTCGCCCGCACGCTCGTCTTCGTCTCCGACCGCCGCATAGCGCACCGCGTGCTCGTCCAGGGCGGCTCCACGTTCGCCGACCGCCCGCCGCTCGGCGAGCCCGGGCTGCTCTTCACCACCGGCGGCCGCGACATCAGCACCTCGCCCTACGGCGCCTACTGGCGCATGGTCCGCCGCAACCTCGCCTCCGAGGCCCTGCACCCGGCCCGCGTCGCGCTCTACGCGCCGGCGAGGCGGCGCGTTCAGGACGCCCTCGTCCGTGACCTCCTCCGCGGGCGCGACGGCGGCGTCGCCGTGAGGCCGGCCTTCCAGCGCGCCATGTTCGAGCTGCTCGTGCACATGAGCCTCGGCGCGAGGCTCGCCCAGGAGACGCTGGACGAGGTCCAGGAGCTGCAGCTGCGGATCCTCCGCTCCATCACCAGCTTCCCCATCTTCTCCTTCTTCCCGGCGCTCACCAAGAGGCTCTTCCGGCGGCGGTGGGAGGGGTACGTGGCCGTGCGCCGGAGGCAGGACGAGATCTTCCTCCCGCTGATCCGCGCCAGGCGAGAGCGAGACAGTCGAGCCGGCGGCGGCCCTCCGTGCTACGCCGACTCCCTCTTCGCGCTGCGCGTGGCCGAGGAAGGCGGCCGCCCGCTAACGGACGGCGAGGCGGTCAGCCTCTGCTCCGAGTTCCTGAACGGCGGCACCGACACGGCGGTCACCTCGCTAGAGTGGATCTTGGCGGAGCTGGTGAACCGCCCGGACATACAGTCCAAGGTGTACGAGGAGGTGAAAGCAAGGCCGGAGCTGGACGAGGAGGACCCGCAGGCGACGCCGTACCTGAAGGCCGTGGTGCTGGAGGGGCTCCGTCTGCACCCGCCGGCGCACTTCCTCCTGCCGCACAGCGTGCAGAGCGACGGCGCCGAGGTGGGCGGCCACGCGGTGCCCAAGGGCGCGGAGGTGAACTTCCTGGTGGCCGACTTCGGGCGCGACGAGGCGGCGTGGACGGCGGCGAGGGAGTTCCGGCCGGAGCGGTTCCTGGGCGGCGGCAGCGCAGCGGACGTGGACATGAGGGGGAGCGACTACCAGCTCCTCCCATTCGGCGCCGGTCGGCGGCTCTGCCCCGGCATCAGCTCGCCTGCTGCACGTCGGACTTCGCCAGCCTCGTGGAGCTGGAGTGGCTGCCGCCGGCCGGGGAGGAGCTGGACATGACCGAGGAGCTGGGCATCACCACCGTCATGAAACATCCGCTACGTGCTCGCCTTGTCCCGAGGACTAGATGAAGTGACTGTGATTCTTCATTCTTGTTCTTTTCAGATGCTCTACTACTTCCTAATCCTCCGCCTAAAATACGTTGCATATAAAGTTCGGTTAAAGTTAAACTTTCTAAAATTTAATTATGTATATCGATAGAATTATAAATATATACAATGGGAAACTAATATTTTTAGAATTTTCATGAAATATGTTTGTGGTCAAAGTTTGCTAGGTTTGGTTTACATATATTTTTAGAATTATCATGAAATTCATACGATATTCGAATGGTATTAGTAGATCTTAGTATTATTGTTGAGATACATATCTCTGAATATCTGGATGTGTATCCTCTGTAATTATGTATAGCGATACATATCTTTGTATTTAGTATCGGGCCCGCCTCCTTCCTTGTATAGTCGAGGACGTGGCCTATATATATGTACCGCCTATGACTCCGATGAATACATTGAGCATTGCATCTCTCTTCATGGTATCAGACACCTCCTAGATCCTAGCCGCGCGCCGCCTCTCTCCCCGTGCGCCGCCCTCCCACCCCTAGCCGCGCGCCGCCTCTCCCCCCGTGCGCCGCCTCTTCCCCACCATGTCTACCCCTAGCTCCAACCCCTTCGCCGACTCCTCCATCCCCGACCCCGGCCAGCTCCGCGCCGTCGCCATCGCCGACCATGTACCCGCTGTCCACTACCGCCGCCAACTACCTCGCCTGGAAGACGTACTTCTACCTCCTCTTCCGCGAGTACAACCTGCGCGACCACATCGACGGCACCGCCGACCTCCTCGCCCGCGACTCCGATCGCTGGCCATCGACGCCACCATCATCCGCTGGCTCTTCCTCACCGTCTCGCCGGACATCTTCAAGACCGTCGTTCGGGAGGGCGATGATGCCCGCACGGTGTGGGGAAAGATCAACGGCCTCTTCACCAATAACAAGCTCCAACGTGTTGTCTTTTTGCAGCAGGAATTCTTCGGTACACCCCAGGGCGATCAAACCTTGGACGCCTACTGCCTGCGCCTCAAGGCCATCTCCGACGAGCTCCAGGACCTTGGGTTCCGGATTGGCGACGAGCTCCTCCTCTCCACCCTCACCGCCGGCCTCAACGAGGACCTCGGCAACGCCGCCTCCAACCTCACCCTCATGACCAACCCTACGTTCGAGCGGGCGGTTGACTACCTCCGGCTGGAGGAACGGCGGCTGAAGGGTGTGCGCACCCGGGCGGTTCACACCGCTCTATGGGCCAGCGGCAACAGCATCCTTCCTCATGGCGGAGGAGCTCCACCAGCGCCCACCCCCGCCCCTCCACACCCCGCGCCTCAACCGCCACAACACCAAGGAGGAGGGGGCGGTGGCCGTGGCCGTCGCCGTGGCCGTGGTGGTGGCCGCGGCGGTGGCAACACTGGCGGCCCCGGCATCGTCGGTCCGCGCCCCGGGTACTCACATCCCACTCCGCCGTGGGCGGGCGGACACAACCCTTGGACGGTCGTACACGCCTACACCATGCCCGTTCCGCGCCCCCGTCCCCGGCACCGTCGGCCCTCGTCCGGCGACGCACCAGGCCTTCTCGCCGCGGCACCGCAGGCTCCCGCCGGCCCGCCCTACGCCCGTCTACGGCGGCATGATGCCGCAGCCCCGCCGGCCCACTGGGACCCCGCGCTGTACACCGCCCTTCGCACGCCCCTCGGCGCTTATTCTGTGGTGGCGACTGGTTCATGGACACCGGAGCCTCCGCACACATGGCTGCTCACCCGGGTAACCTTTCCACTTCATCTCCGACATCCACTTCCTCTCGCATCATCGTCGGTAACGGTGCTGGTCTTCCCATCTCTCATATTGGCTCACTCATTTTCCTTCTAATTCCACACCATTGTCTCTTAATAATGTCTTAGTTTCACCACATCTTGTTCAGAATTTAGTTTCCGTCAAAACTCTTTCTCGTGATAACTCTGTAACTGTGGAATTTGACGAATTTGGTTTTTCTGTAAAGGACGCCCGTACCCGGATGGTTTTGCACCGCTGTGAGAGTCCCGGCGACCTCTACCCCGTTCAGCCGTCTCCTCCACTCACGCTGCACCTCGGGCGCTCTCCGCCGGCGTCGACCTTTGGCACGCTCGTCTTGGCCATCCCAGCTCCACCTCGCTCCGCCAAATAATGAGAGGCTTTTCTTTTTCATGTAATAAAATGGCGGCTCACTCATGTGACGCTTGCCGACTAGGCAAACATGTTCGACTTCCTTTCAGTAGTTCATCCACAGTTGCATCATTTCCTTTTCAATTACTTCATAGTGATGTATGGACGTCCCCTGTACCGAGTCATTCTGGTTTTATTTATTATCTTGTTATTCTCGATGATTTTTCTCACTTTGTCTGGACTTTCCCTCTTCGTAAGAAATCTGACGTCGCCTTGACACTCACCGCCTTTTATTCTTATGTCTCTACGCAGTTCGGTCGCCCAATCCTCGCCCTCCAAACTGACAACGGCAAGGAGTTCGACAACACCACCATCCGCACCCTCCTCTCCACCACCATCTTCCCTCACTTGCCCTACCTGAACATGGCCGCGCCTGCGCGTCCACCACCCTTAACTGCGTCCACCCTCCTGTTCCACGCCCATATGCCCCCCCAGTTCTGGCCGGACGCTCTCTCCACCGCCACCCTCCTAGTCAACCTACGCCCGTGTCGCCCACGCTGGAATTACACACCACATAACCTCCTGTTCGGCTCACCCCCCTCATACGACGGTCTCCGTATTTTCGGTTGTCGCTGTTTCCCTAGCACCGCCCACCACCCCTCATAAACTCGCACCTCGCTCCATTCCGTGCGTCTTTCTCGGTTACCCGGCTAACACCAAAGGCTACCGTTGCTATGATCCGGTCTCTCACCGCGTCATCACGTCCCGGCACGTGTACTTTGATGAGCATTGTTTTCCCTTTGCACAGGAACAGGTGATGACTTCTCCTCCCGTGACTGACAGTCCGCGGCGTCGCGGCCCTACCTTGGTAGAGGTTCCTGGCTCGGCTGCACCCCCGCGCGCCCCCTCTACTCCGACTGGACGCCCCCCGTGACGCCCTCGAGCACTGCCTCGGGCTCACACACGGCGCCCTCGAGCTCCGCCTCGGGCGCTGCCGCCTCGCCTTCGACACCGCCCTCATCGCCCTCGAGTACTACCTCGGGCGCTGCCGTGTCATCCGCGCCCTCGACCGCGTCGCCCTCGAGCCCCAGCTCGGGCGACGCCACCGCCGTGTCATCTGCGCCCTCGACCGCGTCGCCCTCGAGCCCCAGCTCGGGCGATGCCTCGTCTCCGGCCCCGCCTCCGCCTCCTCCGCCGCCGGCCACGGGCCCCTCACGCGCGCCCGTGCGGGGATTCGCGTCCCGAGTACGCGATACCCCTCGGACGAGTACGTCTGCACCGCGTCGACTTCCGCGCCTTCACCAGCCACGCCATCGCCCCTGCCCGCCTCTGCCCGGGTTGCTCTCCGCGACCCGCAGTGGCTTGCGGCCATGCAGGACGAGTTCGACGCACTGCAGCGAAACCAGACATGGACGCTTGTTCCCCGCCCTCCCCACGCCAACATCATCACCGGGAAGTGGGTCTTCAAGCACAAGTTCCATCCGGACGGTACTCTCGACCGCCACAAGGCACGGTGGGTGGTTCGTGGTTTTCGCCAGCGCGCCGACTTCACCGACACCTTCGCCCCGGTTGTCAAGCCCGGGACGATCCGCACCGTTCTTCAGCTCGCGGTCTCCCGTGCATGGCCCGTGCACCAGATGGACGTCTCCAACGCCTTCCTTCACGGCCATCTAGAGGAGCAGGTCTTCTGCCAGCAGCCCACGGGTTTCGTCGACAGCGCCCACCCCGACCATGTGTGCCTGCTCTCGCGCTCGCTATACGGGCTCAAGCAGGCCCCACGCGCCTGGTACCAGCGCATCGCAGCATTTCTTCACCAACTCGGCTTCCGCTCCACCCGCTCCGATGCCTCGCTGTTTGTGTACAACAACGGCGCCGCCACCGCGTACCTGCTGCTCTATGTTGACGACATCATCCTAACGGCTAGCTCCATGGACCTACTGCGACAGCTCACCGAGCGTCTTCGCGCGAGTTTGCCCTCAAGGACTTGGGGCCCCTGCACTACTTCCTCGGCATCGAGGTCGTGCGTCGCACCGACGGCTTCTTCCTTCATCAGCGCAAGTACGCCCACGAGCTCCTGGACCGCGCCGGTATGCTTAATTGCAAATCCGCGGCCACGCCTGTCGACACGAAGTCCAAGCTCTCCGCCACGGATGGTTCCTTGGCCACGGACGCGTCATCTTATCGCTCCATCGTTGGTGCTTTGCAGTACCTCACCTTGACTCGCCCCGAGCTACAGTATGCTGTTCAGCAGGTGTGCCTTCACATGCACGCTCCGCGGGATCCTCATTGGGCTGCGGTCAAGCGGATCCTCCGCTACATTCGTGGCACCATGGACTTCGGCCTCTCCCTCCACGCCTCCACCGCCACGGACATCGTCGCATATTCGGACGCCGATTGGGCCGGCTGCCCCGACACGCGTCGCTCCACGTCTGGCTACTGCGTCTACTTCGGACCTTCGCTCATCTCGTGGTCGTCTAAGCGACAACCCACGGTCTCTCGCTCCAGCGCCGAAGCGGAGTACCGGGCTGTTGCTAACGCGGTTGCTGAGGTTTCCTGGCTACGACAACTCCTCGTTGAGCTCTCATGTCCTGTCGCCAAAGCCACCGTGGTCTACTGCGACAACGTCTCCGCCGTCTACCTCTCCGCCAACCCGGTCCACCATCGCCGCACCAAGCATATTGAGCTGGACATTCATTTTGTTCGGGAACAGGTGGCCCTTGGACACATTCGAGTCCTTCATGTGCCCACCTCTCAACAGTTTGCGGATATCATGACTAAGGGTCTCCCTACGGCATCATTTGAGGAGTTTCGGTCCAGTCTATGCGTTCGACCAGGCGACGCTTCGACTGCGGGGGTGTTGAGATACATATCTCTGAATATCTGGATGTGTATCCTCTGTAATTATGTATAGCGATACATATCTTTGTATTTAGTATCGGGCCCGCCTCCTTCCTTGTATAGTCGAGGACGTGGCCTATATATATGTACCGCCTATGACTCCGATGAATACATTGAGCATTGCATCTCTCTTCAATTATTATCGATATTTGTGGTCAAAGTTTGCTAGGTTTGGTTTGCACGGAAAATTATGCGGATCATATTATGGACAGGAAGGAGTAGTAAGGATGAGCCATGGTGTCACTGTGTGTTCTAAATAGTGAAAAAAAATGTCACAATACACAACATATATGTAGACGGCACATTTATGGGCGCGATTGTTTTTTTTTAACCATGTACTATGAGGCAAATGCCTCACAACAAAATTTTATTTCATAAACCAACAACTATAAAGGAAACCAAAATATGTATAATAACTAGAAGAAAACAACCTAAAATAAAGCCTAAGGTAGACCATCAATCCAAAGCAGCAAAGCCTCCTTGTACTTGTGGTTATCCGATACAGAGACATGTCATGCACGAACTTAGCCTTCCTCGTCCCAAAAGTGGTTCTCTCTTGGCAAAAAATTCCCATTTCTTAGTAGCCATATATTCCAACAAGCAATAATTAAAACGTAGATGAAAAAATGCTTGAAAAACTTCTTTTTTGCCGCAGAGACAACGACTTGGATGTTATCATTAGCCTCCCACGTTATCTGAAGATAATTTCAAATGCGCGCATCGAAATGACATTCAAAAAATAGGCGATGCATGCCTTCCAGGCGGGTAGGGAGGCATGACTGGTTGCCCTATTTTTTTCTTCTCCCAGGCGGGCCGGTAGGGAGGCATGACTGGAAAGAAACAGTCCAAAAGTGATGTTGTTTATTTTGCTTGGTTGGCTACATAGGAGTTGGCTGCATGGTTGCCTGCAAATTTGATTTAGTGAGAGGCTAATGCAAAAGGAGGGTGTTTGGTTAACCAGTTGAGTGTGCTAATGGTTACCTCATTTAAACTTTGTGATGTACCAGAAGAACACCAGCTTGGTGATCACCACCACCAGGAGCTTGGTGATCACCACCAGGAGGATCACGATGATAAAACCTATAAACCTAGTTTGCCTAGCCTAATGATGATGCATTGCTTGAACGTGCATAGCTTGAAGAGCCATACCTTGAGTAGGGAGTGTTCGAACAACCATACCAGAAAAAGTCATTGCCTCATCAGCCAAGAATTGGTTGAACTCCTCCTCCGCTTCCTCTCGTGTTTCATACCCTCAATAGCTTTGTGGGAGTAACCATTGACCTGAGCATAGCAGCTCCTCCAAGAACTGTAGAGTCCTACATGCCTCCCATGAACACCACGTATCACAAACATGGAATAGAAACAATAGAGTTAAGTACATGAACACAAGCATTGACACCTCATAAGTTCATCAAAGCAAGACAATAATTTCACAAGTTCATAAGCTTAGGGGAGCATGTATGATCATTTTATCAAAAGTAGAACATGAGTTCATCCGAGCACCAATGTGCTAACCTAGCACCATAGCAAAAGTGGGTGTCGTTCTACCACCGCAAAGTCATCATCACATGAGGGTTAGTATGTACCATCTTATTATACTTATCGTACACAAGAAGTTTGTAAGCCCTCGCTACCACCAAAATATACACTACGTACAACAACAATAACATCATCATCAGCCATCTCCAGGTGCGTGGCCAATGGCAGGCTTGTCCGACCATCGATGATGATGGTATTGAACTCCCTGCGTTTGATCATACTGCTTGATTAACATACTTAGCTGAGCTCGTGGAGGACAGGTCCCACTCAGCCTAGCCAAACTGAATGATACTTGATAGATCATTGCAGCACGAATCTCAAAGCACATGATATGAATCTTAAATCACAACATCAATGGTTAAAACCTCGATTTTGCTAATTATATGCATTAACTTAGCTCTTAGTCGTGTTAAAACTTTGCTCTTATTTGAGCTCTACACCATGAAGTTGCAACTAGTAAAAAATATCTTAAATCGTTGGATTTATTCATGATTTATGGTAATTATATGTTGCCATGCTAATTATGAATTATAATATAGGTTGCAACTGAGACTCAATGATATCAAGTTATTTCTCTTTCGACTCAAAATTAGTTAAACCCTTAAAACTGTTAAGGTTCATGCACTAGCCACTTGAACCAAAAGTCCGAACTGATGGAAAGGGGTAGATAATCTACTTATACACGTGAACTTCCCCTCTCACGTGTGACGGGAAGACGAGAAGACAAGTCAACACGTGTAGAGAGGCAAAGAGGCAGCGGGAGGCTGCGAGGGGAAGCACAATTTTTAGGATAAAATGCGAAAGCGCAAATAAATTGCGAAAGCCACTGGGGCTCTGATACCATGTTAAGATTCATGCACTAGCCACTTGAACCAAAAATCCGAACTGATGGAAAAGAGTAGGCAATCTACTTATACACGCCAACAAAAACTATGCACGGGAGGTTTGCTAGGTTCTATGGGTAGCTGACTACTTTCGTTAATTAGTGTGTTCAAACTAAGATAGAAAACACATAAATATAGTATACATTGGTTTTTATTTTGCATAGACAAAAAGAAGGCAATATATGGACCGAGATTTGGTGCACATGAGCCCCAGTAATTTTTTTCCAAATAAAAATTTATATTTTAAGTTTTAAATAATTTTAGAAAAAATCCACATATAGTCAATAATGTATCCCACAAAGATCCAAAAAAAAAATTTCAAATACTTTATATTCTAAGCTACACAAAAAAGTGTAAATCTGATTAGTTACTTTCAAATCTTAAAAACATATCAGATTTTATCATTTTTATCTACCACAAAATAAAAAAATTGTGTTGGGATTTTACATGTAAGATGTATCATTGACAATTTCCAAAATTATTTTGAATAACTTATAAAAATATATTTTTTGAATTTTTTAAACAGCGAGAGCACCAAAGCTCATGAATCAAAAGCACTTTTCGCTACATATTCCAACAAACGTGTGTAAATCATAGCCAAACCATGGAGCAGAGTATTCTATGCGTCCCATGCATACTTACAAAACACACATGAGTATATTCCTTTAGTGGAGGACAGATACAGACGGAGTGATATACATATACATACACATACATCGGTTCACAAGAACGAAACACATATCGCTGACGCCGATCATTTCAGGATCACGAACACACACCCCTCGCGGGGATTTTATTTTGCAACACATGCATGCTGCTGAGCTCTGACATAGTCCTTCACGAAGGCTGGAACAGGTACAGCTCAGTGCGTCCCGCCGCCGGGGAGCTTCTCCTTGATCTTCTCCATGACGCCCTTCTTCTCTCCGGTGGCCTCCGCGCCGTGCGTACCGGCGTACTCCCCGGCGACCGCCGTCTGCTGCTGCTGCTCGGCGGTGTCCTTGTGGCCGCCTCCTGGGAGCTTCTCCTTGATCTTCTCCTTCATCCCCTTCTTCCTCCTCCCGCCCACTCCATCGTCCTCGGACTACATACATATATCACAAGAGTCAAGATGATGATTCAACAGCACAAGTTAAGATCGATGGTACGTACGTATATGGAGAGACTCCGAGAGGGGAGTGGAGCAGAATTAACGTACCGAGCTGGAGCTGGAGCTGCCGGAGCGGCGCAGGACGCCGTCGGTCTTGTGGTCGTCTTTCATCGGCTGGAGCTGCCCGCCAGCGGCACCGGCCGCAGCGCCGTGTGTTCCCGTGGGGCCGCCGGTGAAGCCGCCGTGCCCGGCCACCGGCTTGCCGTACTCCTCCACCTTGTTGGTTTCGTGCCCGTGCTGCCCCTGGTACTCCATGCTACCTCTATACGCTCTTCAAATTTCAGGCTTGATTGCGCAGATGAAAAGTGGCTTGTTGCGACTTGCGATGCAGAGAAGATAAAGTTGGGTTGGTTATTTATAGTGGTTCCAGTGTTGGAGATGCAGGTGTACGTGTGCATGCACACGTATATATTGGTCTCATTATGATGGAGTGGTTACCCCGCCAAAAAACAAAGCCGGGATGAAAGGTGTGCATGCCACGGCTTCGTCGATGCGCCACGTATGGCTTCGGGCTCTCTGGTGGAAGGACACGACTCCATGGACCATGATGCATCTGCAGTTCTGCACTGTACATGTTTGGTTTGGTACAGCGTGCGTGCTACGTGGAAAATCTGCTTACCATAATTTATTTCCCTGCTAAATTTAAGAGGAGCCACAATTCAACTTTTCTTAGTTGCTCTTCGTGGTGGATCTACAAACTTTTCAAAATAGAGAATTAACATATGATTGAATGGTTAAAAGAACAGTGAAACTTTCAGCTTACCAAAGTTTAAATATCAGATTTGACACTGGTGTCTTATAAATGTGAAATATTCTTCAGTAAGGGACGACATTTTCGTCGATAGTGAGGCGTCTGTAGTGACTTCATCAGTCTTAAATTCGTCGAATCAAGTTTCTTGAACTCAATCTTTTAAAAGTGCTCACAAAGATAGGTTGTGTGTGTACGTCGTGCGTTTATATGAGTGAATATATATGCGTATTTATGAGCATCTACGTCTATACTATGTTTGTGATCGGCTTAGATGATTTGAAAGAAAATAAACTTTGAAGGGGGGAATGCTAAAATTCTAGGTGGGACAATTAAATATGCTGCTCATGTCATGTCTCTCTTCATCCAACGAACCACCACGATTATTTTCATGGTATATCAGCTAAGAGCATCTCCAACACACGCGTAAAAATAACTTCTTGATCACGATGCAGCTCCATAGAAAGGACAATATCTTTCACAAACTCCATGGGGGCGTTTGGTAGCCTGCATTCAATTCGTGGCTCACTGCGCTAGCGAGATGGGCTCACCTGCGCGTCGCGAACGGGCCATGGGCCATGAAAGCCGGTCCGTTTGGTAGCCTGTGCGGCCTTTTGCGCGCCGGGGAAGAAACCCAAGCCCCATCGTTTGGTTGCCCATTTCCAGCCCAACTTGCACGCAGAAAAACATGAATCAACTGTTTGGTTGCTCAAATCACAGTTCCATATCCTTACCACAATTCAAATAGGATGAGATTACCATGACATATCATCTTACATACGATCAGAGACCACTCAGAAGAACAAGATCCTCACGATCACCACGATGAGAAAGGCGATAATGTAATATTTGACCCGGCTGAGACGTACCTCCGGCGGTGCTCCTTGTAGAGCATGTACTTCCTCCGGCGGCAGTTGTGCTAATGGCACTGCCTCATCGATGGCCTAATCTTCTAGGAACTCCTCTTCCAGGAAGGTGAGGTACTCTTGCTATGCCCCCTCCAATGTTTCATACTAATATCCCGTTTAGAGGCTATAAAATGAGAGAACACCAAAGTGTGCATTGCATTCATGCATAGAAAATCCGGGGAATTTTCGCGCTTTCAAATAAAACTTACCACAGTAACTGAAGTTTCACTTGACTTGCTGGAATTGAAGTAGATCATCAAGTCAAGCGCTATAAACTTCACTGTGATATTTGCTAAAACCTTGTTTTGGGTAGAGAGGATTTGATCTAGGAGCTAGATCAAATGGAATTAGTTTTGACAACAAACAATACCTTAAGTAAGGGTCAACTACAAGATCTTATAAAAGATCTCAACATGACATTCCTTACAACAACACATGAATAATTATTCAACCACAAATCAAAGAATTAAGAAACTATTCTTTAATTATCTTTTCCATATATTTTACTAAATAAATGTTCTACCATGATTCTCATGGTGTATCTTCAACTACTTTTGTGTGTAATATAATTCAATTCTAAACTTATTAATAAATAAGGTAAATCATAGGGTCTAAAGTGCATAAAGGCCACACATTCTTATTTAAATCATAACTTATTAAATATATGGAATACCCTAAAACTGAATCCATTTACATTACAAGTTATAGTTCAAACTATCTAAATAAAACCAACTATGGGTATTTTGAAACTCATATAATCATGCCTTGGTGAATTCAAACACCAACTATCCAAAATTGAGAAATAACCCTCAATCTTGACCTTTTGACTAATATTATAACATAAATCCAATCATACATGATATGGTGCACTATTCACAAGTATAAAAGCGTTCACAAGATATTTAGTAACAAATGCCACTTGGCTGTCCAAAAATAAATCACATGAGAGGATAATGATCATGTCACATAGGATGAAAATATCTACATGACTTGCATTCCAAGCTTTGCCACCTCATGCTCAAAGGATTGCCATGGATGAGGGCATGACAACCAAGCACCTTACTCATCAAACCAAAACAAGAGTCACCCACCTATGTGTCATGATACTAGAGCTTGTCCAAGCCTATAAATAGAGCCACACCCTTCATCCCTTTGATCATCTTGTAGCATACAAGGAAATCAACACATAGAGCCACTCCATGCATTAGTTAGAATCAAGATGAAGAAGCTAGGAGGTGGAGGCATGCCACAAGATGCAGGTTTATCAGATTTCCAGAAGAACAAGCTACATAAGATACCAAGGTAGAATTCCTAGGCAAACCATATATTTGTAGGATCATATCATCATCTCTTGAGTAGGACCTTAGGCTATTAGAAGACATTTAGAAGTGAGAGAGAATATAGATGCTAATCACATCCATGTCTATCATAGAGAATATTAGAGTAGTATTAAATCCTACTTGTTCAAACCAACCTTTAATCTTGGAGATGAGAGCCATGTTCCATTAGTGAAACATAACCAAAGCTTATGCTCATATTCTAATCCTAGTTGTGTATCACATTGGTGATCACTACTTAAACCCTAAACTACATTTGAATTCCAACCCATGGATTACTTTGGATCATAATTAGAACCCTGCCATACCTCATGCCTATTTATATTTCAATTCAATGTAGCTTATCCAAAACCCTAAACCCTTTCACCTAGAATTCACCCCACATAGAATATTATGCCCTACCTTGTGTATCATGGATCACAAGTATAAACCAAGTCTTATATACTTTAGAACTAAATGTCATTTGGTGAGTAGAAGGAAACCAATATCCAATCCTACTGGATGTTCTAAATAATTGATTAAGTTGACCAATAGGAAAAATATATTATAGTTGGACCATCACCTTAGCAAGTGAATTAACCATTGTGAGCTTAGGATCTATTTCAAGTAAGCCAAGCCAGAATTGCTAAGCAAGATTATTAAAGATAGAGTTTATCAAACCATCTTCTTAAACCCTTAAAAGTAATTCTCCACATAAAATCATGATTCATCTTATTCTCAACACCACTTAATTTAAACTCTAGCCATAATGAAAATTATATGTGAACAATCCATATTGTTAAGTACTAGCTCAACCTAATCATGTGTTCATTATGCACAAGTTATAAATTCTCAAACCACTTAAATAGATCTGGTTTCTAAATTAAAAAGGGAATTAAAATGAATAACTAACCATTTCTATTTTACTCAAGCCTCACAAAATATTAATTAAATCCTAAATTAAATATTTGTTTAAACAATAAGATTATACAGTAAGCATTGTTATCAAGTTATATTGATATTCAAATGTTTAAGAATCTGCAAAACAAAACAGAAGTCAGATTTGAATTCAAATAACAAAATTCAAAACAGAAAATAAAAACAGAAAATGAAAAGGAAAAAAGAAGAGAGAAAGATTTACCTATTGGGCAGTGGCAGCCCAGCACCGCAGCCCGAAGCCAACCAGCTGAGCCCAAGATCAACCCACACCACGGCCCAGGAGCAGTCCAGCCCAAAGCAAATGCCGTTTCGGTCGCTTTAATATTTGTGCAAGGAGAAAAGCTTCGTCCTTCTTCTTCCCCGGCATCGGCAGCACGCCTGCACCAGTAGGCCACGACCACGACGGCGATAAGGACGACCTCGGACGTCGCATGCCATCTCAGAACCGCGCCCAACTCCTCTCGCGTCCGAGCCTATCTAAAATCATCTCGATTCGTGCTCGTTTGCAGTATCAATGTCACCGTCACATCTCGGCCGTCGCCGGCGGTGAACTTCCTAATTTGACCTCGCCAAGCTCTATAAATAGGTCAAGAGCTTCTCCAGGAAACCCTAGAACCTCGCCGCCCATCCATTTCTTCCCAGAACCCCTCTATCTCTTGTATTCTTCCACGTACTGTCGCCGGTGTCGATGACGAACCCGACGGTACAAGCCATCCCGGAGTCCATGGTGTGGCTCAGTCGACGCGCCTGGCCACGTAGATCACCCTGGAGGAGCAGAGCATCAAGGGGAGCCAAGTCAAGGAAGAATTTCGGCGTTCCCTTTTACCCGGGTTCGCCGGAAAACATCCGATTGTCGTCATCTCCGACCATCTCAAGCTCCACCGACGGTCTCATCAGCTTCCTGGTGAGTTGACGCGTCTGTAGAACCAGCTCTCGCATCCTAGCTTCATTTGGCGTTTTGGCCGAGCTGCGCCGCCGCAGACGAGTTCACCGGAGTAGCTCCGGCGACCTTTAGGTGGTGGCGTTCATGCTCGTTTGCTCAGCATCGTGTACTGGTTCGAACGCAACAGGTTAGGAAGTCTCTGGGGGTCTCTAGCCGTCGTTCCGTCGCTCGCCGGAGCGTCCCCGGCGTTTTCTCTGGCGAGAGTGACGTGTCACCGCCACCTCAGCTCTGTTGACTGGTCGTTGCCCGCGTGGCAAGTCAACAGGCCCACATGTCTGTGTCTGTGGGTAAAAACGAATCGGTATGTTTAGTAATTAGCATTTGAATTAAAAACCAGTAAATAGTTAAAACTTTGAAAAATCATATAAAATTCATTTCAACTCATAAAAATATAAATAATATATCAAAATGCTCACAAAAATAAACTCTATTCAAATAAAATATAAAACAAAAATGTGTGTCAAAATAAAAATTCACTTATTTTTAACTTTATTAATTATGCCATTTCATTTATTTAAAACACAATTTGAATTCAATAATTAGTGAAGTTTCAAAATTAAATTTTAACTATTCAGTAACTAAATAAAATGTTAAGATTAATTTTCTTTAGCATAGTTGCATTAACTTAAGTATTAGTGGTAATTCATAAACCCTAATTTGCAAATTACCATTTACCATTTCTTTAAATAAAATAAAGCAAGAAAATATTAAAAGTTAATGTTATTTTGGTAATTCAAAACTTGTATATTTAAACATATTTAATTCTCAAGTTAATTAATTAAATCTTAATAACATTTATAAGACCCTAGTTTCTAATTAAACCCTAACTAGTAATTATTTTTAATTCTTAAACCCTCTAAAAATTGCTAGCATGTTAAAATTATTAATAACTTATTTCAAGTACTTAATCACATTAATTCTAGTACCAAGTATTACTTTAAGAATTGGATCATAATTAAGAAACCCTAGTTTTATTATAAGTTAGAATCTGGATCCCATTATTTTAGGTGATCATGTCAAAATGTTTTAAACCCTAAAACCCTAGTTGTTTATCACATGTGATCATGTGAATTTCACCTCACATAGAGAACCTTATTATATGACCAACAAATACAAGTCATGATCCACCAACATAGAACCAATTCACATGAGTCATCATTTCATGTCCATATTCTTAGTTAAAACCTATATGATTCACTAGTGTCACCTAGGTATAAACCCTAACTTGTTAATTGGATTAGTACCAATGATCACTATCCTATATACCATACCATTAAGATCAACCTCAATCATCAAACCCTAGTAGCACCATAATGATAAACCCTAATACCAATCTTGTGTAGTAATGCACATCACATGCTCTTATTCCACTAAACCCTACTTAGGAAATGATAAGCCACTTAGCTTAGAAACCATTAGAGATTATTTAGTAAAGCAATTGTGAGATCATAGTAAACCCTAACTCATAGCAACACCTTGATAATCATACTTTGATATAATGCTTAGAAGAAACCATAGTAATAACCCTACCAATACTTGCTACATAAAAACCCATTCCAAGTTAAGAACCCAACTAGTTCCTATTAGAGAACTAAATGAATCTAATAGTAAACCCTAGAAACCATAGCTCCTATTTTTAATAGTTCTTGTTCTTATTTACCCTGTTCTTCAAAAGTTATTCTTTTGAAGTACAGATGTCAATCAAACCTTAGAAGCCCTAATCCTTCTTTGAAATACTCATTATTTCTTAAACAACATGTTCTTCAAAAGTTATTCTTTTGAAGTATAATACAAGTAATCATCAACCATGTTCTGTAGAACTTAAAATTGACAACTGTTCTTTACATATTATTCCACCACTATTATTAGTGTGTATGATTGTTATGATGTATTATATCATTTGATTATGATGCTAATATAACCAAACCTTAATAAGAACCTTGTTTGAGAACCATTCTAAAAGTGCAACAAACCCTAAAGAAATCTTTACAACTCATACATCCTAAATCATCGAGGTTAGGTTACGCTCGGGACGATTGCATCTCATACTATGCATTATAGCATCTTTGCCAATTCTTTAAACATTGTCCTTACCGGACAATGATGGTATTTCAGAATTTGGAGTTCTCACGTATCGAAGCTTTTGCCTGCATAATCTTGCAGTCAAGAAAGGCAAGTTCATCGCTTGCTCATGTCATTTGATTATTTTTATCAAATTATATGCAAAGTACTATACTTATCACTCTTGCATTGAAAAGCAAATATTATTTTACAATTATGAATATGACTATGTGGTGGGCAATGGAACCATGGTATGTGTTGATATGGTGGAGGTTCCATTGCACGGGTACTATTCATCTAGGACTAAGTACCAATGCCGTCCAGTGATTCTAGCGCCGTACATACCGCGTTGACCATAAGATCTATAATGGCTCTGGGGAAGTCAGCTGTATCTTTTCCCTCCTGCACGCCAACGGACTTGATAGAGCCTGGCGGGGTGCTGGAGGCACTGCCGTAGGTTGGGAAATCCTTTAAAATCCCCATCCGGACGTTTGGATGAGAGGCTCTACCGTCTATGAAGGATTGTCCATAGTACACCGGGGGTAAAGCCGTATGATCGGGAGATGTCTACCGGGGGTGTACGGATGGACAAAAGGGTGGGTTTGCAGGGTCGCGGAGAAGGCAGTGATTGGCTTGGATCTTATACCTGACCTCACACCAAAGGAAGTGTGGACGGTGCCAGCTGCCCGGTTGGCAACAAGGTTAAGTTCTCTTATGGGAAAAGTAACGCACCTCTGCAGAGGATACTGAATTGTGACTGTCACTCCCTGTTCCGGGAAGGGAACTGCGAACGCGGCAGGAAAGGAACTCCATGAAGTTCTAGTCAACCTGTGAAGACTGACGGGCATAGTTTTCAGAATAAAATAAACCTTTTGAAGAAATGTTTACGAAAACTTGCATTGCCTATGACTTTCTGGTCTGTGGCTGTAGCTAGTGCATGATACACCTATTTCCTAATATGAACTTGCTGAGTACGCTCGTACTCATCCCACTCTTAAATCCCCTGCTTAGCTATGGAGGCACCGAAGGAGAATCTACCGTGGAACTCGAAGACAAAGGAGTCAACTGCAACAAGACGAAGAATCCAAGCAAAGAAGTCAATGAAGTCAACTGCTGCAGCAACTATAGTGGAAACTTAGACTAGTAATAGAAGGGAGTCTTTCCCTAATCCTAGCACCTAAGTAGCTAGATTTCTATAGCAAGCCTAGTAGCTCTTAAGCTTGAGTTAGCAATAAGTTAGACTACGAGTCGTTCTTCTGGAGCTTTATTTGAAGTTTTACCTCACTGTAAAGTAGGAGGCTGTGTTGATCTTTTGTAAACAGCTTGTGTATCCTTCTATAGACATACCTTGGACTCGCATATGTTTCTGTTGTACCACTCTGAGGGATGTAATATGAGTGGAACGGTGTTTCACTTGTGTTATGTCAACGACTTGTGTACTACAGTGGTATGCTGGGTCACCACAGTTGGTATCAGAGCAAATGCTTTGACCCTAGGATTAAAACCCTTTAAAGGAGACCTATAGGTTTGGTAGTGTCTATAGGAAGTTGTATTAGCTAAGTCAACTATGCTAAACCAACTATTCTTTTGACTTGAGATGGGTATTCACTTGAGAATAATCCTGACACTACAAGAGTTCAAGACAACGTCCCAAAATCGTCAACCAAGGGGCATTTTTCGTCGCCTATGGGCCTAACCCGACGATATGGGTTCCGTTGTCGAAACTGCGTCAGGCAAAGTCCAACGACGATTTTTTCGGTCCGTCGCGCTTGGGCGCCCTTCCGCCACGGAAAATCGGACCGTTGCGGAAGTGTTTTCGGGAGCCCGTTGACTGCTGACGTCATGCAAACTGACACGTGGCAGTTAACAGCGTTAACCGGCTGAAACCCCGTGGTAGATGGTAGGCCCACACGAGGCCTGCCACGTCTTAAGCGGGCCGCCAGGATGACATAGTTTGACCGGTCAAATATATAGCTGGATGGTCCATTAGTTACGTGGGCCGGCCTAACCTCTAAGGTTGATGGTCAAAACTTAAAAGGCGGCCCATTTATCATGTGGGGTCCACATTACAGCAATGGACCGGCCCAAGAAGCAAATGGGCCGCCAAAAACACAGTGGGTCCCACTTTCCTGTTAAAGGGCCGGCCCATTTAGTGTTTGGGGTCCAGGTAGCAAGTGGGCGGCCCAACAAGCTAGTGGGCGGATCACACAGTGGGTCCCACTTTCGTTAAAGGGTCGGCCATTTAGTGTGTGGGGTCCACCATATAGCAAGTGGGCCGGCCCAACAAAATAGTGGGCCGGGCCAAAAACACGGTGGGTCCCACTTTCATTAGGCGTCCCATTTAGTATGTGGGGTCCACCATATAGCAAGTGGTGGCCACCAAGATAGTGGGGCCAAAAACACGGGTGGGTCCCACATTCTGTTAATGGCCGGCCCATTTGACATGTGGGGTCCACCATATAGCAAGTGGGTGGCAAACAAAATAGTGGGCCAAAAGCACATGTGGGCCCCACTTTCTGTTAAAGGGGCCCAATTAGTATGTGGGGTCCGCCATATAGCAAGTGGCAAGATAGTGGGCGGGCCAAAAACACAGTGGGTCCCACTTTCCTCTTAAAGGCGGCCCATTTAGTACGTGGGGTCCACCAAAAGCAAATGGGCTGGCCCAACTAATTAGTGGGCCGGCCCGGTAGTGTGTGGGGTCCACCTTAAAGCAAGTGGGCCAGCCCAATTATAGTGTGGGGTCCACCGTCAAATCAAATGGGCTGGCCCAACTAATTAGTGGGCCGGCCCAGTAGTGGGTGGGGTTAAAGCAAGTGGCCAGCCCAATTAGAGTGTGGGGTCCACCTTAAATCAAATGGGCTGGCCCAAGAGTAAGTGGGCCAGCCCGTTTAGTTGCTGTTTATATGCCGGCATAATATGCGCTTTAGGATTTTGCGGGCAGGCACATATGTGATTTCGCTTAATTGGGCCGTTTAAGGGATGGGAATTCGTGATTTAGATACTGAGAATATTTACGCAGCATTGATTTCTGTCGGATAGCCTCACTTACCACAAGCACCAAAGAAAAAATGCGCGAAAGAACTATAAAAACTAACTAAATATTACATCAGCTGCAAGGCATTGAAAAAATATTACAGAACCCAGAGAAATTGAATGGTAATTAAACCTAGCAATACAATGAAGCGATCCGGCAATCTTTTAAGTTGTCCATGCAGCACCTATATCTGAAACAAAGACATTACAAGTTAAGACAGCAACAATGGAAAGGCAAAGACACTCCAATATTGTTTGGCAAAGAATTTGGAACTCATCATTTCGTCGTTATAACAAGATCATTGTAATGCGCACAATAAGCAAACAAAGAGTGCATGCCGCATACCAACAGCCAATATAACAGAGCATGTTAGAATGAAACAGCAGACTTACTACTGTCGAGTCCCATGCAAACCAACATGTTCAGGGAGTACAAAATTGGTATGAACAACATAGTAGCAGGCTATAAATTTTGTAACAACGACTGAGCAAGATGAAGTTATGATGGCTACATCTACAGAGCAGGGAATGTAAACCAAAAATAGAAGTTACGATGGCAGAAGCTAAAGAGGAGGGAATGTGAACCAACATGTGCCAAGTGCAATTACTTCATTTTGGCCGTGAACTAAATAATACTCCTGAACTTATAGTGAAGGGGATGCAAATCAAGATGTTTCGGGATATAAACTTGTAATGAGCAACACATAGAGGATAGTTAATGCTGGAGCTTAGGATGGACCAGATACAGAATATAGTGGGATCACCTGTGAACTTGTATAAGAGGGAATGCAAACCAATATGTTCAGCTTTCCATATGTGAGCGTCATGCCAAGTCAGAGAAACAAGTCAATAATGCAGCTTTTGAAGAACAAGATGGCACGCAAAATTATTATCTAGTAGTATGACAAGTTTATTTGTACTACAGGCTAGATAGCAGAGTGATAGCATGCCAAACTAAGTCCTTACTTTGTTAGCTTACAATGAACTAGATACAAAACAATGGCATCACCTGTAGTACAGGGAATGCAAGCCAACATGTTCATGGAGTAAAAAATTGGCACAAACAACATAGTAGCAGGCCATAATTTTTGTAACAACGACTGAGCAAGATAAAGTTATGATGGCTAGATCTACAGAGCAGGGAATGTAAACCAAATATAGAAGTTACGATGCCAAAAGCTATAGAGCAGGGAATGCGAACCAACATGTGCAATTACTTAAAATTGGCCATGAACTAAATAATAGCAGGATGTTACTATAATACCTATAATTTTTGTAACAACGACTGAGCAAGATAGAAGTTATGATGGCTACATCTACAGAGCAGGGAATGCAAACCAAAATGTTCAATCGCTTAAAGTTAGCAATGAAGTAGAAAATAGCAAGGTGTTACGGTCATAGCTAGGAATGAACTAAAAGAGCTTCAGACAAACAAGCATCTGAACCCAGAACATGGCGCTAAAACAAGGGACTTACATTAGGAGAAGCACTCTGTGGGAGTCACAGCAGATCTTCCTGGGGTTGATAGATCCGGTGATGAAGTACGCTACATGTGCTACTTGGGGTTGGAGAGACGGCCATTACACTTCATGGTTACTCATCTCGTCTGCAAAAACGTAACGCGTCGTTAGCACAAACAGGTTCCCCCAAGATTAAACAAGAACTTGCAGGCAAGCAATAGAAAAGCGACAGTAGAAGAGTTTAGATCATGCACGGCGCCGGTGAAGCAGATCCGGTTCATGCACAGCGGTGTCGGTGAGCAAGATCCGATGCGGTGGACGACGGATCCGGCGGCGGCTCCGGTGGGGTGGACGATGCCGCAGCTGAAGCGACTGCGGTAGACTGCTGGATGAGCATATGGTTTCGAGGTTCGGCGGGGATGATCCGGTCCGGTTGATGACGGCGTCGATGAAGCGGCTCCGGCAGGCAGCCGGATGACGAGGATCGCGAGGCCTCGGGTAGGCCAGGGAAGTCCGGCGGGGATGTTCCGGTGCGGTGGTCGTGGAGGTGGGAGAGAGAGGGACTTGGGAAGTTCCGGTGGGTGGTCTCAGAGGAGAGAGTGAGGGAAATGAATTTTTTTTCGGGGAGTTTCCGGAGCTAGGGAGGTGGTGATCGAAAAAAAATGACGGGTAGACCCCCCACCAACCGACTTATACATGGACATTGTTGTCATCTTTACGAGGGTAGAATGGGAAGTTAGAAGCGTGTGAAATATTTGTATTTTTCGGGCGGGAAGTTTTGCCGCTGGAATGAGATTTCGAATTTGGCTACAGTCCAAGTAATACAAAAATATGAGACCGTACTAGTACGGCCAAATGTCACATCAATTCATCATCACGTTGAAAATCGGTTACGACGATCATAATTATTGGCCGTTGGCACAACAGTTCTCCAACGCTTGATCCAACGGTCAAAGTTCCTTTTTTTAAGAGAACGGTCAAAATTCATTGGATTCGCTCGGGAACTGCGCGCGCCAAAACGAGTCAGACGAAGATGTTTCTAGAGTTCTCACGGACGCGTCTTGGCGATACATTGAATGCAAATCTTGCAAGGTCAAAAAAAATGCAAATCTTGCAGGATCGTATGTGGCTGCTATGAGCTGAAGTACTCCATGAAACCGTGAACATACATGTAGATGGGAATCCCATGTAGACGATCTGAAGAACGACCCGCTGCATCTTTCACAAATCCATCTACATGACATGATAAACTTTAATTAAGAAGCAGCCACGTAACAATTATTGCCCAAAATCTAACGGGTTCGACAATAAGCTGGTAATTCTCTATTATATATAAACACCAAAAAAATATAGCAAGTAAGAAAGGAGTGTCAATGCCACCAGGACTTACAAAAAAAGGGAATTAGCACTTCGTAATCTCTTTGTTTTTACACATACCTTCTGCTCAGGAATCCAGGGCCTAGGGTCACATCAAGTCATAATCAGAAACCAAAGTCGGTTCCCATGTTCTCCAATTCAAAACGCGTACAAAATATTTCAGTGTGTGAAATAATGTTGAGATTTTGAATTAGAGGGTTGTTAAGCTATTGATTATATGGAGTCGAAATTTGGTAGCATACATAAGTATCTCTGTTCACAACTCGCCTGTACAGAAGCAGGAACAGCTGTTGTGTTGCAGCACAACACAAAGGAGAAGCCACTGTTCCGTTCATTGCACTCAATACAGCGATGAATGAACCAGACCAGTTGACAAGCTTCTAGACCTGGGCTATATGTAGAAAGATGGAAATCAATGGATCACAGAAAATCATCAGTGTCAAGCTTTAATGCACTAGCCAACGCGACCAAAAGTCCGAACTGATGGAAAGGGCTAGGCAATCCACTTTATACATCGCAACAAAAAGTCCAAACTGACAGAAAAGGCTAGACCGGGAGAAGAGAAGAGAAGGTTTGTGAAAGCGATGACTCGAACTTGAGACTATGGGCTCTGATACCACGTCAAGCTTCATCCACGAGCCAACGGAACCACAAGTCAGAACTGATGGAAAGGGCTAGGCAATCCACTTATAATATTAACAATCAGCAGGGTTCCGGTTCAAAAAAATCCACATCACAACAAGGAAACGACCACCAAGATCATAGCAATTGCAGATAAATGCACCTACGAAATATGCTCAGACTAAGGAACCATTTTACAAGACCAAGGTAATGACCTGTCACTGTCCCCGTTCATCTCCAATTATCTAGCAGATACTCTTCTTACTACTTACTAGCATTCCTAACCTGCTCCAGTAGGGCCTCCTTCTGTGCTGCTATCGTTCTAAAATTGTCGACTTCTAGTCTTAGCGCAGCTGATGCAGCTCGTTCTACTTGGAGTTGCTCCTTTAGAACTTGAGCATGCAAATACTTTGACTTGGACATGGACTTGCACTTCAGCAGTCCAGCATTCCGTAAGAAAGTGTTTTTGGCAATGCCTTTCTTTTTTATTGCCATAGAAAATGCCTTCACACATTCTTCATCGGTTTTTTCCAGACCGTTTTTACCGGTTTTTGCCATCTCTAATTTCATATCTTCCTGCAAAAAATTCAGTTCGTACACATGTGTAAACATGATAGTTACTACAGAGAAACTTGCTGATAGTAGATTTATCATGTGTATGACCTACTTTTATTCCTACAGTTTGGCATGTCTGATTCACATCACATGAATTTTAATAAACATATATAATATCATATTGACATGTACTTTACTACTCCTACAAGTTGGGATGTGAGTCGTCACAAAATTTCAATCTTTGAGAAGACTTACAAGAACACTCTGTGCGACTTCTCCAATCACTTCAAGTTTGTTCTTCTGGCATGCTTCAAAAATCTCTGGCAGAGTCATCTCTTTGTTTGGTTCCCTTTTACTTGCATTATGTAACATCTGCATTTTAGTACTACCATTTATAAATCGAATAACGTGGTTGAAATGGAGGATCATAATATAAGCTGCACACTGGTGTATATACTCTGCATGATCTTTTACTAAAATATTTCTAAATAGCAGTATAAAACAACATGTCCTTACTTTTTGCCGAATGTGCACTATAAGGTTACGAGATCCCGTACGGCTAGGTAAAAGTAGTTTACCGCGGTTTTCCTGATTCTGTTTAGCCAAATTCTGCAAAAAGGAGACTAGTGAGACACTGCTATAAATAAGAATCCAAGATGTGATCTGGTCTCAGTCTTACAAATCATACCATATTCTTTGGATCAGACCAGTGCTTCACAAGATCTCCCCACTGTTTGTCAGTCATTTGCTTAAAAGGAGATATAGTTGGAACACTCCCAGTAATCTTTCCAGTGAAGTATTTCTTCTTTAGCCTGCTGCGATACTGGCGCAGACAGTCTGAGAATAGACTGTTGAGAACATGCTTTACTTCCTCTTGGTCCTCATCGAACTCGAACCTTAACTGTTCACAACAATATAAACCGTTGGTGTGATATACATAGATCCAACAACAAGCTAGAAGGAACGGGACGTGCCAATGTGGTATACTAGTATGAGTAACATTACCAAGAGAAAGATGACTTACGTGTAACCTGTGCACTAATTTTTCAAAATGCGCAGAGGTGTCTACGTGCTCTTTCCATGTTGGGAAGATAGGAATTTCATTCCTGACGAAAATTCCTACATCCGATGCTAATTTACAAGATTCTTCTGGGTCCAGTGGCCTTCTGCCACCTACGATAGATGAAAGGCGAAATCTTGATTCCATCCCAGCAAGCTTAGCTACGAACATTTTCCCTACTGTTGGGCCCCTCGTTTTTCTTGATCGTGGTGCAACTACAAAGTTAAGCATTACATCAAGCTATCAAGGTAGGTATATATATATATATATATATATATATATATATATATATATATATATATATATATATATATATATATATATAGTATAACTTTATAACGGAGAATGAAACTATAAGCATTGGAAAATGTACCTTCTTCGGTGTGGGGCTCATCCTCAGGGGAGTTGTCTATGGCAGGACTAATATGGGTCAGTGGGAGATCATCAACAGTTTGTTGATGTTGTGCTAGCAGTGTTTGGCCAGTTGTGGTTGTGTCAGCTGGGACTGGTACAGTGTGTCCTTGGGCAGTATTTCCTACCACAGCTACTGCTGATCCCAATTGTGGCTGAGAAGTTGCCGTGGAAACTTGTTCTCACTACAAGAAAAGTTCTGATAGACAACGTCTCAAAATCGTCCGCTAAGGGGTATTTTTCGTCGCCTATGGGCCTAACGAATTCCGTGGAAACTGGTCAGCAAAGTCCAATTTTTTCGGTCCGTCGCGCTTGGGCGCCCTTCCGCCACGGAAAATCGGACCGTTGCGGAAGTGTTTTCGGGAGCCCGTTGACTGCGACGTCATGCAAACGACACGTGGCGACGCCGTTAACTGGCGTTAACGGCGTTAACCGCTGAAACCCCGTGGTAGATGGTAGGCCCACACGAGGCCTGCCACGTCTTAAGCGGGCCGGGCCGATGACATAGTTTGACCGGTCAACTATATAGCTGGGCGGTCCATTAGTTACGTGGGCGGGCCTAACCTCTAATGTTGACGGTCAAAAGTTAAATGGGCCGGTTTAACATGTGGGTCCACCTTACCAACTGGGCCGGCCCAGAAGCAAGTGGGCCGGGCCAAAAACACGTGGGTCCCACTTTCTTAAAAGGCCGCCCATTTAGTGTGTGGGGTCCACCGTATAGCAAGTGGGCCCAACAAGCTAGTGGGCGGGCCAAAAACACGTGGGTCCCACTTTCCGTTAAAGGGTCGGCCCATTTCGTTTGTGGGGTCCACCATAGCAAGTGGGCGCCCAACAAAATAGTGGGCCGGGCCAAAAACAGTGGGTCCCACTTTCTGTTAAAGGGCCGCCCATTTAGTATGTGGGGTCCACCATATAGCAAGTGGGCCGGCAAGATGTGCCGTTCCAAAAACACGTGGGTCCCACTTTCTGTTAAAGGCCGGCCCAATTAGTATGTGGGGTCCACCATGCAGTGGGCCCAACAAGATAGTGGGGGCCAAAAACACAGGTGGGTCCCACTTTCCTCTTAAAGGCCCATTTAGTATGTGGGACCACCATATAGCAAGTGGGCGGCCCAACAAGGTAGTGGGCCGGCCAACACATGTGGGTCCCACTTTCCTGTTAAAGGGCCCAACACGTATGTGGGGTCCACCATATAGCAAGTGGGCGGCCCAACAAGATAGTGGGCCGGGCCAAAACAGGTGGGTCCCACTTTCCTCTTAAAGGGCCGGCCCATTTATTATGTGGGGTCCACCAAAAAAGCAAATGGGCCGGCCCAGTAGTTGGTGGGGTCCACCTTAAAGCAAGTGGGCCAGCCCAATTAGTGTGTGGGGTCCACAGTAAATCAAATGGGCTGGCCCAAGAAGTAAGTGGGCCAGCCCGTTTAGTTGTTGTTTATATGCCGGCATAATATGCGCTTTAGGATTTTGCGGGCAGGCACATATGTGATTTCGCTTAATTGGGCCGTTTAAGGGATGGGAATTCGTGATTTAGATACTGAGAATATTTACGCAGCATTGATTTCTGTCGGATAGCCTCACTTACCACAAGCACCAAAGAAAAAATGCGCGAAAGAACTATAAAAACTAACTAAATATTACATCAGCTGCAAGGCATTGAAAAAATATTACAGAACCCAGAGAAATTGAATGGTAATTAAACCTAGCAATACAATGAAGCGATCCGGCAATCTTTTAAGTTGTCCATGCAGCACCTATATCTGAAACAAAGACATTACAAGTTAAGACAACAACAATGGAAAGGCAAAGACACTACAATATTGTTTGGCAAAGAATTTGGAACTCATCATTTCGTCGTTATAACAAGATCATTGTAATGTGCACAATAAGCAAACAAAGAGTGCATGCCGCATACCAACAGCCAATATAACAGAGCATGTTAGAATGAAACAGCAGACTTACTACTGTCGAGTCCCATGCAAACCAACATGTTCAGGGAGTACAAAATTGGCATGAACAACATAGTAGCAGGCTATAAATTTTGTAACAACGACTGAGCAAGATGAAGTTATGATGGCTACATCTACAGAGCAGGGAATGTAAACCAAAAATAGAAGTTACGATGGCAAAAGCTAAAGAGGAGGGAATGTGAACCAACATGTGCCAAGTGCAATTACTTCATTTTGGCCGTGAACTAAATAATACTCCTGAACTTATAGTGAAGGGGATGCAAATCAAGATGTTTCGGGATATAAACTTGTAATGAGCAACACATGGAGGATAGTTAATGCTGGAGCTTAGGATGGACCAGATACAGAATATAGTGGGATCACCTGTGAACTTGTATAAGAGGGAATGCAAACCAATATGTTCAGCTTTCCATATGTGAGCGTCATGCCAAGTCAGAGAAACAAGTCAATAATGCAGCTTTTGAAGAACAAGATGGCACGCAAAATTATTATCTAGTAGTATGACAAGTTTATTTGTACTACAGGCTAGATAGCAGAGTGATAGCATGCCAAACTAAGTCCTTACTTTGTTAGCTTACAATGAACTAGATACAAAACAATGGCATCACCTGTAGTACAGGGAATGCAAGCCAACATGTTCATGGAGTAAAAAATTGGCACAAACAACATAGTAGCAGGCCATAATTTTTGTAACAACGACTGAGCAAGATAAAGTTATGATGGCTAGATCTACAGAGCAGGGAATGTAAACCAAATATAGAAGTTACGATGCCAAAAGCTATAGAGCAGGGAATGCGAACCAACATGTGCAATTACTTAAAATTGGCCATGAACTAAATAATAGCAGGATGTTACTATAATACCTACAGTATAATTTTTGTAACAACGACTGAGCAAGATAGAAGTTATGATGGCTACATCTACAGAGCAGGGAATGCAAACCAAAATGTTCAATCGCTTAAAGTTAGCAATGAAGTAGAAAATAGCAACGTGTTACGGTCATAGCTAGGAATGAACTAAAAGAGCTTCAGACAAACAAGCATCTGAACCCAGAACATGGCGCTAAAACAAGGGACTTACATTAGGAGAAGCACTCTGTGGGAGTCACAGCAGATCTTCCTGGGGTTGATAGATCCGGTGATGAAGTACGCTACATGTGCTACTTGGGGTTGGAGAGACGGCCATTACACTTCATGGTTACTCATCTAATCTGCAAAGACGTAACGGCGCGTCGTTAGCACAAACAGGTTCCCCCAAGATTAAACAAGAACTTGCAGGCAAGCAATAGAAAAGCGACAGTAGAAGAGTTTAGATCATGGACGGCGCCGGTGAAGCAGATTCGGTTCATGCACATCGGTGTCGGTGAGCAAGATCCGATGCGGTGGACGATGCCGCAGCTGAAGCGACTGCGGTAGGCTGCTGGATGAGCATATGGTTTCGAGGTTCGGCGGGGATGATCCGGTCCGGTTGATGACGGCGTCGATGAAGCGGCTCCGGCAGGCAGCCGGATGACGAGGATCGCGAGGGCTCGGGTAGGCCAGGGAAGTCCGGCGGGGATGTTCCGGTGCGGTGGTCGTGGAGGTGGTAGAGAGAGGGACTTGGGAAGTTCCGGTGGGTGGTCTGAGGGAAATGAATTTTTTTGGGAGGGTTTCCGGGCTAGGGAGGTGGTGATCCAAAAAATGACGGGCAGACCCCCCCACCAACCGACTTTCTGTCATCTCCACAAGGGTAGAATGGGAATTTGAAAGCGTGTGAATTTTTTGTATTTTGTGGGCGGGAAGTTTTGCCGCTATGAGATTTTGAATTTGGCTAAGGTCCAAGTATAATGATAAAAAATTGTGAGACCGTACTAGTACCTCTGTTCAAGGCCGAGTGCAAAATCAAATCATCATCACCTTGAATATCGGTTACTATCATCGTGTTCTATCTTCTTATCCCATTCAAAAACACGCCTGAAATATTTCTAGATTGGCGGGAGATTTTGCCGCCCGACTGAGATTTGATTTTGAATATGGCTATGGTCAAGTAATATAATATAATACTAATATAAAGACGGTACACCTGGTTAAGTACTAATTGCTCTGCTTCGGCAGTTAAGGCCAGCAGCCACATCAAGCCATCATCATTACAAACAAAATCAGTCAAATCTAGAAGCTAGTATAGGATAAATTCACAGCAGCATAATAAATCCAGAAAACTAATATAATACTACATAAACTGCATACAAGAGCCAAAAGCAGCCAATAACAATGTTAATGTTCACGACAAACTAATCTGAAAATAATACAAGACACAATGTATGGCCAACATGAAGATTAGGATACCCCAGGATGAACGAATATGTTCTTCATTCAGCATATATTTCTTCGTCACTCCATTGAAGGAAATTTTCATTGAACTCCTTTCGTCTGCAGTGTGCAGCCAATACATCCTCCAAACGGTATGGCCTTTGTTCATTTCTCATACCGTAGTTTCCTAATCTATTCACATGTATTGGCCACTCATCCCAGGCCTTTATATCATCAAAGTACTCTCTGATATAACCAAAATCTGTGTAGTAGATGCAGCCAGGTCGAAGTGTCGGGTGCACTCTGGTGTCGACGGAGATACACCGGATATAATGGACGAAGAAGGCACGACTGCCAATGTTATTGACGGCATGGAGAGAGCGGCTCTCAGTGTCCACACGGTACACCAATGGTTGACCTTCCTCCAAATGCTTGTTGTCCAACAACACAAGCAGCAGAGCACCATCCGACTCCACAAGGTAGAACTTGTTATTTCCAAGTTCTGGAAATGAAAATAGTGTATCCATTTTGACAGTGCTCGCACGCTGCTCCAACTGGACATTGTTGGTGCACACTAATTTTCCGAACTCAAAATTGTTCACAGCTATTGCATACAATTCACCATTGAACGGGGTAATGCAACGCAGACAATGGTGCTCGATCGAAAATCTTCCTTCTCCCCAATCTTCATCTATACCCTTAGTTGGAGTGCTCTCATCGACCCAAGCAATTTCCGCCGGGTAATCTTTGGAAACGAAGACCATAGTCGGGGACTTCATCACAGCGACTGACTTCAGAATAACGTTTGGCATATGCGCCTCAAACATAGTATTCAATGTCTTTGTGAGTGGGTTCAGAAGCCGTATCTTGTGCGGCTGGTTCTTCTGGGCAAGCACGATGACGCCACGGCAAAAGCCGACAAAGTAGTATCTAAAATATATTGATGAAGATAACATTCAGCACTAAGATGTTTACGATTGAAAATAAAAATAGATTAACTCTATAGATATGGAGGAATTTGAACCTTGCATGAACTTCCGTTAGATCGATGGTGACGTAGCGGGATGTGCGGAGGTGGAGGAAGGTGAAATCAGCAGCGCGTGGAAGGCCGTGGTCTAGCATGATCCATTCGTGCAGGTGCACGTCGGGCTCAGGTAAACCTGAGCGCCAATTTCTACAGACTTGCCTCATAGCAGAGTAGGTGTCAGCGTACTGCTCGTTCGCCAGTAAGCATTCGCCGATCTTGTGAAGTGGTCCATCAGCCGAGAGAGAGGCCCAGTTCACGGAGGCGACGGCCGCCGGCGCATTCTTCTTGTCCATCGCCGGCAGGGAGCGCGCGTGGGCGGTTGGTGTTTTTTCCTTCGATTTGGAGAAGTTGATGGGACGTGAGAGGCGTGGTTGCGTGCGTGAGTGAGAATGAGACTGTGTGCAGAGGGAGGGAGAGAGGGGGCTCTGGCAACGTGACGGTTGGTCTCGGCAGTTTCTCAAAAAAGCTAGACGTTTGGTCTCAACACGCGCACCGCCTAACCGCTGTGCACCGCGACACGCGTCCGTGGTACTGCACGTCTGCACCGTTACGTGTACTCAGTTAGCCTTACACTGGAAAAATATCTGCACTCAGTTTTCCCCTCGAGTACTAATACTGGCTAGTGCATTACCTCATAAAAAAAAATACTGGCTAGTGCAATATACTCAGTTTTACCCTCAAGTGGCTGATCAACAGAGAGTCAACAAATGGGATTAAGCTATCTAATTGAGTAATTTCATGCGCAAAAAAAAATCATAGTGCCTCCTACTCATGGAGTCTTGTTAAGAAGAGGAGGTCTAATACGTGGAAAACAGAATAGCACACCACAGGTCCGAAATGATGGAAAGGGCTAGGCAATCCACTTATTATAGAACTCAACAAAAACCACATGGAACTATATTAAACTTATGCAGTAGCCAACGCAACCAAAAGTCAGAAGTGCAGGCTGAATCCCAAAGGCACAACACAAAAAGGAAACTTGCAACCTTATATAAAAGGGGCTATGCAACCCACTTATATACACATTAACAGCCATCCTCGTGTGTGACAAGAGAAATTCAACACTGGATTCGGAGGTAGGCACATGAAGCTTTACAAGGGCCAATGGGGCACCAACAATTTAAGGATGAATTGAACCACACCGTCAACAATTCAAACTCGAGACCTTGGCTCTAATACCATTTAAGTTCGAACGGATTGAAAAGGCTAGGCAACCAATTTCTAAAACATCCACAGGAACAACTACCAAGTTGATCCCAGCCGTAGATAAATGCATCCACCAACAAAATAGGAACAGTGCCTCAGTCTCAGTAAACATTTCACAATACCAAGGTACTCACATGTCAATGTCAGTGTTTTCATCTCCAATTATCTATGGCATTTTATTAGTCTTTTGAGAGATTATAACAAACTTGATTGGCCTCCTGCAGTAGGGCATCACATGCTTCTGATCTCGATCTCAACATGTCAACTTGGTTTCTTAACACATCTGCTGCAGCTCGTTCTATTTGGATTTGTTCCTCCAGAACTTGTGCAGAGAAAGACTTGGACTTGGACTTGGACTTGGACTGCAAAAACCCAGCATTTCGCAGGAAAGTGTTTTTGGTGATATCTTTATTTTTAAGTACCATGGTAAATGTCTCCATACATTCTTCTAGAGTTTTTTCCATACCATCTTTCCCGGGTTTTGCCATCTCCAATTTCATATTTGCCTGAAAAGTTTTGAGTCGTGTAAAAATAAAAGTTATTACAGAGAAACATGCAGACGGTAGATTTAATGTGTATGAACTACTTCTAATCCTACAAGTTGGTATGCCTGATTACACATCAAATGCATTTTCACAAAAACGCCTACAAGATCATATTGACATATTGCTCCTACAAATTGGCAAGTGTGTAGTTAAAAAATTTAAATCATAAAGAAGACTTACAATAACACTTTCTGCAAGTTCTCCTATCACATTATGTTTGTTCTTCTGGCATGCCTCGAACTGCTCTGCCAGAGTCATCTCTTTGTCTGGTTGCATGTTGTTTGCATGATCTACTTTCTGCATTTTTGTACAATCATATGGAGATCAAATAACGTGGTTGAAATGGAGGATGGAAATATAACATGCACACGGAGTTCTACACAATTTACGAGTAACATATGTAGCAGTACAGACCAGCGGGGCATTACTTTTTGCCAGAGATGCCCAACCAAGTGACGAGATCCTGTACGGCTTGGTAAACGTTGTTTCAAGCGGTTAGCCTGGTTCCTTTTAGACAACGTCTGCAAAAGGAGACTAGTGAGACACTGGCGCAAAATAAGTATTCGGAATTTAATCTGGTTTCACGGTCCTCATAAGCCATACCACATTCTTTGGATCAGACCAATGCTTGACAAGATCTCCCCACTGCTCGTCAGTCATACAGGGTGCAGGAGACTTTGTTCGAACATTGGCAGTAATCTGGCCAGTGAAGTATGTCGCCTTAAGCTTATAGCGGTGCTGGCGCAACAATTCTTTGAATATGGAAGCGATGACAAACTTTACATCCTCATTATCCTCATCGAATTCAAACCTTAACTGCTCACAACGGTGGAATGATTGGTGAGTTATATAGCATAGAAACAACAGTAAGCTACAAGAAATGGGACAGATCAATGTGGAATAATTTATCATTACCAGGAGAAGCATGACTTACGTGTAAATTATGCACTAAACTCTCGAACTGTGAAGGGGTGTCAACGTGCTGCTTCCACAATGGGAAGGTAGGAAGTTCATTCCTGATAAAATGGCCAACCTGTGATACAAGATATGAAGATTCATGCGGATGAAGTGGCCTTCTGCCACCTACAATAGATGTGATGCGAAATCTTGAACCCATTCCGGAAATCTTAGCTGCAAGTTTTTTTCCTACCGTTGGCCCCCTCGTTTTTATTGATCGTGGCGAACCTACCAAGTTAAGCATTACATCAAGCTATCATGGTATATAGATACATAAGGGAGCATTAAACTACAAGTCTTGAAAAAAGTATTACCTTTTTTGGCGTGGGTCTCATCATCGGGAGAGGAGTTGTCTTTCGCAGGACTAAGGGTCGGAGGGAGATCATCACCAGTTTGCTGGTGTTGTGGCAGCACTGTTTGGACATTTGAGGCTGTATCATCTGGGACTAGCATCATGTGTCCTTGGCCATTATTACCTACCACCACTCCTGATGGTGCCAATTCTTGGCTAGAATTTGCTGTGGAAACTGGTTCTGTTGGCAATTGTTGCTGAGAATCAGTATTGGCAACTGGTGGTTGTGGAATGTGTGGGCTGGTACATGCTGGGGCTACTTCTGTCTGATTCGATGGTTTGTGGTTTTTACGAGACCTTTTACTGTTATCATTCTTGGCCTGTTCGCCACCTCGTGTCAGTCTCTTGTTAGACCTTGTAATAGGAGGAGCAGCACGAGCATCAGGCTTAACTCTTTTTTTATTACGCACTGTCACCCATCCTCCGGTATCAGCCTGAGGTTCCTGTTGAGTGTTCTTCCTCCTATTCGTTCTTGAAAAGTTCTTTCCCGAATCTGCAGATGCCTGTCACACATAAATGATATTTCAATGTACAATATTATATGATGATGATATGCAGATGGAATGGAAAAACAGTCAGGCAACATATGCCAAAACATATATGAGGCGTTAACTAAGCAGGAAAAATTGTAGTAATGAGATTGAACATGGCATGGGTAACATATTTGGTAGGACTGGGATACAACAAATGGAAGTTGGGACAAATAATTCGATGACAGGACAGAGAAAACTCACCTTGTTGTGTTGCAGACGATAGTCGACCAGGGCATCTTCCTGAGTCAGCTCGCCATCACAATCAGCAGGATCAAATTCTGAATCAGAGGAATGTTCCGTATCCTTTGTGAGGGAGGTGGGTGGCGTTTTTGCACTAGACCTTGTAGAAGGATGTAGTGTTAGGCCCAACGAGGCTGCAACTCGGCTATTATGCAGAATAGTTTGCCTCCGTTGCTCTTCGTACTCATTCTCGAGTGGAAGACCTAACATGCATTGGCGAGAAATGCAGATGAGATTTATCATGGAACTGTGCATATAAGAACAAATTAATAGTAGCAGTGAGACTGCTCAAAAGGTGTAATGACAAACAAACTATGGCTCAAAAATAATTGATGTTCATATTGTCAAGCTTCATGCACTAGCCAACGCAACCGGAAGTCCGGACTGATGGAAAGGGCAAACAAATTATGGCTCAAAAATAATTTATGTTGGGCAACAAAGGGCAGCAGCAACAATTTTTAGGATAAGTATGATGTCAAGCTTCATGCAGTAGCCAACGCAACCAAAAGTCCGAACTGATGGAAAGGGCTAAGCAATCCACATATAGACTCAAACACATATAAGTGTCATTTTCATGCCAATGGTTAACCATATGGAATGGCGTGTGCTTAATATAATTGCCTAGGGTCTTCCAAATTCCAACAGATCGATCTATTGGATGAACTTGCTAGAGCATGCAATTCGAAATGGTATCAGACCTACAAGGTCCTGAGTTCAAATCCTAGCAAGTAGCAACGCAGTATTCAAAATAAATATTTGCAGCCTTCCTAAAAAAATATCTAATGATACATGCCTAAGGCTCGGTCTATTGAATGAGTGGTTTTATCACTTAGCACCACAAGTTGGGGATTTTTAATCACAAAACACCAACATTTGGGGAAATTATTTCACATAACACATTATTTGTCATTAGTCGGCTTGACAAGAGCATGACCCTACAGCGTGACACCAATTTACAGTACGTGAGCATGTTTGCTACAAACAAATGAATTTTGGTGTGAAATTTTGTAGACACTCTGTGGAAATGAGAATATGAGTCACACTTGTTACATATGCTACACACAAATGAATTACCATATGACAAATATCCACAAGAAATTATAACCACACAAGAACATGAGATTTGGGTAATATATTCTGTACCAGCATAAGGTTTTGATAATGTTTACCAATACAACTACCCTGGACATAAGATTTTATTTTGAACTGTCTGGACTTAAGATTTAACAACTAGTGTTGACAAACAGCTTTGTATTTGCGTTTAACAGCAAATACCACAAAATAAAGTCTAATTGTCTTTCTCCTGCGGTCACTCTTAAACTGACGGTGGCCGGAGGTCACTAATGGGCTATCAAACAGAGATCGTGTATTCTGCGAAACAATTACCCCAAATGTTAGTGTTTTGTGATACAAATTTCTAGGGTTGTGGTTCTGTGATAAAAAAAAATCCTGAACTTCTGGTGTTAAGTGATAAAACCTCATTGGATGAACTGGCTAGAGCATGCAATTCCACATGGCGCACACAGAGTTGCAAATAGAAAAAAATACAGGCAGTTTAATACTATCAATAAATTGCTCTCCTAGCTTGACTGCTATCATAACCTTTGTAATACGTACTACCACCATCCCGAAGTTTTTATCAAAAATCATTAACATGCAAAATACAAATTTAATATCATTAAATAGATAACGAATATATTTTCGTACGGTATCTACAAAATATTATATTTCTTGATAGATTGTTCTGAAAGTTTGGTCAAACTTTACTTGGTTTGACTTTTATAAATAAGCCTTCAGGTTTGGGGTGGAGGTAGTAATGTACTATCCTCCGTCCTAAATTAGTTGTCTCAAGTTTGTTAAAATATGGATGCATCAAGACACTAAAACATGTCTAGATACATTCATATTTAAAAAAATTTGGGACAACTAATTTGGGACGTTCAAACCCCAAAAAAGTACCGCACAGAAGTGATATTTGGAAAAGAAATGCGTAACGAAAGCGGACATAAGCTCTGCCTCTCCATCAGCAGATGTAAGGTTACGATCAGCAGAGTTCCGAGATAAAAAAAATACAGGCAGTTTAATACTATCAACAAATTGCTCTGCTAGCTTGACTGCTATCATAACCTTTGTAAAATGCATACTTCAAACCCCCAAAACATATCACACAGAAGTGATTCTCGGAAAAGAAATGCATAACGAAAGCGGACATAACCTCGATCTTCCTCTCGATCAGCAGATGTAAGGTTAAGATCTCATATAGCTACGCGGCAAACAACTATCTACACTGATCTAATATCAGCAAGAATGCATTGCAAGAAAGCAACGAAAACTAGTGTAAGAAATCAAATGCATATAACAAAAGCGGACATGTAAAGTATTCATCAACCTTCGTCTGAGGCCCGGGCGGATTTACTCTTTGGTTGGGGGTGGTCGACTTTGGGGCCGCGTTTTTTGCCCATCTCGATCTCCGGTGAGGTGGACTACAGAGTCGGGGAAGCAGATCCGGAGGAGATATGGCGCGGTGAACGTCGGCGTCGAGGAAGCTAATCCGGCTTGCTAGGCAGCAAGGGAGCCGGTAAAACGTGGTCGGTCACTACGGTGGCCGGTGAGAAGGCAGTGATGGTGAGGAGGGGCGGTGGGGCACGGCCGTCGTCGTGGGAGTGTGCCTGGTAGAAGCATGAGAAAGATGTGGTGTTCGAATTGTGCTCTACAGGGAAATATCCTCTGTGGACCGATGTTTATAGGCCGACGGGCAAACCGCAGGTTTTGGGGTAGCTTGAAAATGGGACGCGCCAACAATTTCGGCGCGTGTTTTGCGGCAGAGATGAAAGTCACCCATAAGAAACTTTCCTCATGGATGCTTGTTGCTTGGTCGTGTGGACAACATATATAGTGGGAGATGCCCATAGCTAGCTAGGCCATTCATATCAAACTCGAGTGATTATCACTAAGTTTACAATGAATATATTTCATGACACTTGATATTGGCCGGATAGTAGAAAATATATTTCATGACTATCGATCCCATATTAGTTAATTTATATTATTTCAATTGCTAAAATATTTTCATATTCTTTTAGAGTTCTAAAAAACACACTACACAAGGGATATCACTACCTTCTAGGTCCCGGTCATCAGATTTAGAGTAAAGTAGCTTAGCGACAGATTTAGACCTTTGTGCAACAAATACATGAGTTGGTGATATGTGCAAAAGAACAGGTTAAGTGAGTGTTTTGTGCAACAATGACAACAATAAGTGGAGTTTCGATCGTGCAAAGGATAAAAGGTGGAAGAGGGATCACACGGAAGGAGAAATTAAGAGAAAGGGAGAGCAGTGCCTCACGGGGCCGCTGTTATTTATGGTGAAAAGAAATGCTTCACTTTTTTCGGTGAGTGATGTTGACTGGCACACAGGGTTTCAGTTATGTAGACCTGCAGTGCAGGCTACGCGCCCGTCTAATATTCATTTTTTTTCAGCGACAAAAGGGAGAGAGAGAGAGAGAGAGAGAGAGAGAGAGAGAGAGAGAGAGAGAGAGACGACGAGTCGACTTGACAATTGCTGGGAGTTTGCCTACCTACCGCACGTGCTTGTGCCCACTGATGTGTGGGACCTACCGCATGGGACCACACGTAAGTGACCGACCTACTTTATTCTAGGGGTGCCCCTCAAGCTAATACATAATCTGCAACATGAAACTATATTCGCTTATAAAATCTGAACTTTGAAATCCAATTTAATTTAAGTCTATTATTGGTCATATCAACTATCAAGTCTAAAATTACATTCTGAAACTTGTTCAACGCTTTCTCATGAATTATTATGGTAGTTTTTTAAAATCAAATGCTAATTGATTGAGATAATAAAAAACATATTTTTTTTGAGAAACACAGTACAAACGCAGATGCTCACATACACGCGTATACACTCATCCCTATGAACACACACACGCACACCCTACCCCTATGAGCACCTCCGGAAGACTGAGCCGGCGGATTGAATCTTGAAATTGACGAAGTCACCACAGGCGCCTCGCTGTCGACGGGAACGTCGCCTCCTATTTGTAAATAAAAATAAGAAGTCAATGTTGTGGTAAGTTAGGAGGTTCAAAGGGTAAACCAAATATAACGTTTTGTTCAATCTCATAGTTCATATTACCAAGTTTGATTATCCCTGGACAACATTGTTTGTTATAGTGTTCCCTAATTGGGCATGGTGGTGCATCTTGCCATTTCTAACAATGTTGATGACTAGACTTTTCAAGTTTTCGGTATAAAAAATCGTTTTTCATTTTCTAGATGATAAAATATGTTTTTTTGTGCATGGGGTAGAAAAGATATGGGTCAAAATGGCGCATCTACATTTTTTAAATAAATTACGCCATATTTTAATGACAAATCCCAAATTTACGGTTTTTAGTGCTTTCTAGCTAGTTTCGCACATTTAAATGACTTTATGCTGATTTATTCAAAGTAATTCAAATTTGAATTGTAGATATGTTATAACTTGGTCCTACAAGTCCCCATAAATAATTTTTATATACATATTACTTACTATATATAGAAACCAGCGATAGTACTGAAATATTCAACCCCTTTGCAGGATAATCATGTAAAACATTTTGACCTGGTTTTGAAATAAATAAATGAAACTGAAGAAAACCTGAAAAATGAAACCCTTCTACATGGAGTGTGCTTGTATGTGTTAGTTGACAGGGAAAATAAGAAACATGTGATAGGGTAGTGAAAAACAAAATGTCTTCACAAAGCGGACTATCGTGTATGAAGATTCATGGTTTGCAAGCCAAATGATATAGTTATGGCCATATTTGTGGCACAGTTTGTTACAATGTGCCCAAATTGGGCATGGTGGTGCATCTTGCCATTCCCAACAATGTTAATGACTAGACTTTTCAACTTTTCGGTATAAATTTTTTTTTTCATTTTCTAGATGACAAAATATGTTTATTTTGTGAATGGTGTACATATAAGATACGGGTCAAACTGGCAACTCTACATTTTTTAGATAAATTACGCCATATTTTAGTGCCAATTCCCAACTTTTACGGTTTTAGTACTTTCAAGATAGTTTCGCACATTTAAACGACTTTATGCTGATTTACTGAAAGTAATTCCAATGTGAAATGTGGGGGTGTTATAACTTCGTCAAAGAAATCCCCCAAAAACATAGTTTAGGGTTGGGGGTAGATACGGAGTACATGATTTGTATGTTTTGAATATGTCTATACCTTGTTTATCAACCTGATTGTTAATTACTATATATATGACGTAAGAAGGCTATGTGCTTTGGGTTTTCATTTTTTTTGATTTTTTCTGAATTTTTATGCTCATTTGAATCTTGGTCAAATCCTAGGTTTGACTAGGATTTAAACAAACTTAAAACATGAAAATGAAAAGGTAAGCCTGGATCCTTCCTAGTCACTCTAAAATTAAGCTTTTGGGAAGTTTTAGAAATTTCCATGTTTGAAACCCGAAACCACTTCTCTTCATGCTTGACTTCATAAGACAAAGTTAAGGGTTAGGGGTAGATACATGCCTTTTCTGTTTTGAATATGTCTAGACCTTGTTCATCAACTTGAATGCTTACTATATATATATATGACATAAGAAGGCTATATATATATGTGCTTTGGTTTTTGGTTTTTGTTTTTTCTGAATGTTTATATATGCCCATTTGAATCTTGGTCAAATCCTAGGTTTGACCAAGATTTAAACAAGTTTAAAACATGAAAGTGAAAAGGTAAGCATGGATCCTTCCTAGCTAGTCATTCTAAAATGAAGCTTTTGGGGGGTTCTTGAAATCTCAATGTTTGAAACCCAAAAACCACATCTCTTCATGGTTGACTTCATAAGACATGCAGAGTTTAGGGTTAGGGGTAGATACATGATTTGTCGGGTTTGAATATGTCTAGACATGCTTGTTTATCAACTTGAATGCTTACTATATGACATAAGAAGGCTATATATGTGCTTTGGTTTTTCATTTTTCTAGTTTTTTGAATGTTATATGCCCATTTGAAGATTTTGGGTGGTTCTTGAAATTTTCATGTTTGAAACCAATACGACTTCTCTTCATGCTAGACTTCATAAGATCGACCGAGTTTATGGTTAGGGGCTAGATACATGATTTGTCTGGTTTGAACATGTCTAAACCTTGTTTACCAACTTGCAAGGCTTACTATATGACATAAGAAGACTATGTGCTTTTGTTTTTCATTCTTCTATTTTTTTATTTTATGCCCATTTGAATATTGGTCAAATCCTATGTTTGACCTGGATTTAAACAAGTATAAAATATGAAAACGAAAAGGTAAGCCTGGATCCTTCTTAGTCACTCTAAAATGAAGCGACTTTTGGGATGTTCTTGAAATTTTCATGTTTGAAACCCAAAACCACTTCTCTTCATGATTGCTTCATATATAAGACAGAGTTTAGGGTTAGGGGCAGATATATACATGATTTTCTAGTTTGAATATGTCTAGACCTTATTTATCAACTTGAATGCTTACTATATGACATAAGAATGCTATGTACGTGCTTTGGTTTATCATTCTTTTGGTTTTTTCCTGAATTTTTATGCCCATTTGAATCTTGGTCAAATCCTAGGTTTCACAAAGATTTAAACAAGTTTAAAATCTGAAAATTAAAAGGTAAGCATGGATCCTTCTTAGTCACTCTAAAATGAAGCTTTTGGGAGGTTTTTGAAATTTCCATGTTTGAAACCCAAAACCACTTCTCTTCATGCTTAATTGACTTCATAAGACAGAGTTTAGAGTGTTAGGGGTAGATACATGATTTGTCTAGTTTGAATACGTCTAGACCTTGTTTATCAACTTGAATTCTTACTATATGACATAAGAAGGCTATGTGCTTTGGTTTTTCATTTTTCTGATTTTTTTTGAATTTTATGCATGCCCATTTGAATCTTGGTCAAATACTAGCTAGGTTTGACCAAGATTTAAACAAGTTTAAAACATGAAAATGAAAAGGTAAGCCTCGATCCTTCTTAGTCACTCTAAAATGAAGCTTTTGGGGAGTTTTTGAAATTTGCATGTTTGAAACCCAAAACCACTTCTCTTCATGCCTTACTTCATAAGACGGAGTTTAGGGTCGTTAGGGAGTAGATACATGATTTGCCTGGTTTGAATATGTCTAGACCTTGTTTATCATCTTGAATGCTTACTATATGACAGAAGAAGACTATGTGCATTGGTATTTCATTTTTTTTTGAATTTTCATGCCCATTTCAATCTTGGTGAAATCCTAGGTTTGAGCAAGATTTAAACAAATTTAACACGTGAAAACGAATAAGCATGGATCCTTCTTAGTCACTCCAAAATGTACCAATTGATAGATGTGTTAACTTTGCTTCATGGAAAAAATAATGTCATGTAAATGAGTTAACTTGGATTTCCTGCCGTTGAATCCATAGGAAACTTTGTTCTAATGCACTATAATAATCAACCGTGTTTTTACACCAACATTGCCAACAGGTCTGTCACTTACGTGTGGCGCCCATGCGTGAGGTCCCACACTTCAGTGAGCACAAGTCAAGTGCAGTAGGTACGCAAACTCCAAGCCATCTTCTTTGTCAAGAGAAGACGCATCAGGATGCGTTTTGGAAATCTGTGGGTCCTTCTGGATCCTTCGGTTGTCCCTCTCACAAAAAAAAAACAAATCTCTCTCATTCTCGGCCTCGCTCGACTCGCTCGCTCGCTCGCTCGCTCGCACCTCCTGCTCACTGACAAACCCTGCACAAAAGTCAACATCATCACCCGAAAAAGGGGAGACACCATAATGCTCTCCCTTCTTCTCTCCTTCCGAGTGATCCCTCTTCCTCCGAGTTTCACTCGACGGGCAAACACACATGTGCTGCATAGTAATAATAATAAAAAGGTAGAAAAATCAACCTACGAATCTATAATTAAATACGTTAAACTAGGGTTTTGCCCAGTACTACAGATCAAGTTCATAAAAAATCCAACTACGGGGTTCGAACAACCCCATTTCTAATCCAAGATTTTTTCGACCTCATCCAAATGGCCTCAAACTATAGGGTTAATTAGCATCTAGTGCAGAATGTGTGAACATGTATGCACTATGTGTGCTATAACTTGTATGTCTTTCAAATTTGAACCAAATTTGAAATATATGAAATGGGGCTTTTGGCTTAAACGTTTGAAACCCAAAACGACTTCTCTTCATGCTAGGCATCATAAGACCGAGTTTAGGGTTAGGGGGTAGATACATGATTTGTCTGTTTTGAATATGTCTATACCTTGTTTATCTACTTGAATATGCTTACTATAGATATATATGACGTAAGAAGACTATGTGCTTTGGTTTTTTTTTATTTATTTTTCCAGAATTTTTATGCCCATTTGAATCTTGGTCAAATCCTAGGCTTGACCAATATTTAAACAAGCTTAAAACATGAAAATGAAAAGGTAAGCTTGGATCCTTCTTTGTCACTCTAAGATGAAGTTTTTGGGAGGTTTTCAAAATTTCCATGTCTGAAACCCAAAAACACTTCTCTTCATGCTTGACTTCATAAGACAAAGCTAGTTTAGGGCTTTAGGGGGTAGATACATGATTTGTCTAGTTTGAATATGTCTAGACCTTGTTTATCAACTTCAATTCTTACTATATGACATAAGAAGACTATATGTGCTAGCTTTGGTTTTTGATTTTTTGATTTTTTTGAATGTTTATGCCCATTTGAATCTTGGTCAAATCCTAGGTTTGACCAAGATTTAAACAAGTCTATAACATGAAAATGAAAAGGTAAGCCTGGATCCTTCCTAGCTAGTCATTCTAAAATGAAGCTTTTGGGGGGTTCTTGAAATCTCAATGTTTGAAACCCAAAAACCACTTCTCTTCATGGTTGACTTCATAAGACATGCAGAGTTTAGGGTTAGGGGGTAGATACATGATTTGTCGGGTTTGAATATGTATAGACATGCTTGTTTATCAACTTGAATGCTTACTATATGACATAAGAAGGCTATATATGTGCTTTGGTTTTTCATTTTTCTAGTTTTTTGAATGTTATATGCCCATTTGAAGATTTTGGGTGGTTCTTGAAATTTTAATGTTTGAAACCAATACGACTTCTCTTCATGCTAGACTTCATAAGATCGACCGAGTTTATGGTTAGGGGCTAGATACATGATTTGTCTGGTTTGAACATGTCTAAACCTTGTTTACCAACTTGCAAGGCTTACTATATGACATAAGAAGACTATGTGCTTTTGTTTTTCATTCTTCTATTTTTTTATTTTATGCCCATTTGAATCTTGGTCAAATCCTATGTTTGACCTGGATTTAAACAAGTATAAAATATGAAAACGAAAAGGTAAGCCTGGATCCTTCTTAGTCACTCTAAAATGAAGCGACTTTTGGGATGTTCTTGAAATTTTCATGTTTGAAACCCAAAACCACTTCTCTTCATGATTGCTTCATATATAAGACAGAGTTTAGGGTTAGGGGCAGATATATACATGATTTTCTAGTTTGAATATGTCTAGACCTTATTTATCAACTTGAATGCTTACTATATGACATAAGAATGCTATGTGCTTTGGTTTATCATTCTTTTGGTTTTTTCCTGAATTTTTATGCCCATTTGAATCTTGGTCAAATCCTAGGTTTCACAAAGATTTAAACAAGTTTAAAATCTGAAAATTAAAAGGTAAGCATGGATCCTTCTTAGTCACTCTAAAATGAAGCTTTTGGGAGGTTTTTGAAATTTCCATGTTTGAAACCCAAAACCACTTCTCTTCATGCTTGACTTCATAAGACAGAGTTTAGAGTGTTAGGGGTAGATACATGATTTGTCTAGTTTGAATATGTCTAGACCTTGTTTATCAACTTGAATTCTTACTATATGACATAAGAAGGCTATGTGCTTTGGTTTTTCATTTTTCTGGTTTTTTTGAATATTATGCCCATTTGAAGATTTTGGGAGGTTCTTGAAATTTTCATGTTTGAAACCAATACGACTTCTCTTCAGGCTAGACTTCATAAGATCGATCGAGTTTATGGTTAGGGGGTAGATACATGATTTGTCTGGTTTGAACATGTCTAAACCTTGTTTATCAACTTGAAAGCTTACTATATATATGACATACGAAGACTATGTGCTTTTGTTTTTCATTCTTCTATTTTATTTTATTTTATGCCCATTTGAATCTTGGTCAAATCCTATGTTTGACCTGGATTTAAACAAGTATATAATATGAAAACGAAAAGGTAAGCATGGATCCTTCTTAGTCACTCTAAAATGAAGCGGCTTTTGGGATGTTCTTGAAATTTTTCATGTTTGAAACCCAAACCACTTCTCTTCATGATTGACTTCATATATAAGACAGAGTTTAAGGTTAGGGACAGATATATACATGATTTTCTAGTTTGAATATGTCTAGACCTTGTTAATCAACTTGAATGCTTACTGTATGACATAAGAATGCTATGTGCTTTGGTTTATCAATCTTTTGGTTTTTTCCTGAATTTTTATGCCCATTTGAATCTTGGTCAAATCCTAGGTTTCACAAAGATTTAAACAAGTTTAAAATCTGAAAATTAAAAGGTAAGCATGGATCCTTCTTAGTCACTCTAAAATGAAGCTTTTGGGAGGTTTTTGAAATTTCCATGTTTGAAACCCAAAACCACTTCTCTTCATGCTTAATTGACTTCATAAGACAGAGTTTAGAGTGTTAGGGGTAGATACATGATTTGTCTAGTTTGAATACGTCTAGACCTTGTTTATCAACTTGAATTCTTACTATATGACATAAGAAGGCTATGTGCTTTGGTTTTTCATTTTTCTGTTTTTTTTGAATTTTATGCATGCCCATTTGAATCTTGGTCAAATACTAGCTAGGTTTGACCAAGATTTAAACAAGTTTAAAACATGAAAATGAAAAGGTAAGCCTCGATCCTTCTTAGTCACTCTAAAATGAAGCTTTTGGGGGGTTTTTGAAATTTGCATGTTTGAAACCCAAAACCACTTCTCTTCATGCCTTACTTCATAAGACGGAGTTTAGGGTCGTTAGGGAGTAGATACATGATTTGCCTGGTTTGAATATGTCTAGACCTTGTTTATCATCTTGAATGCTTACTATATGACAGAAGAAGACTATGTGCATTGGTATTTCATTTTTTTTTGAATTTTCATGCCCATTTCAATCTTGGTGAAATCCTAGGTTTGAGCAAGATTTAAACAAATTTAACACGTGAAAACGAATAAGCATGGATCCTTCTTAGTCACTCCAAAATGTACCAATTGATAGATGTGTTAACTTTGCTTCATGGAAAAAATAATGTCATGTAAATGAGTTAACTTGGATTTCCTGCCGTTGAATCCATAGGAAACTTTGTTCTAATGCACTATAATAATCAACCGTGTTTTTACACCAACATTGCCAACAGGTCTGTCACTTACGTGTGGCGCCCATGCGTGAGGTCCCACACTTCAGTGAGCACAAGTCAAGTGCAGTAGGTACGCAAACTCCAAGCCATCTTCTTTGTCAAGAGAAGACGCATCAGGATGCGTTTTGGAAATCTGTGGGTCCTTCTGGATCCTTCGGTTGTCCCTCTCACAAAAAAAAAAACAAATCTCTCTCATTCTCGGCCTCGCTCGACTCGCTCGCTCGCTCGCACCTCCTGCTCACTGACAAACCCTGCACAAAAGTCAACATCATCACCCGAAAAAGGGGAGACACCATAATGCTCTCCCTTCTTCTCTCCTTCCGAGTGATCCCTCTTCCTCCGAGTTTCACTCGACGGGCAAACACACATGTGCTGCATAGTAATAATAATAAAAAGGTAGAAAAATCAACCTACGAATCTATAATTAAATACGTTAAACTAGGGTTTTGCCCAGTACTACAGATCAAGTTCATAAAAAATCCAACTACGGGGTTCGAACAACCCCATTTCTAATCCAAGATTTTTTTCGACCTCATCCAAATGGCCTCAAACTATAGGGTTAATTAGCATCTAGTGCAGAATGTGTGAACATGTATGCACTATGTGTGCTATAACTTGTATGTCTTTCAAATTTGAACCAAATTTGAAATATATGAAATGGGGCTTTTGGCTTAAACGTTTGAAACCCAAAACGACTTCTCTTCATGCTAGGCATCATAAGACCGAGTTTAGGGTTAGGGGCTAGATACATGATTTGTCTGTTTTGAACATGTCTAAACCTTGTTTACCAACTTGCAAGGCTTACTATATGACATAAGAAGACTATGTGCTTTTGTTTTTCATTCTTCTATTTTTTTATTTTATGCCCATTTGAATCTTGGTCAAATCCTATGTTTGACCTGGATTTAAACAAGTATAAAATGTGAAAACGAAAAGGTAAGCCTGGATCCTTCTTAGTCACTCTAAAATGAAGCGACTTTTGGGATGTTCTTGAAATTTTCATGTTTGAAACCCAAAACCACTTCTCTTCATGATTGCTTCATATATAAGACAGAGTTTAGGGTTAGGGGCAGATATATACATGATTTTCTAGTTTGAATATGTCTAGACCTTATTTATCAACTTGAATGCTTACTATATGACATAAGAATGCTATGTGCTTTGGTTTATCATTCTTTTGGTTTTTTCCTAAATTTTTATGCCCATTTGAATCTTGGTCAAATCCTAGGTTTCACAAAGATTTAAACAAGTTTAAAATCTGAAAATTAAAAGGTAAGCATGGATCCTTCTTAGTCACTCTAAAATGAAGCTTTTGGGAGGTTTTTGAAATTTCCATGTTTGAAACCCAAAACCACTTCTCTTCATGCTTAATTGACTTCATAAGACAGAGTTTAGAGTGTTAGGGGTAGATACATGATTTGTCTAGTTTGAATACGTCTAGACCTTGTTTATCAACTTGAATTCTTACTATATGACATAAGAAGGCTATGTGCTTTGGTTTTTCATTTTTCTGATTTTTTTGAATTTTATGCATGCCCATTTGAATCTTGGTCAAATACTAGCTAGGTTTGACCAAGATTTAAACAAGTTTAAAACATGAAAATGAAAAGGTAAGCCTCGATCCTTCTTAGTCACTCTAAAATGAAGCTTTTGGGGGGTTTTTGAAATTTGCATGTTTGAAACCCAAAACCACTTCTCTTCATGCCTTACTTCATAAGACGGAGTTTAGGGTCGTTAGGGAGTAGATACATGATTTGCCTGGTTTGAATATGTCTAGACCTTGTTTATCATCTTGAATGCTTACTATATGACAGAAGAAGACTACGTGCATTGGTATTTCATTTTTTTTTGAATTTTCATGCCCATTTCAATCTTGGTGAAATCCTAGGTTTGAGCAAGATTTAAACAAATTTAACACGTGAAAACGAATAAGCATGGATCCTTCTTAGTCACTCCAAAATGTACCAATTGATAGATGTGTTAACTTTGCTTCATGGAAAAAATAATGTCATGTAAATGAGTTAACTTGGATTTCCTGCCGTTGAATCCATAGGAAACTTTGTTCTAATGCACTATAATAATCAACCGTGTTTTTACACCAACATTGCCAACAGGTCTGTCACTTACGTGTGGCGCCCATGCGTGAGGTCCCACACTTCAGTGAGCACAAGTCAAGTGCAGTAGGTACGCAAACTCCAAGCCATCTTCTTTGTCAAGAGAAGACGCATCAGGATGCGTTTTGGAAATCTGTGGGTCCTTCTGGATCCTTCGGTTGTCCCTCTCACAAAAAAAAAAACAAATCTCTCTCATTCTCGGCCTCGCTCGACTCGCTCGCTCGCTCTCGCTCGCACCTCCTGCTCACTGACAAACCCTGCACAAAAGTCAACATCATCACCCGAAAAAGGGGAGACACCATAATGCTCTCCCTTCTTCTCTCCTTCCGAGTGATCCCTCTTCCTCCGAGTTTCACTCGACGGGCAAACACACATGTGCTGCATAGTAATAATAATAAAAAGGTAGAAAAATCAACCTACGAATCTATAATTAAATACGTTAAACTAGGGTTTTGCCCAGTACTACAGATCAAGTTCATAAAAAATCCAACTACGGGGTTCGAACAACCCCATTTCTAATCCAAGATTTTTTCGACCTCATCCAAATGGCCTCAAACTATAGGGTTAATTAGCATCTAGTGCAGAATGTGTGAACATGTATGCACTATGTGTGCTATAACTTGTATGTCTTTCAAATTTGAACCAAATTTGAAATATATGAAATGGGGCTTTTGGCTTAAACGTTTGAAACCCAAAACGACTTCTCTTCATGCTAGGCATCATAAGACCGAGTTTAGGGTTAGGGGGTAGATACAGGATTTGTCTGTTTTGAATATGTCTATACCTTGTTTATCTACTTGAATATGCTTACTATAGATATATATGACGTAAGAAGACTATGTGCTTTGGTTTTTTTTTTATTTTTCCTGAATTTTTAAGCCCATTTGAATCTTGGTCAAATCCTAGGCTTGACCAATATTTAAACAAGCTTAAAACATGAAAATGAAAAGGTAAGCTTGGATCCTTCTTTGTCACTCTAAGATGAAGTTTTTGGGAGGTTTTCAAAATTTCCATGTCTGAAACCCAAAAACACTTCTCTTCATGCTTGACTTCATAAGACAAAGCTAGTTTAGGGCTTTAGGGGGTAGATACATGATTTGTCTAGTTTGAATATGTCTAGACCTTGTTTATCAACTTCAATTCTTACTATATATATGACATAAGAAGACTATATGTGCTAGCTTTGGTTTTTGATTTTTTGATTTTTTTGAATGTTTATGCCCATTTGAATCTTGGTCAAATCCTAGGTTTGACCAAGATTTAAACAAGTCTATAACATGAAAATGAAAAGGTAAGCCTGGATCCTTCCTAGCTAGTCATTCTAAAATGAAGCTTTTGGGGGGTTCTTGAAATCTCAATGTTTGAAACCCAAAACCACTTCTCTTCATGGTTGACTTCATAAGACATGCAGAGTTTAGGGTTAGGGGGTAGCTAGATACATGATTTGTCGGGTTTGAATATGTCTAGACATGCTTGTTTATCAACTTGAATGCTTACTATATGACATAAGAAGGATATATATGTGCTTTGGTTTTTCATTTTTCTAGTTTTTTGAATGTTATATGCCCATTTGAAGATTTTGGGTGGTTCTTGAAATTTTCATGTTTGAAACCAATACGACTTCTCTTCATGCTAGACTTCATAAGATCGACCGAGTTTATGGTTAGGGGCTAGATACATGATTTGTCTGGTTTGAACATGTCTAAACCTTGTTTACCAACTTGCAAGGCTTACTATATGACATAAGAAGACTATGTGCTTTTGTTTTTCATTCTTCTATTTTTTTATTTTATGCCCATTTGAATCTTGGTCAAATCCTATGTTTGACCTGGATTTAAACAAGTATAAAATATGAAAACGAAAAGGTAAGCCTGGATCCTTCTTAGTCACTCTAAAATGAAGCGACTTTTGGGATGTTCTTGAAATTTTCATGTTTGAAACCCAAAACCACTTCTCTTCATGATTGCTTCATATATAAGACAGAGTTTAGGGTTAGGGGCAGATATATATATACATGATTTTCTAGTTTGAATATGTCTAGACCTTATTTATCAACTTGAATGCTTACTATATGACATAAGAATGCTATGTGCTTTGGTTTATCATTCTTTTGGTTTTTTCCTGAATTTTTATGCCCATTTGAATCTTGGTCAAATCCTAGGTTTCACAAAGATTTAAACAAGTTTAAAATCTGAAAATTAAAAGGTAAGCATGGATCCTTCTTAGTCACTCTAAAATGAAGCTTTTGGGAGGTTTTTGATATTTCCATGTTTGAAACCCAAAACCACTTCTCTTCATGCTTGACTTCATAAGACAGAGTTTAGAGTGTTAGGGGTAGATACATGATTTGTCTAGTTTGAATATGTCTAGACCTTGTTTATCAACTTGAATTCTTACTATATGACATAAGAAGGCTATGTGCTTTGGTTTTTCATTTTTCTGGTTTTTTTGAATATTATGCCCATTTGAAGATTTTGGGAGGTTCTTGAAATTTTCATGTTTGAAACCAATACGACTTCTCTTCAGGCTAGACTTCATAAGATCGATCGAGTTTATGGTTAGGGGGTAGATACATGATTTGTCTGGTTTGAACATGTCTAAACCTTGTTTATCAACTTGAAAGCTTACTATATATATGACATACGAAGACTATGTGCTTTTGTTTTTCATTCTTCTATTTTATTTTATTTTATGCCCATTTGAATCTTGGTCAAATCCTATGTTTGACCTGGATTTAAACAAGTATATAATATGAAAACGAAAAGGTAAGCATGGATCCTTCTTAGTCACTCTAAAATGAAGCGGCTTTTGGGATGTTCTTGAAATTTTTCATGTTTGAAACCCAAACCACTTCTCTTCATGATTGACTTCATATATAAGACAGAGTTTAAGGTTAGGGACAGATATATACATGATTTTCTAGTTTGAATATGTCTAGACCTTGTTAATCAACTTGAATGCTTACTGTATGACATAAGAATGCTATGTGCTTTGGTTTATCAATCTTTTGGTTTTTTCCTGAATTTTTATGCCCATTTGAATCTTGGTCAAATCCTAGGTTTCACAAAGATTTAAACAAGTTTAAAATCTGAAAATTAAAAGGTAAGCATGGATCCTTCTTAGTCACTCTAAAATGAAGCTTTTGGGAGGTTTTTGAAATTTCCATGTTTGAAACCCAAAACCACTTCTCTTCATGCTTAATTGACTTCATAAGACAGAGTTTAGAGTGTTAGGGGTAGATACATGATTTGTCTAGTTTGAATACGTCTAGACCTTGTTTATCAACTTGAATTCTTACTATATGACATAAGAAGGCTATGTGCTTTGGTTTTTCATTTTTCTGTTTTTTTTGAATTTTATGCATGCCCATTTGAATCTTGGTCAAATACTAGCTAGGTTTGACCAAGATTTAAACAAGTTTAAAACATGAAAATGAAAAGGTAAGCCTCGATCCTTCTTAGTCACTCTAAAATGAAGCTTTTGGGGGGTTTTTGAAATTTGCATGTTTGAAACCCAAAACCACTTCTCTTCATGCCTTACTTCATAAGACGGAGTTTAGGGTCGTTAGGGAGTAGATACATGATTTGCCTGGTTTGAATATGTCTAGACCTTGTTTATCATCTTGAATGCTTACTATATGACAGAAGAAGACTATGTGCATTGGTATTTCATTTTTTTTTGAATTTTCATGCCCATTTCAATCTTGGTGAAATCCTAGGTTTGAGCAAGATTTAAACAAATTTAACACGTGAAAACGAATAAGCATGGATCCTTCTTAGTCACTCCAAAATGTACCAATTGATAGATGTGTTAACTTTGCTTCATGGAAAAAATAATGTCATGTAAATGAGTTAACTTGGATTTCCTGCCGTTGAATCCATAGGAAACTTTGTTCTAATGCACTATAATAATCAACCGTGTTTTTACACCAACATTGCCAACAGGTCTGTCACTTACGTGTGGCGCCCATGCGTGAGGTCCCACACTTCAGTGAGCACAAGTCAAGTGCAGTAGGTACGCAAACTCCAAGCCATCTTCTTTGTCAAGAGAAGACGCATCAGGATGCGTTTTGGAAATCTGTGGGTCCTTCTGGATCCTTCGGTTGTCCCTCTCACAAAAAAAAAACAAATCTCTCTCATTCTCGGCCTCGCTCGACTCGCTCGCTCGCTCGCTCGCACCTCCTGCTCACTGACAAACCCTGCACAAAAGTCAACATCATCACCCGAAAAAGGGGAGACACCATAATGCTCTCCCTTCTTCTCTCCTTCCGAGTGATCCCTCTTCCTCCGAGTTTCACTCGACGGGCAAACACACATGTGCTGCATAGTAATAATAATAAAAAGGTAGAAAAATCAACCTACGAATCTATAATTAAATACGTTAAACTAGGGTTTTGCCCAGTACTACAGATCAAGTTCATAAAAAATCCAACTACGGGGTTCGAACAACCCCATTTCTAATCCAAGATTTTTTTCGACCTCATCCAAATGGCCTCAAACTATAGGGTTAATTAGCATCTAGTGCAGAATGTGTGAACATGTATGCACTATGTGTGCTATAACTTGTATGTCTTTCAAATTTGAACCAAATTTGAAATATATGAAATGGGGCTTTTGGCTTAAACGTTTGAAACCCAAAACGACTTCTCTTCATGCTAGGCATCATAAGACCGAGTTTAGGGTTAGGGGCTAGATACATGATTTGTCTGTTTTGAACATGTCTAAACCTTGTTTACCAACTTGCAAGGCTTACTATATGACATAAGAAGACTATGTGCTTTTGTTTTTCATTCTTCTATTTTTTTATTTTATGCCCATTTGAATCTTGGTCAAATCCTATGTTTGACCTGGATTTAAACAAGTATAAAATGTGAAAACGAAAAGGTAAGCCTGGATCCTTCTTAGTCACTCTAAAATGAAGCTTTTGGGATGTTCTTGAAATTTTCATGTTTGAAACCCAAAACCACTTCTCTTCATGATTGCTTCATATATAAGACAGAGTTTAGGGTTAGATATATACATGATTTTCTAGTTTGAATATGTCTAGACCTTATTTATCAACTTGAATGCTTACTATATGACATAAGAATGCTATGTGCTTTGGTTTATCATTCTTTTGGTTTTTTCCTAAATTTTTATGCCCATTTGAATCTTGGTCAAATCCTAGGTTTCACAAAGATTTAAACAAGTTTAAAATCTGAAAATTAAAAGGTAAGCATGGATCCTTCTTAGTCACTCTAAAATGAAGCTTTTGGGAGGTTTTTGAAATTTCCATGTTTGAAACCCAAAACCACTTCTCTTCATGCTTGACTTCATAAGACAGAGTTTAGAGTGTTAGGGGTAGATACATGATTTGTCTAGTTTGAATATGTCTAGACCTTGTTTATCAACTTGAATTCTTACTATATGACATAAGAAGGCTATGTGCTTTGGTTTTTCATTTTTCTGGTTTTTTTGAATATTATGCCCATTTGAAGATTTTGGGAGGTTCTTGAAATTTTCATGTTTGAAACCAATACGACTTCTCTTCAGGCTAGACTTCATAAGATCGATCGAGTTTATGGTTAGGGGGTAGATACATGATTTGTCTGGTTTGAACATGTCTAAACCTTGTTTATCAACTTGAAAGCTTACTATATATATGACATACGAAGACTATGTGCTTTTGTTTTTCATTCTTCTATTTTATTTTATTTTATGCCCATTTGAATCTTGGTCAAATCCTATGTTTGACCTGGATTTAAACAAGTATATAATATGAAAACGAAAAGGTAAGCATGGATCCTTCTTAGTCACTCTAAAATGAAGCGGCTTTTGGGATGTTCTTGAAATTTTCATGTTTGAAACCCAAACCACTTCTCTTCATGATTGATTTCATATATAAGACAGAGTTTAAGGTTAGGGACAGATATATACATGATTTTCTAGTTTGAATATGTCTAGACCTTGTTAATCAACTTGAATGCTTACTGTATAACATAAGAATGCTATGTGCTTTGGTTTATCAATCTTTTGGTTTTTTCCTGAATTTTTATGCCCATTTGAATCTTGGTCAAATCCTAGGTTTCACAAAGATTTAAACAAGTTTAAAATCTGAAAATTAAAAGGTAAGCATGGATCCTTCTTAGTCACTCTAAAATGAAGCTTTTGGGAGGTTTTTGAAATTTCCATGTTTGAAACCCAAAACCACTTCTCTTCATGCTTAATTGACTTCATAAGACAGAGTTTAGAGTGTTAGGGGTAGATACATGATTTGTCTAGTTTGAATACGTCTAGACCTTGTTTATCAACTTGAATTCTTACTATATGACATAAGAAGGCTATGTGCTTTGGTTTTTCATTTTTCTGATTTTTTTTGAATTTTATGCATGCCCATTTGAATCTTGGTCAAATACTAGCTAGGTTTGACCAAGATTTAAACAAGTTTAAAACATGAAAATGAAAAGGTAAGCCTCGATCCTTCTTAGTCACTCTAAAATGAAGCTTTTGGGGGGTTTTTGAAATTTGCATGTTTGAAACCCAAAACCACTTCTCTTCATGCCTTACTTCATAAGACGGAGTTTAGGGTCGTTAGGGAGTAGATACATGATTTGCCTGGTTTGAATATGTCTAGACCTTGTTTATCATCTTGAATGCTTACTATATGACAGAAGAAGACTATGTGCATTGGTATTTCATTTTTTTTTGAATTTTCATGCCCATTTCAATCTTGGTGAAATCCTAGGTTTGAGCAAGATTTAAACAAATTTAACACGTGAAAACGAATAAGCATGGATCCTTCTTAGTCACTCCAAAATGTACCAATTGATAGATGTGTTAACTTTGCTTCATGGAAAAAATAATGTCATGTAAATGAGTTAACTTGGATTTCCTGCCGTTGAATCCATAGGAAACTTTGTTCTAATGCACTATAATAATCAACCGTGTTTTTACACCAACATTGCCAACAGGTCTGTCACTTACGTGTGGCGCCCATGCGTGAGGTCCCACACTTCAGTGAGCACAAGTCAAGTGCAGTAGGTACGCAAACTCCAAGCCATCTTCTTTGTCAAGAGAAGACGCATCAGGATGCGTTTTGGAAATCTGTGGGTCCTTCTGGATCCTTCGGTTGTCCCTCTCACAAAAAAAAAAACAAATCTCTCTCATTCTCGGCCGCTCGCTCGCTCGCTCGCTCGCTCGCTCGCACCTCCTGCTCACTGACAAACCCTGCACAAAAGTCAACATCATCACCCGAAAAAGGGGAGACACCATAATGCTCTCCCTTCTTCTCTCCTTCCGAGTGATCCCTCTTCCTCCGAGTTTCACTCGACGGGCAAACACACATGTGCTGCATAGTAATAATAATAAAAAGGTAGAAAAATCAACCTACGAATCTATAATTAAATACGTTAAACTAGGGTTTTGCCCAGTACTACAGATCAAGTTCATAAAAAATCCAACTACGGGGTTCGAACAACCCCATTTCTAATCCAAGATTTTTTCGACCTCATCCAAATGGCCTCAAACTATAGGGTTAATTAGCATCTAGTGCAGAATGTGTGAACATGTATGCACTATGTGTGCTATAACTTGTATGTCTTTCAAATTTGAACCAAATTTGAAATATATGAAATGGGGCTTTTGGCTTAAACGTTTGAAACCCAAAACGACTTCTCTTCATGCTAGGCATCATAAGACCGAGTTTAGGGTTAGGGGGTAGATACAGGATTTGTCTGTTTTGAACATGTCTATACCTTGTTTATCTACTTGAATATGCTTACTATAGATATATATGACGTAAGAAGACTATGTGCTTTGGTTTTTTTTTTTTTTCCAGAATTTTTATGCCCATTTGAATCTTGGTCAAATCCTAGGCTTGACCAATATTTAAACAAGCTTAAAACATGAAAATGAAAAGGTAAGCTTGGATCCTTCTTTGTCACTCTAAGATGAAGTTTTTGGGAGGTTTTCAAAATTTCCATGTCTGAAACCCAAAAACACTTCTCTTCATGCTTGACTTCATAAGACAAAGCTAGTTTAGGGCTTTAGGGGGTAGATACATGATTTGTCTAGTTTGAATATGTCTAGACCTTGTTTATCAACTTCAATTCTTACTATATGACATAAGAAGACTATATGTGCTAGCTTTGGTTTTTGATTTTTTTGAATGTTTATGCCCATTTGAATCTTGGTCAAATCCTAGGTTTGACCAAGATTTAAACAAGTCTATAACATGAAAATGAAAAGGTAAGCCTGGATCCTTCCTAGCTAGTCATTCTAAAATGAAGCTTTTGGGGGGTTCTTGAAATCTCAATGTTTGAAACCCAAAACCACTTCTCTTCATGGTTGACTTCATAAGACATGCAGAGTTTAGGGTTAGGGGGTAGATACATGATTTGTCGGGTTTGAATATGTCTAGACATGCTTGTTTATCAACTTGAATGCTTACTATATGACATAAGAAGGCTATATATGTGCTTTGGTTTTTCATTTTTCTAGTTTTTTGAATGTTATATGCCCATTTGAAGATTTTGGGTGGTTCTTGAAATTTTCATGTTTGAAACCAATACGACTTCTCTTCATGCTAGACTTCATAAGATCGACCGAGTTTATGGTTAGGGGCTAGATACATGATTTGTCTGGTTTGAACATGTCTAAACCTTGTTTACCAACTTGCAAGGCTTACTATATGACATAAGAAGACTATGTGCTTTTGTTTTTCATTCTTCTATTTTTTTTATTTTATGCCCATTTGAATCTTGGTCAAATCCTATGTTTGACCTGGATTTAAACAAGTATAAAATATGAAAACGAAAAGGTAAGCCTGGATCCTTCTTAGTCACTCTAAAATGAAGCGACTTTTGGGATGTTCTTGAAATTTTCATGTTTGAAACCCAAAACCACTTCTCTTCATGATTGCTTCATATATAAGACAGAGTTTAGGGTTAGGGGCAGATATATACATGATTTTCTAGTTTGAATATGTCTAGACCTTATTTATCAACTTGAATGCTTACTATATGACATAAGAATGCTATGTGCTTTGGTTTATCATTCTTTTGGTTTTTTCCTGAATTTTTATGCCCATTTGAATCTTGGTCAAATCCTAGGTTTCACAAAGATTTAAACAAGTTTAAAATCTGAAAATTAAAAGGTAAGCATGGATCCTTCTTAGTCACTCTAAAATGAAGCTTTTGGGAGGTTTTTGAAATTTCCATGTTTGAAACCCAAAAACCACTTCTCTTCATGCTTGACTTCATAAGACAGAGTTTAGAGTGTTAGGGGTAGATACATGATTTGTCTAGTTTGAATATGTCTAGACCTTGTTTATCAACTTGAATTCTTACTATATGACATAAGAAGGCTATGTGCTTTGGTTTTTCATTTTTCTGGTTTTTTTGAATATTATGCCCATTTGAAGATTTTGGGAGGTTCTTGAAATTTTCATGTTTGAAACCAATACGACTTCTCTTCAGGCTAGACTTCATAAGATCGATCGAGTTTATGGTTAGGGGGTAGATACATGATTTGTCTGGTTTGAACATGTCTAAACCTTGTTTATCAACTTGAAAGCTTACTATATATATGACATACGAAGACTATGTGCTTTTGTTTTTCATTCTTCTATTTTATTTTATTTTATGCCCATTTGAATCTTGGTCAAATCCTATGTTTGACCTGGATTTAAACAAGTATATAATATGAAAACGAAAAGGTAAGCATGGATCCTTCTTAGTCACTCTAAAATGAAGCGGCTTTTGGGATGTTCTTGAAATTTTTCATGTTTGAAACCCAAACCACTTCTCTTCATGATTGACTTCATATATAAGACAGAGTTTAAGGTTAGGGACAGATATATACATGATTTTCTAGTTTGAATATGTCTAGACCTTGTTAATCAACTTGAATGCTTACTGTATGACATAAGAATGCTATGTGCTTTGGTTTATCAATCTTTTGGTTTTTTCCTGAATTTTTATGCCCATTTGAATCTTGGTCAAATCCTAGGTTTCACAAAGATTTAAACAAGTTTAAAATCTGAAAATTAAAAGGTAAGCATGGATCCTTCTTAGTCACTCTAAAATGAAGCTTTTGGGAGGTTTTTGAAATTTCCATGTTTGAAACCCAAAACCACTTCTCTTCATGCTTAATTGACTTCATAAGACAGAGTTTAGAGTGTTAGGGGTAGATACATGATTTGTCTAGTTTGAATACGTCTAGACCTTGTTTATCAACTTGAATTCTTACTATATGACATAAGAAGGCTATGTGCTTTGGTTTTTCATTTTTCTGTTTTTTTTGAATTTTATGCATGCCCATTTGAATCTTGGTCAAATACTAGCTAGGTTTGACCAAGATTTAAACAAGTTTAAAACATGAAAATGAAAAGGTAAGCCTCGATCCTTCTTAGTCACTCTAAAATGAAGCTTTTGGGGGGTTTTTGAAATTTGCATGTTTGAAACCCAAAACCACTTCTCTTCATGCCTTACTTCATAAGACGGAGTTTAGGGTCGTTAGGGAGTAGATACATGATTTGCCTGGTTTGAATATGTCTAGACCTTGTTTATCATCTTGAATGCTTACTATATGACAGAAGAAGACTATGTGCATTGGTATTTCATTTTTTTTTGAATTTTCATGCCCATTTCAATCTTGGTGAAATCCTAGGTTTGAGCAAGATTTAAACAAATTTAACACGTGAAAACGAATAAGCATGGATCCTTCTTAGTCACTCCAAAATGTACCAATTGATAGATGTGTTAACTTTGCTTCATGGAAAAAATAATGTCATGTAAATGAGTTAACTTGGATTTCCTGCCGTTGAATCCATAGGAAACTTTGTTCTAATGCACTATAATAATCAACCGTGTTTTTACACCAACATTGCCAACAGGTCTGTCACTTACGTGTGGCGCCCATGCGTGAGGTCCCACACTTCAGTGAGCACAAGTCAAGTGCAGTAGGTACGCAAACTCCAAGCCATCTTCTTTGTCAAGAGAAGACGCATCAGGATGCGTTTTGGAAATCTGTGGGTCCTTCTGGATCCTTCGGTTGTCCCTCTCACAAAAAAAAAAACAAATCTCTCTCATTCTCGGCCTCGCTCGACTCGCTCGCTCGCTCGCTCGCCTCCTGCTCACTGACAAACCCTGCACAAAAGTCAACATCATCACCCGAAAAAGGGGAGACACCATAATGCTCTCCCTTCTTCTCTCCTTCCGAGTGATCCCTCTTCCTCCGAGTTTCACTCGACGGGCAAACACACATGTGCTGCATAGTAATAATAATAAAAAGGTAGAAAAATCAACCTACGAATCTATAATTAAATACGTTAAACTAGGGTTTTGCCCAGTACTACAGATCAAGTTCATAAAAAATCCAACTACGGGGTTCGAACAACCCCATTTCTAATCCAAGATTTTTTTCGACCTCATCCAAATGGCCTCAAACTATAGGGTTAATTAGCATCTAGTGCAGAATGTGTGAACATGTATGCACTATGTGTGCTATAACTTGTATGTCTTTCAAATTTGAACCAAATTTGAAATATATGAAATGGGGCTTTTGGCTTAAACGTTTGAAACCCAAAACGACTTCTCTTCATGCTAGGCATCATAAGACCGAGTTTAGGGTTAGGGGGTAGATACAGGATTTGTCTGTTTTGAACATGTCTATACCTTGTTTATCTACTTGAATATGCTTACTATAGATATATATGACGTAAGAAGACTATGTGCTTTGGTTTTTTTTTATTTTTCCAGAATTTTTATGCCCATTTGAATCTTGGTCAAATCCTAGGCTTGACCAATATTTAAACAAGCTTAAAACATGAAAATGAAAAGGTAAGCTTGGATCCTTCTTTGTCACTCTAAGATGAAGTTTTTGGGAGGTTTTCAAAATTTCCATGTCTGAAACCCAAAAACACTTCTCTTCATGCTTGACTTCATAAGACAAAGCTAGTTTAGGGCTTTAGGGGGTAGATACATGATTTGTCTAGTTTGAATATGTCTAGACCTTGTTTATCAACTTCAATTCTTACTATATGACATAAGAAGACTATATGTGCTAGCTTTGGTTTTTGATTTTTTGATTTTTTTGAATGTTTATGCCCATTTGAATCTTGGTCAAATCCTAGGTTTGACCAAGATTTAAACAAGTCTATAACATGAAAATGAAAAGGTAAGCCTGGATCCTTCCTAGCTAGTCATTCTAAAATGAAGCTTTTGGGGGGTTCTTGAAATCTCAATGTTTGAAACCCAAAAACCACTTCTCTTCATGGTTGACTTCATAAGACATGCAGAGTTTAGGGTTAGGGGGTAGATACATGATTTGTCGGGTTTGAATATGTCTAGACATGCTTGTTTATCAACTTGAATGCTTACTATATGACATAAGAAGGATATATATGTGCTTTGGTTTTTCATTTTTCTAGTTTTTTGAATGTTATATGCCCATTTGAAGATTTTGGGTGGTTCTTGAAATTTTCATGTTTGAAACCAATACGACTTCTCTTCATGCTAGACTTCATAAGATCGACCGAGTTTATGGTTAGGGGCTAGATACATGATTTGTCTGGTTTGAACATGTCTAAACCTTGTTTACCAACTTGCAAGGCTTACTATATGACATAAGAAGACTATGTGCTTTTGTTTTTCATTCTTCTATTTTTTTATTTTATGCCCATTTGAATCTTGGTCAAATCCTATGTTTGACCTGGATTTAAACAAGTATAAAATATGAAAACGAAAAGGTAAGCCTGGATCCTTCTTAGTCACTCTAAAATGAAGCGACTTTTGGGATGTTCTTGAAATTTTCATGTTTGAAACCCAAAACCACTTCTCTTCATGATTGCTTCATATATAAGACAGAGTTTAGGGTTAGGGGCAGATATATACATGATTTTCTAGTTTGAATATGTCTAGACCTTATTTATCAACTTGAATGCTTACTATATGACATAAGAATGCTATGTGCTTTGGTTTATCATTCTTTTGGTTTTTTCCTGAATTTTTATGCCCATTTGAATCTTGGTCAAATCCTAGGTTTCACAAAGATTTAAACAAGTTTAAAATCTGAAAATTAAAAGGTAAGCATGGATCCTTCTTAGTCACTCTAAAATGAAGCTTTTGGGAGGTTTTTGAAATTTCCATGTTTGAAACCCAAAACCACTTCTCTTCATGCTTGACTTCATAAGACAGAGTTTAGAGTGTTAGGGGTAGATACATGATTTGTCTAGTTTGAATATGTCTAGACCTTGTTTATCAACTTGAATTCTTACTATATGACATAAGAAGGCTATGTGCTTTGGTTTTTCATTTTTCTGGTTTTTTTGAATATTATGCCCATTTGAAGATTTTGGGAGGTTCTTGAAATTTTCATGTTTGAAACCAATACGACTTCTCTTCAGGCTAGACTTCATAAGATCGATCGAGTTTATGGTTAGGGGGTAGATACATGATTTGTCTGGTTTGAACATGTCTAAACCTTGTTTATCAACTTGAAAGCTTACTATATATATGACATACGAAGACTATGTGCTTTTGTTTTTCATTCTTCTATTTTATTTTATTTTATGCCCATTTGAATCTTGGTCAAATCCTATGTTTGACCTGGATTTAAACAAGTATATAATATGAAAACGAAAAGGTAAGCATGGATCCTTCTTAGTCACTCTAAAATGAAGCGGCTTTTGGGATGTTCTTGAAATTTTCATGTTTGAAACCCAAACCACTTCTCTTCATGATTGATTTCATATATAAGACAGAGTTTAAGGTTAGGGACAGATATATACATGATTTTCTAGTTTGAATATGTCTAGACCTTGTTAATCAACTTGAATGCTTACTGTATAACATAAGAATGCTATGTGCTTTGGTTTATCAATCTTTTGGTTTTTTCCTGAATTTTTATGCCCATTTGAATCTTGGTCAAATCCTAGGTTTCACAAAGATTTAAACAAGTTTAAAATCTGAAAATTAAAAGGTAAGCATGGATCCTTCTTAGTCACTCTAAAATGAAGCTTTTGGGAGGTTTTTGAAATTTCCATGTTTGAAACCCAAAACCACTTCTCTTCATGCTTAATTGACTTCATAAGACAGAGTTTAGAGTGTTAGGGGTAGATACATGATTTGTCTAGTTTGAATACGTCTAGACCTTGTTTATCAACTTGAATTCTTACTATATGACATAAGAAGGCTATGTGCTTTGGTTTTTCATTTTTCTGATTTTTTTTGAATTTTATGCATGCCCATTTGAATCTTGGTCAAATACTAGCTAGGTTTGACCAAGATTTAAACAAGTTTAAAACATGAAAATGAAAAGGTAAGCCTCGATCCTTCTTAGTCACTCTAAAATGAAGCTTTTGGGGGGTTTTTGAAATTTGCATGTTTGAAACCCAAAACCACTTCTCTTCATGCCTTACTTCATAAGACGGAGTTTAGGGTCGTTAGGGAGTAGATACATGATTTGCCTGGTTTGAATATGTCTAGACCTTGTTTATCATCTTGAATGCTTACTATATGACAGAAGAAGACTATGTGCATTGGTATTTCATTTTTTTTTGAATTTTCATGCCCATTTCAATCTTGGTGAAATCCTAGGTTTGAGCAAGATTTAAACAAATTTAACACGTGAAAACGAATAAGCATGGATCCTTCTTAGTCACTCCAAAATGTACCAATTGATAGATGTGTTAACTTTGCTTCATGGAAAAAATAATGTCATGTAAATGAGTTAACTTGGATTTCCTGCCGTTGAATCCATAGGAAACTTTGTTCTAATGCACTATAATAATCAACCGTGTTTTTACACCAACATTGCCAACAGGTCTGTCACTTACGTGTGGCGCCCATGCGTGAGGTCCCACACTTCAGTGAGCACAAGTCAAGTGCAGTAGGTACGCAAACTCCAAGCCATCTTCTTTGTCAAGAGAAGACGCATCAGGATGCGTTTTGGAAATCTGTGGGTCCTTCTGGATCCTTCGGTTGTCCCTCTCACAAAAAAAAAAAAAACAAATCTCTCTCATTCTCGGCCTCGCTCGACTCGCTCGCTCGCTCGCTCTCGCACCTCCTGCTCACTGACAAACCCTGCACAAAAGTCAACATCATCACCCGAAAAAGGGGAGACACCATAATGCTCTCCCTTCTTCTCTCCTTCCGAGTGATCCCTCTTCCTCCGAGTTTCACTCGACGGGCAAACACACATGTGCTGCATAGTAATAATAATAAAAAGGTAGAAAAATCAACCTACGAATCTATAATTAAATACGTTAAACTAGGGTTTTGCCCAGTACTACAGATCAAGTTCATAAAAAATCCAACTACGGGGTTCGAACAACCCCATTTCTAATCCAAGATTTTTTCGACCTCATCCAAATGGCCTCAAACTATAGGGTTAATTAGCATCTAGTGCAGAATGTGTGAACATGTATGCACTATGTGTGCTATAACTTGTATGTCTTTCAAATTTGAACCAAATTTGAAATATATGAAATGGGGCTTTTGGCTTAAACGTTTGAAACCCAAAACGACTTCTCTTCATGCTAGGCATCATAAGACCGAGTTTAGGGTTAGGGGGTAGATACAGGATTTGTCTGTTTTGAATATGTCTATACCTTGTTTATCTACTTGAATATGCTTACTATAGATATATATGACGTAAGAAGACTATGTGCTTTGGTTTTTATTTTTTTTATTTTTCCTGAATTTTTATGCCCATTTGAATCTTGGTCAAATCCTAGGCTTGACCAATATTTAAACAAGCTTAAAACATGAAAATGAAAAGGTAAGCTTGGATCCTTCTTTGTCACTCTAAGATGAAGTTTTTGGGAGGTTTTCAAAATTTCCATGTCTGAAACCCAAAAACACTTCTCTTCATGCTTGACTTCATAAGACAAAGCTAGTTTAGGGCTTTAGGGGGTAGATACATGATTTGTCTAGTTTGAATATGTCTAGACCTTGTTTATCAACTTCAATTCTTACTATATATATGACATAAGAAGACTATATGTGCTAGCTTTGGTTTTTGATTTTTTGATTTTTTTGAATGTTTATGCCCATTTGAATCTTGGTCAAATCCTAGGTTTGACCAAGATTTAAACAAGTCTATAACATGAAAATGAAAAGGTAAGCCTGGATCCTTCCTAGCTAGTCATTCTAAAATGAAGCTTTTGGGGGGGGTTCTTGAAATCTCAATGTTTGAAACCCAAAAACCACTTCTCTTCATGGTTGACTTCATAAGACATGCAGAGTTTAGGGTTAGGGGGTAGCTAGATACATGATTTGTCGGGTTTGAATATGTCTAGACATGCTTGTTTATCAACTTGAATGCTTACTATATGACATAAGAAGGATATATATGTGCTTTGGTTTTTCATTTTTCTAGTTTTTTGAATGTTATATGCCCATTTGAAGATTTTGGGTGGTTCTTGAAATTTTCATGTTTGAAACCAATACGACTTCTCTTCATGCTAGACTTCATAAGATCGACCGAGTTTATGGTTAGGGGCTAGATACATGATTTGTCTGGTTTGAACATGTCTAAACCTTGTTTACCAACTTGCAAGGCTTACTATATGACATAAGAAGACTATGTGCTTTTGTTTTTCATTCTTCTATTTTTTTATTTTATGCCCATTTGAATCTTGGTCAAATCCTATGTTTGACCTGGATTTAAACAAGTATAAAATATGAAAACGAAAAGGTAAGCCTGGATCCTTCTTAGTCACTCTAAAATGAAGCGACTTTTGGGATGTTCTTGAAATTTTCATGTTTGAAACCCAAAACCACTTCTCTTCATGATTGCTTCATATATAAGACAGAGTTTAGGGTTAGGGGCAGATATATACATGATTTTCTAGTTTGAATATGTCTAGACCTTATTTATCAACTTGAATGCTTACTATATGACATAAGAATGCTATGTGCTTTGGTTTATCATTCTTTTGGTTTTTTCCTAAATTTTTATGCCCATTTGAATCTTGGTCAAATCCTAGGTTTCACAAAGATTTAAACAAGTTTAAAATCTGAAAATTAAAAGGTAAGCATGGATCCTTCTTAGTCACTCTAAAATGAAGCTTTTGGGAGGTTTTTGAAATTTCCATGTTTGAAACCCAAAACCACTTCTCTTCATGCTTGACTTCATAAGACAGAGTTTAGAGTGTTAGGGGTAGATACATGATTTGTCTAGTTTGAATATGTCTAGACCTTGTTTATCAACTTGAATTCTTACTATATGACATAAGAAGGCTATGTGCTTTGGTTTTTCATTTTTCTGGTTTTTTTGAATATTATGCCCATTTGAAGATTTTGGGAGGTTCTTGAAATTTTCATGTTTGAAACCAATACGACTTCTCTTCAGGCTAGACTTCATAAGATCGATCGAGTTTATGGTTAGGGGGTAGATACATGATTTGTCTGGTTTGAACATGTCTAAACCTTGTTTATCAACTTGAAAGCTTACTATATGACATACGAAGACTATGTGCTTTTGTTTTTCATTCTTCTATTTTATTTTATTTTATGCCCATTTGAATCTTGGTCAAATCCTATGTTTGACCTGGATTTAAACAAGTATATAATATGAAAACGAAAAGGTAAGCATGGATCCTTCTTAGTCACTCTAAAATGAAGCGGCTTTTGGGATGTTCTTGAAATTTTCATGTTTGAAACCCAAACCACTTCTCTTCATGATTGACTTCATATATAAGACAGAGTTTAAGGTTAGGGACAGATATATACATGATTTTCTAGTTTGAATATGTCTAGACCTTGTTAATCAACTTGAATGCTTACTGTATGACATAAGAATGCTATGTGCTTTGGTTTATCAATCTTTTGGTTTTTTCCTGAATTTTTATGCCCATTTGAATCTTGGTCAAATCCTAGGTTTCACAAAGATTTAAACAAGTTTAAAATCTAAAAATTAAAAGGTAAGCATGGATCCTTCTTAGTCACTCTAAAATGAAGCTTTTGGGAGGTTTTTGAAATTTCCATGTTTGAAACCCAAAACCACTTCTCTTCATGCTTGACTTCATAAGACAGAGTTTAGAGTGTTAGGGGTAGATACATGATTTGTCTAGTTTGAATATGTCTAGACCTTGTTTATCAACTTGAATTCTTACTATATGACATAAGAAGGCTATGTGCTTTGGTTTTTCATTTTTCTGGTTTTTTTGAATTTTATGCCCATTTGAAGATTTTGGGAGGTTCTTGAAATTTTCATGTTTTAAACCAATACGACTTCTCTTCATGCTAGACTTCATAAGATCGACCGAGTTTATGGTTAGGGGCTAGATACATGATTTGTCTGGTTTGAACATGTCTAAACCTTGTTTATCAACTTGAAAGCTTATTATATGACATACGAAGACTATGTGCTTTTGTTTTTCATTCTTCTATTTTTTTATTTTATGCCCATTTGAATCTTGGTCAAATCCTATGTTTGACCTGGATTTAAACAAGTATATAATATGAAAATGAAAAGGTAAGCCTGGATCCTTCTTAGTCACTCTAAAATGAAGCGGCTTTTGGGATGTTCTTGAAATTTTCATGTTTGAAACCCAAACCACTTCTCTTCATGATTGACTTCATATATAAGACAGAGTTTAAGGTTAGGGACAGATATATACATGATTTTCTAGTTTGAATATGTCTAGACCTTGTTAATCAACTTGAATGCTTACTGTATGACATAAGAATGCTATGTGCTTTGGTTTATCATTCTTTTGGCTTTTTCCTGATTTTTTATGCCCATTTGAATCTTGGTCAAATCCTAGGTTTCACAAAGATTTAAACAAGTTTAAAATCTAAAAATTAAAAGGTAAGCATGGATCCTTCTTAGTCACTCTAAAATGAAGCTTTTGGGAGGTTTTTGAAATTTCCATGTTTGAAACCCAAAACCACTTCTCTTCATGCTTGACTTCATAAGACAGAGTTTAGAGTGTTAGGGGTAGATACATGATTTTTCTAGTTTGAATATGTCTAGACCTTGTTTATCAACTTGAATTCTTACTATATGACATAAGAAGGCTATGTGCTTTGGTTTTTCATTTTTCTGTTTTTTTTTGAATTTTATGCCCATTTGAATCTTGGTCAAATACTAGCTAGGTTTAAAACATGAAATTTAGCCCCCAAAAATTGTACATATATGGATTCACTTTGAGATAATTCATGAAACTTTGGAAATGGCCATCTCGTGTCATGTTTCCCCACAAATGAGAATTGGATTAATTGGTGGCAGACAAGTAAACACACATTTATGTGCGACAACCCAAAATGCACATATTTTGCAAAGTTTTCATGCGTGCATGAAAAGTTGCAAATATATACATAAAATGGGCCATGATTCAAAAGTTTGACATGGTTCTTGTGTAGTAGTAGTACCAAAGCTCACACGTGGGAAGAAATTAAGATGGTCGAATTCCAACATATATGTTGCCACACTTTTTTGAAGGGCTCTTTTCTAAAACATTGGTATGGCATGTCTGCTATTTTCCCTAGCTATATAGAAAAATGATGAACAATCCATGATTTCCGATTGCTGTTTTTGAACCACCTTTGGCTTGATTTCAAATTTAGGTCAAAATCATGGGGGGGGGGGTAGGGGACAAGATCGTGTTTCTTTGGCTTGATTTGCAAGTTTTTTGGGGTCCCACAAATTTAGGGTAGCATCACAAGGTTTTTTTTCTAAATTTTTCGACACTTAGAATTCAAATATTATGAAGTGGTATCATGGTATCATGTAAGGGATGGTATCACTAGATATTTTCCCCCTATCCGGGAAGTGATGTTGACTGGCACGCAAGGTTTTTCAGTGCTGCAAACCTGCAGTGCGGCGATTTTGACAGAAATAACCCTTTTGGCAAAGAAAATTACGGACTGACCCTCTGAGCAATCTATTTCACTGGACTAACCTTTTTGTGTGGCTTTCTGTGTTTTTCTTCGCCAAAAGGATTACTTTTGTCAAAATCGCCCCCCTGCAGTGCAGGCTACGCGCCCGTCTAATATTCTTTTTTTTTCAATGACAAAAGGGGGGAGAGAGAGAGAGAGTCTTGACGACGTGTCTTCACTTGACAAAGAAGATTGTTGGAAGTTTGCCTACCTAAAGTGTGGGACCTGCACGCATATGGGACCCTGCAGCCCTCTGAGGGCAGTCCGTGTGAGACGCAAAATAGGGTTTTTAGTTTAGTAAGGCAAAAAAATTAAGCCTTGGAGGGCCGAGGCGGGGCGGCCGTCCGCCATTTTATACCTTTTACGCCCCCCACACCTCGTTTCATTTGTCATGTCTACCAAGGAAGAGCTCGGAGGAGAAGATGCAGTCCTAGCTTCTCGACCCCCTGGCGCCCCACGCATAAATACTACTACCAGAAGTACACTGTCTCTAACAATCCTGCCTGCGAAGGGAGATCTCGGAGGAGACGATGCGGGCTCAGCGTCCCCGCCGTTGATTGGCCAGGACACAAGGGTTACTACGCCTCTTTTAATTACCTTCGTTTTGCTGGTAATACTCGGACTTATATCTGTTATCTTCCGCAGGAGAGGGTCGATATCGCCGGAGAAGATGATGTGAGGCAGATGATCAAGCTCGCAGGAGAAGATGATGTAAAGGAGATGGTCAAGCTCGGAGCAGAAGATGATGTAAAGGAGATAGTCAATGTCGGAGAAGATGATGTAAAGGAGTTAGTCAATCTCGGAGAAGATGTGGTGGCATTGGACCAACCGCGGTCTTTGGGCGAGATCCCGGAGATTCACTTACCTCGTTTGCACTGGTAATGATATGCCTGATCTGTAACATTTTGAACATTTTTCGTCGGCTTACACATGAGCTATCTCGGCTTAGGGTCAACAAGGCCCCGGGAGCGGAACTTCCGCATCTCGGCGCGGAGAACTCCGAGTTACGCCAGAAGCGCCCTGGGGAATCGCACGCGCAGGCGCAGCACATCCGTTCGCAGGATCTCTCATCCTTCGACGTCAGGTTCCAGCGAGAGGTCGTAGAAGAAGATAAGTTGCCAGCTTCCCCGCCGTTCAAGAGGATGAAGGAGCTGAAGACGGAGGTTAATATTACTAGCTGACTTTGGGTTGCTGGTTTTTGGGTACTTCGAGTCACTGACATGTAGACACCACTTAAGTCTGTCCTACATGTTAGTGACCATATTCGTTAATCAGCCAATTTGTGCCCTTCGTTTGCCGGTAACGCTCGATATGTTTGTTGTTACCTTTGGCAGGATCACTCCCCTTGCTTATCTTGTCGGAGGATGAAGTTGGATCTTGCCAGCATGCGGGAGGAGAACAGAGAGTTAGGGATCAAGATATTTCGGTACAGGCAGGCGGTGTCTTTCCTAGAAGTGGATGAGATCACGGCCTGTGCTCGTAGGAGTTGTGACGAGGCCATTCATCTGGGAGAACGGATCAAAGCTCAGCTTGTCTCTTTGATGGAAGTCGCAGAACGCGTGATTTTCAATGCTAGAGAGGCGCGGGAACGACTTCTGGTGGCTGAAGATCTCGCATAGCAGTTTAATCATGTGCGCTTATTAGCTGCCTACTACTTTTGTAATTATTCACAATTATATATGTATCAATGGCTTGCCTTTTGTGTGATGGAGGAAATTGCACATACCACCACTTCTTGGTGCAGTTTTTGCACATAACACAATTTGAGATTCTTTTTACACAAATAACCAGATTTTGACGTAAACTTTTGCACAAAAAACAACCTTACTCCATGTTTTCTTTTGTCTTCTAAAGACAAGTAGGTGCTTCGAAAAATACCTCCGTTCCAATGCTTAAAGCTTTGTATATTTTTCTTGAAAAGTCAAACCAAGTAAAGTTCGACCAAACTCTTAGAAGAATCTATCAGCACATATAATATTTTGTAGACACCATATGAAAATATAATTTATTTTCTATCTAATAATGTTGATTTTGTATCTTGCATATTAATGCTTTTGGTAAAAACTTAGTCAAACTTAACATAGTTTGACTTTCTAAAAATCAATATAATCCTTAAGCTTTGGGAAGTGGTTCTAGACGTGGTCTAGACGTGTTTCTACATATTGCCTTCGCATTTGCTAAACGCATGGAGTTTCTTACGAAGTACAAAGTTTATTTTTCGAAATATTTTCGACTTTGTATTATTTTTATTCATTTTCCCCCTGGTTGTCATGTTTTCTGTCCGGCTTCCCCAGCCATGCGCGCGTGACACGAGTAGTGGGAGACATGGTGCCCAAAGGGATAGCTTTTATTAATGGTGGCGACGGTTCCCTAGGCCAATGCTGGCGATACGTCTCATCGTCGCTAGCTGTGCCTTCCCCATGCGGCCGTATTAATGCACACCACTGCTCCTTTGCGCCTCCGCGGCTGATCAAGTAAGTTTGATCATAAAAGATGATCACATAAGCTCGACGATTACCTATAACCTAAAAATTATCTTAATTTGTAAACGAAGACATAAAATAACTAGTTGTTTGATTAGGAAAGACAAAGGAAATTTCTATTGAGATTGAGTTCATTTCATAGTTGTTATAGACACATAGCAATATTACCGAGAGATAGGATTGTAGAGAAAGCAATCCATAGGTATTTTGGAGGGTTCTCAATCCTTTGAATCAAGCAAGCTCTATAGGAAAAATCCCTATGTGTAAAAATCCTACTCCGTACAAGATACCTTTAGAAATCCTTTGAACCAAACAAACTCGGATTCATATTAGTTGACTATAATATAGATATATCTAGACACATTTTAGTTCTAGATTCATCCATATCATTTGACAAGTAATATGAATCGGAGTGATTATATTAAATGGAGTACTAGTATATATTGTTCGAAAAAATTAAGTTATACTGTAATAAAGAAACCATTTCTGTGGTCAAACTGATTTGACGGGACAGTAACTGCACCAGGACGTAGTGGCGTGCTATCCTAGCCGAAGTTTTACTCGGCGCCTCGATGCAGCTGCTGAAGAATAAAAAAAGTCATATCCACTCCTACTCTTCATGTCCATCGTTTCCATCCTTGGCTCTCCACTTCCATCATCGTTCTCCACTCGCCAACCGCTGCTAGAAGTTTTTTCATCCTCTAGATCTCCCATTTGCATAGCTTTCTCTCCTCACCCCTCCGCAGAACCGCAGCACTCCTCCTTCCCGCTCGACTCTCCTACAAAACTCCAATCACACATACTTGCATCCGCCCTTTTAAATCCATCTCGTCTCCATGGCGGCATCGAACGACGACCAGCTGGATGGCGACTGGGGGAAGCTCCCCGCCGAGCTGTTCAATCTCATTGCCCAGAGTCTGGACGTTACAGTCGACGTCCGGCTGGCCGCATGCTCCAAAACGCTGTGCCGCCATGTCGCCGACAACATGAATCTACACCATTGGGATGGACCCTGCTTGCTGATGCCCGATTCTGCCCATTGGCACTATGATGATAGTAGTGCGCACCACACGGTGTACCACGTTGTGCCCCTCGACCATCCTCGGCGCACAGCCATCCTGCCGTTCATGGACAATAGATTCTGGGTTGGCATGAATGGCGACTGGATCGCCGGCGTGGACAGTGGTGGGAACTGGTTCCTCGCGAACATCTACACGCACCAAGAAATCTCCCTACCATCGTCGGAAACTTGCAACATTTTTCGGGAGGAATGGATTGGCTTCCCCGACTTGCCTCCTGAAAGGTACATGACGTATGGGCGTGCCATGTTTTTGTTGAAGATTGTAATTTGCGAAGTGCCCACAAAAGCTGGACATTACTCAGATTACAAGCTCATCGCTCTATTCAATTCTGGACTCGCTTACCTGGCTAATGGTAGCCAGGAGTGGAGGTTATTCTCTCTTGCTAGTTGGGGTGTAGATTACAGTGATGCCATCGAGCACAACGGCTTTATTGTTGCGGTGGATGGGTGGACCGGCACCACATATTGCTGGGATCAATCACAGGCTGGTAATTCTTCAATCCATATGATATACTTCGCAATAAATTTTAATATCAAGCCCATTCATGATATATTGTAACTGAAATAACTAATTGCTCACTAAGACTTTTTTTCACCTTTCAAATGACTGTGCACCATTAAATTATCCTAACCTGACTGAACCATTGCTACAAACGAATTACAGTAGTATATGCTGTGCACTAATCTGTCAACCCAAACCAGATTATTGCAGTATATGAATGCATTCCTGAATTAGTTACTGCATGCTCTTGTCAGAATATGAATAAGGAGCTTAGCCCTGGCCTCTTCATCAATTGATGCATGCAAACTTTCAATTTATTTCAATATTCGATGTACTCAAAGCATTACAATCATGGATCAGATAAGGTTGAGACATGTATCTACCATCAATGAATATGAGTGTAATTAACATACATCTCAAATGGGAACAATTTTATTTCTTCGAGATTTTATACAAGTATAATGACTGCATCCTCCATTTGATCCTACAAATGTGAAGTTGCAGCTACTGGTATTATTGTCTTCCCGAGCCATTCAAACACTATTTTTTGTTGTCTCCGTTTACAATGCAGATGCACACCTTGCCCCGCCATTCGTGATCCCATCACCGATGAAGGAACCATCTGGCAGATGGTTTTTAGCTCGATCAGCCGATGGCAAGCGCTTGATGATCATCCATGAAGATCGGTATATACGTAGCAATGATCACCTTGAGCCTGCAGAAGTTCTGCATCATGGTAATGGCCTTATCCTGCGGGAGTGTCCTGCCCCTGTCATACATGTTTTTGAGAAAGATCTATCCCTGATTGGACCCAATTGGAGTCGAGTTGACAGCCTTGGCACACACTCTCTGTTCATTGGACTGAATTATCCATTGAACCTGAAGATAAATGATGGCAATGCTCCTGATGGAACATTGACTCCATTCATGAGGTCAAATTGTGTGTACATCGCGTACTATGCATTTCGGGAACCAGCATTTAGTTGTATTTGTCGTTGTAACCTGCAGCAAGGGGAAAATGAGCTCATGGGAGTTATCACCCTTCCAGAAGATGGTTGGGGATTTCCCCGACAGGCGACAATGTGGTTTAAGCCTAGTCTGAAAAATATCCGCATGTTGATGCAACCCTAAACTGAGCCATGAATCTTTCTGGAGCAAATAATCTTTTTTGTACGATATGTTTGAACAATTTAGTAACCTGTTCTGTATCTTAAGATGCTCTTCCTTTTTTCTGAATCTTATATACCTGGACCCATTTCAGTGTGTCTGTTTACTCATTTTAGTGCGTATGTAAACCCACATTGAAGTAATCTAATCTTATAATTTAAAACGGATGGTGATGAACTCTGTATTTCCATCCTTCGTAAACCGTGCATGTCTGTTTATTTTTAGTTTCATTTCAGCAACTGTTATTAGTATATGCACACCTTTTTTTAATGTTGAGAGGAGTATAAGGGCATTACAATGCTATATACTATATGGCGCTAATAGAGAACAAATGAATGTCAAAAGATTGTAAAATCCTCCAGGTACTCTCCTTGCAGCGCTAATTGCTGATGACAGACTGACTTCCTGTTGGTTCCGGTGCTTTAGCTAGGACAGGTGAAAAGAGTTTCACGCCCCTGCTTTCTTTTGCGTCGACGCTAGGACTACCGCTGGGATTAGCCTCTCCAACCGCCAAACGACGAGGAAATAATTCCTAGCGCCCTTGCAGTAGCGCCTGTGTTGGACATGCCCTAATGTTTTCCAGCTAAAAGATGCAATCTTTTAAGCACTTGGGTACGGTATTTCCCCACCAGCCTGGATGCAGGCCGCCAAACGCGTCTTAACCAAGGTTTAAAATAGCGTGCTAAATGAATTAGCGGCAGCCACCTTCAAACGATATGGACGCTATATCGTGGTAATAGTGTGGTATATTTTAAATAGCATTTTCAAAATAATACTAAATATAGCCTAAAAATAAATAATTTTACTAGAACGAATAGATATATATAGTCCAAAAGTGACTGAATCATACATACATAACCACATATAGAAATAGATCTCAAGTATATTAGAAGGCTAACATCAACATTTCACAAGGCAACAACATAGTATAAATTATTTATTAAAAAAATTAGCATTAGCGATATTATTTTCTGATTTAGAAGTGGAACCAACAGATTAGTTCATCACCACGAAAAAGTGAAAGCAACTTGCCTGAAAAAAATAGCGCGCTAACGATATGAAGTTTTAGGGCGATATAGCATGCTGTTTCGCAAATAGCGCCACAGCGAGCAAAATTACTAAGCGTGGACCCTCTAGATATGCTATAGCGTGCTATTAGCTTCATTGAGGCCCTGGTTTGACAAAGCAGCCTGAGTACGTATCTAAAAAAAATATCAGCCTGAGGACGCATGCTTGTAAAAAAGAGAGAGCAGACTACAATTACTTCAGTCCCGAACCCTCTCTCTCCCACCCATACTCCCACCCACTTCTCCTCTTTTACACTAATGACTGCCATGAACGGCTCGCCTCCTCCTTCCACCGGCAGCTGCTTCGCCGACACAGATGAACATCACCGATATTTCCTGAACTCAGCCGATTTGATCCACCGCATCCTCCAGCAGCTTGATGGACGTCCAGTCTCTTCTATCCAGATCGTGACTAGAGAAGGATCTACGAGTACATCCGTTTCTTACCCTTTGGCAGCGTCGGTTCCATCTCTCGCGGTACTTTCTTCTCCGCTGGAAGCACCATCTGGCTCGGCACTGATTTCCCTGGCGGCGGCACCAGCTTCTCCGGCTGCGCCGACCCCAACCCCCGCGGCACGGTCTTCTCCGGTGGCGGCACCACCAAAAGATGCTGTAAGTTGTCCTGAACTCACTAGGATGCAGGTGTAAGTAGTCAATGATAGTTGGGATCTTAAACAAGTTCTTTTTTCTTTAAAATTTAATGACGGGAAACCGTAGTATTCTTCTGCAAAAAAATTTTAATGACGGGAAACAGTAGATGTTAAGTACTAGTTCTGGCAAAAAAAGATGTTTAGTAATATTATCCATCACAGAGCAGGGTTTCGCAGTCTGAACATACAAATATATGCTCCATGTTACCTGTTTCAGAAAGTCTGAAAGCTTGCTCAGTACCTGTAAAATCAAATTGTCTTGCTGCTGCTAGATTTTGTGCAAACTAATTAAAGAGATAGCTAGATGCATTTTCTCCATGTATGCTACGTTCTGATTTATATGCTGTTGATTGATATATACCGTGCTTAACTAGATGCAGAAGCAAACTCGCTCCAACGTCAATGAGCAACTACGTCTTAGGACTGTCGATTGTACATGTCCTCTGCACCGCCCCGAGTTCAGAATTCAAAGAAATTCACTAGCCAAAAAGCCAAAGGTGACGGGCAGGCGTGATGCAGCATTTCAACGTTGTATATTAAAAGGGCGAGGGAAAGGCCGCCCTAAACGGGTTGGTCACTCGGCGGACCCTCCTCAGCCCTCGCGCTTCTATGTGCAACTGGACGGCAACGATGACATGTATATGTTGGTCATCCCCAGAGAATTCAAGCAATGTCTGAAAGGGATTCTTCCCAGGCCTATCAAGCTCAAGACCAGCGTAGGCTGCGCCTGGTATGTGCACATCGATGAGTACCAGGGTGAACTGGTCTTGAAGGATGGTTGGTTCGGGTTTGCAGAGGCGCATGAACTGCAGCTTGATGACCTTCTCGTCTTCGAGGTGAAAGACACTTCCTTGATGAATGTGTTGATCTACGACAGTAACACCTCCACCCAGAGGATAATCTTTTGTGCTGATCACCCTTAGTTGCATGCATGATCTGCAGTGTTTTTAGGAAGAGGGGATCAGAATAACCTCAATATTTTATTGAATTAACTAGATGCTGCTTTTGGACCTGGGTTACTCCCCTGCTGATGTTCAAGCTGAACTTGGTTTTTGTATTAAGCTGAACTGGGGATCAGATACACTGTGATGAGACTTTGTTAATTAGCTAATATAGTATATGTTAGACTTGTTTTATTTTATTTTAATTTACTGTGATATGCTGCGGTAGTTTCAATGTGCGGTCTGATGATTTGTATTATATGTAGGTACACGGAGCTCAATATTTTGAAATATTCATAGATTTGTAAGTGTAAATGTGATATATCCCAGATGTAGTCAATGCTATCTTGTACGAACTTGTAAAATCTCAGGGAAAAATACATTTTATTTTAGAAAGTGTAAAAGTGACCAATTTTTTGATCTGATTGTAGCAAACACAAGTGCAGATGGTCAAACCCCAAAAACTTCTCATATTCATTGTTACATGGTCGAGATATAAAGGTATTTCACGCACTGGTTTAATACTCAACTGCTTACATCCATGTTTGTTTGCAGTTTTTTTTGGACACCTCTTAATGCTCCCTCCGATCCATATTTTTTTTAGATACACAGTACAAACACAGACGCTCTCATATAGATGTATCTAGACACATATTAGTTGTAGAGACGTCCATTTTATCATCATGTAATGAGGATCAGATGGAGTATCGTTTTCATTTTACCAAAAGAAATGGATATATTACTGTATAGTACAACGTAGCCTGAAGCCCTGAGCTCTGAATGCAATTTCTGTGTGCACACTGAACGGATCATAACCCACACGACATGTCTCACTGGTCTGTAGGTCCGGACCCCACCAGATACTGATAAAGCCCAGTGACCCGCCGGGTGAAGTTTTGTGTGTGGATTCCTGCGTACCTGGCTTCGTTCCTCCTAGACACGCGCATTTTTTTTGACCGGGGGACACGCGCATTTATTCCCTTGCTGATTGCTGATGTATCATTCTCAGTTTCTCACAGCCCCCTCATGTTCAGAACTTCAGATCTCCCCAGATCCCTCGCCGTCCATCTCCCCTGAGTCCTCTCTCTACACCACCGGCGTCCACCACCGCTCGGACTACGCGGCTTGGACTCCGTCCTCTACGGATGCGGCGACGTCGCATCTAAAAACTCCACTAAGGCGGCGCGGCATCCCCGATTCTCTCGGTCCATGGCTGCAATGGCGGTATGTTTCCCCCGAATCACTAGCGTTGCCGGTCACATCTTTATTATATCTAAGCTGTATTGCCGGTTGCTTAGCATTGTTTGATATACAGTACTTCTCTCAGCCAGTGTATATATTAATCCTCTGGTAAAGACTCGGGTTACACATGCACCCATGCTAGCTATGTTGGGACTGGATCTAATGTGTGCAGTAATAATCGTTCAAATATGCTATTGGTCAATCCACGGCCGATGATCACATATGAGGACACCGAGCATGCATGTCTGGCTTGTGGACTCTTTAGGCCGACGCTGATTTTTTTTTGTTTGCTTGGTCAATCTGTACTGGCGGATGATGAACTGCAGATGCATTATTCTGATGCTAGACATAGCCAGCAAGCATGCATGGCTCATGCTAGCTTGATTTCTATTCTCATAGCTACTATTTATATCGATTTGGCTTCTGCGATACAATGATACACTATGCTGAATAATTTGATGATACAAGGTTGTACATATCAGCCTAGCTAGATTCAGAAGCTTATTGTTCAGACTGTGTGTTTGATAAGAACAATGATCCGCTGAGTTTGCTAGGTGCCTTTTATTATGCATTTGCTTGGAATTACGGTCAGAAGCTAGAGGCATTATCTAATTGAGGCCTCTTTTTTGCAGTGTTCAAACAAGAAGCTCAAGCTTGGAGAGAGCTTATCATGGAAGGAGACATCTGTAGAGCCAGCCCCAGTGTGCAAGGTGTTTGGGCGCATCGATGAGGAGAATACCCCTGACAGCTTCTGCAAGGTACTATGTACATCGGAGTTAGAGGTGATTTCCATCCCCAGTCGTGTTCTACCCTGGTTTTACGGTGGGTGTCCAGAGTCCATCAACCTGAAGATGTCCACTGCATGCACCTGGATTGTGGACCTGAAGCAACAAGATGGCAATGTTTTAATGGACAAAGGATGGCCAGAGTTTGTCAAAGCACATGACTTGAAGGTAGGATACCTCCTGACCTTCAAGAAGCTTGACACCAAATCATTGCAGGTGCTCATATTTGGTTACAATTGCTGTGAGAAGGTTATATGGTGTTCAGGTTATCACCCATCGCTGGGGCAACAATATCAATCACAGCTGTATTAAGTTGTCTTACAAATGTTCTTTAGAGAGAGCTGGTCTATAATAGTATACTGCTCTCTTTAATGATGCATTGTGGTGAACATGATGGTACCATTACTGGATTGTGGTCACATGTGAGGGGGGATGTTGAAATGTATAATTGGATTGCCTAGCCCTTTCCATTAGTTCGGACTTTTGGTTGCGTTGGCTAGTGCATGAAGCTTGACAAACCTTATTTATGTGTACAGCTCTCTAGTTGTACTATTAATTATTATGTGCTTATGTTGGCTGGATTGTGATGAACATGAGATGTTTTGTTGTTTACGTAAAGAAAAAAACGTGATGTTTTTTTGAATCCTGCGCTGGATATGTTTTGCACAAACTAGTGAAGTGACCGCTGACAAAACATATTATGCGCAAATAGGCAACCCTCAGCAACGATCATGGGTTCAAGTGTCCAGGATCCAGTGCCTTGACATAAGCAAGGCACAGATGAACAGTACGGTGACTTGTAGATTTGGCCGTTGGATTGAAAATAGATAGCTAAGATCAAAGTACTGTAGCATGTAGCATATGTACTGTTCATGGTTCTAAAGCACATGCACTGTGGACGACGTACTGTAGCACATGTCCTGTACATTGGTTGGTACTGTAGCAGTTACTAGTTAATAGTCATCTGTCTAATTATTTTTTATCCAACGGTTGAAAGGGAGGGGCAAGGCATGGTACGGAGTACTATTTATGTGTGCCTCGCTTTCATCAAGGCACTCGATCTCATTCCGGGTTCAAGTATTACCCCATGTAGCACCACTTTTTTTTTGGGTTAGCCAGACAACCTTCCCAATAAAAAAAAGTACTACCTTCCCTGCATGGGCCAATTGTTTGTACTTTTGGGCTGCCGCCGGCCATGTACATGGTGATTGCTGTCAGCCTGCTTACTTCGCTGATAACATTCCAAAAACACTTAATGGGCCTCCGACTCATGCCATTGGGGCCCTTCCTAATTTAAACACGGATATCCTATGATTGGCCCTCTAGAAACCGAGATTCTACATATAAAGTTATTTTTATTTCGTATCAATTATGATTATGATTCTTTTTAAATGCGCATAGCCAGTATGCGCATCTACATGGGCTCTATATTTTGATATATTCATATAGTCGATTTCAAAATTGTCATTAATTATATAAAGTTCCAAGATTTATTCTATTAGTGTGCAAGATCTTAGAGTGTATTTGTAGTTTAAAAAAATGACAAACCTCTTCATCAGATTGTTGTTAACAAGTGCAGTGTTGTGAACCCAAAATATATTACATACTCCCTCGTAGATCAAATTTGATCTAATTAAGTTGAACTAAAACCCGGATCAACAATTAGTATGGATTAGATGCATGGAGTACGAAAAACAAATGAATAGGCAATATTTCAATTTTTCCTTCAGTTGAGAATGCTAGAGCAGGACCCATTTGCCAGTAGCGTCCCTCAACATTTGAAGGTAAAAACAAACAGAAGGGATCGAAAAAAAAGCATCCTACATATCTCGGCTTAAAATATATCGAGAATTCACATATTTCTTGTACATAGAGGCTGACATCGGGGACCCATTGGCCAGCAGTGGAAAAAAAATCAAAGAGAGGAAACAATTATCGTACAGAGAAGCTGACATGTGGGACGCATTTTGCAGCAGCGTCCTCAACTTTAACAAAGGCGGCAGGGGATCGAAAGAAAAAGCAAAGTTGCCAGAAATCAGCGGTCAAAAATAAATCCAAGAAACGAAATGTTTATTGTTCCTAGAGGCTGACATATGGGACCCACGAGCGAGCAGCGTCCTCAACGTTTCAAAGGCGGCAGGGGATCGAAAAAAAGGCAAGTGACCATATATCAGGTGCCAAAAATAATCCAAGGAAAGAAATTTATTGTACATAGAGGATGACATATGGGTCCCGTTTTGCAGGAGCCGTCTCACCGTTTCCAAGGCGGCACGGGATCGAAAAAAAAGAAAGGAAAGGTTTATCGTTCAGAGAGGCTGAGATGTGGGACCCATGGGCCAGCAGCGTCCTCTTAGTTTCAAAGGCGGCAGGGGATAAAAAAAAGGCAAATAGCCAGTAATTAGGGTAAAAAAAATCAAACAAAGGAAACTTTGACTGTTCATAGAGGCTGACATGTGGGACCCATGAGCCAGCAGCGTCTCAACGTTTCAGAGGCGGCATGAGATCGAAAGAAAAAGGCAAATAGCCAGAAATTATGTGTCAATAATAAATCAAACAAAGGAAAGGTTTATTGTTCATAGAGGCTGACATGTGGGACCTCTGAGCCAGCAGCGTCCTCAACGTTTTAATGGCGGCACGAGATCGAACGATAAAATAAGCCAAAAATCATTTGGTAAACAAAATCCAAGAAAAGAAACATTTACCGTTCTGAGAGGATGACATGCGGGACCCATGAGGCAGCAGCATCCTCAACGATTCCAAGGCGGCAGGGGATCAAAAGAAAAAAAAGGAAATATCCAGAAATTAATTAGGGGTTCAAAATAAATCCATCAGAAGAAACTTTTATTGTTCATAGAGGATGACATGTGGGACCGACGTGCCAACAGCATCCTCATCGTTTCAAAGGGGGCAGGAGATCAAAAGAAAAAGGCAAATAGCCAGACATTAGGGGTCAAAAATAACTCCAAAAAAGGAAACTTTTATTGTTCGTAGAGGATGACATGCGGGACCCATGATTCAGCAGCTTACTCAACGTTTCAAAGGCGGCATGAGATCGAAAGAAAAACGCAAGTGACAAAATATCAGGAGCTAAAGATAATCAAGAAAAAAAGAAACTTTATTGTACATAGAGGATGACATGCGGGTCCCATTTAGCAGCAGCGGTCTCAACGTTTCAAATGCGGCTTGAGATCAAAAGAAAAAGAAAATAGCCAGAAATTAGGGGGTAAAAAAAACTCCAAGAAAGGAAAGCTTTATCGTTCATACAGGCTGACATGTCGGACCTATGAGCCTGCAGCTTACTCAGCGTTTCAAAGGCGGCAGGAGGGGATCAAAAGAAAAAGGAAATAGCCAAAAATCAGATGGTGAAAAAAAATCCAAGAAAAGAAACTTTTATTGTACATAGAGGATGACATGCGGGTCCCATGAGCCAGCAGGTTCCTCAACGTTTCAAACGTGGCATGAGATCGAAAGAAAAAGGAAAGTGACCAAATATCAAGAGCCAAAAATAATCCAAGAAAAGAAACTTTATGTTACATAGAGGATGACATGTGGGTCCCATTTTGCAGCAGCGGTCTCAACGTTTCCAAGGCGGCACAGGACCAAAAGAAAAATGAAGTAGCCAGAAATCAGGGGGTGAAAAAAATCCAAGAAAAGAAAGATTTCAATTGGGCTGTATCTGGACATCTGGGCCTTCGAACTATCCTGCTGGGCCTTTTGTCTCGTACAATTTCAGCCCACTCCAAAACAGGAAAGTTCGGATTTTTCTAAAAAAAACAGGAAAGTCCTATGCATCGCAAAAACAAAAAACAAGGACACTCAACATATAAGTTTGTTTATGTAAAAATAAAGATTTAATTTATCCGTTTGCAATAGCTCAGAGCGAAATAATCAAGATATCACATGTTTCTTGTACGGGGAGGCTGACATCGGGGACCCATGAGCCAGCAGCGTCGTCAACGTTTCAAAGGCGGCAGGGGATCGAAAATAAAATAAAAAACCAAAAGTCAGTTGGTAACAAAATCCAAGAAAAGAAAACATTTATCATTCTGAGAGGATGACATGCGGGACCCATGAGGCAGCAGCATTCTCAAACGTTTCCAAGGCGGCAGGGGATCAAAAGAAAAATAAAGGAAATAGCCAGAAATTATTTAGGGGTCAAAAATAAATCCACCAAAGGAAACTTTTATTGTTCATAGAGGATGACATGTGGGACCGACCTGCCAACAGCGTCCTCATCGTTTCAACGGGGGCAGGGGATCAAAAGAAAAAGGCAAATAGCCAGAAATTAGGGGTCAAAAATAACTCCAATAAAGGAAACTTTTATTGTTCGTAGAGGATGACATGCGGGACCCATGAGCCAGCAGCTTACTCAACGTTTCAAAGGCGGCATGAGATCGAAAGAAAAAGGCATGACCAAATATCAGGAGCCAAAAATAATCCAAGATTTATTGTACATAGAGGATGACATGTGGGTCCCATTTTGCAGCAGCGGTCTCAATGTTTGTAATGCGGCTTGAGATCAAAAGAAAAAGAAAGTAGCTAGTAATTAGGGGGTGAAAAAAAATCCAAGAAAAGAAACTTGATGGACATAGAGGATGACATGCGGGTCCCTTGAACCAACAGCTTACTCAACGTTTCAAACGTGGCATGAGATCGAAAGAAAAAGGCAAGTGACCAAATATGAGGTGCCAAAAAAAACTCCAAGAAAAGAAAGTTGATTGCTCATAGAGGATGACATGCGGGTCCCATTTAGCTGCAGCGGTCTCACCGTTTGAGAGGCGGCGGGGATCGAAAGAAAAAGTCAAGTGACCAAATATGAGGTGCCAAAAATAATCCAAAAAAGAAAGTTTTATAGTACATAGAGGATGACATGCGGGTCCCATGAGTCAGCAGCTTACCAACGTTTCCAAGGCGGCAGGGGATCAAAAGAAAAGGAAATAGCCAAAAATCAGAGGGTGAAAAAAAATAAAGAAAATAAACTTTTATAGTACATAGAGGATGACATGCGGGTCCCATGAGCCAGCAGGTTCCTCAACGTTTCAAACTTGGCATGAGATCGAAAGAAAAAGGCAAGTGACCAAATATGAGGAGCCAAAAATAATTCAAGAAAAGAAAGTTTTATAGTACATAGAGGATGACATGCGGGTCCCATTTAGCAGCAGCGGTATCACGTTTGAGAGGCGGGGGGATCAAAAGAAAAAAGAAATTGCCAAAAATCAGATGGTGAAAAAAAACAAGAAAATGAACTTTTATAGTACATAGAGGATGACATGCGGGTCCCATGAGCCTGCAGGTTCCTCAACGTTTCAAACGTGGCATGAGATCGAAAGAAAAAGGCAAGTGAAAAATATCAGGAGCCAAAAATAATTCAAGAAAAGAAAGTTTTATAGTACATAGAGGATGACATGCGGGTCCCATTTAGCAGCAGCGGTATCACTTTGAGAGGCAGCAGGGGATCGAAAGAAAAAGTCAAGTGACCAAATATGAGGTGCCAAAAAAATCCAAGAAAAGAAAGTTTTATAGTACATAGAGGATGACATGCGGGTCCCATTTAGCAGCAGCGGTATCACCGTTTGAGAGGCGGCAGGGGATCGAAAGAAAAAGTCAAGTGACGAAATATGAGGTGCCAAAAAATCCAAGAAAAGAAAGTTTTATAGTACATAGAGGATGACATGCGGGTCCCATTTAGCAAGCGGTATCACCGTTGAGAGGCGGCGGGGGATCGAAAGAAAAAGGTAAGTGACCAAATATGAGGTGCCAAAAATAATTCAAGAAAAGAAAGTTTTATAGTACATAGAGGATGACATGCGGGTCCAGTTAGCGCAGCGGTATCACCGTTTGAGAGGGGGGGGATCGAAAGAAAAAGGCAAGTGACCAAATTTGAGGTGCCAAAAATAATCCAGGAAAGAAAGTTTTATAGTACATAGAGGATGACATGCGGGTCCCATTAGAGCGGTATCACCGTTTGAGAGGCGGCAGGGGATCGAAGAAAAAGGCAAGTGACCAAATTTGAGGTGCCAAAAATAATCCAAGAAAAGAAAGTTTTATAGTACATAGAGGATGACATGCGGGTCCCATTAGCAGTATCACCGTTTGAGAGGCGGCAGGGGATCGAAAGAAAAAGGCAAGTGACCAAATTTGAGGTGCCAAAAATAATCCATGAAAAGAAAGTTTTATAGTACATAGAGGATGACATGCGGGTCCCAAGCAGCAGCGGTATCACCGTTTGAGAGGCGAGGATCGAAAGAAAAAGGCAAGTGACCAAATTTGAGGTGCCAAAAAAACTCCAAGAAAAGAAAGTTGATTGCACATAGAGGATGACATGCGGGTCCCATTTAGCAGCAGCGGTCTCAACGTTTCCAAGGCGGCAAGGGATCAAAAGAAAAAGGAAGTAGCCAGAAATCAGGGGGTCAAAAAAATCCAAGAATAGAAAGAATTTTGGTTCATAGAGGATGACATGCGGGACCCATGATCCTGCATCGTAAACGGCTCGTTGAACGAGATGGCGCGATGTAGAAAAAAAACAATGCCAGAGAGGCTGCCATCTGGGCCCTACATCCCTCGGCGGTGCGGATTTGCGTTGACTCGGCCGGCGAACCCGAGATTTCGAGATGCACCACGTCCCGGGCCACCATACGCCACGTTTTGGCCGCTTTCGTCGGGCTAGGTGGCCTCAAAAACGAGAAAAAAAAAGTTTTGACATGCACCACGGAGGGACCAAAATCGTCGGCCATGGTACACCAGCAACCACGGCGCGACTTCAACTTCGTCGGCCATGGCAACTTTTCTTGTAGTGTCTGCTGCCAATTGTTGTTGAGAAGTTGCTGTGGAAACTGGTTCTGCTGCCAATTGTGGCTGAGAAGTTGCTGTGGAAACTGGTTCTGCTGCCGATTGTCGCTGGTTGACTGGATTGGTAACAGGTGGCTGATTCAACCGCTTGGGGTGTTCACCACGTTTTTTTATTTCAGTACTCTTAGAATTTTCGTTATTTTCTTCAACTGGTGCCATGAATCGCTGAGACTGTCTAGTAGCAGAAGCAGGTTTCTTTTTTGGTTGCAGCTGTTCTATCACCGATTCAGGTGCCTGTTGATTGGTCTTCCTCTCATTGGTGGTTCCTGCGAAATTCTTACTTGAAGCTGCAGATTCCTAGCACACATAAACGATATTTCAGTCTACAGAAGTCCCATATATGATGATATGCAAATGGAATAGAATGAAGAACAGTAAAGGATGACGTGCATGCTGAAACATATATATGATGCATTAAGGAGACCTAGAGGTGGCATGTGAACATGTTTGGTGGGATTCAGGATACAAGTATACAACACATGGAAGTTGCAACAGATATCTCAAAGTAAAAAACACAGAAATCACCTGGTGGGGTTGAGGAGAATGGTCAGGCAAGGCATCTTCCTGAGTCAGCTCTCCAAGAGGCTCAGCATGATCAAATTGTGAATCATAACATTGTTCTTTATCTTTGGGGAGGGGAAAGGGTTCTTCTCCGATTTTGTTCAGGTTTGCACTAGAGGCAATAGCGTTACACATGTTTGTGCCCACACGGCTTGCATATCTTATACATATATTCCGTATCCGTTTCTCTTTTAATTCATTCTTCTGTATTGCAATAATATCTAGCATGCATTACAAAAAAAATGCTAATGAGATGGCGGTGCAAGTAAGCAAAAAAATACTTTTCGAAATCACATGCATAACGAATGCGGCCATATCAACCTTCTTGGAAGTGGGCGCGTGTACGCTTTGGTTTCCAGCCGTGGAACATCATGGAGGCGCTTTCTGTACCCATCTCTCCAGTCCGGTGGACGGAAGGAGTCGGGGATTAAGATACGAGAACCCGGCGATGGTGACTGTCGCTGACAAGGCGGCGGTGGAAGTCGGCTACGGAGGAGCTCGTATGGTACAGTGGTCGTCGGTGGGGGTGGGGGAGGTGGAAGCTACTCCGGCTTGCTAAAAAGCAAGGGAGACGGCGGAACGTCGTCGGTCACTACGGTGGCCGATGAGAAGGCAGTAGTGCTGGTGTGGGAGTGGGACAGTGGGCCGGCGCCGGCGTGTGAGATGATCCGGTGGGTCATGCAGGGTGGAAGCGTGAGAGAGAGATGCGGGGTTCGGCGCCGCCGGTGATAGGTCTGAATTGAGCGGTCCGGGGGGATAAGATCGACACTGTACTTATTTCACATCGCTTTGAATTTTGGAAGCGGGGGGGGGGATTTCGGCGGGAATTTTGGGGCAGAGTTGAAATTATTACTGGTTGCTGGAAAACTGTGGAACCCTAGCCTACGAAATCCCAAGTCTGAAGCTGAGGGCCCTTTTGCTGTGGCTTTTTGGCTTTTGGATTTTGGAAGCCAAAAGAATATAATATTTGTTTTTGGCTTCCAAAATCCAAAAGCCAAAAAGGCAAAAAAAAAGCACAACAAAAGGGCCCTGAGTATGTTCGGGTTCAAGGGGATATGCTTGTTGGTTCTTGGGTGCATATGATCTCTTTATTTCGAAATTCATCTTCTATACATTTTGAAATGTCAAAAAAGAATAAAACGAAAAATGCATGTGTACTTCTTCGCTTGCTTTATACACATAAAATATTTCAATGGAAAATCGAATAGTAATTTGGGCTATGTAAAAAAGAGTTACTCCGTAAAAAAATTGTGCTAACCATAAGGCTTTTTATGAGACATGTTTTCTCTCTTTTTTTACATCGACCATGAAAAAAACTTGTTTTTTTACATCAACCATGAAAAATACTTTTTTTACATCGACCATGAAAAATACTAGGAATTTGCTAAGAGCATCCACAACGTGTAGCCAAAAGTGGTTCCATATTTGATTTTTGGCTTTTTGAACTAGTTCCATACATTGTAGAGGTAGTTCCAAAACCAGAAAAACAGGGAACCGGAGCAAATAGGTGCTCCGATGCCAAATTTCACTTTTGGCATTTGGAACTAGTTCCCTACATTGTGAGAGTAGTTCCATATTGGCTTTATGTGTTGTTTTAGCTTGATGGCGGGACCCACGTTATAAATATTTGGAACCACTACATTGTGGAGCTATTGCTATATTTCACACCAAAGCCAAATTCACCATCGTATCAGATTTGGCAATAGCAACATTGTGGATAGCCTAAAGTTATATTTTCCATCTTGTACACAATTAAAAATATCTTTAAAACAAACAAATCTCTAATGTCTAGGTGTACCATCTCTACTAGTACTAGTATATATACACGTGCCTTGCACGTGAGGGCTCTTTTTTTTAGTGAAACAACTTCGACGCAATAAGAATTCGATCTTTTTTTTAACAAAGGAGGGGGGCCCAAGGGCTTGGATACCATTAAGTGCAACAGAGGGGTACATATTACAGATTGCAGTCAATAGTCACTTGGGTTGAAAGCCAATGCAAGCCCGCCTACATGATAGCAGGATTTTGTGAAGCTTTTTAACTTAATTGGTCAAACATGCGAAGCATGTGCCATTTACTTGTACAACTTTATCGGAAAAAAAATACTTGTACAAGCTAGTTCCCCTAAGTACTACCAGCACATAAGTAAACAAAAGAACCAGGGACATCATCAACTGAAAACAACAATCTATTCATATAGCGGCTCTTGCATCACCCTTTGAAAATCATCTACCTGCAAAGATGAGTGCAGAGTTTCTGCTCGTGCTTTCACCTGTTCCAAGATCGTCCAGTTGATCTCATGGACATCTGCATCAGCCAAAGCGGTAACCAAGTTGCCAGCCACTAGCTTCTGCAGATCAGCAACAGCATGTAGGCCATCTTGAATTGTAGAATTCCATCCTCGGTTCATTTCTTTGTTCCGCCAAGTGGCCACATCGTATCGATAATTTCTTATGTTCCATGCTACTTTATTGATGATACCTACATGTTTTATGCACACTTTATGTCATATTCGTGCATTTTCTGGAACTAACCTATTAACAAGATGCCGAAGTGCCGTTCCTGTTCTGCTGTTTTTGGTTTCAGAAATCCTAGTAACGAAATATTCTCGGAATTGGACGAAATCAACGCCCAGGTTCCTATTTTGCCGGAAGCATCAGACACCCGAGAGCCGCCAGAGGGGGCCTGTGGGCCCCAGATGATAGGGTGGGCGGCGGGGCTGGCCGCGCCCCTATGGTGTGGTCGCCCCGACCCTCCGACGCTCCCCTTTCGCCTATTTAAAGGTCGACCTAAAAACCCTTAAAGAGGAAGCCACGGTGCGCGAAACCTTCCAGAGCCGCCGCCATCGCGAAGCCAAGATCGGGGGACAGGAGTCTCTGTTCGGCACCTGGACGGGGAAGTGCCCCCGGAAGGCTTCTCCATCGACACCGCTGCCATCTCCACCGCCATCTTCATCACCGCTGCTGCTCCCATGAAGAGGGAGTAGTTCTCCATCGAGGCTCGGGGCTGTACCGGTAGCTATGTGGTTCATCTCTCTCCTATGTACTTCAATACAATAATCTCATGAGCTGCCTTACATGATTGAGATTCATATGAGTTTTGTATCACTATTCATCTATGTGCTACTCTAGTGATGTTATTAAAGTACTCTATTCCTCCTCCACGTGTGTAATGGTGACAGTGTGTGCACCGTGTGAGTACTTGGCGTAGGCTATGATTATGATCTCTTGTAGATTATGAAGTTAACTATTGCTATGATGGTATTGATGTGATCTATTCCTCCTACATATGCATGAAGGTGACAGTGTGCATGCTATGTTAGTACTTGGTTTAGTCTTTTGATCTATCTTACACTATAAGGTTACTAAAATATGAACATTAATTGTGGAGCTTGTTAACTCCGGCATTGAGGGTTCGTGTAATCCTACGCAATGTGTTCATCATCCAACAAAAGTGTAGAGTATGCATTTATCTATTCTGTCATGTGATCAATGTTGAGAGTGTCCACTAGTGAAAGTCTAATCCCTAGGCCTTGTTCCTAAATACTGCTATCGCTGCTTGTTTACTGTTTTACTGTGTTACTACTGCTGCGTTACTACTGCTTGTTTACTTCCTACAATATTACTACCATCAACTGCACGCCAGCAAGCTATTTTCTGGCGCCGTACTACTGCTCATATTCATTCATACCACTTGTATTTCACTATCTCTTCGCCGAACTAGTGCACCTATTAGGTGTGTTGGGGACACAAGAGACTTCTTGCTTTGTGGTTGCAGGGTTGCATGAGAGGGATATCTTTGACCTCTTCCTCCCCGAGTTCGATAAACCTTGGGTAATCCACTTAAGGGAAACTTGCTGCTGTTCTACAAACCTCTGCTCTTGGAGGCCCAACACTGTCTACAAGAATAGAAGCACCCGTAGACATCAAGCACTTTTCTGGCGCCGTTGCCGGGGAAAGGTAAAAGGCACTCATACTTCGGTTCCAGGTAACAGTACTTTTCTGGCGCCATTGTGTGTGTGCTCGAAGCTATTTCCTTTAGACTCTGCAATTGCGACATTTGGTTTCTTGTTTACACTAGTTAGGCATAATGGACAACAAAGAGCTTCTTATTCTATTTCCTGATTTAAGACATGGATGGTTTGATGCGAAAATTAAAAAACCCATGGAACATATTAATATGAATGCTTTGAACACTATTGTTGCTAATGCTATGGAAAATTCTAAGCTTGGGGAAGCTGGCTTTGATGAGCATGATATTTTTAGTCCCCCAAGCATTGAGGAGAAAATTTACTTTGATGATACTTTGCCTCCCATTTATGATGATTATAATGATAGTAGTCTTTTGTTACCACCTGTTATGGAGGATAAATTTGATTATGATTACAATATACCTCCTATATTTGATAGCTACTTTGTTGAATTTGCTCCCACTACAACTAATAAAATTGATTATGCCTATGTGGGGAGTAATAATTTTATGCATGAGACTCATGATAAGAATGCTTTATGTGATAGTTATATTGTTGAGTTTGCTCATGATGCTACTGAAAGTTATTATGAGAGAGGAAAATATGGTTGTAAAAATTTTCATGTTACTAAAACACCTCTCTATGTGCTGAAATTTTTGAAGCTACACTTGTTTTATCTTCCTATGCTTGTTACTTTGCTCTTCATGAATTCATTTGTGTATAAGATTCTTTTGCATAGGAAGCATGTTAGGCTTAAATGTGTTTTGAATTGCCTCTTGAAGCTCTCTTTTGCTTCAAATACTATTTCTTGCGAGTGCATCATTAAAACTGCTGAGCCCATCTTAATGGCTATAAAGAAAGAACTTCTTGGGAGATAACCCATGTGTTTATTTTACTACAGCAATCTTTGTTTTATATTTGTGTCTTGGAAGTTGTTTACTACTGTAGCAACCTCTCCTTATCATGTTTTTGTGCCAAGTAAAGTTTCTATGTCAAAGTTGATGTTATATTTGGGATCGCTGCGCAGAAACAGCATTGCTGTCTGTCACGAATCTGGGCACAGGCCTCTGTAGAAAATTCAAAAAATCTGCCAATTTACGAGCGTGATCCTCAGATATGTACGCAACTTTCATTAGTTTTGAGTTTTTCCATTTGAGCAAGTCTGGTGCTATCTTTAAATTCGTCTTTACGGACTGTTCTGTTTTTGACAGATTCTGCCTTTTATTTCGCATTGCCGCTTTTGTTAAGTTGAATGAGTTTCTTTGTTCCATTAACTTTCAGAAGTTTTGTGCAATGTCCAGAAGTGTTAAGAATGATTGTGTCACCTCTGAACATGTGAATTTTTGATTATGCACTAACCCTCTAATGAGTTTGCTTGAAGTTTGGTGTGGCAGGAAGTTTTCAAGGGTCAATAGAAGAGGGTGATATAATGTGATCGAGAAGAGTGAAAGGTCTAAGCTTGGGGATGCCCCGGTGGTTCATCCCTGCATATTTTAAGAATACTCAAGCATCTAAGCTTGGGGATGCCCAAGGCATCCCCTTCTTCATCGACAACTTATCAGGTTTCTTCTAGTGAAACTATATTTTTATTCGGTCACATCTTATGTACTTTACTTGGAGCGTCTGTGTGCTTTTATTTTTGTTTTGTTATCTTAGTTCTCTGAATAAGTTCATCCTTGTGTGGGAGAGAGACACGCTCCGCTGGTTCGTATGAACACATGTGTTCTTAGCTCATAATATTCATGGCGAAGTTTCTTCTTCGTTAAATTGTTATATGGTTGGAATTGGAAAATGCTACATGTAGTAATTCTAAATGTCTTGGATAATGTGATACTTGGCAATTGTTGTGCTCATGTTTAAGCTCTTGCATCATATGCTTTGCACCCATTAATGAAGAAATACATAGAGCTTGCTAAAATTTGATTTGCATATTTGGTCTCTCTAAGGTCTAGATAATATCTAGTATTGAGTTTTGAACAACAAGGAAGACAGTGTAGAGTCCTATAATGTTTACAATATGTCTTTTATGTGAGTTTTGCTGCACTTGTTCATCCTTGAGTTTGCTTCAAATAACCTTGCTAGCCTAAACCTTGTATCGAGAGGGATTACTTCTCATGCATCCAAAATCCTTGAGCCAACCACTATGCCATTTGTGTCCACCATACCTACCTACTACATGGTATTTCTCCGCCATTCCAAAGTAAATTGCTTGAGTGCTACCTTTAAACAAATTCAAAAGTTATTACCTCTTATTTGTGTCAATGTTTTATAGCTCATGATGAAGTATGTGGTGTTTATCTTTCAATCTTGTTGGGCAACTTTCACCAATGGACTAGTGGCTTCATCCGCTTATCCAATAATTTTGCAAAAAGAGCTGGCAATGGGATTCCCAGTCCCAAATTAATTAACAAAAATAGACACTCCTCCATGGTATGTGATTGTTGGACGGCACCCGAAGGATTCGGTTAGCCATGGCTTGAGAAAGCAAAGGTGGGGAGGAGTGTCATCATAATAAAACTAAAATAAAAAGGCACTCCTTCATGGTATGAGATTGTTGGCAGGCACCCGAGGATTCGGTTAGCCATGGTTTGTGAAAGAAAGGTTGGAAGGAGTGCCACCCAAAAATAAAATAAAATGGGAGCCGCTCTTTGAAGGTTTGTCTGGCAAGGGGGTTAGAGTGCCCACTACCATTCGTTGACAACAACAAACACCTCTCAAAATTTTACTTTTATGCTCTCTTTATGTTTTCAAAATAAAAGCTCTAGCACAAATATAGCAATCGATGCTTTCCTCTTTGAAGGACCATTCTTTTACTTTTATTGTTGAGTCAGTTCACCTATCTCTCTCCACCTCAAGAAGCAAACACTTGTGAACTGTGCATTGATTCCTACATACTTGCTTATTGCATTTGTTATATTACTCTATGTTGACAATTATCCATGAGATATGCATGTTGAAAGTTGAAAGCAACCGCTGAAACTTAATCTTCTTTTGTGTTGCTTCAATACCTCTACTTTGAATTATTGCTTTACGAGTTAACTCTTATGCAAGACTTATTGATGCTTGTCTTGAAGTACTATTCATGAAAAGTCTTTGTTATATGATTCATTTGTTTACTCATGTCATTACCTTTGTTTTGATCGCTGCATTCATTACATATGTTTACAAATAGTATGATCAAGATTATGATGGCATGTCACTTCAGAAATATCTTTGTTATCGTTTTACCTGCTCGGGACGAGCAGAACTAAGCTTGGGGATGCTGATACGTCTCCAACGTATCGATAATTTCTTATGTTCCATGCTACTTTATTGATGATACCTACATGTTTTATGCACACTTTATGTCATATTCTTGCATTTTGGAACTAACCTATTAACAAGATGCCGAAGTGCCAGTTCTGTTTTCTGCTGTTTTTGGTTTCAGAAATCCTAGTAACGAAATATTCTCGGAATTGAAATCAACGCCCAGGTTCCTATTTTGCCCGGAAGCATCCAGACACCCGAGAGCGCGAGGGGGCCCTGTGGGCCCCAGATGATAGGGTGGCGCGGCCGGGGCAGGCCACGCCCCCTATGGTGTGGTCGCCCCTTCGACCCTCCGACGCTCCCCTTTCGCCTATTTAAAGGTCCGACCTAAAACCCTTAAGAGGAAGCCACGGTACGCGAAACCTTCCAGCCGCCGCCATCGCGAAGCCAAGATCTGGGGGACAGGAGTCTCTGTTCGGCACCCGGGGAAGTGCCCCGGAAGGCTTCTCCATCGACACCGCTGCCATCTCCACCGCCATCTTCATCACCGCTGCGCCCATGAGGAGGGAGTAGTTCTCCATCGAGGCTCGGGGCTGTACCGGTAGCTATGTGGTTCATCTCTCTCCTATGTACTTCAATACAATAATCTCATGAGCTGCCTTACATGATTGAGATTCATATGAGTTTTGTATCACTATTCATCTATGTGCTACTCTAGTGATGTTATTAAAGTACTCTATTCCTCCTCCACGTGTGTAATGGTGACAGTGTGTGCACCGTGTGAGTACTTGGCGTAGGCTATGATTATGATCTCTTGTAGATTATGAAGTTAACTATTGCTATGATGGTATTGATGTGATCTATTCCTCCTACATATGCATGAAGGTGACAGTGTGCATGCTATGTTAGTACTTGGTTTAGTCTTTTGATCTATCTTACACTATAAGGTTACTAAAATATGAACATTAATTGTGGAGCTTGTTAACTCCGGCATTGAGGGTTCGTGTAATCCTACGCAATGTGTTCATCATCCAACAAAAGTGTAGAGTATGCATTTATCTATTCTGTCATGTGATCAATGTTGAGAGTGTCCACTAGTGAAAGTCTAATCCCTAGGCCTTGTTCCTAAATACTGCTATCGCTGCTTGTTTACTGTTTTACTGTGTTACTACTGCTGCGTTACTACTGCTTGTTTACTTCCTACAATATTACTACCATCAACTGCACGCCAGCAAGCTATTTTCTGGCGCCGTACTACTGCTCATATTCATTCATACCACTTATATTTCACTATCTCTTCGCCGAACTAGTGCACCTATTAGGTGTGTTGGGGACACAAGAGACTTCTTGCTTTGTGGTTGCAGGGTTGCATGAGAGGGATATCTTTGACCTCTTCCTCCCTGAGTTCGATAAACCTTGGGTAATCCACTTAAGGGAAACTTGCTGCTGTTCTACAAACCTCTGCTCTTGGAGGCCCAACCTCTACAAGAATTCCACCCGTAGGCCACATCCAAGTCCTTTTGAAGACGCCTAATCTTAGCTTCCCCAGTGCCACATCCTTCTGTTTTGTTCCTACAAACGTTTGCATCACTGGAACTCTGGACATCTGTGCTACAATGCTGCTTGGCAGGGACATGAGCAGTCACTTGCTTCTGCGATTTGCCATGCATAAAATCAATCAGCAGATTAAAAGGAAATATGTTGGTTGATTCATGTCACCACTTTCAGCAACCCATGAGTTTCTAAACCTTAAATGGAGTCTAAAACATTGCAATAAAAGGGTGGGTGCATCATTTGGATGCAGAGGCCGGGGCGACCCTATTTTCAAGAAAAAATTAGGAAATCTGAAATCTATATCTATATCTCTACCATCTATACCACTCCACTCCTGTTGACAGTTTGATCTCTTTCAGTACATTAGATTATGTCATGTTTAAAACACTATTATAAAATTACCTCCTTAATGTTGAGCTCAGGAGGATCCAGATGTGCTGATCCTAGGCGGCCCCTCAAATGATTGCTTGCTAGAACAATAGGACCAAATCCCGCCTCCTTTCTACCAATGTCTGCATCACTGGCGCGCTCACTGTCTTTGTTAGGAACATGAGCAGTGGCTAGCTGCTGCAAATCAAAGTTCATCAAATCAATCAGCAAACAAGACATATGAAATTTGAGCAGTGCGGCTAAATACCTTCTTCAGCAGCTGCCCCACGGAATCGTCCTTTTGGCGGCACATCACACGTGTGAAAAATCTCGGCAACGACTTGGGGTGCGGTGATTTTGTCCCATTCCACAGTATGCCGAGCTTGGCTGCAATTATCATATTCTGCAAGATATTTTGCCTCCGAGATTCTTCGTAGGCATTCTCGAGGGGAATATCTAGCAGGCATTACAAAAAAAACAGATGCTAATAACAAGCAGTGGAAGCAAGCAATAAACTAGTCTCGGAAATCAAATACATAACAAAAGCTGCCGGACAAAGTGTTCAACCTTGGTCGACTGGGGAGGTGGCGCGTTGGCCGTTCGGTTTGGTTCGGTGGATCATGGTGGCGCTTTGTGTACCGATCTCGCCGGCCGGTAAGATGAACCAGTGAGTCGGGGAAGCAGATCCGACGAAGCGGACGGAGTGTGGTTGACGGCGTCGCTGAGCTGGCTCCGGCGCGGTGGATGTCGGCTACGGATGGAGGACTGAGAGGGAGCGAGACGGACTAGGTGCGAGGTAGGGAGAGAGGCCCTTGCTTGTCCGTGGGTGGGGCTGGATATAGGGGAAATGAAAGCCTTAGAAGATAGCATCCTGCTAATTTATGGTGCTGAACTAGAAAATCCCGCCAATATATGGTGCTGAATTGCGGGCGGCTCATAGCTTGTGCACAAATAAAATGGGAAAATCCAAAAAATGTAGTTCAACAAAAAAAACTCTAGTAGGCAAAGTCGCTAGCTCGCCATGAGAAGATGCACTCCGCCAAAAAAATGTCATGACAAGCTAGTTTGCTATGGATCTTGCATTAACCCTGCTCGATAAAATGGTGGGCAAAAAAAGACAAGCTAAATCAAAAATAATGGTGGTAGAAAGATGTAACTCTCAAATGTAAACTCTACTAAACAGGGCCAGCTCAAAAATATGCCTCATATTATTAGTACTTCCTCCGGTCCATATTAACTGCCACTAACATACATCGAGAAACAAAAAAGAGAAATCTGTCATGAATAGTTCCCGAATTCAAATCTGAGTTTCTCTGTAGACTATTCCCATCTGAGTTTCTCTTTTTTGTTTCTCGATGTATGTTTCGAATTTTGATCTGAAATTTTTAGGGGTTATCTTAATATGAGCTGTGAACGTGCATGATTTGTTTCAGATTTTTTTCGCAATGTTTAAATTTGGATTTAGGCCGCATGTCACCTCGCTACCGCTCGAGAAATGGAGCCCCTCTCCGCTGGGCTCCATAAAAGCTTCACTGCTCGTGTCAGACTGTTGAAGACACTGGCAAGTGCATGTCAGGGGGACAGAGAATAAATTTCGTCCACGCGTCGGCGCGTGCTGTCTACCCCAAACCCTAAACTCTGTCTTTATGAAGTCAAGCATGCATGAAGAGAAGTGGTTTTTGGTTTCAAACATGGAAATTTCAAAAACCCTCTCAAGAGCTACATTTTGGAGTGACTAATTTTTCATATTCATGATTTAAACTTGTTTAAATGGGCATAAAAATAGGCATAAAATTCAAAATAAATCAAAATAAATGAAAAACCAAGGCACATAGTCTTCTTATGTCATATAGTAAGCATTCAATTAAGTTGATAAACAAGGTCTAGACATATTCAAACCAGAAAAATCATGTATCTACCCCTAACCCTAAACTCTGTCTTATGAAGTCAAGCATGAAGAGATGTGGTTTTTGGTTTCAAACATGGAAATTTCGAAAACCCTCCCAAGAGCTTCATTTTGGAGTGACTAAGAAGCATACATGCTTACTTTTTTATATTCATGTTTTAAACTTGTTCAAATCTTGGTCAAACCTAGGATTTGACCAAGATTCAAATGGGCATAAAAATTCAAAAAAATGAAGAAAAAAATGAAAAACCAAGGTCTTCTTATGTCATATAGTAAGCATTCAATTAAGTTGATAAACAAGGTCTAGACGTTTTAAACCTGAAAAATCATGTATCTACCCCCTAACCCTAAACTCTGTCTTATGAAGTCAAGCATGCATGGTGAAGAGAAGTGGTTTTTGGTTTCAAACATGGAAATTTTAAAAACCCTCCCAAGAGCTTCATTTTGGGGTGACTAAGAAGGATACATGATTACTTTGTCATATTCATGTCTTAAACTTGTTTAAGTCATGGTCAAACCTAGGATTTGACCAAGATTCAAATGGGCATAAGAATTCAAAAAAACAAAGCACATAGTCTGTGTATGTCATATAGTAAGCATTCAAGTTGATAAACAAGGTCTAGACATATTCAAACCAGAAAAATCATGGAAATTTCAAAAACCTCCCACGAGCTTCATTTTGGAGTGACTAAGAAGGATCGATGCAGGTTACTTTTCATATTATTCATGTTTTAAACTTGTTTAAATCTTGGTCAAACCTAGGATTTGACCAAGATTCAACAAATGGGGATAAAAAAATGAAAACCCAATGCACATAGTCTTCTTATGTCATATAATAAGCATACAATTAAGTTGATAAACAAGGTCTAGACATATTCAAACCAGAAAAATCATGTATGTGGCTACCCCTAACCCTAAACTCTGTCTTATGAAGTCAAGCATGAAGAGATGTGGTTTTTGGTTTCAAACATGGAAATTTCAAAAACCCCTTCCAAGAGCTTCATTTTGGAGTGACTAAGAAGCATACATGCTTACCTTTTCATATATATTCATGTTTTAAACTTGTTCAAATCTTGGTCAAACCTAGGATTTGACAAAGATTCAAATGGGCATAAAAATTCAAATAAAATGAATACCAAGGTCTTCTTATGTCATATAGTATGTGCGCATTCACTTAAGTTGATAAACAAGGTCTAGACATATTAAACCTGAAAAATCATGCATGTATCTACCCCTAACCCTAAACTCTGTCTTATAAAGTCAAGCATGCATGGTGAAGATAAGTGGTTTTTGGTTTCAAACATGGAAATTTCAAAAACCCTCCTAATTAAGAGCTTCATTTTGGAGTGACTAAGAAGGATACATGCTTACTTTTACATATTCATGTTTTAAACTTGTTTAAGTCGTGGTCAAACCTAGGATTTGACCAAGATTTAAATGGGCATAAAAATTCAAAAACAAAATCAAAAACCAAAGCAAGTCTTTGCATGTCATATAGTAAGCATTCAAGTTGATAAACAAGGTCTAGACATATTCAAACCAGAAAATCATGTATATATCTACCCCTAACCCTAAACTCTATCTTTATGAAGTCAAGCATGCATGAAGAGAAGTGGTTTTAGGTTTCAAACATGGAAATTTCAAAAACCATCCCAAGAGCTACATTTTGGAGTGACTAAGAAGGATATATAGATGCTTAATTTTGCATATTCATGATTTAAACTTGTTCAAATCTTGGTCAAACCTATGATTTGACCAAGATTCAAATGGGCATTAAAAAAATAGAAAAATGAAAAACCAAAGCACATAATCTTCTTATGTCATATAGTAAGCATTAAAGTTGATAAACACAAGGTCTAGACATATTCAAACCATACAAATCATGTATCTACCCCTAACCCTAAACTCTGTCTTATGAAGTCAAGCATGAAGAGATGTGGTTTTTGGTTTCAAACATGGAAATTTCAAATACCCTTCCAAGAGCTTCATTTTGGAGTGACTAAGAAGCATACATGCTTACCTTTTCATATTCATGTTTTAAACTTGTTCAAATCTTGGTCAAACCTAGGATTTGACCAAGATTCAAATGGGCATAAAAATTCAAAAAAAATGAATACCAAGATCTTCTTATGTCATATAGTATGCGCGCAATCAATTAAGTTGATAAACAAGGTATAGACATATTAAACCTGAAAATCATGTATCTACCCCTAACCCTAAACTCTGTCTTATAAAGTCAAGCATGCATGGTGAAGATAAGTGGTTTTTGGTTTCAAACATGGAAATTTCAAAAACCCTCCTAATTAAGAGCTTCATTTTGGAGTGACTAAGAAGGATACATGCTTACTTTTTCATATTCATGTTTTAAACTTGTTTAAATCTTGGTCAAACCTAGGAAAATCATAAATATATCTACCCCTAACCCTAAACTCTGTCTTATGAAGTCAATCATGAAGAGAAGTGGTTTTGGGTTTCCTACATGGAAATTTCAAAAACCTCCCAAAAACTTCATTTTAGAGTGACTAAGAACGATACATGCTTCCCTTTTCATTTTCATGTTTTAAACTTGTTTAAATTATCTTGGTCAAATCTAGGATTTGACAAGATTCAAATGGGCATCAAAATAAAAAAATCAGAAAAATGAAAAACCAAAGCACATAGTTTTCTTATGTCATATAGTAAGCATTAAAGTTGACAAACAAGGTCTAGACATATTCAAACCAGACAAATCATGTATCTATACCCCCTAACCCCTAAACTATGTCTTATGAAGTCAAACATGAAGAGAAGTGGTTTTGGGTTTCAAACATGGAAATTTCAAATACCCTTCCAAGAGCTTCATTTTGGAGTGGCTAAGAAGCATACATGCTTACCTTTTCATATTCATGTTTAAACTTGTTCAAATCTTGGTCAAACCTAGGATTTGACCAAGATTCAAATGGGCATCAAAAATAAAAAAATTAGAAAAATGAAAAACCAAAGCACATAGTTTTCTTATGTTATATAGTAAGCATTCAAGTTGATAAACAAGGTCTGGACATATTCAAACCAGAAAAATCATGTATGTGGCTACCCCTAACCCTAAACTCTGTCTTATGAAGTCAAGCATGAAGAGATGTGGTTTTTGGTTTCAAACATGGAAATTTCGAAAACCCTTCCAAGAGCTTCATTTTGGAGTGACTATTTAAGAAGCATACATGCTTACCTTTTCATATTCATGTTTTAAACTTGTTCAGATCTTGGTCAAACCTAGGATTTGACCAAGATTCAAATGGGCATAAAAATTCAAAAAAAATGAATACCAAGATCTTCTTATGTCATATAGTATGTGCGCATTCAATTAAATTGATAAACAAGGTCTAGACATATTAAACCTGAAAATCATGTATCTACCCCTAACCCTAAACTCTGTCTTATAAAATCAAGCATGCATGGTGAAGATAAGTGGTTTTTGGTTTCAAACATGGAACTTTCAAAAACCCTCCTAATTAAGAGCTTCATTTTGGAGTGACTAAGAAGGATACATGCTTACTTTTTCATATTCATGTTTTAAACTTGTTTAAATCTTGGTCAAACCTAGGAAAATCATGTATATATCTACCCCTAACCCTAAACTCTGTCTTATGAAGTCAATAATGAAGAGATCGAAGTGGTTTTGGGTTTCCTACATGGAAATTTCAAAAACCTCCCAAAAACTTCATTTTAGAGTGACTAAGAACGATACATGCTTCCCTTTTCATTTTCATGTTTTAAACTTGTTTAAATTATCTTGGTCAAATCTAGGATTTGACAAGATTCAATGCAAATGGGGGCATCAAAATAAAAAAATCAGAAAAATGAAAAACCAAAGCACATAGTTTTCTTATGTCATATAGTAAGCATTAAAGTTGACAAACAAGGTCTAGACATATTCAAACCAGACAAATCATGTATCTATACTCCCTAACCCCTAAACTATGTCTTATGAAGTCAAGCATGAAGAGAAGTGGTTTTGGGTTTCAAACATGGAAATTTCAAAAACCTCCCAGAAGCTTCATTTTAGAGTGACTAAGATGGATACATGCTTCCCTTTTCATTTTCATGCTTTAAACTTGTTTAAATTATCTTGGTCAAATCTAGGATTTGACAAGATTCAAATGGGCATCAAAATAAAAAAATCAGAAAAATGAAAAACCAAAGCACATAGTTTTCTTATGTCATACAGTAAGCATTAAAGTTGACAAACAAGGTCTAGACATATTCAAACCAGACAAATCATGTATCTATACCCCTAACCCCTAAACTATATATGTCTTATGAAGTCAAGCATGAAGAGAAGTGGTTTTGGGTTTCAAACATGGAAATTTCAAAAACCTCCCAGAAGCTTCATTTTAGAGTGACTAAGATGGATACATGCTTCCTTTTCATTTTCATGTTTTAAACTTGTTTAAATTATCTTGGTCAAATCTAGGATTTGACAAGATTCAAATGGGCATCAAAATAAAAAAAAAAAAATGAAAAACCAAAGCACATAGTTTTCTTATGTCATATAGTAAGCATTAAAGTTGACAGACAAGTTCTAGACATATTCAAACCAGACAAATCATGTATCTACCCCTAACCCTAAACTATGTCTTATGAAGTCAAGCATGAATAGAAGTCGTTTTGGGTTTCAAACATGGAAATTTCAAGAACATCCCAAAAGCTTCATTTTAGAGTGACTAAGAAGGATCCATGATTACCTTTTCATTTTCATGTTATAGACTTGTTTAAATCTTGGTCAAACCTAGGATTTGACCAAGATTCAAATGGACACAAAATTTTAAAAATCAGAAATATGAAAACCAAAGTACATAGTCTTCTTATGTCATATCGTAAGCATTCAAGTTGATAAACTCGGTCTTATGAAGTCTAGCATGAAGAGAAGTCGTTTTGGGTTTCAAACGTTTAAGCCAAAAGCCCCATTTCAAATATTTCAAACTTATTCAAATTTGGTTCAAATTTGAAAGACATACAAGTTATAGCACACATAGTGCATACATGTTCACACATACTGCACTAGATGCTAACCCTACAGTTTAGGGGCGGACCTAGGATAAATTTTTAGAGGGGGCAAACATATGATAAGTGATGCAAATATCATATTACAAGGTTTCAGAAAATTGAGCGGGGGCAGCTGCCCCCCTTGGCTATAGTCTGGATCCGCCCATGCTATAGTTTGAGGCCATTTGGATGACGTCGAAAAAAATCTTTGATTAGAAATGGGGTTGTTCGAACCCCGTAGTTGGATTTTTTTGAACCTTGATCTGTAGTACTGGGCAAAACCCTAGTTTAACCTAGTATATTTAATTATAGATTCGTAGGTCGAATTTTCTACCTTTTTATTATTACTATGCAGCACATATGTGTTTGCCCGTCGAGTGAAACTCGGAGGAAGAGGGATCACTCGGAAGGAGAGAAGAAGGGAGAGCATTATGGTGTCTCCCCTTTTTCGGGTGATGATGTTGACTTTTGTGCAGGGTTTGTCAGTGAGCAGGAGGTGCGAGCGAGCGAGCGAGTCGAGCGAGGCCGAGAATGAGAGAGATTTGTTTTTTTTGTGAGAGGGACAACCGAAGGATCCTGAAGGACCCAGAGACTTCCAATACACATCCTGATGCGTCTTCTCTTGACAAAGAAAATGGCTGGGAGTTTGCGTACCTATTGCACGTGACCTGTGCTGGAGTGTGGGACCTCACGCATGGGCACCACACGTAAGTGACAGACCTGTTGGTGTAAAAACTCGGTTGATTAGTATAGTGCATTAGAACAAAGTTTCCTATGGATTCAAGGGTAGGAAATCCAAGTTAACTCATTTACATGACATTATTTTTTCCATTAAGCAAAGTTAACACATCTATCAATTGGTACATTTTGGAGTGACTAAGAAGGATCCAGGCTTACTTATTCGTTTTCACGTGTTAAACTTGTCTAAATCTTGGTCAAACCTAGGATTTGACAAGATTCAAATTCAAAAAAAACAGAAAAATGAAAACCAAAGCACATAGTCTTCTTATGTCATATAGTAAGCATTAAAGTTGATAAACAAGGTCTAGACATATTCAAACCATACAAATCATGTATCTACCCCTAACCCTAAACTATGTCTTATGAAGTCAATCATGAAGAGAAGTGGTTTTGGGTTTCAAACATGGAAATTTCAAGAACCTCCCAAAAGCTTCATTTTGGAGTGACTAAGAAGCATACATGCTTACCTTTTCATATTCATGTTTTAAACTTGTTCAAATCTTGGTCAAACTTAGGATGCCTCTCTCTTGACAAAGAAGATGGCTGGGAGTTTGCCTACCTAGCGTACGTGACTTGTTCTCACTGAAGTGTGGGACCTCACGCATGGGAACCACACGTAAGTGACAGACTTGTTGCTCTAATAACTCGGGTGATCATTATACTGTATTAGTACATAGTTTCCTATGGATCCTTCTTAGTCACTCCAAAATGAAGCTCTTTGGGAGGGTTTTTGAAATTTCCATGTTTGAAACCAAAAATAAGAAGACTATGTGCCTTGATTTTTCATTTTTTTAAAATTTTGCCCATTTGAATCTTGGTCAAATCCTAGGTTTGACCATGATTTAAACAAGTTTAAAACATGAATATGAAAAATTAAGCATGTATCCTTCATAGTCACTCCAAAATGAAGCTCTTGAGAGGGTTTTTGAAATTTCCATGTTTGAAACCAAAAAACCGCGTACTTCTCTTCATGCTTGACTTCATAAGAGAGAGTTTGGGGATAGGGGTAGCTTGATACATGAATTTTCTGGTTTGAATATGTCTAGACCTTGTTTATCAACTTAATTGAATGCTTACTAGATGACATAAGATGACTATGTGCATTGGTTTTTCATTTTATTGTTTTTTTGAATTTTTATGCCCATTTGAATCTTGGTCAAATCCTAGGTTTGACCATGATTTAAACAAGTTTAAAACATGAATATGAAAAATTAAGCATCTATCCTTCTTAGTCACTCCAATATGTAGCTCTTGGGAGGGTTTTTGAAATTTCCATGCTTGAAACCAAAAACCACTTCTCTTCATGCATGCTTGACTTCTTCATAAGACAGAGTTTAGGGTTAGGGGGTAGATACATGATTTTCCTGGTTTGAATATGTGTAGACCTTGTTTATCAAATTAATTGAATGCTTACTATATAACATATAAGAAGACCTTGTTTTTTTTGAACTTTTATACCCATTTGAATCTTGGTCAAATCCTTGGTTCCACCAAGATTTGAATAAGTTAAAAACATGAATATGAAAAAGTAAGCATGTATGCTTCTTAGTCACTTCAAAATGAAGCTCTTGGGAGGGTTTTTGAATTTCCATGTTCGAAACCAAAAACCACAAATCTTCATGCTTGACTTCATGAAACAGAGTTTAGGGTTAGGGGTAGATACATGCGTGATTTAAACAAGTTTAAAACATGAATATGAATATGAAATTTTTTGCCCATTTGAATCTTGGCCAAATCCTAGGTTTGACCATGATTTAAACAAGTTTAAAACATGAATATGAAAAATTAAGCATGTACCATTCGTAGTCACTCCAAAATGAAGCTCTTGAGAGGGTTTTTGAAATTTCCATGTTTGAAACCAAATAACCACGTACTTCTCTTCATGCTTGACTTCATAAGACAGAGTTTGGGGTTAGGGTTAGCTTGATACATGAATTTTCTGGTTTGAATATGTCTAGACATTGTTTATCAACTTAATTGAATGCTTACTAGATGACATAAGATGACTATGTGCATTGGTTTTTCATTTTTTTGAATTTTTATGCCCATTTGAATCTTGGTCAAATTCTAGGTTTGACCATGATTTAATCAAGTTTAAAACATGAATATGAAAAATTAAGCATCTATCCTTCTTAGTCACTCCAATATGTAGCTCTTGGGAGGGTTTTTGAAATTTCCATGCTTGAAAACCAAAAACCACTTTTCTTCATGCATGCTTGACTTCATAAGACATAGTTTAGGGTTAGGGGGTAGATACATGATTTTCCTACTAGTTTGAATATGTCTAGACCTTGTTTATCAATTTAATTGAATGCTTACTATATGACATGAGCAGACCTTGGTTTTAATTTTTTTATACCCATTTGAATCTTCGTCAAATCGTAGGTTTGTTGACCAAGATTTGAACAAGTTTAAAACATGAATATGAAAAAGTAAGCATGTATGCGTCTTAACTAGTCACTCCAAAATGAAGCTCTTGGGAGGGTTTTTGAAATTTCCATGTTTGAAACCAAAAACCACTTCTTCTCTTCATGCTTGACTTCATAAGTCAGGGTTAATTTAGGGATATATAGGGGTAGATACATGATTTTTCTGGTTTGATATGTCTAGACCTTGTTTATCAACTTAATTGAATGCTTACTATATGACATAAGAAGACTACGTGACTTGTGCTCACTGAAGTGTGGGACCTCACGCATGGGAACCACACGTAAGTGACAAACTTGTTGCTCTAATAACTCGGGTGATCATTATACTGTATTAGTACATAGTTTCCTATGGATCCTTCTTAGTCACTCCAAAATGAAGCTCTTTGAGAGGGTTTTTGAAATTTCCATGTTTGAAACCCAAAACAACTTCTCTTCATGCTTGACTTCATAAGACAGAGTTTAGGGTTAGGGGTAGATACATGATTTGTCTGGTTTGAATACGTCTAGACCTTGTTTATCAACTTTAATGCTTACTATATGACATAAGAAGACTATGTGCTTTGGTTTTTCATTTTTCTGATTTTTTCTATTTTTGATGCCCATTTGAATCTTGGTCAGATCCTAGGTTTTACCAAGATTTAAACAAGTTTAAAACATGAAAATGAAAAGGGAAGCATTTATCCTTCTTAGTCACTCTAAATGAAGTTTTTGGGAGGTTTTTGAAATTTCCATGTTTGAAACCCAAAACCACTTCTCTTCATGCTTGACTTCATAAGACATAGTTTAGGGTTAGGGGTACATACATGATTTGTATGTTTTGAATATGTCTAGACCTTGTTTATCAACTTGAATGCTTACTATATGACATAAGAAAACTACGTATGTGCTTTGGTTTTTCATTTTTCTGTTTTTTTTTTGAATTTTCCGCCCATTTGAATCTCTGTCAAATCCTAGGTTTGACCAAGATTTAAACAAGTTTAACACGTGAAAACGAAAAGGTAAGCATGGATCCTTCTTAGTCACTCCAAAATGTACCAATTGATAGATGTGTTAACTTTGCTTCATGGAAAAAATAATGTCATGTAAATGAGTTAACTTGGATTTCCTACCCTTGAATCCATAGGAAACTTTGTTCTAATGCACTATAATAATCAACCGAGTTTTTACACCAACAGGTCTGTCACTTACGTGTGGTGCCCATGCGTGAGGTCCCACACTTCAGTGAGCACAAGTCACGTGCAATAGGTACGCAAACTCCCAGCCATTTTCTTTGTCAAGAGAAGACGCATCAGGATGCGTATTGGAAGTCTGTGGGTCCTTCTGGATCCTTCGGTTGTCCCTCTCACAAAAAAACAAATCTCTCTCATTCTCGGCCTCGCTCGACTCGCTCGCTCGCTCGCACCTCCGCTCACTGACAAACCCTGCACAAAAGTCAACATCATCACCCGAAAAAGGGGAGACACCATAATGCTCTCCCTCCTTCTTCTCTCCTTCCGAGTGATCCCTCTTCCTCCGAGTTTCACTCGACGGGCAAACACATATGTGCTGCATAGTAGAGTAATAATAAAAAGGTACGTAGAAAAATCGACCTACCAATCTATAATTAAATAGGTTAAACTAGGGTTTTGCCCAGTACTACAGATCAAGGTTCAAAAAAATCCAACTACGGGGTTCGAACAACCCCATTTCTAATCAAAGAATTTTTTCGACGTCATCCAAATGACCTCAAACTATAGCATGGGCGGATCCAGACTATAGCCAAGGGGGGCAGCCGCCCCCACTCAATTTTCTGAAACCTTGTACTTAGAAATATGTTAAGCTAAAGCTGGTTTGCCCGCACTTAGAAATGATATTTGCATCACTTACCATATGTTTGCCCATTTGAATCTTGTCAAATCCTAGATTTGACCAAGATAATTTAAACAAGTTTAAAACATGAAAATGAAAAGGGAAGCTTGTATCCTTCTTAGTCACTCTAAAATGAAGTTTGGGGAGGTTTTTGAAATTTCCATGCTTGAAACCAAAAACCACTTCTCTTCATGCTTGACTTCATAAGACAAAGTTTAGGGTTAGGGGTAGATACATGATTTTTCTGGTTTGAATATATGTCTAGACCTTATTTATCAACTTAATTGAATGCTTACTATATAACATAAGAAGACCTTGTTTTTTTTATTTTGTTTTTTAATTTTTATACGGATTTGAATCTTGGTCAAATCCTTGGTTTCACCAAGATTTGAATAAGTTTAAAACATGAATATGAAAAAGTAAGCATGCATGTATGCTTCATAATTAATCACTTCAAAATGAAGCTCTTGGGAGGGTTTTTGAAATTTCCATGTTTGAAACCAAAAAACCACATATCATCATGCTTGACTTCATGAGACAGAGTTTAGGTTAGGGGGTAGGTACATGATTTCTCTGGTTTGAATATGTCTAGAGACCTTGTTTATCAACTTAATTGAATGCTTACAATATAACATAAGAAGACTATGTGCCTTGGTTTTTCATTTTTTGTTTTTTTAAATTATGCCCATTTGAATCTTTGTCAAATCCTAGGTTTGACCATGATTTAAACAAGTTTAAAACATGAATATGAAAAAGTAAGCATGTATCCTTCGTAGTCACTCCAAAATGAAGCTCGATCTTGAGAGGGTTTTTGAAATTTCCATGTTTGAAACCAAAAAACCACATACCTATCTTCATGCTTGACTTCATAAGACAGAGTTAATTAGGGGTTAGGGGTAGCTTGATACATGATATTTCTGGTTTGAATATGTCTAGACCTTATTTATCAACTTAATTGAATGCTTACTATATGACATAAGAAGACCTTGGTTTTCATTTTTTATACCCATTTGAATCTTGGTCAAATCATAGGTTTGACCAAGATTTGAACAAGTTTAAAACATGAATATGAAAAAGTAAGCACGTACGTATGCTTCTTAGTCACTCCAAAATGAAGCTCTTGGGAGGGTTTTTGAAATTTCCATGCTTGAAACCAAAAACCACTTCTCTTCATGCATGCTTGACTTCATAAGACAGAGTTTAGGGTTAGGGGTAGATACCTAATTTTCTGGTTTGAATATGTGTAGACCTTGTTTATCAAAATAATTGAATGCTTACTATATAACATAAGAAGACCTTGTTTTTTTTGAATTTTTATACCCATTTGAATCTTGGTCAAATCCTTGGTTCCACCAAGATTTGAATAAGTTAAAAACATGAATATGAGAAAGTAAGCATGTATGCTTCTTAGTCACTTCAAAATGAAGCTATTGGGAGGGTTTTTGAATTTCCATGTTCGAAACTAAAAACCACATATCTTCATGCATGCATGCTTGACTTCATGAAACAGAGTTTAGGGTTAAGGGTAGATACATGCATGATTTTTCTTGTTTGAATATGTCTAGACCTTGTTTATCAACTTAATTGAATGCCTACTATATAACATAAGAAGACCTTTTTTGTTTTTTTTTAATTTTTATACCCATTTGAATCTTGGTCAAATCCTAGGTTTCACCAAGATTTGAATAAGTTTAAAACATGAATATGAAAAGGTAAGCATGCATGTATGCTTCTTAATTAATCGCTTCGAAATGAAGCTCTTGAGAGGGTTTTTGAAATTTCCATGTTTGAAACAAAAAAACCACGTACTTCTCTTCATGCTTGACTTCATAAGACAGAGTTTGGGGATAGGGGTAGCTTGATACATGATTTTTCTGGTTTGAATATGTCTAGACCTTGTTTATCAACTTAATTGAATGCTTACTAGATGACATAAGATGACTATGTGCATTGGTTTTTCATTTTATTGTTTTTTTGAATTTTTATGCCCATTTGAATCTTGGTCAAATCCTAGGTTTGACCATGATTTAAACAATTTAAAACATGAATATGAAAAATTAAGCATGTATCCTTCGTAGTCACTCCAAAATGAAGCTCGATCTTGAGAGGGTTTTTGAAATTTCCATGTTTGAAACCAAAAAACCACGTACTTCTCTTCATGCTAGACTTCATAAGACAAAGTTTGGGGTTAGGGGTAGCTTGATACATAAACTTTCTGGTTTGAATATGTCTAGACATTGTTTATCAACTTAATTGAATGCTTACTAGATGACATAAGAGTTTTTGAAATTTCCATGCTTGAAAACCAAAAACCACTTCTCTTCATGCATGCTTGACTTCATAAGATAGAGTTTGGGGTTAGGGGGTAGATACATGATTTTCCTGCTAGTTTGAATATGTCTAGACCTTGTTTATTAATTTAATTGAATGCTCACTATATGACATGAGCAGACCTTGGTTTTAATTTTTTTATACCCATTTGATTCTTCGTCAAATCCTAGGTTTGTTGACCAAGATTTGAACAAGTTTAAAACATTAATATGAAAAGGTAAGCATGTATGCTTCTTAATTAGTCACTCCAAAATGAAGCTCTTGGGAGGGTTTTTGAAATTTCCATGATTGAAACCAAAAACCACTTCTCTTCATGCTTGAATTCATAAGTCAGGGTTTAGGGATATATAGGGGGTAGATACATGATTTTTCTGGTTTGAATATGTCTAGAGCTTGTTTTTCAACTTGAATGCTTACTATATGACATACGAAGACTGTTTGCTAACGGAGGGATTAAGCACTCTAGCTATGAAAAGTACCAAACGATGCATACCAAAATGATTTTTTAGAGGAATACTAGTTCGGATTATATAATTTTATATTAGCAGGCCAAAATCGAACCCCGTAGTTGGATTTTCAGAAATTGATCCGTAGTACTGGGCAAAACCCTAGTTTAGCTTATTTAATAATAGATTCGTAGGTCGATTTTTTTACGTTATTATTATTATTACTAGGCAGCACATGTGTTTGCCCGTCCAGTGAAACTCTTTCATTTCATTTTTCTTTTCCGCAAGGTCGGGAGTCGGAGGAAGAGGGATCACACGGGAGGAGACGAAGGGAGAGCAGTCACGGGGCCCCACTTATTTATGGTGTCTATCCTTTTTCTGGTGATGTTGACTGTTGTGCAGGGTTGTCAGTGCGCAGGGGGGTGCGAGCGAGCGAGAAAGGCCGAGAATGAGAGAGATGTTTTTTTAGAGGGACAACCGAACGATCCTGAAGGACCCAGATTTCCAATACGCATCAGAGCGCAGTTTACAGCAGGACACAAAATAAACAGGAAATTACGTCTAAATCCCTAAGATTTACATGGTAGACCCCATGCTGAAAGCAAGAAATGCGATCGGGTCCTTAATAGGCACCGTCCGGATTGATCCTCGTCGGAGCCGGGGACGAACCACTTGGCGCGACCAAATCGCCATGGCTACAGAGCCTGCACACCATGGCCTACGAGCTGAGCTAGAAACGACCTGCCAAAACCGGCAGCCAACGGAGGTGGATAATTGGAGAGAGAGAGAGAGAGAGAGAGTGTGTTGATGCCTCTCTCTTGACAAAGAAGATGGCTGGGAGTTTGCTTACCTAGCGTACGTGACTTGTGCTCACTGAAGTGTGGGACCTCACGCATGGGAACCACACGTAAGTGACAGACTTGTTGCTCTAATAACTCGGGTGATCATTATACTGTATTAGTACATAGTTTCCTATGGATCCTTCTTAGTCACTCCAAAATGAAGCTCTTTGGGAGGGTTTTTGAAATTTCCATGTTTGAAACCAAAAATAAGAAGACTATGTGCCTTGATTTTTCATTTTTTTAAATTTTGCCCATTTGAATCTTGGTCAAATCCTAGGTTTGACCATGATTTAAACAAGTTTAAAACATGAATATGAAAAATTAAGCATGTATCCTTCATAGTCACTCCAAAATGAAGCTCTTGAGAGGGTTTTTGAAATTTCCATGTTTGAAACCAAAAAACCACGTACTTCTCTTCATGCTTGACTTCATAAGAGAGAGTTTGGGGATAGGGGTAGCTTGATACATGAATTTTCTGGTTTGAATATGTCTAGACCTTGTTTATCAACTTAATTGAATGCTTACTAGATGACATAAGATGACTATGTGCATTGGTTTTTCATTTTATTGTTTTTTTGAATTTTTATGCCCATTTGAATCTTGGTCAAATCCTAGGTTTGACCATGATTTAAACAAGTTTAAAACATGAATATGAAAAATTAAGCATCTATCCTTCTTAGTCACTCCAATATGTAGCTCTTGGGAGGGTTTTTGAAATTTCCATGCTTGAAACCAAAAACCACTTCTCTTCATGCATGCTTGACTTCTTCATATAAGACAGAGTTTAGGGTTAGGGGGTAGATACATGATTTTCCTGGTTTGAATATGTGTAGACCTTGTTTATCAAATTAATTGAATGCTTACTATATAACATATAAGAAGACCTTGTTTTTTTTGAACTTTTATACCCATTTGAATCTTGGTCAAATCCTTGGTTCCACCAAGATTTGAATAAGTTAAAAACATGAATATGAAAAAGTAAGCATGTATGCTTCTTAGTCACTTCAAAATGAAGCTCTTGGGAGGGTTTTTGAATTTCCATGTTCGAAACCAAAAACCACAAATCTTCATGCTTACTTCATGAAACATAGTTTATATTAGGGTTAGGGGTAGATACATGCTTGATTTTTCTTGTTTGAATATGTCTAGACCTTGTTTATCAACTTAATTGAATGCCTACTATATAACATATATAAGAAGACCTTTTTTGTTTTTTTTAATTTTTATACCCATTTGAATCTTGGTCAAATCCTAGGTTTCACCAAGATTTGAATAAGTTTAAAACATGAATATGAAAAAGTAAGCATGCATGTATGCTTCTTAATTAATCACTTCGAAATGAAGCTCTTGGGAGGGTTTTTGAAATTTCCATGTTTGAAACCAAAAACCACATATCTTCATGCATGCGCTTGACTTCATGAGACAGAGTTTAGTGTTAGGGGGTAGATACATGATTTCTCTCGTTTGAATATGTCTAGACCTTGTTTATCAACTTAATTGAATGCTTACTATATGACATAAGAAGACTATGTGCCTTGATTTTTTTTAAAATTTTGTCCATTTGAATCTTGGCCAAATCCTAGGTTTGACCATGATTTAAACAAGTTTAAAACATGAATATATATGAAAAATTAAGCATGTATCATTCGTAGTCACTCCAAAATGAAGCTCTTGAGAGGGTTTTTGAAATTTCCATGTTTGAAACCAAATAACCACGTACTTCTCTTCATGCTTGACTTCATAAGACAGAGTTTGGGGTTAGGGTTAGCTTGATACATGAATTTTCTGGTTTGAATATGTCTAGACATTGTTTATCAACTTAATTGAATGCTTACTAGATGACATAAGATGACTATGTGCATTGGTTTTTCATTTTTTTTGAATTTTTATGCCCATTTGAATCTTGGTCAAATTCTAGGTTTGACCATGATTTAATCAAGTTTAAAACATGAATATGAAAAATTAAGCATCTATCCTTCTTAGTCACTCCAATATGTAGCTCTTGGGAGGGTTTTTGAAATTTCCATGCTTGAAAACCAAAAACCACTTTTCTTCATGCATGCTTGACTTCATAAGACATAGTTTAGGGTTAGGGGGTAGATACATGATTTTCCTACTAGTTTGAATATGTCTAGACCTTGTTTATCAATTTAATTGAATGCTTACTATATGACATGAGCAGACCTTGCTTTTAATTTTTTTATACCCATTTGAATCTTCGTCAAATCGTAGGTTTGTTGACCAAGATTTGAACAAGTTTAAAACATGAATATGAAAAAGTAAGCATGTATGCGTCTTAACTAGTCACTCCAAAATGAAGCTCTTGGGAGGGTTTTTGAAATTTCCATGTTTGAAACCAAAAACCACTTCTTCTCTTCATGCTTGACTTCATAAGTCAGGGTTAATTTAGGGATATATAGGGGTAGATACATGATTTTTCTGGTTTGATATGTCTAGACCTTGTTTATCAACTTAATTGAATGCTTACTATATGACATAAGAAGACTACGTGACTTGTGCTCACTGAAGTGTGGGACCTCACGCATGGGAACCACACGTAAGTGACAAACTTGTTGCTCTAATAACTCGGGTGATCATTATACTGTATTAGTACATAGTTTCCTATGGATCCTTCTTAGTCACTCCAAAATGAAGCTCTTTGAGAGGGTTTTTGAAATTTCCATGTTTGAAACCCAAAACAACTTCTCTTCATGCTTGACTTCATAAGACAGAGTTTAGGGTTAGGGGTAGATACATGATTTGTCTGGTTTGAATACGTCTAGACCTTGTTTATCAACTTTAATGCTTACTATATGACATAAGAAGACTATGTGCTTTGGTTTTTCATTTTTCTGATTTTTTCTATTTTTGATGCCCATTTGAATCTTGGTCAGATCCTAGGTTTTACCAAGATTTAAACAAGTTTAAAACATGAAAATGAAAAGGGAAGCATTTATCCTTCTTAGTCACTCTAAATGAAGTTTTTGGGAGGTTTTTGAAATTTCCATGTTTGAAACCCAAAACCACTTCTCTTCATGCTTGACTTCATAAGACATAGTTTAGGGTTAGGGGTACATACATGATTTGTATGTTTTGAATATGTCTAGACCTTGTTTATCAACTTGAATGCTTACTATATGACATAAGAAAACTACGTATGTGCTTTGGTTTTTCATTTTTCTGTTTTTTTTTTGAATTTTCCGCCCATTTGAATCTCTGTCAAATCCTAGGTTTGACCAAGATTTAAACAAGTTTAACACGTGAAAACGAAAAGGTAAGCATGGATCCTTCTTAGTCACTCCAAAATGTACCAATTGATAGATGTGTTAACTTTGCTTCATGGAAAAAATAATGTCATGTAAATGAGTTAACTTGGATTTCCTACCCTTGAATCCATAGGAAACTTTGTTCTAATGCACTATAATAATCAACCGAGTTTTTACACCAACAGGTCTGTCACTTACGTGTGGTGCCCATGCGTGAGGTCCCACACTTCAGTGAGCACAAGTCACGTGCAATAGGTACGCAAACTCCCAGCCATTTTCTTTGTCAAGAGAAGACGCATCAGGATGCGTATTGGAAGTCTGTGGGTCCTTCTGGATCCTTCGGTTGTCCCTCTCACAAAAAAAAACAAATCTCTCTCATTCTCGGCCTCGCTCGACTCGCTCGCTCGCTCGCACCTCCTGCTCACTGACAAACCCTGCACAAAAGTCAACATCATCACCCGAAAAAGGGGAGACACCATAATGCTCTCCCTCCTTCTTCTCTCCTTCCGAGTGATCCCTCTTCCTCCGAGTTTCACTCGACGGGCAAACACATATGTGCTGCATAGTAGAGTAATAATAAAAAGGTACGTAGAAAAATCGACCTACCAATCTATAATTAAATAGGTTAAACTAGGGTTTTGCCCAGTACTACAGATCAAGGTTCAAAAAAATCCAACTACGGGGTTCGAACAACCCCATTTCTAATCAAAGAATTTTTTCGACGTCATCCAAATGACCTCAAACTATAGCATGGGCGGATCCAGACTATAGCCAAGGGGGGCAGCCGCCCCCACTCAATTTTCTGAAACCTTGTACTTAGAAATATGTTAAGCTAAAGCTGGTTTGCCCGCACTTAGAAATGATATTTGCATCACTTACCATATGTTTGCCCATTTGAATCTTGTCAAATCCTAGATTTGACCAAGATAATTTAAACAAGTTTAAAACATGAAAATGAAAAGGGAAGCTTGTATCCTTCTTAGTCACTCTAAAATGAAGTTTGGGGAGGTTTTTGAAATTTCCATGCTTGAAACCAAAAACCACTTCTCTTCATGCTTGACTTCATAAGACAAAGTTTAGGGTTAGGGGTAGATACATGATTTTTCTGGTTTGAATATATGTCTAGACCTTATTTATCAACTTAATTGAATGCTTACTATATAACATAAGAAGACCTTGTTTTTTTTATTTTGTTTTTTAATTTTTATACGGATTTGAATCTTGGTCAAATCCTTGGTTTCACCAAGATTTGAATAAGTTTAAAACATGAATATGAAAAAGTAAGCATGCATGTATGCTTCATAATTAATCACTTCAAAATGAAGCTCTTGGGAGGGTTTTTGAAATTTCCATGTTTGAAACCAAAAAACCACATATCATCATGCTTGACTTCATGAGACAGAGTTTAGGTTAGGGGGTAGGTACATGATTTCTCTGGTTTGAATATGTCTAGAGACCTTGTTTATCAACTTAATTGAATGCTTACAATATAACATAAGAAGACTATGTGCCTTGGTTTTTCATTTTTTGTTTTTTTTTAAATTATGCCCATTTGAATCTTTGTCAAATCCTAGGTTTGACCATGATTTAAACAAGTTTAAAACATGAATATGAAAAAGTAAGCATGTATCCTTCGTAGTCACTCCAAAATGAAGCTCGATCTTGAGAGGGTTTTTGAAATTTCCATGTTTGAAACCAAAAAACCACATACCTATCTTCATGCTTGACTTCATAAGACAGAGTTAATTAGGGGTTAGGGGTAGCTTGATACATGATATTTCTGGTTTGAATATGTCTAGACCTTATTTATCAACTTAATTGAATGCTTACTATATGACATAAGAAGACCTTGGTTTTCATTTTTTATACCCATTTGAATCTTGGTCAAATCATAGGTTTGACCAAGATTTGAACAAGTTTAAAACATGAATATGAAAAAGTAAGCACGTACGTATGCTTCTTAGTCACTCCAAAATGAAGCTCTTGGGAGGGTTTTTGAAATTTCCATGCTTGAAACCAAAAACCACTTCTCTTCATGCATGCTTGACTTCATAAGACAGAGTTTAGGGTTAGGGGTAGATACCTAATTTTCTGGTTTGAATATGTGTAGACCTTGTTTATCAAAATAATTGAATGCTTACTATATAACATAAGAAGACCTTGTTTTTTTTGAATTTTTATACCCATTTGAATCTTGGTCAAATCCTTGGTTCCACCAAGATTTGAATAAGTTAAAAACATGAATATGAGAAAGTAAGCATGTATGCTTCTTAGTCACTTCAAAATGAAGCTATTGGGAGGGTTTTTGAATTTCCATGTTCGAAACTAAAAACCACATATCTTCATGCATGCATGCTTGACTTCATGAAACAGAGTTTAGGGTTAAGGGTAGATACATGCATGATTTTTCTTGTTTGAATATGTCTAGACCTTGTTTATCAACTTAATTGAATGCCTACTATATAACATAAGAAGACCTTTTTTGTTTTTTTTAATTTTTATACCCATTTGAATCTTGGTCAAATCCTAGGTTTCACCAAGATTTGAATAAGTTTAAAACATGAATATGAAAAGGTAAGCATGCATGTATGCTTCTTAATTAATCGCTTCGAAATGAAGCTCTTGAGAGGGTTTTTGAAATTTCCATGTTTGAAACAAAAAAACCACGTACTTCTCTTCATGCTTGACTTCATAAGACAGAGTTTGGGGATAGGGGTAGCTTGATACATGATTTTTCTGGTTTGAATATGTCTAGACCTTGTTTATCAACTTAATTGAATGCTTACTAGATGACATAAGATGACTATGTGCATTGGTTTTTCATTTTATTGTTTTTTTGAATTTTTATGCCCATTTGAATCTTGGTCAAATCCTAGGTTTGACCATGATTTAAACAATTTAAAACATGAATATGAAAAATTAAGCATGTATCCTTCGTAGTCACTCCAAAATGAAGCTCGATCTTGAGAGGGTTTTTGAAATTTCCATGTTTGAAACCAAAAAACCACGTACTTCTCTTCATGCTAGACTTCATAAGACAAAGTTTGGGGTTAGGGGTAGCTTGATACATAAACTTTCTGGTTTGAATATGTCTAGACATTGTTTATCAACTTAATTGAATGCTTACTAGATGACATAAGAGTTTTTGAAATTTCCATGCTTGAAAACCAAAAACCACTTCTCTTCATGCATGCTTGACTTCATAAGATAGAGTTTGGGGTTAGGGGGTAGATACATGATTTTCCTGCTAGTTTGAATATGTCTAGACCTTGTTTATTAATTTAATTGAATGCTCACTATATGACATGAGCAGACCTTGGTTTTAATTTTTTTATACCCATTTGATTCTTCGTCAAATCCTAGGTTTGTTGACCAAGATTTGAACAAGTTTAAAACATTAATATGAAAAGGTAAGCATGTATGCTTCTTAATTAGTCACTCCAAAATGAAGCTCTTGGGAGGGTTTTTGAAATTTCCATGATTGAAACCAAAAACCACTTCTCTTCATGCTTGAATTCATAAGTCAGGGTTTAGGGATATATAGGGGGTAGATACATGATTTTTCTGGTTTGAATATGTCTAGAGCTTGTTTTTCAACTTGAATGCTTACTATATGACATACGAAGACTGTTTGCTAACGGAGGGATTAAGCACTCTAGCTATGAAAAGTACCAAACGATGCATACCAAAATGATTTTTTAGAGGAATACTAGTTCGGATTATATAATTTTATATTAGCAGGCCAAAATCGAACCCCGTAGTTGGATTTTCAGAAATTGATCCGTAGTACTGGGCAAAACCCTAGTTTAGCTTATTTAATAATAGATTCGTAGGTCGATTTTTTTACGTTATTATTATTATTACTAGGCAGCACATGTGTTTGCCCGTCCAGTGAAACTCTTTCATTTCATTTTTCTTTTCCGCAAGGTCGGGAGTCGGAGGAAGAGGGATCACACGGGAGGAGACGAAGGGAGAGCAGTCACGGGGCCCCACTTATTTATGGTGTCTATCCTTTTTCTGGTGATGTTGACTGTTGTGCAGGGTTGTCAGTGCGCAGGGGGGTGCGAGCGAGCGAGAAAGGCCGAGAATGAGAGAGATGTTTTTTTAGAGGGACAACCGAACGATCCTGAAGGACCCAGATTTCCAATACGCATCAGAGCGCAGTTTACAGCAGGACACAAAATAAACAGGAAATTACGTCTAAATCCCTAAGATTTACATGGTAGACCCCATGCTGAAAGCAAGAAATGCGATCGGGTCCTTAATAGGCACCGTCCGGATTGATCCTCGTCGGAGCCGGGGACGAACCACTTGGCGCGACCAAATCGCCATGGCTACAGAGCCTGCACACCATGGCCTACGAGCTGAGCTAGAAACGACCTGCCAAAACCGGCAGCCAACGGAGGTGGATAATTGGAGAGAGAGAGAGAGAGAGAGAGAGAGAGAGAGAGAGAGTGTTGATGCCTCTCTCTTGACAAAGAAGATGGCTGGGAGTTTGCTTACCTAGCGTACGTGACTTGTGCTCACTGAAGTGTGGGACCTCACGCATGGGAACCACACGTAAGTGACAGACTTGTTGCTCTAATAACTCGGGTGATCATTATACTGTATTAGTACATAGTTTCCTATGGATCCTTCTTAGTCACTCCAAAATGAAGCTCTTTGGGAGGGTTTTTGAAATTTCCATGTTTGAAACCAAAAATAAGAAGACTATGTGCCTTGATTTTTCATTTTTTAAAATTTTGCCCATTTGAATCTTGGTCAAATCCTAGGTTTGACCATGATTTAAACAAGTTTAAAACATGAATATGAAAAATTAAGCATGTATCCTTCATAGTCACTCCAAAATGAAGCTCTTGAGAGGGTTTTTGAAATTTCCATGTTTGAAACCAAAAAAACCGCGTACTTCTCTTCATGCTTGACTTCATAAGAGAGAGTTTGGGGATAGGGGTAGCTTGATACATGAATTTTCTGGTTTGAATATGTCTAGACCTTGTTTATCAACTTAATTGAATGCTTACTAGATGACATAAGATGACTATGTGCATTGGTTTTTCATTTTATTATTTTTTTGAATTTTTATGCCCATTTGAATCTTGGTCAAATCCTAGGTTTGACCATGATTTAAACAAGTTTAAAACATGAATATGAAAAATTAAGCATCTATCCTTCTTAGTCACTCCAATATGTAGCTCTTGGGAGGGTTTTTGAAATTTCCATGCTTGAAACCAAAAACCACTTCTCTTCATGCATGCTTGACTTCTTCATAAGACAGAGTTTAGGGTTAGGGGGTAGATACATGATTTTCCTGGTTTGAATATGTGTAGACCTTGTTTATCAAATTAATTGAATGCTTACTATATAACATATAAGAAGACCTTGTTTTTTTTGAACTTTTATACCCATTTGAATCTTGGTCAAATCCTTGGTTCCACCAAGATTTGAATAAGTTAAAAACATGAATATGAAAAAGTAAGCATGTATGCTTCTTAGTCACTTCAAAAATGAAGCTCTTGGGAGGGTTTTTGAATTTCCATGTTCGAAACCAAAAACCACAAATCTTCATGCTTACTTCATGAAACATAGTTTATATTAGGGTTAGGGGTAGATACATGCTTGATTTTTCTTGTTTGAATATGTCTAGACCTTGTTTATCAACTTAATTGAATGCCTACTATATAACATATATAAGAAGACCTTTTTTGTTTTTTTTAATTTTTATACCCATTTGAATCTTGGTCAAATCCTAGGTTTCACCAAGATTTGAATAAGTTTAAAACATGAATATGAAAAAGTAAGCATGCATGTATGCTTCTTAATTAATCACTTCGAAATGAAGCTCTTGGGAGGGTTTTTGAAATTTCCATGTTTGAAACCAAAAACCACATATCTTCATGCATGCGCTTGACTTCATGAGACAGAGTTTAGTGTTAGGGGGTAGATACATGATTTCTCTCGTTTGAATATGTCTAGACCTTGTTTATCAACTTAATTGAATGCTTACTATATGACATAAGAAGACTATGTGCCTTGATTTTTTTTAAAATTTTGTCCATTTGAATCTTGGCCAAATCCTAGGTTTGACCATGATTTAAACAAGTTTAAAACATGAATATATATGAAAAATTAAGCATGTATCATTCGTAGTCACTCCAAAATGAAGCTCTTGAGAGGGTTTTTGAAATTTCCATGTTTGAAACCAAAAATAAGAAGACTATGTGCCTTGATTTTTCATTTTTTAAAAATTTTGCCCATTTGAATCTTGGTCAAATCCTAGGTTTGACCATGATTTAAACAAGTTTAAAACATGAATATGAAAAATTAAGCATGTATCCTTCATAGTCACTCCAAAATGAAGCTCTTGAGAGGGTTTTTGAAATTTCCATGTTTGAAACCAAAAAACCGCGTACTTCTCTTCATGCTTGACTTCATAAGAGAGAGTTTGGGGATAGGGGTAGCTTGATACATGAATTTTCTGGTTTGAATATGTCTAGACCTTGTTTATCAACTTAATTGAATGCTTACTAGATGACATAAGATGACTATGTGCATTGGTTTTTCATTTTATTGTTTTTTTTGAATTTTTATGCCCATTTGAATCTTGGTCAAATCCTAGGTTTGACCATGATTTAAACAAGTTTAAAACATGAATATGAAAAATTAAGCATCTATCCTTCTTAGTCACTCCAATATGTAGCTCTTGGGAGGGTTTTTGAAATTTCCATGCTTGAAACCAAAAACCACTTCTCTTCATGCATGCTTGACTTCTTCATAAGACAGAGTTTAGGGTTAGGGGGTAGATACATGATTTTCCTGGTTTGAATATGTGTAGACCTTGTTTATCAAATTAATTGAATGCTTACTATATAACATATAAGAAGACCTTGTTTTTTTTTGAACTTTTATACCCATTTGAATCTTGGTCAAATCCTTGGTTCCACCAAGATTTGAATAAGTTAAAAACATGAATATGAAAAAGTAAGCATGTATGCTTCTTAGTCACTTCAAAAATGAAGCTCTTGGGAGGGTTTTTGAATTTCCATGTTCGAAACCAAAAACCACAAATCTTCATGCTTACTTCATGAAACATAGTTTATATTAGGGTTAGGGGTAGATACATGCTTGATTTTTCTTGTTTGAATATGTCTAGACCTTGTTTATCAACTTAATTGAATGCCTACTATATAACATATATAAGAAGACCTTTTTTGTTTTTTTTTAATTTTTATACCCATTTGAATCTTGGTCAAATCCTAGGTTTCACCAAGATTTGAATAAGTTTAAAACATGAATATGAAAAAGTAAGCATGCATGTATGCTTCTTAATTAATCACTTCGAAATGAAGCTCTTGGGAGGGTTTTTGAAATTTCCATGTTTGAAACCAAAAACCACATATCTTCATGCATGCGCTTGACTTCATGAGACAGAGTTTAGTGTTAGGGGGTAGATACATGATTTCTCTCGTTTGAATATGTCTAGACCTTGTTTATCAACTTAATTGAATGCTTACTATATGACATAAGAAGACTATGTGCCTTGATTTTTTTAAAATTTTGTCCATTTGAATCTTGGCCAAATCCTAGGTTTGACCATGATTTAAACAAGTTTAAAACATGAATATATATGAAAAATTAAGCATGTATCATTCGTAGTCACTCCAAAATGAAGCTCTTGAGAGGGTTTTTGAAATTTCCATGTTTGAAACCAAATAACCACGTACTTCTCTTCATGCTTGACTTCATAAGACAGAGTTTGGGGTTAGGGTTAGCTTGATACATGAATTTTCTGGTTTGAATATGTCTAGACATTGTTTATCAACTTAATTGAATGCTTACTAGATGACATAAGATGACTATGTGCATTGGTTTTTCATTTTTTTTGAATTTTTATGCCCATTTGAATCTTGGTCAAATTCTAGGTTTGACCATGATTTAATCAAGTTTAAAACATGAATATGAAAAATTAAGCATCTATCCTTCTTAGTCACTCCAATATGTAGCTCTTGGGAGGGTTTTTGAAATTTCCATGCTTGAAAACCAAAAACCACTTTTCTTCATGCATGCTTGACTTCATAAGACATAGTTTAGGGTTAGGGGGTAGATACATGATTTTCCTACTAGTTTGAATATGTCTAGACCTTGTTTATCAATTTAATTGAATGCTTACTATATGACATGAGCAGACCTTGGTTTTAATTTTTTTATACCCATTTGAATCTTCGTCAAATCGTAGGTTTGTTGACCAAGATTTGAACAAGTTTAAAACATGAATATGAAAAAGTAAGCATGTATGCGTCTTAACTAGTCACTCCAAAATGAAGCTCTTGGGAGGGTTTTTGAAATTTCCATGTTTGAAACCAAAAACCACTTCTTCTCTTCATGCTTGACTTCATAAGTCAGGGTTAATTTAGGGATATATAGGGGGTAGATACATGATTTTTCTGGTTTGATATGTCTAGACCTTGTTTATCAACTTAATTGAATGCTTACTATATGACATAAGAAGACTACGTGACTTGTGCTCACTGAAGTGTGGGACCTCACGCATGGGAACCACACGTAAGTGACAAACTTGTTGCTCTAATAACTCGGGTGATCATTATACTGTATTAGTACATAGTTTCCTATGGATCCTTCTTAGTCACTCCAAAATGAAGCTCTTTGAGAGGGTTTTTGAAATTTCCATGTTTGAAACCCAAAACAACTTCTCTTCATGCTTGACTTCATAAGACAGAGTTTAGGGTTAGGGGTAGATACATGATTTGTCTGGTTTGAATACGTCTAGACCTTGTTTATCAACTTTAATGCTTACTATATGACATAAGAAGACTATGTGCTTTGGTTTTTCATTTTTCTGATTTTTTCTATTTTTGATGCCCATTTGAATCTTGGTCAGATCCTAGGTTTTACCAAGATTTAAACAAGTTTAAAACATGAAAATGAAAAGGGCATTTATCCTTCTTAGTCACTCTAAATGAAGTTTTTGGGAGGTTTTTGAAATTTCCATGTTTGAAACCCAAAACCACTTCTCTTCATGCTTGACTTCATAAGACATAGTTTAGGGTTAGGGGTACATACATGATTTGTATGTTTTGAATATGTCTAGACCTTGTTTATCAACTTGAATGCTTACTATATGACATAAGAAAACTACGTATGTGCTTTGGTTTTTCATTTTTTTTTTTTTTGAATTTTCCGCCCATTTGAATCTCTGTCAAATCCTAGGTTTGACCAAGATTTAAACAAGTTTAACACGTGAAAACGAAAAGGTAAGCATGGATCCTTCTTAGTCACTCCAAAATGTACCAATTGATAGATGTGTTAACTTTGCTTCATGGAAAAAATAATGTCATGTAAATGAGTTAACTTGGATTTCCTACCCTTGAATCCATAGGAAACTTTGTTCTAATGCACTATAATAATCAACCGAGTTTTTACACCAACAGGTCTGTCACTTACGTGTGGTGCCCATGCGTGAGGTCCCACACTTCAGTGAGCACAAGTCACGTGCAATAGGTACGCAAACTCCCAGCCATTTTCTTTGTCAAGAGAAGACGCATCAGATGCGTATTGGAAGTCTGTGGGTCCTTCTGGATCCTTCGGTTGTCCCTCTCACAAAAAAAAACAAATCTCTCTCATTCTCGGCCTCGCTCGACTCGCTCGCTCGCTCGCACCTCCTGCTCGACAAACCCTGCACAAAAGTCAACATCATCACCCGAAAAAGGGGAGACACCATAATGCTCTCCTCCTTCTTCTCTCCTTCCGAGTGATCCCTCTTCCTCCGAGTTTCACTCGACGGGCAAACACATATGTGCTGCATAGTAGAGTAATAATAAAAAGGTACGTAGAAAAATCGACCTACCAATCTATAATTAAATAGGTTAAACTAGGGTTTTGCCCAGTACTACAGATCAAGGTTCAAAAAAATCCAACTACGGGGTTCGAACAACCCCATTTCTAATCAAAGAATTTTTTCGACGTCATCCAAATGACCTCAAACTATAGCATGGGCGGATCCAGACTATAGCCAAGGGGGGCAGCCGCCCCCACTCAATTTTCTGAAACCTTGTACTTAGAAATATGTTAAGCTAAAGCTGGTTTGCCCGCACTTAGAAATGATATTTGCATCACTTATCATATGTTTGCCCATTTGAATCTTGTCAAATCCTAGATTTGACCAAGATAATTTAAACAAGTTTAAAACATGAAAATGAAAAGGGAAGCTTGTATCCTTCTTAGTCACTCTAAAATGAAGTTTGGGGAGGTTTTTGAAATTTCCATGCTTGAAACCAAAAACCACTTCTCTTCATGCTTGACTTCATAAGATAAAGTTTAGGGTTAGGGGGTAGATACATGATTTTTCTGGTTTGAATATGTCTAGACCTTGTTATCAACTTAATTGAATGCTTACTATATATATGCCATAAGAAGATCGACTATGTGCATTGGTTTTTCATTTTATTGTTTTTTTAATTTTATGCCCATTTGAATCTTGGTCAAATCCTAAGTTTGACCATGATTTAAACAAGTTGAAAACATGAATATGAAAAATTAAGCATATGTCCTTCTTAGTCACTCCAAAATGAAGCTCTTGGGAGGGTTTTTGAAATTTCCATGTTTGAAACCAAAAACCACATATCTTCATGCTTGACTTCATGAGACAGAGTTTAGGGTTAGGGGGTAGATACATGATTTCTCTGGTTTGAATATGTCTAGACCTTGTTTATCAACTTAATTGAATGCTTACTATGTGACATAAGAAGACTATGTGCCTTGATTTTCCATTTTTTTAAATTATGCCCATTTGAATCTTGGCCAAATCCTAGGTTTGACCATGATTTAAACAAGTTGAAAACATGAATATAAAAAGTTAAGCATATATCCTTCTTAGTCACTCCAAAATGAAGCTCTTGGGAGGGTTTTTGAAATTTCCATGTTTGAAACCAAAAACCACATATCTTCATGCTTGACTTCATGAGATAGAGTTTAGGGTTAGGGGTAGATACATGATTTCTCTGGTTTGAATATATCTCTAGACCTTGTTTATCAACTTAATTGAATGCTTACTATGTGACATAAGAAGACTATGTTTGGCTATCTCTAGATCTTTTAATTTGATCAAATACGGTCTATGCACATGCATGGTTGTTTGGCTGTTTCAGTGTCCCTAGAGGCATACATATATACTGTTATTTAGCAATCTTTATTACAGTACAAAGGTCTTAACCTCATGGTTCACAGAAAGTATAAACGTAGATCAACCATCTAAACATAGAAGACATTCTAGTGTATGATTCTTACATATACACATCAACATCCTATCAGAAAATCTTAATGTGAATTGTACTGGCTGTACAAACCCGTGCATCATTCTCTAGCCGGTTGCACCCAAAAACCAAATCGTGGTACTTCATAGTTGACTGTATGTAGGACAATATACAGATCCAATGCGAAGCCATGGGTATCACCTGCATGACAGAACCATATTTCACATGGTTGGAGGTACTCCATATGGCATTTAAAATCATTCCTTGTCCTTCATATGGCCCTAAAAATAGTACAGTTGGATTTGTGGGTTTTAATTTTTTATTAACACACTCAATTGATTGCCCAAACATTGATTAATAATATTATTAAGGGGTGTGATGTTGAAAGCCATAAGAACAATGTGCCAAACAATCTTTGCTAGCGGACGGTAAATGTAACCCATCAGAAATAATCAGCAGACGTGCATGTTTCTTTGGTCAGAATAACTGCTGCACCATCTTAAAAGTAAATGGCATAACCATTTATTTGATTTGATAGCGTGCAGCTAGATGGCGTACATTACTATCTCTACTTCCTTGGGTCGCCCAAATCTGGAGTACTAAAAGCAAATCCAGGTGATTCATTTGACAAGACAACACAGATGCGTCCAAATTTCTCCGCCCATATTATTATAGTAATATACGAAATCTGGAGTGCGTTGCCTCGTTGCCTTCCAAGAGAAGCTGCATTCCTTGCCAAAAAAGAGAGAGAGGCTGTATTTATAACTACCTCACCGGCCGCCACTAGTACAAACCATCACTCCCTCTCCACCTCCACCTCCATCTCTTCCCTAGTAGCTCCACCTCCATATCGGCGACGGACCACAATCGCGCGGCTTCGACTTCCTCTTCGACGGCGGCGGCGACAGAGGCGTGAGGCACCTTCTCCGCGGCGCATCACTCATCCTCGTCCCGCGGCAACAATGGCTGTATGTGAAATCACCATACCCTTTTGTATGGTAGAGATGATGATGTGCGGATAAAATTTTATTGGCGGTTGCTCATCCTTGTTTGAATATTTGGTGTAGATTCACATCTAGGGCAGGGTGTCAAGCGGGGTGGGTAGCGGGCTAGCTAGTTTCAGTGCGAGTGCTTTAAATCTGCTCTAATCTCAACCACTATTTGCTCTAATTTTCTGCTTTGCGGGACGATTCGCGGACGCCGCTTGCAACCCTAATCTAGGGTATTGATCCTAGTTTAGTAGACTACTAGGATTTACATGCCAATTTGTTTTTAGACTAGATCCGGATATTTGTCAATACTACTACGTACTTCTTCCGTTCGTATTTAATTGACTCTAGTTGAAAGCATCGACAGTTCATTTTCTTCTCTCCCTCGCGTCGACTAATTAAAACCGAACAGAGGGAGTATTAGGAATCCATGTGCATCCGTACTACCAGTAAGGTATTGCGTTGTTGCAGAGGCTCAGTGTAATCAATATCTTTCGATATTAATATACTCACTTTATCAGAAAATAAATTAGTAATCCATGTTCAAACTTGCTAGTTTGATCGACGTTTGATGATGATTTGTGAGGCCATGTATGGGCCTAGTTTGTTTTGCCTGGTGGTCAGTAGGCTGATGATTTATTTTTTTGCTTGGTCGATCTGTGGTCGTTCCATGGCCACTGCTGATTAAGCATTACTAGAATCAACAATTTTTTGCTTGTCTGGTGATTGGAAGTGTATGCGCTAGCACCATCGCACGATGATTAGTCTTAATGGAGATGCAGATGTCGATCAAGAGGGAGAAACATATCTTGATCATGCATTTCTCACGAGATTACTTGGTGATTGGAAGTAGAATCCACAATTTGTTGTGCAAACTTCTCAACATATGCATATATTCAATGAATTGGCTTTATGTGATCAATAGTACTTCTTATTGCAGATGGATGGAGGGGAAAGAGCGAAAAAACCGATACTTAGTGAGATGACTTCTCATTCTGTGACTTCTGATATCCCAGATAACAAGGTAAATATATAGAACGACGATTCGTAGGTGATAAAAGCAGAATCCACAATTTGCCGTGCAAACTTCTCAACATATGCATATATTTGATTAATTAGTTTTATGTGATCAATAGTATTACTTATTCCAGATGGACGTAGGGGAAGGAACGAAAAAGCGGATGCTATGTGAAATGACTTCTAAATCTGTGTGTTCTGATATCCCAGATGACAAGGTAAACATATGGACCGACGCTTGTTTTGCCGCTGCCCCTGTTAGATGGCTAGATGCTCTGGTCTAATTTCTGTTCATGTGCTTATTATTGCAGAAACATAGAGTTGAAGAAAACTCTATATTGTCTGATGACAAAGGTGAAATGGCATGCCAGTCTTTTAAACCTCCGACGCCACCTTGTTTACTGTCTATGGAGACTGATGCAGCTGGACCTGGTACTGATGAGCCTATACCTGGCATCATCGTGTCACATGAAGAAGGTTGTGGATTGGGTTTACCCCCTGCTGTAGAAACTGGTGGTGCAGCTGGAGCTGCTAGTGTAGAGCCTCTAGTGAACGGTGTCGTGCCACGGGAATTCTCTGAACTGGAGCAAAACGGTTTACCTATTGTCAAGACCGATATAACTGGTGCTGATGCTGGAGTTGCTACTGATGATCCTGCACCCGAAGGAGGTTTTGTATTGGTAGAACCCGTCATGACTATGCCCACAGTACTGACTGGTGGTGGACCTGGAGCTGGTAGGGTAGAGCCTCTAGCGAAAGGTGTCGTGCCACGAGAATCCTCTGAAGTGGATATTGGTGGTTTACCCTCTGTAGAGACTAGTGGTCTACCTGGAGCTGGTATTGTAGAGATTTCAGCAAACGGTCCTGTCCGAGAACATATCTGGTCCTACTATCCCTTTAGGTGCTACCGTGCTACCGACTCCTATGAACCGGAGCATGTACCTGATGTGCCTTCTGTTGAACCTGACGCACCTGTAAGTAGTGGTGATGATTCCGCTGAATCTGATCAAGAAGGATCTGCATCTCTAGGACAAGATGTCAGCTGTCATTCACCTGATTCTGAGCTGAAGTCAGCAACGGTAGCTTATATAGCACGGACTGTCCTTCAAGCTCTAAAGATCCAGTTGGGTGGTTCACAGGACCAGCTACTCCAAGCCATTGTCACTACAAAAGACCAGCCAGCATGCTTCGTCATCTCCTGCATACTGTTTGACAAGCTGAAGCACTGCAACTGGCGCATTGTTCAATCCCATCAGCATGGAGAGAGGAGCTATGTTTATGTCAAGATGATTCATGCTGATTTGGTAAGGTTCCATGATAAGATGTATGGGTGGGGTGAGGCAAGAGCCACATTTTGCAGCATTCACACAGTCTTCGCTCTTGAGCCAGACCCCATGGATGCTTACCCAGTGGTGCAGCTGTCCTGACTTGATATATGTTTTATGATCAGTATGCTGCTGTCGTGGAACTGTGATGTGGAGCTACCTTTCTTATGGTTTCTAGGCTTTTGGTTTCAACATGTATTATGGAGCTTACCTTAGGACTTTCGCATGCGTTTGGCTGTTGACCTGTAATGTTTGTGGTTGGTTGTCTAATCTACTTGGCACAATCACATTGCAAAGGCAAATGTTCCTTTTCTCTTTAATTGTTATTATGATTTATGTGTTATAACCAGGCAAGAATATGCAATCTTGGTTCTCTGACCGATATATATGTACACACAACTTTTGTTCACATAATAACACTAGGCCCTGTTTGTTTGGGCTAGAGCTTGTGCTTCTGCTGCTTTTGGGTCCCTATAAGCACAAGCCCAAACAAACACCTAACTTTTGGATCCAGGCTTGTACAAGCGCTTGTTCATTTTGTACTACAAGCCCGGAAGCACCTTTGGAGGAACTTCCCGCAGCTTCCCGCAGCTGGTAATCCTCCCGCTAACTCATGCCACTCTGTATCTTCATATTTACGGCCAGAATGCCACCCGGTATATATACGGAAACCCCTCACAAAACTTCCACCAAATCTCACCCGTTTTCCCCATCCCCCCGACCTGTCCCGAGATGCAAACCAGGGAGGCAGGGAGAGGCGGCTAAGGTTCTTCCAGGTCGCCGGCCTCTCCGGTCGCCACGCCGGCCGGCGCTCGCCGTGCGTCCGCCTCCACACGCTCGCCGCACGTCCATGTCCGCCTCCGCCCGCCTCAGCGCCTCCGCCCCCGCCGCACTTCTCCTCCCGACGGACGCTGCCCTTCCTCTCCCCGTCGCCGCCCCACCCGCCTCTCCCGCCTCTTCGGCCGCTCGCCGCGCATCCGCCTCCTCCACGTCTCTGCCCGCCCTCAACTCGCGGCGGCCCGCTGCTGCACTTCTCCTCCCGGTCGCCGCCCGCCCCAACTTGATTTAGGGGCTAAATCTTTGTTGTTATGTGTGTATATGTGTAGATGATTAATTATTGTGTTATATTACAGTGATTTAGGACTGAATCTTGATTCAATTGACAAAGTGTGCAGATGATACAATGTTGAAACTCGCTATAATATGGAACCAAATATTATTTGTACCTCTGTATGGTTTAATTGATTATAATCATTTATTAACAACTACAAAATTATTTTACCTAAAAAGTGATAAACCTATAATTTGAGCTAGCACACAAATCATAGTCAGATTATTAGATCAAATTAGTACTTATACATCATCTTCAGCATACAGGGTATTTCAGACAATCACCACCAGCTATATGTCCACCAGCTGTCCTAAAAGCAGGTTGCCAAACAGCAATTTTACATTTCACCAGCTGTCCAGCTCCAGCCGCTTCTCAGATCCTACCAGCTCCAGCTGCTTCTTGTTCAGCTGCAGCCCAAACAAACAGGCACTTACACGGGAAAAGAGTAGCTTTCTCTGTTGGACAAACACCAAACCACAAAAGGGTAACAACACAATATCCAAACTAGGTACGGCACCTGTTGAGCATACATGACTTTTGGCGTAAAATCACGTTAACCAACACTAGCATCATCTTGTTCTTTGCAAGGTGCTATGCTTATCAGTCTAATCCCAATACACCACCTACTTCAGGTGGCACGATGATGTCAAGTGCAGGCTCACCAGTACCAACTCTCTTGCATCAGTCTCCATTGAATGTAAGCCACTGCTGCAGTAGACACCATTAGCAATGCAAGCTGAAGGTGTTCTTATCCTCATATCAGGATCACATAATACAGGTGTCAAGCTTCATGCACTAGCCAACACAATAAAAAGTCCGAACTAGGATAGCTAGGAAAAAAACATGAAGATCTTTTTTTCGAATCCCACGCTGAACATCTTTTTTTAACTAATTAGGTAAGCTCCTGCTGACAAACATATTACAGCAACTCCAGCAGTGGCTCTATATTTTGGCGCTGTGGGCTGAATGGCTGATGCTGCGCATGGAGCCGGCAATAGCTTCACCGGAAGCTGCAAACTGTGGCGGCCAAATGCAGGGCTGAAACAGCGTATTTTCAGAGGCGCTATAAATGCAGCGCCAAAAACAGAATATAATGAAAAATAGAGTGCAGTAAAACAGAAGATCAAACAAAGACTAGAAATAGACATAAAATAGGATAAAATTAGCTTGATAGATACTCCGTAGTTCATATTTTTACAAAGTAGTGCGATAAAACTAAACTAAAACTCGACATCTGACGAGTCCGGTGTCGTGCCCGACACCGGATCCGACGAGAAGAGGTCAATCCAACGGGGGTCGTCCTCGCCAATGGTGGTCGGCCCGGCGAGCTGCGCTTCGATGAAGGCCCGCTTCGTCGCCTTCTCCGCCCTCCGTCGTGCGCGGTCCTCCTTCTTCGCTGCCCGCCTCGTCGCCTTCTCCGCCCTCCGTCTGCGGAAGTGCTCGTTCTCGGCGGCAACGTCCTCGGGGAAGCGGGCCGCCCACTCGCGCGCCGCGCGCTCGTCCCGCTCGGCGATGCGCAAACGGCGCTCCGTCTCGCGGCGGCGGTGCTGTTCCTCCTGTCTAACGATGTACGGCGGCGGCGCGAGATCCTCGGCCTGCTGGCGCGTCCACACGTCATGGAAATTCATCGACGATCGCGGGCGCCCGAGCCGCCACGCCACGGCGTCGTACGCGCGCGCGGCCTCGTGCGCGGTCTCGTAGGTGCCGAGGCCGATGCGCTCGCCGCCGTCACGTATCTCCGCGTAATACGTACCTTTGGGGCGCGCGCGGACGCCGCGGTACCCCGTGCCCGAGACGCGGCAGTACCGCGAGCTCGACGCGAGACGAGGCATGGCGGCGGCGGAAGCGGAGCCGCGGCGGCGATATTAGGCGCAGATGGGCAAATTTCAGCAACCCGTGTCCATCTTTTTTTTGGCAGGATTACGCCATGTACCACCTTCCAATTAGAAAATAGTACTGTTCAGCCTTCCCCTGTTGGGCCCAATATTTCACTTTGGGTTGCCAACGGCCATCTACATGGTAATTGCTCTCGGCCTACTTGCTCCGGCCGTCGAAGCCCAATAACTACAAATGGGCCTTTCTGCTCATGCAATTTCGGCCCTTTTCTAATGAAACACAGATCCTATGAATGGCAAAAGAAAAAAACGCGGAGATTCTACATAAAAGTTGTTTTTAGTTATTTTGAATTATTGGGTTCCAATTTTTGAAACTGCTCATGCCCAATATGAAAATCCTTGTTCGCTCCATACCCACATGGATAACGGTATTTTTAATAATTCATAAAGTGGATTTGAAATTTAAAACATATCCTAATAATTCCATGATTTAATCTATCAACTTGCAAGATCTTGGAGAGAAAAAGCTTGTATTAGTCTGCAGAATCCGCACCGTTTCAAAGGCGGCAGTGGATGAAAAGAAAAAAGGAAGTAGCCAGAAATTAGGGGTCAAAAATAACTCCAAGAAATGAAACTTTTATTGTTCGTAGAGGATGACATGCGGGACCCATGAGCCAGCAGCTTACTCAACGTTTCAAAGGCGGCATGAGATCGGAAGAAAAAGGCAAGTGACCAAATATCAGGAGCCAAAAATAATCCAAGAAATGAAACTTATTGTACATAGAGGATGACATGCGGGTCCCATTTTGCAGCAGCGGTTTCAGCGTTTCAAATGCGGTTTGAGATCAAAAGAAAAAGAAAGTAGCCAGAAATTAGGGGGTAAAAAACTCCAAAAAAAGAAAGTTGATTGTACATAGAGGATGACATGCGGGTCCCATGAGTCAGCAGCTTACTCAACGTTTCCAAGGCGGCGGGGGATCAAAAGAAAAGGAAATAGCCAAAAATCAGAGGTGAAAAAAAACCAAGAAAAGAAATTTTATAGTACATAGAGGATGACATGCGGGTCCCATGAGCCACAGGTTCCTCAACGTTTTCAAAGGCCGGTGGGGATCAAAAGAAAAAGGCAAATAGCCAGAGAAATTAGGGGTAAACAATAAATCCAACAAAGGAAAGGTTTATTGTTCATAGATGCTGACATGTGGGACCCATGAGCCAGCAGCGTCAAGGCAAGTGACCAAAAATCAGGGGTAAAAAAATCCAAGAAAAGAAACTTTATTGTACATAGAGGATGACATGTGGGTCCCATGAGCCAGCACCTTACTCAACGTTTCAGAGGCGGCTTGAGATCGAAAGAAAAAGGAAAGTGACCGAATATCAGGAGCTAAAAATAATCCAAGAAAGGAAACTTTTATTGTACATAGAGGTTGACATATGGGTCCCACTAATACAAGCTCTTTCGCTCGAAGATCTTGCAAGTTGATTGTACATAGAGGATGACATGCGGGCCCCATGTGTCAGCAGCTTACTCAATGTTTCCAAGGCGGCAGTGGACCAAAAGAAAAAGGAAATAGCCAAAATCAGAGGGTGAAGAATAAATCCAACAAAGGAGAGGTTTATTGTCCATGGAGGCTGACATCTGGGACCCAGCCAGCAGCGTCCTCTCGTTTAGAAGGCGTGGGGATCGAAAGAAAAAGGCAAATAGCCAGAAATTAGGGGTACAAAATAACTCCAAGAAAGGAAGTGTTTATTGTTCATAGAGGCTGACATGTGCGACCCATGAGCCAGCAAAGTCTTCAACTTTTCAAAGGCGGCAGGGGATCAAAAGAAAAAGGAAGTAGCCAGAAATTAGGGGTAAAAATAACTCCAAGAAAGGAAACTTTTATTGTTCATAGAGGATGACATGCGGGACCCATGCTCCAGCAGCTTCCTCAACGTTTCAAAGGCGGCATGAGATCGAAAGAAAAGGCAAGTGACCAAATATCAGGACCCGAAAATAATCGAAGAAAGAAATTTTATTGTACATAGAGGATGACATGCGGGACCCATTTAGCAGCAGTCTCAACGTTTCCAAGGCAGCACGGGATCAAAAGAAAAAGGAAGTAGCCAGAAATTAGGGTTCAAAAATAACTCCAAGAAAGGAAACTTTTATTGTTCGTAGAGGATGACATGCGGGACCCATGAGCCAGCAGCTTACTCAACGTTTCAAAGGCGGCATGAGATCGAAAGAAAAAGGCAAGTGACAAAATATCAGGAGACAAAGATAATCCAAGAAAAGAAAACTTTATTGTACATAGAGGATGACATGCGGGTCCCATTTAGCAGCAGCGGTCTCAACGTTTCAAATGCGGCTTGAGATCAAAAGAAAAAGAAAGTAGCCAGAAATTAGGGGGTAAAAAAACTCCAATAAAGGAAAGTTTTATCGATGAGCCAGCAGAGTCCTCAACGTTTCAAAGGCGGCATCAAAACAAAAAGGAAATAGCCAAAAATCAGAGGGTGAAAAAAACCAAGAAAATGAACTTTTATAGTACATAGAGGATGACATGCGGGTCCCATGAGCCAGCAGGTTTTTCAACGTTTCAAACGTGGCATGAGATCGAAAGAAAAAGGCAAGTGACCAAATATCAGGATCCAAAAATAATTCAAGAAAAGAAACTTGATTGTACATAGAGTATGACATGCGGGTCCCATTTAGCAGCAGCGGTATCACCGTTTGAGAGGCGGCAAGGGATCGAAAGAAAAAGGCAAGTGACCAAATATGAGGTGCCAAAAAAAATCGAAGAAAAGAAAGTTTTATTGTACATAGAGGATGACATGCGGGTCCCATGAGCCAGCAGGTTTTCAACGTTTCAAACGTGGCATGAGATCGAAAGAAAAAGGCAAGTGACCAAATATCAAGAGCCAAAAATAATTCAAGAAAAGAAACTTGATTGTACATAGAGGATGGCATGCGGGTCCCATTTAGCAGCAGCGGTATCACCGTTTGAGAGGCTGCACGGGATCGAAAGAAAAAGGCAAGTGACCAAATATCAGGAGCCAAAAATAATCTAAGAAAAGAAATTTTACTGTACATAGAGGATGACATGCGGGTCCCATTTTGCAGCAGCGGTCTCAACGTTTCCAAGGCGGCACAGACCAAAAGAAAAATGAAGTAGCCAGAAATCGGGGGTGAAAAAATCCCAAAAAAACGATTTCAATTGGGCTGCATGTGGACATCTGGCATTCGAACTATCCTGTGGGCCTTTTGACTCGTACAATTTCAGCCCACTCCAAAGCAGGATAGTTCGGATTTTTCTAAAAAAACAGGAAAGTCCTATGCTTCGCAAAAACAAAAAACAAGGAGATTCAGCATATAAATTTGTTTATGTAAAAATAAAGATTTAATTTATCCGTTGAAATAGCTCAGAGCGCAATACACTGTTTATTGTCTGCAAAATAATCAAGATATCACATGTTTCTTGTACGGGGAGGCTGACATCGGGGACCCATGAGCCAGCATCGTCGTTTTAAAGGCGGCAGGGGATGGAAAGAAAAAATAAACCAAAAATCTGTTGGTAAAAAATCCAAGAAAAGAAACATTTTCGTTCTGAGAGGATGACATGCGGGACCCATGAGGCAGCAGCGTCCTCAGCGTTTATTGTTCATAGAGGCTGACATGTGGGACCCGTGAGCCAGCAGCGTCCTCAACGTTTTAAAGGTGGCAGGATATCGAAAGAAAAAATAAGCCAAAAATCATTTGGTAAACAATATCCAAGAAAAGAAACATTTACCGTTCTGAGAGGATGACATGCGGGACCCATGAGGCAGCAGCATCCTCAACGATTCCAAGGCGGCAGGGGATCAAAGAAAAAAAAATATCCAGAAATTAATTAGGGGTTCAAAAAAATCCATCAAAGGAAACTTTTATTGTTCATAGAGGATGACTTGTGGGACCGACCTGCCAACAGCGTCCTCATCGTTTCAAAGGGGTAGGAGATCCAAAGAAAAAGGCAAATAGCCAGAAATTAGGGGTCAAAAATAACTCCAAGAAAGGAAACTTTTATTGTTCGTAGAGGATGACATGCGGGACCCATGAGCCAGCAGCTTACTCAACGTTTCAAAGGCGGCATGAGATCGAAAGAAAAAGGCAAGTGACAAAATATCAGGAGCAAAAGATAATCCAAGAAAAGAAACTTTATTGTACATAGAGGATGACATGTGGGTCCCATTTTGCAGCAGCGGTCTCAATGTTTGTAATGCGGCTTGAGATCAAAAGAAAAAGAAAGTAGCTAGTAATTAGGGGGTGAAAAAATCCAAGAAAAGAAAGTTGATGGACATAGAGGATGACATGCGGGTCCCTTGAGCCAACAGCTTACTCAACGTTTCAAAGGGGGCGGGGATCAAAAGAAAAAGGCAAGCCAAAAATCAGAGGGTGAAAAAAAAAAACTTTTATAGCACATAGAGGATGACATGCAGGTCCCATGAGCAAGTTCCTCAACGTTTCAAACGTGGCATGAGATCGAAAGAAAAAGGCAAGTGCCCAAATATGAGGTGCCAAAAAAACTCCAAGAAAAGAAAGTTGATTGCTCATAGAGGATGACATGCGGGTCCCATGAGCCAGCAGGTTCCTCAACGTTTCAAACGTGGCATGAGATCGAAAGAAAAAGGCAAGTGCCCAAATATGAGGTGCCAAAAAAACTCCAAGAAAAGAAAGTTGATTGCTCATAGAGGATGACATGCGGGTCCCATGAGCCAGCAGGTTCCTCAACGTTTCAAACGTGGCATGAGATCGAAAGAAAAAGGCAAGTGACCAAATATGAGGAGCCAAAAATAATTCAAGAAAAGAAAGTTTTATAGTACATAGAGGATGACATGCGGGTCCCATTTAGCAGCAGCGGTATCACCGTTTGAGAGGCGGCAGGGGATCAAAAGAAAAAAGAAATTGCCAAAAATCAGAGGGTGAAAAAAACCAAGAAAATGAACTTTTATAGTACATAGAGGATGACATGCGGGTCCCATGAGCCAGCAGGTTCCTCAACGTTTCAAACGTGGCATGAGATCGAAAGAAAAAGGCAAGTGACCAAATATGAGGAGCCAAAAATAATTCAAGAAAAGAAAGTTTTATAGTACATAGAGGATGACATGCGGGTCCCATTTAGCAGCAGCGGTATTACCGTTTGAGAGGCGGCAGGGGATCAAAAGAAAAAAGAAATTGCCAAAAATCAGAGGGTGAAAAAACCAAGAAAATGAACTTTTATAGTACATAGAGGATGACATGCGGGTCCCATGAGCCTGCAGGTTCCTCAACGTTTCAAACGTGGCATGAGATCGAAAGAAAAAGGCAAGTGAAAAAATATCAGGAGCCAAAAATAATTCAAGAAAAGAAAGTTTTATAGTACATAGAGGATGACATGCGGGTCCCATTTAGCAGCAGCGGTATCACCGTTTGAGAGGCGGCAGGGGATCGAAAGAAAAAGGCAAGTGAAAAAATATGAGGAGCCAAAAATAATTCAAGAAAAGAAAGTTTTATAGTACATAGAGGATGACATGCGGGTCCCATTTAGCAGCAGCGGTATCACCGTTTGAGAGGCGGCGGGGGATCGAAAGAAAAAGGTAAGTGACCAAATATGAGGTGCCAAAAATAATTCAAGAAAAGAAAGTTTTATAGTACATAGAGGATGACATGCGGGTCCCAGTTAGCAGCAGCGGTATCACCGTTTGAGAGGCGGCAGGGGATCGAAAGAAAAGGCAAGTGACCAAATTTGAGGTGCCAAAAAAACTCCAAGAAAAGAAAGTTGATTGCACATAGAGGATGACATGCGGGTCCCATTTAGCAGCGGTCTCAACGTTTCCAAGGCGGCAAGGGATCAAAAGAAAAAGGAAGTAGCCAGAAATCAGGGGGTCAAAAAAATCCAAGAATAGAAAGAATTTTGGTTCATAGAGGATGACATGCGGGACCCATGATCCTGCATCGTAAACGGCTCGATCGGAGAACGTTGAACGAGATGGCGCGATCTAGAAAAAAACAATGCCAGAGAGGCTGCCATCTGGGCCCTACATCCCTCGGCGGTGCGGATTTGCGTTGACTCGGCCGGCGAACCCGAGATTTCGAGATGCACCACGTCCCGGGCCACCATACGCGACGTTTTGGCCGCTTTCGTCGGGCTAGGTGGCCTCAAAAACGAGAAAAAAAAGTTTTGACATGCACCACGGAGGGACCAAAAATCGTCGGCCATGGTACACCAGCAACCACGGCGCGACTTCAACTTCGTCGGCCATGGCAACTTTTCTTGTAGTGTGACACACTTAAGTCAAATTTTCTTATCTATCTTTCTTAAGTAAAGTTAGTTAGTTATATTGCTTCATTCCAAAGTAGTAGAACACCATTGGAGCTTAAGATAATGGGTGGTAGTAGACCACAGTTGGTATACAATACATGGTAGTCCAAAGAGAGGATACAACCATAAGGAAGATATCCTATTGGAAGAAGTATACCAACTAAAGTTATGGTTAAGTAAGAGTCATTTAAAATGTCAAATGATTGATGTTAAGTAATGTAGATAAGTAATATGAGGTAGTATATATACCTATGATGAGTCAATCATGGGAGGTAAGGAAGAGTGATAGGACTTATATAAGTCTACTTTTACTTGGTAGAGTTGGTAATCATATATGATTCACTTGAGAGTCATGATGTGATGGAGTAGAACATCATAAGTGAATTAACAGAAGTATGATAAGGAGTAGGATTTAAGGAATAGTTCGAAAACTTAGGCCTTAAAATCATGTTAACTATGTCAAGTATGCTAGAACTATAGTCTAGAGTCTGAAGAAGACTTTATTAGAGCATATCACATAGAGAAATTCTGGAATCATAGGTGGTATATTCAAACAATCTTGTGTTTAGAGTAGCCATGTTATAGCCTCGAGAGATCATGTGAGGTTAGTTTTCAATTAAATGGAAGGTAAGTTAGCACTTTCCAAGGAAAATAGGTCAACCACAACGATTCTGGACCAATTTGCTCAAGTTTATTTGATTGCAAGTGAGCAATCGAGGTAAATATCGAGACAAATAGTAGAAATCCCTAGATATGTGCTAAGTATCACAACCAAAACCTATCTTAAGTGGTGTTATATACTACACATCTGAGCCTGATGTTTAGGGATGTCATACCCAACTACTATATTCAGGCATATAAGATGTGTATTATAAGCACAAAGCTGGATTTTCTTGGATTTTATTGGATTTTCATTGTTTGACTAGATCCATACATGAAGTTTGACTTTGATATGCAAATGCATGTTGCAATATCAAGCTCTTACTTGATGTTATAGGTCTAGAGGGTAAAGGTATTCGTGTGAGGAAGTGACGAACTCTGAAGATTTTGAAGACAAGATGAAGGTTCACTAGAAGATGGAAGTAAAGCTGTGGGAAGTAACCACAATACTTCAAAGTAAGGACCAATCAAAACTCATTTTTATCCTCAATTGAGGAGTATTTCAATATGGAAGTACCATGAAAGTGAGAAAAATAGTGAATATGGAGTAGTAGAAGTGGAGCCATATTCATTATGGAAGAAGGGAATGCAAGTGAAGTCACTTACGATACTATTTTTATGGTGTCAGCAAGTGGTTTTCTTGCAAAATAAACCCTAGAAGAAGGAAAATGGACGAGTGAAGTCGTAACTGGTATAATAAGACCGCAGCTGATATAGAATAGTCATGGAGAGGAAGCATTGAAAGTGAGGTAGATCTTAACTAAAACTATAAAAGTATCCGCATCTGGTAGGTAGATGTTGACTAGAACCATAAATAGTCCACAGCTAGTATCGAACAAGCCACCTCTGGTACTAGGTAGTCTGCAGCTGGTACCAGATAGTCCGCAGCTTGAACATTCCTTTACTCTAAAAGAAAGAGGGATTCCGCAGCTGGTATTCCGCAGCTGGTATTCCATAGCGGGTAACCATTTAGTCGGAGGATTCCCATCGGATACCCACAACTGTGTGGATACACCGCAAAGAATTCTTCGTGAGATTCTAGAAAAGTACAAATTAAAAGCCAGACCAAGACCAATCTTCCAACCTTGGAGTTTAATGATTAGAAGAAAAGGAGCTTGAAGATCATTAGTAAACTCCAAGGGGGAGAGGAAGGCTGAAGGAGAAGTATTAAGACATGATTTGGAGTATGAATGACGAAGAAGAAGGTCTGAACTGAGAGGAAGTTCAATCTTATTTTTATAAGGTTGTTGGGAAGTATCCATATCAAAGTACTCTCAGGAGGATGTCAGACTAGAAGCCGAGGTTTATATCTCGAATCAGTAAGGGTTAGACCCTAACTTGAGTGGGTAATTAATAATTACTCAGAAGCAGAAGAGCTTAAGTAAGTCTAAGATAATGAAGTTGGATGAAGTAGATGTCGGAGGACAATCAAACCATAAGAACACTAAATACCAAAGGAGTTTGACCATACCTAAGCATATTAGCAAGATTCCTTTCATGGAACCTAAAGAAACCAAAAGATGGATAATTAGCATAAACTAGAAGCCATGATTGGATGGACTAAATGAGTCTAATTCATTCGTAGGAATAAACCACCAGGACCATACCTATTGTAAATACCTTACCAAATACCATTACTATAGTTATGGTAGTAAGGGAAAACAATACCCTACCTTAAATAAATCTTTTAGAATTAAGGTTTAGGCACCCCAGCTGGTACCCCGTAGTGCTATATTACACCATAGCTGATAGAACCAAGCTTTGGGTACTCAGATAGGAAGCTATCACCACAACCAATAATAAAGTCCATGAGCATAATAAGATGTCCCAATCCAAGGATCTTTGGAGAATAAGACTATAAGCTTAGAGTGTTGGAAAGAAATCATAGAATGGAAGAAAGTATCAGTGCCAGACATCAGAAGACGTCAGGAAGGATCTGGACAAGAGATATATCCAATTATATCTAGTGAGATCACCAAGGAGTTTGAAGGATTGTGATATTTCAAGTCCGTTCCACATTTCGAAACATGAGAGCGTTCGAACTTCGGGACGAAGTTCAGTTTAAGGGGGAGAGGCTGTAATATCCCAGGTTTAGAGGCTATAAAATGAGAGAACACCAAAGTGTGCATTGCATTCATGCATAGAAAATCCGGGGAATTTTCGCGCTTTCAAATAAAACTTACCACAGTAACTGAAGTTTCACTTGACTTGCTGGAATTGAAGTAGATCATCAAGTCAAGCGCTATAAACTTCACTGTGATATTTGCTAAAACCTTGTTTTGGGTAGAGAGGATTTGATCTAGGAGCTAGATCAAATGGAATTAGTTTTGACAACAAACAATACCTTAAGTAAGGGTCAACTACAAGATCTTATAAAAGATCTCAACATGACATTCCTTACAACAACACATGAATAATTATTCAACCACAAATCAAAGAATTAAGAAACTATTCTTTAATTGTCTTTTCCATATATTTTACTAAATAAATGTTCTACCATGATTCTCATGGTGTATCTTCAACTACTTTTGTGTGTAATATAATTCAATTCTAAACTTATTAATAAATAAGGTAAATCATAGGGTCTAAAGTGCATAAAGGCCACACATTCTTATTTAAATCATAACTTATTAAATATATGGAATACCCTAAAACTGAATCCATTTACATTACAAGTTATAGTTCAAACTATCTAAATAAAACCAACTATGGGTATTTTGAAACTCATATAATCATGCCTTGGTGAATTCAAACACCAACTATCCAAAATTGAGAAATAACCCTCAATCTTGACCTTTTGACTAATATTATAACATAAATCCAATCATACATGATATGGTGCACTATTCACAAGTATAAAAGCGTTCACAAGATATTTAGTAACAAATGCCACTTGGCTGTCCAAAAATAAATCACATGAGAGGATAATGATCATGTCACATAGGATGAAAATATCTACATGACTTGCATTCCAAGCTTTGCCACCTCATGCTCAAAGGATTGCCATGGATGAGGGCATGACAACCAAGCACCTTACTCATCAAACCAAAACAAGAGTCACCCACCTATGTGTCATGATACTAGAGCTTGTCCAAGCCTATAAATAGAGCCACACCCTTCATCCCTTTGATCATCTTGTAGCATACAAGGAAATCAACACATAGAGCCACTCCATGCATTAGTTAGAATCAAGATGAAGAAGCTAGGAGGTGGAGGCATGCCACAAGATGCAGGTTTATCAGATTTCCAGAAGAACAAGCTACATAAGATACCAAGGTAGAATTCCTAGGCAAACCATATATTTGTAGGATCATATCATCATCTCTTGAGTAGGACCTTAGGCTATTAGAAGACATTTAGAAGTGAGAGAGAATATAGATGCTAATCACATCCATGTCTATCATAGAGAATATTAGAGTAGTATTAAATCCTACTTGTTCAAACCAACCTTTAATCTTGGAGATGAGAGCCATGTTCCATTAGTGAAACATAACCAAAGCTTATGCTCATATTCTAATCCTAGTTGTGTATCACATTGGTGATCACTACTTAAACCCTAAACTACATTTGAATTCCAACCCATGGATTACTTTGGATCATAATTAGAACCCTGCCATACCTCATGCCTATTTATATTTCAATTCAATGTAGCTTATCCAAAACCCTAAACCCTTTCACCAAGAATTCACCCCACATAGAATATTATGCCCTACCTTGTGTATCATGGATCACAAGTATAAACCAAGTCTTATATACTTTAGAACTAAATGTCATTTGGTGAGTAGAAGGAAACCAATATCCAATCCTACTGGATGTTCTAAATAATTGATTAAGTTGACCAATAGGAAAAATATATTATAGTTGGACCATCACCTTAGCAAGTGAATTAACCATTATGAGCTTAGGATCTATTTCAAGTAAGCCAAGCCAGAATTGCTAAGCAAGATTATTAAAGATAGAGTTTATCAAACCATCTTCTTAAACCCTTAAAAGTAATTCTCCACATAAAATCATGATTCATCTTATTCTCAACACCACTTAATTTAAACTCTAGCCATAATGAAAATTATATGTGAACAATCCATATTGTTAAGTACTAGCTCAACCTAATCATGTGTTCATTATGCACAAGTTATAAATTCTCAAACCACTTAAATAGATCTGGTTTCTAAATTAAAAAGGGAATTAAAATGAATAACTAACCATTTCTATTTTACTCAAGCCTCACAAAATATTAATTAAATCCTAAACTAAATATTTGTTTAAACAACAAGATTATACAGTGAGCATTGTTATCAAGTTATATTGATATTCAAATGTTTAGAATCTGCAAAACAAAACAGTCAGATTTGAATTCAAATAACAAAATTCAAAACAGAAAATAAAAACAGAAAATGAAAAGGAAAAAAGAAGAGAGAAAGATTTACCTATTGGGCAGTGGCAGCCCAGCACCGCAGCAGCCCGAAGCCAACCAGCTGAGCCCAAGATCAACCCACACCACGGCCCAGGAGCAGTCCAGCCCAAAGCAAATGCCGTTTCGGTCGCTTTAATATTCGTGCAAGGAGAAAAGCTTCGTCCTTCTTCTTCCCCGGCATCGACAGCACGCCTGCGCCAGTAGGCCACGACCACGACGGCGATAAGGACGACCTCGGACGTCGCATGCCATCTCAGAACCGCGCCCAACTCCTCTCGCGTCCGAGCCTATCTAAAATCATCTCGATTCGTGCTCGTTTGCAGTATCAATGTCACCGTCACATCTCGGCCGTCGCCGGCGGTGAACTTCCTAATTTGACCTCGCCAAGCTCTATAAATAGGTCAAGAGCTTCTCCAGGAAACCCTAGAACCTCGCCGCCCATCCATTTCTTCCCAGAACCCCTCTATCTCTTGTATTCTTCCACGTACTGTCGCCGGTGTCGATGACGAACCCGACGGTACAAGCCATCCCGGAGTCCATGGTGTGGCTCAGTCGACGCGCCTGGCCACGTAGATCACCCTGGAGGAGCAGAGCATCAAGGGGAGCCAAGTCAAGGAAGAATTTCGGCGTTCCCTTTTACCCGGGTTCGCCGGAAAACATCCGATTGTCGTCATCTCCGACCATCTCAAGCTCCACCGACGGTCTCATCAGCTTCCTGGTGAGTTGACGCGTCTGTAGAACCAGCTCTCGCATCCTAGCTTCATTTGGCGTTTTGGCCGAGCTGCGCCGCCGCAGACGAGTTCACCGGAGTAGCTCCGGCGACCTTTAGGTGGTGGCGTTCATGCTCGTTTGCTCAGCATCGTGTACTGGTTCGAACGCAACAGGTTAGGAAGTCTCTGGGGGTCTCTAGCCGTCGTTCCGTCGCTCGCCGGAGCGTCCCCGGCGTTCTCTCTGGCGAGTGACGTGTCACCGCCACCTCAGCTCTGTTGACTGGTCGTTGCCCGCGTGGCAATTGACTCAGTCAACAGGCCCACATGTCTGTGTCTGTGGGTAAAAACGAATCGGTATGTTTAGTAATTAGCATTTGAATTAAAAACCAGTAAATAGTTAAAACTTTGAAAAATCATATAAAATTCATTTCAACTCATAAAAATATAAATAATATATCAAAATGCTCACAAAAATAAACTCTATTCAAATAAAATATAAAACAAAAATGTGTGTCAAAATAAAAATTCACTTATTTTTAACTTTATTAATTATGCCATTTCATTTATTTAAAACACAATTTGAATTCAATAATTAGTGAAGTTTCAAAATTAAATTTTAACTATTCAGTAACTAAATAAAATGTTAAGATTAATTTTCTTTAGCATAGTTGCATTAACTTAAGTATTAGTGGTAATTCATAAACCCTAATTTGCAAATTACCATTTACCATTTCTTTAAATAAAATAAAGCAAGAAAATATTAAAAGTTAATGTTATTTTGGTAATTCAAAACTTGTATATTTAAACATATTTAATTCTCAAGTTAATTAATTAAATCTTAATAACATTTATAAGACCCTAGTTTCTAATTAAACCCTAACTAGTAATTATTTTTAATTCTTAAACCCTCTAAAAATTGCTAGCATGTTAAAATTATTAATAACTTATTTCAAGTACTTAATCACATTAATTCTAGTACCAAGTATTACTTTAAGAATTGGATCATAATTAAGAAACCCTAGTTTTATTATAAGTTAGAATCTGGATCCCATTATTTTAGGTGATCATGTCAAAATGTTTTAAACCCTAAAACCCTAGTTGTTTATCACATGTGATCATGTGAATTTCACCTCACATAGAGAACCTTATTATATGACCAACAAATACAAGTCATGATCCACCAACATAGAACCAATTCACATGAGTCATCATTTCATGTCCATATTCTTAGTTAAAACCTATATGATTCACTAGTGTCACCTAGGTATAAACCCTAACTTGTTAATTGGATTAGTACCAATGATCACTATCCTATATACCATACCATTAAGATCAACCTCAATCATCAAACCCTAGTAGCACCATAATGATAAACCCTAATACCAATCTTGTGTAGTAATGCACATCACATGCTCTTATTCCACTAAACCCTACTTAGGAAATGATAAGCCACTTAGCTTAGAAACCATTAGAGATTATTTAGTAAAGCAATTGTGAGATCATAGTAAACCCTAACTCATAGCAACACCTTGATAATCATCCTTTGATATAATGCTTAGAAGAAACCATAGTAATAACCCTACCAATACTTGCTACATAAAAACCCATTCCAAGTTAAGAACCCAACTAGTTCCTATTAGAGAACTAAATGAATCTAATAGTAAACCCTAGAAACCATAGCTCCTATTTTTAATAGTTCTTGTTCTTATTTACCCTGTTCTTCAAAAGTTATTCTTTTGAAGTACAGATGTCAATCAAACCTTAGAAGCCCTAATCCTTCTTTGAGATACTCATTATTTCTTAAACAACATGTTCTTCAAAAGTTATTCTTTTGAAGTATAATACAAGTAATCATCAACCCTGTTCTGTAGAACTTAAAATTGACAACTGTTCTTTACATATTATTCCACCACTATTATTAGTGTGTATGATTGTTATGATGTATTATATCATTTGATTATGATGCTAATATAACCAAACCTTAATAAGAACCTTGTTTGAGAACCATTCTAAAAGTGCAACAAACCCTAAAGAAATCTTTACAACTCATACATCCTAAATCATCGAGGTTAGGTTACGCTCGGGACGATTGCATCTCATACTATGCATTATAGCATCTTTGCCAATTCTTTAAACATTGTCCTTACCGGACAATGATGGTATTTCAGAATTTGGAGTTCTCACGTATCGAAGCTTTTGCCTGCATAATCTTGCAGTCAAGAAAGGCAAGTTCATCGCTTGCTCATGTCATTTGATTATTTTTATCAAATTATATGCAAAGTACTATACTTATCACTCTTGCATTGAAAAGCAAATATTATTTTACAATTATGAATATGACTATGTGGTGGGCAATGGAACCATGGTATGTGTTGATATGGTGGAGGTTCCATTGCACGGGTACTATTCATCTAGGACTAAGTACCAATGCCGTCCAGTGATTCTAGCGCCGTACATACCGCGTTGACCATAAGATCTATAATGGCTCTGGGGAAGTCAGTGTATCTTTTCCCTCCTGCACGCCAACGGACTTGATAGAGCCTGGCGGGGTGCTGGAGGCACTGCCGTAGGTTGGGAAATCCTTTAAAATCCCCATCCGGACGTTTGGATGAGAGGCTCTACCGTCTATGAAGGATTGTCCATAGTACACCGGGGGTAAAGCCGTATGATCGGGAGATGTCTACCGGGGGTGTACGGATGGACAAAAGGGTGGGTTTGCAGGGTCGCGGAGAAGGCGTGATTGGCTTGGATCTTATACCTGACCTCACACCAAAGGAAGTGTGGACGGTGCCAGCTGCCCGGTTGGCAACAAGGTTAAGTTCTCTTATGGGAAAAGTAACGCACCTCTGCAGAGGATACTGAATTGTACTGTCACTCCCTGTTCCGGGAAGGGAACTGCGCGGCAGAAAGGAACTCCATGAAGTTCTAGTCAACCTGTGAAGAGACGGGCATAGTTTTCAGAATAAAATAAACCTTTTGAAGAAATGTTTACGAAAACTTGCATTGCCTATGACTTTCTGGGTGGCTGTAGCTAGTGCATGATACACCTATTTCCTAATATGAACTTGCTGAGTACGCTCGTACTCATCCCACTCTTAAATCCCCTGCTTAGCTATGGAGGCACCAAAGGATAATCTACCGTGGAACTCGAAGACAAAGGAGTCCACTGCAACAAGACTAAGAATCCAAGCAAAGAAGTCAATGAAGTCAACTGCTGCAGCAACTATAGTGGAAACTTAGACTAGTAATAGAAGGGAGTTTTTCCCTAATCCTAGCACCTAAGTAGCTAGATTTCTATAGCAAGCCTAGTAGCTCTTAAGCTTGAGTTAGCAATAAGTTAGACTACGAGTCGTTCTTCGGAGCTTTATTTGAAGTTTTACCTCACTGTAAAGTAGGAGGCTGTGTTGATCTTTTGTAAACAGCTTGTGTATCCTTCTATAGACATACCTTGGACTCGCATATGTTTCTGTTGTACCACTCTGAGGGATGTAATATGAGTGGAACGGTGTTTCACTTGTGTTATGTCAACGACTTGTGTACTACACCATGCAGTGGTACGCTGGGTCACCACACGTACCCTCGGTAGCTGTTGTTGGAGTAGCCACTGACCTGGTCTTGACACACCCTCCATGAGTTGTAGATTCCTCGAACCCGTCCGCGAAACACCACATACCACTAGCACGACATAAGAAGAACAAGTAATCGATCACAACCATGAAAGCAATTAAGAAAAGAGCAATAGAACAACACAAGTGTTGACATCAAATGATAAACTAACAGGGGCATGGATGATCATTCCAAAAGTGGATCACAAGTTCATCCTACACTACCATGGTGTCATCCTACCACCACAACAAAAGTGGGTGTCATCCTAACACCGCAAGTTCACCATCACCTGAGGGGTTAGTATATACCACCTCATCATAGTTACAAAAGGGGGCCATCAAATGTTTTTCATCCCTAGCTACTGCCAGAATTTACATCATCATCATCATCATCATCCTCATCATCATCATCATCGTCGTCGTCATCATCATCATCATCATCATCATCATCACTAGCTCCATGCATGCATCCCTGAACCACCCCCTCAAGGGCACCACTACACCTTTGAGTGGTACTTGCCAAGGTAGTTCCTCAGCCAGAGGACGCGGTGTGGCTCGATCATGCCGATGAAGCTGGAACCCTGGGCCTTGTGGTCGACGAGGTGGCTGAGGGCGGCCATGAGATCATCCTCGGCGAAGCCAAGCATGTCCATGACCGCATTGTACAGGTCAGGGTGCATGTCCGTGGGCTTGTTGTCCTTGATGGCCTATGCGACGTCCTTCAAAGCAACAGTCATGTTGGTGAAGGCCACCAACTCGTCATCGGTGAAGGCGCCTCTCTTCCTCTTGCTGGCGCTCACCTTCTCAGGCGCGTCGGCAGCCTTCTCAGGTGCCCCATCGAGGTTGACCGTGTCGGACTCCTGGGTTTCAGCATCCTCAGGTGCAGGATTTGCTGCAGCCGAGCCTAGGGGCTCACTGGATCCCATGGCGTACTTGCCGGTGGCGAGGCCGAAAGAGAAGATGGTATGCATCTCGTCGTAGTTGGCAATGGGCACATTCAGGAACTCCGCGTCCTTTGGGTGATCCTACGATACGAAGGGACAATGATGTTAGTTCTGCTCGTGGCTGATCAAAAGAGTTAGTGAGGTGCTCACCGCGACGTGCCCGCAGTAGTGCTCACCCTCAAGGATGATGCATTTGGTATCCTCGCACCACTGAGCCCCGCTTAGATCGCGGAGCCTGCTAATGGTGAGCCACCTCTGCCTCCACTTCCTCAGGTGGTTGTACACCTGAGTGGAGCACACGGACACACCACAGTGGTCAAAAAGGCCCTTCGCCACAGAATTGAGATGGACTTCCTTGAATCCTTTGTCAGTTCTCACTCCGCTCTGGATCAAGCCGCACGTCTTCTCCAACACGAAGCTGGACATGATGGAAGCCATTTCATGGTGGCAGTCCCTTTCTGCCCGGTCTTCAAGGCCCTCTCCGCTTCCCTGCGGTTCTTGTTCTTCTTTGTGGTGGCCAACCTAGCCGCGACCTCTGCCGCTACCTGAGCCACCAGGTCAGACACAGGCAGATGGGTGACCGCCACCTTGGAGTCATAGGCGGGTTGTGAATCGGGAACTTGCGAAGGGATCTGAGAGTCCCCAACGCAGACACGCCTGGCTAAAGTCATCACAGAAGGAGTTCTACACACATCATAGTACATATAACCTGAATCTACTTGGAAGCAAAGACATGTGAATAGCAAAAACCATACCAAAAATTATCCTAAACCAGACAAGCAGTTCATTGCAACGGTGGATAGCACAAACCCTTGCAAGATCAGGCATGTGAGCACATTTGGGACAAAGTAGCAACCGAAAATGTCGAACCCTAGCAAGATCATGATAGCTCACCACAATCCGAACTAACCCCTGCTACAAGACCAAACCCTAGACAAGATCTGACTACTCCTAACCTAGATCTAAACATTACCGCGGTACCCGGATAAAGGATGCCTTACAGTCATCGCTGGAGGTGAAGATGCGCTGGACCAGAAAGTAGATGAAGCAGCCCAGATGTACTCGCCGCCGCCGCCGCTGCAACCGTCGCCGATCGGAGATGCGTGCGCCTCTTACCTGCTTACCGAGGGGAGGAAGAGCTCTAAATTTGGGAGGACAGTGGAGGAGGGGTAGAAATAGGCCATGGGGCGCGGCGGAGGTGACGAAATCCTTCCCGCCCCCTTTTCGCTTTTCGCCGATGAACGCCGCAGCTCCCGCCATCTCCATTCTCATCTCCGCGCGTGCGCCGAAGATTCCCTTTTGCATCAGCCGACGTGGAGATTTGCCTGCACCGTTGCAAACTGCCGAACCAGGCGTTCCTCCAAGGCCTGACCCAACGCTGCTTTGAGAAGCGGTTCCTACAAGAACGCGGCTCGGCCCAGACAACTAAACGGACCGAAAATTGCTGGCCTGATGCGAGCCAAGGGTCATGCAACCTACCAAACGAGCCCCATACTCCTGCCCGGATCAAACGCCTTCTCTCCATGAGTGACATTATTCCTGGAGTTTCAGATGGGGTGATTATCATCACTCTGTCTTGTCTTTGTCCACAAAACTGGAATCACAGATTTTATTTACAGCCGTACAGGGATCAACGGTCTTCAGCAAAGCTGAATAAGACCGGGAAGCAGCAGTACCGTCCACCTCTGCAGCAATCCTCAAAGCCAAAGACGAGATGTGTTGACCAGGCATGCCTAGGACTCGATCTGGTGGGCAGCGGCAGTGTGCGTGCAGCTAGTCAACCGACCAACGCTCAGTTTGAATTTTGTTCATGATCGAGCTCCAATGTAACACCTGCGACAATGTAGAAACTACTTTTGCTATTAAATAAATCTACTCGAAGTATTTACCAGAGCAGTGAGTATTCCACAAAACTAGGGAGCAGAGCTGCACAAGTAACATTAAAATTCTATATTTACTGTTTGCAAAGGAGGATGCAAATCTAGATTAAGTCTCACTCTGCAATAACCAGACTGTCATGCACAACTTCCAGTCATTCTGGAACAATTGATTTGCTACAGAGAAAAACTCAGAAAAGGTTGCAAATATACATGAAAAATCTATTCGTCAAATCGTCAATGACCAAACTGGCTAGAGGAAAGTTAAGATATGGGCTGCCATGCTGGGCTCCCCTGATGGGCCGAGCACAGGCGCCCCCGGCCAGGCCACGTCTCCACCGCCGCATGGGCCGTTGCTGCATGGCCTGGACGTTACGGGCCCGAAAGAGGGGGTTTCGACCCAACTCCAGGTGATCGCGAGGGATGCTTCCGGTTTTCAAATTCTGGATCAGGTGTGTCATGCTGCTGCTGTCTCTCCGGAGGAGCGCGCTGACCCTGAGGCTCTCAACCTATGCCTGAGCCCGGTGATCCAACTGGTTGTTGCCCGTACCTCGGACGGCGCCACAGATGTCGACGTGGAGGACGATGAGAGGGTGGACGAGGAAATTGTGATGGAGCCACCACCGGTTCGCACCATGCCCTCCTCTCCACCATCTGCCACAAGCCCGTCGGTGTGCCGCTTTGCCTCGCCACCCGTGGTGTTCCAAAGAGCGCGGAAGCCGACCCTCCCAAGGTTGCAACCTGCTTTGGCGAGACCCCGGACGCTTGGGGAGTTTCTCACAGCGGCGAAGTCGCGCTCGGATGCTCTCCTTCAGACCCCGGCCGTTCGACGCAGGCTGGTTGAGCTTAACTTTCAGCCACGGCGAAGTTCTCGGATCGCAGGACAACCTGGTGGTCTCAACGCAGAGATGAAGGCGGTGCACAACCTCATGCGCAAGCTGGGCCTGCTCGAGGGGGATGAGGCGCCATCAAAGGCTGCCTTGGAAGCCTACCATAAGATGTACGAGCTCCCCCTGACGGATGACATGATTGAGGCGATCGCGGAATTCTACGGGTGGTCGCTATCGACGATCAGAGGCTGCTCCCCACCACAGTTGGGGATGATGGGTGGTCGCCTCATTGAGGCCTGACCCCTGACGGAGGTCCACGGGTGCTGCGACATTCCAATGTTGTACGAACCTAAGGTGCTGGTGGCCAATGTGCGAGGCCTCAATGATCACGCAAGACGTTCGGGTGTTAGGAGTGTAGTGAACACTACGGGTGCGTCCATTGTATGTCTCCAGGAGACAAAGCTATCTGTTGTAACCCATGCTATCATTAATGAAGCGCTAGGCGCAGAGTTTGATGCTTACTTCTGCTTGCCTGCGGTTGATACTCGGGGAGGGATCATCGTGGCTTGGACTAGCCGGGTGGTGCAGCTTGACAGCGCCCACTACGGGGCTAACAGTGTCACAGCGAGGGTCTCCCCTGTGGGTGGTGGCGCGGGATGGTGGCTGACTTGTGTCTATGGCCCTCAGGCTGAGGCTGACAAGGTCGCCTTTCTGGAGGAACTCCGCGACGTCCGCAGAGGTCATCCGGGACCGTGTGCGCTCTGTGGGGATTTTAACCTCATATATCGCGATGAGGATAAAAACAACGGTAACCTCAACCGTAAGATGATGGGCAGGTTTCGACGCTTCCTGAACGACTGCGAGCTGAAGGAGATCTACCTTCATGGACGCCGCTACACGTGGTCGAACGAGAGGGAATCTCCCACCCTCGTACGGCTGGATCGGGTGTTTGTCACGGCTGCTTGGGAGGAGTTGCATAACAGCTGCATGTTGCGCTGCTTGGCGACGGTGGTGGCTGACCACTGCCCACTCCTCTTGGACTGTACCACCACGGGTCCGAAGCGGTTCCAGTTTGAACGCTTCTGGCTACGCTTAGAGGGCTTCGAAGAGGTGGTGCGGAGCGCCTGGGATGTTGTGGAGGGGGACCCAGACCCCTTCCGGCGGCTCACCGTGAAGCTGAAGCGCACGGCGCGCAGTCTGATGAGCTGGAGCGACAAAAAGGTCGGATGTGTCAAACTGCAGCTGATGATAGCGCGGGAAGTAGTGTCGAGGCTGGACGTGGCCATGGAATCTAGAAGGTTGTCGCCGGATGAACGCCGTCTAAGGGCCCATCTCAAACACGCTTACCTGGGCCTGGCTTCTCTGGAGCGTACCATGGCAAGGCAGCGAGCCAAGATTGCGTGGCTTAAGGAGGGGGACGCCAACACGGCCTTCTTTCACCAGCACGCAGCTTATCGCCGCCAGAAGAACGTGATCCATAGCCTACAGGTTGGAGGCGCGGTCATCTCTGACCATGCGACTATGGCTGAAGCTGCTTTCACTCACTTTGAGAGTCTGCTTGGAACCTCGGTGGAAAGGCAGCATTCCCTGGACCTAGGCTTCCTGGACACCCACTCGGAAGACCTATCGGAGCTAGAGGCGGGGTTCACTGAGGACGAGATCTGGGAGGTGATTCGGCGACTGCCAGCGGGCAAGGCGCCTGGACCCGACGGGTTCACGGCTGAGTTTCTTCAGAAGTGCTGGGGAGTGGTGAAAGGTGACTTCATGGCGGCCTTTGACAAGCTGTTCACGCTGTGCGGGCGCGGGTTCCAAGGCCTTAACCAGGCCCTGTTGATCCTGCTGCCTAAGCATCCGGATGCGGCTGCGCTTGGCGACTACCGGCCGATCAGCCTAATCCATATCTTCGCCAAGCTGGTTGCTAAGGCGATGGCCACTCGCTTAGCCCCCGGATGGAGTCGCTGGTGGATCGCAACCAATGCGCGTTCATTCGCAAACGTTGTATCCATGACAACTTCATGTTGGTTCAGCAGACAGCTAGATTCCTCCACCGGGAGAAAGAGTCGCGTGTGATGCTCAAACTAGACATTGCACGCGCCTTTGACTCCGTCTCTTGGGGTTTCCTCTTGGAGATCCTTCGCAAGTTAGGGTTTGGACCAAGGTTCCGCGAACTGGTGTCCATCCTCCTATCCACTGCGAGCACGCGGGTGTTGCTCAACGGCGAGCCAGGCCCCCCGATTTGGCACCGACGGGGCCTGAGACAGGGTGACCCCTTGTCGCCAGCGCTGTTTGTTCTGGTGATGAACTCGCTCAGCAGGATGTTGGCCAAGGCGATCGAGCTGGGGGTGCTGAGACGCTTAGCGCGGCAGGAGCTAACGACGTCTGTGTCGCTTTATGCGGACGATGTGGTGATCTTCTGCCACCCAGATGAGACGGAGCTGCGGGCAGTCCGCGGCATCCTGGAGCTCTTTGGGCATGCATCAGGCCTGCGTACCAACTTCGCTAAATGCTCCGTATCACAGATCGCCTGCTCGGATGCTGTGGCTGCGGGCGCAGCTGAATTCATGGAGTGTCAGCTTGCGCCGTTCCCGGTGAGATACCTTGGCATCCCTCTGCCTATCAGGAGGCTGACGGCTGCTGCTTTCCAGCCCCTGGTGGACCGCCTGGCTGACAAACTTCCCACCTGGAGGGCATCGATGATGCCTAGGGCGGGACGTTTGGCGCTGATCCGCTTGGTCCTCGCAGCGATCCCTCTGCACCAGTTGATGGTGTTGGGCCTCCAAAAAAAGGCTTTGAAACAGGTGAACAAGATCCTGCGTGGATTCCTTTGGGCTGGTAGGGCGGATGCCAACGGGGGGCATTGCCACGTCAACTGGGCGAGGGTGTGTAGGCCGCTGCGGCTGGGAGGCTTGGGCATCCCAGACCTCGCGCGTACCGCCATCAGCCTCAGGGTGAGGTGGATCTGGAGGATGCGTACTGACCCCCTGCGACCTTGGCGCGGGCTGGACATGCATTTCTCGAAGACGGAGCTGGATGTCTTCGCGGCCTCCACCTCCATGGTGGCTGGCAATGGGGAATCCGCCATCTTTTGGGAGGATAGGTGGTTGGATGGCAGGTCCATCGGGGAGATGGCGCCGGAGGTATACGCTATGGTGCCGAAACGCCGGCGAAAGTCACGCACGGTCCGAGAGGCGTTGGTTGAACGCACCTGGATCCCCGATATTGTTGGGGCACCGAGCGCCCTAGCACTGTGGCAATACGTCCAGCGTGGGGCCGGCTCGAGACACTCAGCTAGGGGCGGATCCAGACAGGCTAGTTTGGCGTTGGACGACGGATGAACAGTATTCGGCCGGTTCCTGCTACGACACCCTCTTCCAGGGGGCGATCATCTCAGGTTCATGGAAGCTTAACTGGAAATCCTGGGCGCAAGGGTGAAGTTCTTTATCTGGTTGGCCTGCCTCGACAGATGCTGGACGGGAGAGAGACGGCACAACGCGGCCTTCCGCATGCGCCTAGATGCCCGCTCTGCGAACAATCTGTCGAGACCATGAGCCACCTGCTCACAGGCTGCTCCTTCTCCAGGACGATTTGGTTTGAGGTTCGTCGTGGATTAGATCCACTGCGGACCCTCCCATGGCCGAGGTGACTTCGCGGAGTGGTGGTCGCTGGTGGTGCGGTCCACCCCTCGCCAGCTGCGCAAGGGCACTTCGTCGGTGATCATGCTCACGGCATGGTGGATTTGGAAGCACCGGAACACGGCGGTCTTCGACAACACGCGGCCTTCGGTGACATCCTTATTCAACGACATCGTGGCTGAGGCGCGGGATTGGGCGGACGCGGGAGCCCGGGGTGTGCGCCAGCTGCTCCCCTAGATTAGTTTCTTTTTCTTGGGTTGAGTTGTACGGCGTGTTGTGTCTCCTCGGACTTGTACATAAACTCTTCTTTATCTATCAATGCATGAAACGTAAGGCTTTTGCGTTTTCGCGAAAAAGTTAAGATATGGGCACTGAAAATTTGACACGTCATTATGCCAGTAACATAGTTTATACTCACATTTCATCAAGTTAATTACAGTATAGAAAAATATTTATAGAAGCCCTCCCTCCAACTTTTGCTCTGTGACTTGCATATGATTTTCCAAATTCACGGAGATGCTTCCATGCTGTATATATGCACGGCATTATCTACTTATTATTTTATGAAGAAGTGCACTAAAATATCTACTTTACTTTTGTACTGACTGTGAGTTTACACAAACTAACGATTCGTGCAAGTATTATAGAACCCAAGATAGTACATCTGTCCCTACTCGACAAGATAATGTCAGAAATAAGGGAAAAACTAGATTAAAAAAATGCATCATCTCTTTTCTCACGTGGGGAAAACTAGATTATGAGAATTGCTTGAATATGCATACTAGACTTTCCTGTTCAGAGGCAATGGCAACAATCGCATGCAGATCGGGATGTTGGAAGGAAAGGTAGGCAATGAGAGACCAGTAACACATTATCTTTCAGAAAAATAATCAGAATGAGTGAAATGCATGAATAGTGCACGAACTTGTCATCGCAACTCAAATTCATCATCGTACATTAGGAATACCATTTTACGATCACTAAAGACGTTGCTTGTGTTTTCTACGGTCACTGGTCCTAGGAGCTGTCATGTATTTGTCCATGTGGACATGCGGGCCCACTTGTCAGGACACATGTGGGGTTCTAGTGGTGTTGTTTTTAACTGCAAAAGTGGGTTGGGGGCTTATATGCAAAAGTGTCGTTGACTTGTCCTTCCTCGTCGATGTGAAATCCCCTCAGGAGTCAGGCCTCAGCCCCGCCGTCGTGGCCTGTGTCCACGTGCGGCCTCCCCTCCCCACTGTCGCGCGCGGCCTCCCCTCCCTCCGCCTAGATCCGGCCCTCCACCGCCGCGGTGGCCTCGCCTCGCATCGCCGGTTGCAGGGTCGCTCGATTCCGAGGTCAGAGCACCGGATCGGCCTCCTGTTTGAGTGCCAGCACGCCGGCCTTGAGCTCCTGCTTTGCTGCGTCCTCTCCCCTGAACCGGACCCTCGACGTGAGGTTGACTAGCAATTCGTCCGCCACCGTCGGACACCGCTCGCGCGCCCCAGCAGCCGGAGCCAGCGGTCCGCTGCGTGTGCAAGTCCACGACCGGGGAGGGGCGCCACTGGTCTGCCAGGACCTCGCCCGGTGGAGAATATGGCCGGAATCCCGGGGATGAGCGCGGGTGGCCGGGGCAGTGGGGTAGGCCCGGCTCGGCCCTGAGGCGCCTGCGGGTCATGCTGGTCCTATAGAGAGCGACAGCGGCGGAGTTACAGAGAGGAAGAGAGACAGGGGAGGGGAAAGAAGTTTTGCAAATCAAACCTTGTGTACCTGGGCCCTCTTGAAATTAGCCCCTACTAACATGTGGATCCTAGAAGTGCCACGTCAGCAGATACAGATCACTTCCTGAGCCCTAATGACCGTATGTGAGCACGAAGTCGTCTTTACTAACCGTAAATACGTATTTCCAATGTACGATGATCAATTTGAGCCCCGGCAACAAGTTCGTGGACTAACCATGTATTTTTTATTGTTGGGCATCAATGAGAGGCACAGTCGGCTATGCCTCTCTTGGTGAACTCCTAGTTGCCACAACTCTTTATTGTCTTTTAATATACCCCAACAAAGTTGGTTTGCAATTAAATTGTAGTAGATACCAGTTTCAATCAATCAGAAGTGTCTGAAGCATCTGCCTAGAGCAGGAGCGTCAAGCGTCAAGCCACTGAAATATTCCAACTAAGGTTTTTTTAGTTTTTTTTCGATCAAGGAGCATACTCTACATCTAAAGGATGCACCAGCTTTCATCTTTATTAAATTATTCGCAATGCCTTACAAGAGAATACAAAGATCAACTCGAAGCCACCTTCTTAGCGACAACTCGCTATACCTACGATAAGGGGGACCATGAACAAGGCCATACTCCCTGACGGTACACCAACACACATCATCCAAGAAGCAAAACCCTGTGGATGCGCCATTGCCCACAACACAGAGTTCGCCACCGCCATCTATCTCGAACCCATCTCCAAGCGAGATCAACGCATAGACCATGCCAGGCCCGCCGTAGATGTCACCATAACACCAAACAGCTCCACCATCCTGCACGCGTCCAACAATCCTCGCCGTCTTCAAAACCCCGCAGCTCCACGTCGCAGAAACATCGACGACAACGTGGTAGAGAACACCACTCCCAAAAACCACCCCCATCTAGCCACTACTCCAAAACGATGCCTCGGGAGGTAACACGACGCAGTACGCCGTCATCGTCCGATCCTAGCTGGATCTAGGGTTTCCCCAGAGACACGAGTGAGTACGCGGACTGCGACGACGATGCCTTCAAGAAGGAAGCGACGCTTAACGCCGCCATCGCCCGCCAATCATGGCACGGTTTTCACCGACAGCCGCGAAGTCCCCAACTCGGCGAGAGCGAATGGAGAGGCCAGCAAAGATGATGCCTTCGCAAGGGAACGACGCCAATAGCCGCCGCCATCATCCGCCAAGAACGAAGTCAAGGCTCGGTGTTCACCGGTGACCCCTTCGCCGCTAACTCGTCGTCGACTAAATCTCCATCACCGGGGTAGAGGGATCTCGTGATCCACCACCCCAACAACCAGCCGACCTCCTCCGGCGAAGAAGAAGGCCGCCACCACCTTCGAACCCGAGGCTGCTGCCCCGGGCGTCCTCCAACTAAGGTTTTTTTAGTGCATATAATTCTGTTGCCATAAGACTCTGATTCTGCATTAATCTAGGTTCTTGCTGATTAGGCCAGGTCAATGTAGTCAGTGATAAGATTTATTAATCTGGTTTGCAATCAACCAGAGGTTTCTGAAGCATCTCTTCTGGGAGGTAGAATATTTGCTTCTTTGACTGAGCTTCCTCTCAAAAAGGTGCTATGACCCCTTGTAGTAAAACAAGTAGTCTTGGATAACCTTTATTATTGGTGGATAAGCATAGCCAGTTGGCTGATGGCTACGTAGACAGTTGACTTGACTTTGTGACGATTTATGTTTGGACTAGTTGAAAGGAACCACTTCTCTCTTGTGTTCTGCTCATCTTCTGTGACATGCGCTTGCACACCATCCTCACAAGCTCACAAGGCTCAACACCAATGGAACTGGCGAAGTCTGTCTTGCTCGCCTTGCTTGCCCTTCTTGCATGGCTTGCTGCTGGTTCCACAGCCGATGACCGCCTCACTCTCATGTCATTCATGTCAGGCATGGCAACAAACTCGTCGTTAGCTCTTGCACAGTCATCATGGGGAAACAGCTCTGTTCCGACATGCCAGTGGCGTGGTGTGACATGTGGCCTGAGTGGCCGCCGCCGCGGCCGTGTGGTGGCACTGGACCTCCCCGGGCTCGGCCTCGACGGCACCATCCCGCCCGAGCTGGGTAACCTCACCTACTTGAGGTGGCTCCATCTCCCTGCCAACCACCTCCATGGCATACTTCCCCCAGAGCTCGGCAACCTCCCTGAGCTCAGCCATCTCAACCTCAGTTACAACTCATTCCAAGGGAGGATTCCGGGGTCACTTTCAAACTGCACCCGTCTTCAGAACCTATTGCTGTATAGCAATAGTCTTCATGGCGAAATACCACCGGAGCTCTGCTTGCTGAGTGATCTCAAGGTACTCAATCTTGGCCAGAACACTCTAATAGGAAACATCCCACCGGGGATTGGAAACCTTGTAAACCTAAGAACACTGAATCTACAATTTAACAACCTATCTGGGGGGATCCCACAGGAAATAGGTGGTCTCGTTAACCTTGTTGGACTAGGTCTAGGTTATAACCTTCTGAGAGGTTCCATTCCTGCTTCACTTGGAAACCTTTCAGCACTCCAATATATCAGTATCCCTTCAGCTAAATTAACAGGGAGCATACCACAGCTGCCAAAGCTTTCATTTCTTCTTGTCCTTGAACTAGGAGTAAACAACCTCGAAGGAAGAATCCCTGCATCATTGGGAAATCTCTCATCACTAGTGTTTCTTAGTCTTCAGCAAAATCGCCTCACAGGGCACATCCCAGAGTCATTAGGTAGTCTTCAGGTGCTTAATAACCTTGATCTTTCACAAAACAATCTTTCAGGCCCCATACCACTTTCTCTTGGAAAACTAGGTACCCTCGTGACCCTCCGTCTAGACTATAATGAACTGGAAGGTTCTTTTCCTCCTTCGCTGCTCAACCTTTCGACTCTTGAAGACCTAGGTCTACAAAGCAATCGTCTTAGTGGGTCATTTCCACATGAGATAGGTAATAAGCTCCCAAATATACAAAGTTTTGTTGCAGATATCAATCAATTTCATGGAGCAATTCCATCATCCATGTGCAATGCCTCTATGCTTCAAATTCTGCAAGTAGTATATAACTCTTTGTCTGGACGAATTCCTCCTTGTCTTGGAACTCGACAAAACAGATTGTCAGTCGTGGCACTTTCAAAAAATCAACTCGAAGCAACAAGCGATGCTGATTGGGGATTTCTGTCGAGCTTGACAAATTGCAGCAATTTGCGGAGCTTAGATTTGGGTTACAACAGTCTTCAAGGCGAGTTGCCTAGTTCAATTGGCAACCTTTCCTCAGGTTTGAGTTTTCTTATCATAGCAAACAACAACATAGTTGGAAAAATACCTGAAGGAATAGGGAGCTTGGTCAACTTGAAGTTACTTTACATGGACTACAACCATTTGGAGGGAACTATTCCAGCTTCTCTTGGTAAAATCAAGGTGTTGAATCGATTATCTCTACCACATAACAACCTGTCAGGATCCATCCCACCAACTCTAGGCAATCTTACAGCACTAAATGTATTATTGCTCCAAGGAAACACACTTGATGGAAGAATTCCCTCCAGTCTTAGCAGTTGCCCCATAGAACAACTGGATCTTTCATATAACAGTCTTACTGGCACAATACCTAAAGAACTCTTTCTCATGTCTACCTTATCCAGCTTCATGCTTCTGGGGCATAATTTAATATCTGGTACTTTGCCATCTGAAATGGGTAACCTAATAAATGTTGGAGTGTTTGATTTCGCTTCAAACAACATTTCTGGAGAGATTCCTGCCTCCATTGGTGAGTGCCAGAGCTTGCAGTATCTTCACATATCTGGAAACTCACTTCAAGGGGAAATTCCATTATCAATGGAGCAACTAAAAGGTCTCTTGGTGCTTGACCTTTCCAGCAATAATTTCTCGGGTGGCATCCCTCAGTTTCTTGGGAACTTGAAAGGCCTTTCTGCTCTGAATCTCTCATTCAACAATTTTGAAGGTGAAGTCCCAAAAGATGGAGTGTTCCTCAATCTAACAGCAATTTCGATTAACGGAAATGATGGTCTGTGTGGTGGTATCCCTCAATTGAAATTGCCACCCTGCACCAACCACACCACCAAGAAGCCATCCAGGAAACTTGTCATGATAATCTCCATATGCAGTGCAGCATTATTTATCACATTAGCGTCTGCATTGTTCATATTCTACCATAAGAGCAGAAAAATGAAATCAAGCGCACAATTATCACTCATCAGTGAGAACTATATGCGGGTTTCTTATGCTGAATTATTTAAAGCAACAAATGGTTTTTCTTCTGAAAACCTCATTGGAGCAGGAAGCTTTGGCTCGGTCTACAAGGGAAGCATGCAAAGCAATGACCAACAAGTAGTCGTTGCTGTGAAGGTGTTCAACCTCAAGCAACGTGGGGCTTCTCAAAGCTTCGATGCGGAATGTGAGACACTAAGATGTGTTCGCCATCGGAACCTTGTAAAGATACTGACAGTATGCTCGAGTATTGATTTTGAGGGCCATGACTTCAAGGCCCTTGTATATGAATTCCTAACAAATGGAAACTTAGAAGAATGGCTACACCAGCAGTTAATGGGAGATGGTGAATACAAGGCAAAAGATCATATTGCAAGGCTAAGCATTGCCATTGATGTGGCATTCTCACTTGAATATCTTCACCAACATAAGCCATTGCCAATTATTCACTGTGATCTTAAGCCAAGTAATGTTCTCCTCGACAATGACATGGTTGCTCATGTTGCTGATTTTGGGCTTGCAAGATTTGTACACCAAGACTTGGAGAAATCAAGTGGTTGGGCTTCAATGAGAGGAACAATTGGTTATGCTGCACCAGGTGCATTTTTTAATTTATACTTTTATATATACTCCATACATAACTGCTTTTGTTGATTTCAGAGTATGTAACTTGCAATATCGGTTCTTTTTTTATAACTTTTATTTTATTTCAGAGTATGGACTTGGAAACCAAGTCTCAATCCAAGGTGATGTCTACAGCTATGGCATATTGCTGCTAGAAATGTTCACTGGAAAAAGACCAACAGACAGTGATTTTGGAGAAGTTATTGGCCTTCGTGAGTATGTCCAGATGGCACTGCCAGACAAGATTGCTAATGTCATCGACCAATGGTTAATACCAGAGATGGGAAATGATGAACAAGACAAGTCCAACTCTAACGAGAGTAGAGATCTTCGACTTGCTTGCATCAGCTCGATTCTGCGTATTGGCATTTCTTGTTCAGAGAAGACACCAACAGATCGCCCACAGATTGGAGATGCTCTGAAAGAGTTGCTAGCAATAAGAGACAAGTTTCACAGGAATCACTCCGGTGAAGGACCAACATCAAGCCACTGAAGCATGTGGAGATCAGCAAGGTGTTGCAAGCTGCCGTCTCCAATCTCCTATCCAGTGCAGCATTTACAGAAGGCTCGATACAAGATTCTAATAGTTGGTCTGAAGTCAAATTTTTGTAGCAGGCCTTTTCATAAAGCATTAAGACCCCTCCCACCACCCAAGCTATCATGCTCCCATTTCCCAATGTACTGTATGTACCAATTAACTGCAACAGTTTTCAGGCTTCCTTCCACAATTGAGTGCTTTCTACGTCACTACTTAACGCAGAAGGGACTGGTGTTATGGAAGACACATGTTACTGAGAGATCTCAAAAAGCTTATATGTACCAACAGTATCCAGCCACCATTGTCACCATGTTCCTTGTTTTTGTGCGTTGGGTGTTGGGGTTGGGGGTAGGGCACAAAAACAGTATAGTGGAAACTACTACTCTTATGAATTAGGCCTACAAGAAATATTTGCGAGAAAAATGAGTATGGAAAAACTTAAGGACATAGGTACCACTGGTATATCTATTGTTCGCAAAGGATGGTGCAGATCCTGGTAAGTCTTACTCTGCAATAACCAGGCTGTGATGCACAACTTCCACAGAGTGTTGGCAACTTGGTACTCATTAGGAATCTGTTGCCTGTAGAGAGTATAAATAAAGCATAAACTCACAAAATTTCAAAAACATATTTAAACATATCCATCAATGACCAAACTGGCTAGGGGAAGTCAAAAGATGGTAAGAACATGGGCATTCATTGTTCGACAAGTCAACAACTAAGTTATATAGTTGCATTTACAGAAAAACTCTTATATCAATAAAGACCATGAAAAATCTTGCCAGCTTTTGTTCAGCATTGATTTCTAGTTTTCGTGATTTACATGGGGACAATTTCATGCTGTATATATGTATGAAACTGTGCACTAAAATTTTCTACTTAATACCACTAGTATAGACATAAGGGCACAGCCAGCTTTTTTCATCTAAAGACACCACTTGGTATAGATTAACTAGGGAAAGTGGCTCGCGATTTTTTTCGAGAAACTAAGTGGCTTACAATTTATGCAGCTGCTGTACCACATAAAAACTACCTTTCTGACTACTCAACAACATATCTTTAAATGTTACTAGAAAACAACTGCATCCTAAATGTGCTGATTGGAGGGACATTTTTCTCCATGCTGTGGCTCAAAAGGTTGCCACTGACATGATTATGATTACTATATCTGGTTCAGCCTACCTTCTTGACCTCTGTATAGAGCTCTACCATACCGGACAAGTCCTTTTCATGTGGTGTTTTGACATGTTTCCGTACTGAGGAGGGACCTACAGACGGCTTCAATCTTCTGTTAATGTTCTTCGCACATAAAAAGGTGGCTATCCATTGAAGTTCAAAATACAAGCATACACAACTTATGTATAGACCATTCAATCAACAATGGTCAATATAGATCATGCCTGCAAAAGAAATTACATGTTTCGTAGAATGTAGACATCATTAAGCGTTTTGTTATGACTAGATGGCCGGCTTGGGAAGAAATGCCATACCTTCTGAACAGAAATCAGAATATTAATTTTCTTCCCAACTAGGCAGGCAAGAAAAAGATTTTCATACAAGTTCACTACACGCAGGAGCTTTGACGAGGTGCTTGTCAGACATCGATTTCCTCAACGTCTCTACATCATTCCATCGATATTGTTCAGCGTATATGTTGGATAGAATTACCCATGGAGTTGTGCACGAAGGGTCCAAATCATAGAGTTTTGCTGCTGCTATTTCACCGAGTTCTGCATTAGAGTATTTTCTACAAGCACCAAGAAAGGAATACCACATTGAAGCTGGTGGATCATTATGTTTCAGTAATAAACTATAAGCTTCAGATAGTTTTCCAGCACGGCAAAAAAGATCAACCATGACGCTCAAGTGTTCAACAGTAGGGTTGATACTGTAGGTATTCTCCATCATTTGGTAGATATGCAATGCTTTTTGGAATAATCCTGAATGGCTACAGGCTGAAAGAGCACAGAGAAAGGTGGCCGAGTTGGGCTGCACTTGCTGCTCAAGCATCTCACTGAAGGTCTTCAATGCTAAACTGTTTTTTCCACACCTTCCATAACCAGAAATCATTGCATTCCACAAAGCTGGATCATTCAATTTCTTCCCTCTTTTCTCAAATACTCTACCAGCATACCTGTCACATCCACAGCTCATAAACATGTCAATCACTGTTGTCTGGAAAACATCATCCTCAAAATCTTGCATTGTCCGAATAACTTGGCAATATATCTGCTTCCCATGCTGGATATCTGACATGGCCGAACAAGCACTCAGCATGCTTGTCATGGTTTCCAGGCTCACACCTGAGACTCCCTCCAGTCGCATCTTACTGAAAAATGAGAAGACCTCAGCAAACTTCTGGTGATGCGCAAGCCCATTAATCACCAGATTCCATGTAATACGGTCAGGTCTGAACCCTTTCAACCGCAGCTGTTCAAACAACCTTACGGCGTCTGCAAGCTTGTCGTGTATCAGAAAACCTGAGATCATTGTGTTCCAGGTCACCAAGTTGCGCTCATCCATGGTAGAGAAAACCTGGTAAGCACACTCAAGGGAACCACATTTCGAGTACATGTCAATGAGTGCAGTCCCAATCTTGACATCGCAATCCATTGCACGCTTCAGGACGTAGCAATGAGCCTCTTTACCAAGTGACGGTGCCATCACACTTGTGCAAACTGAGAGGACTACCAGCAAAGTAGTCTCATTAGGTTTTCCACTGGAACCACGTATCATTTCCCTAACAATGCCCAAAGCTATAAGATGTTCACCATTCCTCAACAGCCCAGAAGCCATTGCATTGTAACTCTCGACGCCCTTACCAACCGTGAGCTCAAGAATCCTCCTCGCGGCGCCCGAGTCCCCGCAATCCAAGTACATTGTGATGAGCGCTGTGGCGACATAGCGATCCAAGCAATACCCAGTCTTCACCACGAGCCCATGCAGCTGCTTCCCTTGCTCCACCGCCCGACAAGCAGGTAGCACGCTCGCCACCGTGACGGAGTTCGGCAACATCCCCTCTTTCCCGAGGAGGCCAAACACATCCCTCGCTTGACCGGACTTCCCACGTTGCGAGAGGCCCGCGATGAGGGCATTGAAGCACGGCACGGTCCGCTCCCGCATTCCGTCGAACACCATGCGCGCGTCCCTGAGACGGAGGAGCCTGGCGTAGGCGCTCGTCAGGGCTGTGGCCGTGTAGGGGCAGGCGGAGAATCCGGACTTAGCGAGGTGGCCGTGGACTTGGAGCGCGGCGGTGGTGTCCTGGAGCGCGGCGCAGGACTTGAGGAGGCAGGGGAAGGTGAAGGCCTTGGGACGGAGGTTGGAGGCGTGGGCTCCGGAGTAGGCGAGGAGAGCTTCCTGGTAGCGTCCACAGGAGACGAGCTCGCCGAGTCGCTTCCATGGCGCCACGGTGGCTGCGGAGAGCATGGCCGCATTGGTTCCGGCGGGGAGGGGCAACAATCAGGTGGTGGATTGCATAAGTACAAATGGGGAGTTGGAAATTATAAATTGACAACGAGGTTCAGACGTGTCAGTTTACCAAAGCAATTAGGTTTTTTCCCGCGGAACCACATTTTTGGAACCATTTAGGGCGTGTTCGGCAACTCACCAGCTCCCAGCTTCCCGAAAATTCAGTGTGGAGCAGCGCCGAACGTTTTAAATCTGCGAAGCTAGATTCGTGAAGCTAGACCAATTTGATGTACAAAACGCGGAGCACCATTTTCGTGAATCCACGGAGCAGTGAATCGAGGAGCAGCTCGTAATTACAATGGCATGCCACCCTCGAAGTGAAGAAAACACATCAATCCCCCGTCCCTCGTATTCTCTCCCGTCCTCCTCCTTGGCTCAACAACCAACGGTCCAGCGCAGCTCCATCCTCTTCCCGTGAACCTAATCACACACACACAGCCTAAGCTCCCTGGTGGAAGGGCAACATCTCTTCCCGTCGCTCTGCCTCATCTTGGCTGCTCCCTCGCCGGCGGAAGGGCAACAACTCCTCCCCTCCTCTCCTTGAGGCGTATGGTGCCCCTCCATCCACTTCCCCGTCCGCAGCTCCGGCCGATCCCCACGTGGACACCTCGAGCTCGCTAGCGGAGGAGCGGCAGCTCTGCTCATCGCTCCGCCACCTCCCGACTGCTCCCTCCCATCCCCTTCGCATGTCCCTTCCTCTCCTGGAGGTGGTGGATGCCTCTTTGAGAGCAGTCAACGGAGGATTTGGGGTGTGGGGAATCGATTAGGGACTGTGGGAGGAGGACGACCAGTTGGAAAAACGGTGCAACTGTACCATGTGGGCTCAATTCCATCTCTGCTAACGGAGGAGCAGCACCGAACGTTTCCCGCTCCGTTTGAGACGCCGGAGTCGATGCAAGAAGCTAGATCGAAGGAGTTTGGAAAAGCTGGAGGACTACCGAACACAGCCTTAGTTTTTTTTAGCCTCAACTGAGGATACAAGCTGTAGCATCTGATCAGAAAGATAGCAACACACGCCACACTCACGCACACCAGAACACACACGGACACACCCTTGCTAAGTCTCTAACTATACCTACAACCTATACTTAACACGTCCTAAGAGAGTTCTGAAGCGAGGGCTCTAGGAACGGCGGGCACATCATCCTCTTCTGTGGCTTGCAGATGTAGTGAGACACATTTGAAATATTATTGAGGGCAACACGGTGAAACACCTAAAATTAGCTCCCGTGGGAGTCAAACCCGAGCGGGTAGACCACTGCCAAGAACAACTGCGCTGTCTTGCGTGTCTCAACCAATTAGTTCATATTATCAACCAACAATTCGTTAGGTCCAATGTTTTAAAATGGCACCACATGAGACAATCCATCCTAGATAACTGTTCTCATTTATTTCCAACCTTGCATTACGACCGGTGTCCCCACATTGTTACGTGTTCTACTTGAAGTTATGTGGTTTCTCTCAATGCCAACGACTCGCCATATGTCTGTATATAGTAAAGGCAGTCGATGGTTGCTCCAAATTAGAGCAAAGTAACACAAGACACATATTGAGATCATCATAGCTCTCTGCGCCAATCAGTGGTGGCAAATCATGAAACAAGTGGCACATTGTAGCAATGGGGTATACAAGCTAGGAAGTCAAACATATTTTTTTCGCCCTTATAATCTGTGCATAGACATGATTTTAGTCACCACCTCGATTGATGGACTATTTACTTGAACATAAGGTAGTTACAAGTAAAATATTGTTGCTTATATTTTGATACCAAAGCATATGTAATCTAATGTCATGGAACATCCTTATGTAACCTCGAATGACATATCATATAAAATTCCTAGGATCAAACTTATGTAATGATATTTTTGTTCATAAAAAATGTATATCCTCAATTCCATATTAACCACAATATAAATCCACGGATAAATTTATACAATATCACATGACACAAAAGGCTTTAGGTAAAAAAATCACATACGAAATTATGATTTTACAGGTTTTCACAATTTAGATCTGAAGTTAATAAATCATTGCCATGCACAAACATTGCCCAAAAGTCCAAAACTGATTTGAATCAGCTGAGGTCCTTGTCCAAACGTACGCTACAAATTACGACTCTTTGAGGGTTCTCCGCACAAAACAGGACCAGCTCGAGGTCGTCTTCCCTCCCTGGCAGCAGCTGCGCACGCCCTCTCTGTTCGGCTTCTCGCCCCGTCCCCAACCGGCGCAGAAACCCAGAGAACTTCTCGAACTTTCTCGAAGCAAGCCTCAACTCTTCCTTCTTCCTCCTCCTCGTCGGCTCTTCCCCAAACCCCTGCATCGCCAAACCAGGCGGCCACCTCCTCATGGACCATCCATGGCGCTTCCCAGCCGGCGACCTCTGCCCCGTCTGCGCCGCGCCCCACTTCCCCTTCTGCCCCCCTCCTCCTCCTCTCCCGCCCCACCCCTTCCCCTACGACCTCCACCCGCCGCCCCCTCCTCCGCCGCCGCACTACCACGCCCCCTTCCACCCGCCGATGTGGGCTCCTCCGGGGCCGCACCCCTACGATCTCCTCGACATGGAAGCCCCCCACAAGCGGATGCGCGTGGGCGACGCGCCTCCGTTCGATCCGTACGCCGCCCCCACTCCGCCGATGCCGGGCAGGGCTTCCGTGGAGGGCGGCCGGCTGCTCGGCCTGATCCGGGATCATGGCCATGGCCGCCCTCAGCTGCCGCCCACGCAGTGGCATGGCGAGCCGTACCCACCCGATGGTTTCGGTTACGGAGGGGACATAGGCTATCCTCCCCATCCTCCTCCTCCTCAAAACTATAACAACAACCCTTATGCGCAGGGAGGGAACTTCGCCGATTTCGATCTCGTCAGAAGGATGCCACCTCCACCGCCGCCCATGCCGTTCGATAGGCATAGCGCCTTCGATTCAGGTTTTGCGCCGGTAGGAGGATCTCAGGAGAACTATTTCGACCGCCGTCAGTTTCACCCGGACGCACCGCCCGGTGCTCCACCACTTCCTTCGGCGCCTCAACATGCCGAAGCAGGGAACCATTACGGTTCCCGTGAGTGGCGTTCTCATGCCGGCGGTGTTGTGCCGCCGCCGCCACCAGACCCCCCTGTGCCTTCTCCCCCGGATTACCATGCCATGCCACCTCCGCGGGCGGCAGATTCGTCGCTGTTTCCTGTCCTTTCCAGTTCTGCACCTACTACCTCACATCCTCCTAGTGATCACACTTTGAAACATCAACCCCACGCAATGTCGAACACAAATAGTTACAATGGACCCAACCACAACGAGGTTCATTTCCTCCTCTCCATGCACTTGTATGCTTTGCTTATAGCGCATTAGTGCCTGCTCTGAAGTCAGAAGTACTAACTGTTATGTATGTGCGTGTTTCTGCAGGGGTTAGATTTGATATATCGACCACACTCGGAGCAGCATTTGGGGGATGGAAGACTAGCACAAGAGAAACATTCTTTTAACGATGTAAAAGTCAATATCGTTAATGCATGTGACTTGTTCAGGCAGCCCCTTCGGGCTTCACGCCCTGATCATATTGTTATCATCACGCGAGGGCTTCCAGGTTCTTTCATAACCATTGTTAATGTTTTGTATTAGTCATTGAGCAGTCTAATTGTTAACTGCAATAATGTTTGCAATTTGCATGCTCCTCATGACAGTTGGCTGTTTTCTAGGTAGTAAAATGATATCAGGTGTGAGATACTATGCCATAGGCTGTGTTCAATATTTGATATTGACATAAGCACTTAACCAGTCACCTTACTGTTCCAGTGTTCCTGTTGTCTCTTTCAGTTTTAAGAGTGGGTATTGTCTTTTTTACATATACGTGAGATCAGGGTACATTAGTTACTCAGGAGTTCCTGAATTTTTAATCAAATTATACCGTCTATGTTTGGCATTGAGGTGGATTATGATAATCCAGCTTTTGCCTGTTTTTGTTATGGTATTGCTAGAGGGATGGCGCGAGAGGGCCGGCCGGGGGCCTTGCCCACGGCCGGTGGCAAGAGGGAAGGGATTTCCTTCTTAATTCTTGCTTCATTAGATTGATATGTCTCCTCTCCTTATATAGAGAGGTTTACTTGACCCCTAAGCAAGCTACCCTTATCTCTAATTAACCCTAATACTAATGGGCTATAGCGCCAGCCCAAGCCCATTACGTACTCTAACACTACACCCCACCTGGACATGCAGCTCGTCCTCGAGCTGCAACCTAAACAAACCATGACTCGACGCAACACAAACCTAACACCTAAAAACGAGCCTTTTACATCTCGGCTTGTTTTATTACTCTCAACCTGACATGGACTGGGGCGCTTTATTGATGACCCCTGAACATAAAGTGGACACCAATCCGCCCGTCGGACGTGCACCTGTACAGCCACCCGGATCCCATGGAAACCAGCGGGACAAAAGGAGCCTGCGCGGCGGCCGGCGGCGGAATGAAGTGGTGCTACGCGGTGCGCTCCTGTCGGTGACACCATGCCTTCTCCCTGCCGGATGACTGTCGATGGCGCAGACTTTGAGGTCGCTGCCCGCGGGAAATACAGCATGTCCGCTGCTTGTGGGGGAAACCGCACGCCCAAGATCCCCGACGCAGCGGACGAGATCGAGGTCCGTTGCGCAACGAAGCGCAACTTGGAGGAGCTGCAGCTGCAGATCACGCATCTCCCGCACACGCCGACGCACTAGGAAGCCGCGCGCAGCAGCCTGCAGCATCACTGCCGCCGACACGTGGCGGATAGCGATCCAAGCCGGAAGCGGTGACGGCGATGGATGGAAACGGACCTGGTGGAAGGGCATCCCGGGCGGTGTTGATGTAGAGCCCGGGGCCAAGGTTGCTCCCACACCGCCGAAAGGCAGGGACGGCGTCGGTGGTGGCAGCAGCAGCTGCTGCGGTGTTGGTGGCGACGGCAGCTACTGCTGTTGCAGCTGCCCACCGAACAGCAGAGACAGCGTCAGTGAGGACAGCAGCGGAGCGCGGCAAGCTGCGTTGCTGCAGCGTCCCGGGGAAGAAGGCGGCCGGCTCCGCGACGGGGCCCGCGAGGGCTGGGACGGCCACGGGAACCAGGGCGGCGGCGGCGCCGCTGCTGCAGCGAGGCCACGGCCGCGACGGGCCCGCGAGGGGCTGGGACGGCCACGGCAACCAGGCGGGGTGGTGGCGGCGACCGCGGCGGAGACCGCCAGATGCGGCGGCTGCCACGGCAGGAGCAGCGGCCCGGTGGTGGCGGCTGGTGGCGCGGCCGGCGGCGGCCCATAGGGGCGGGCCAAGTAGAGGTGGATCTCCTGGACCGCGGTGGCGAGATCGCGGAGGGCTGCGGTGATCTCCGCCGAGGAGAGAACGGCGGGGACGTCGGGTGCGGCGGCGGGTGGGAAGAACTCGGTGGAGGGCTGGACATGATCGAACCCGGGAAAGCTGATACCAAGTTGTTATGGTGCTGCTAGAGGGATGGCGCGAGAGGGCCGGCCGGGGGCCTTGCCCACGGCCGGTGGCAAGAGGGAAGGGATTTCCTTCTTAATTCTTGCTTCATTAGATTGATATGTCTCCTCTCCTTATATAGAGAGGTTTACTTGACCCCTAAGCAAGCTACCCTTATCTCTAATTAACCCTAATACTAATGGGCTATAGCGCCAGCCCAAGCCCATTACGTAACAGTTTTCCTGTTTGGTTAACTGACTTTTTTTCTTGCATTTGTGCCTACTTTTCACACAAAATTATAAAATAAGTTCAGCAACAGCAAACTGACCCTGTAATGTAAATCAATCTCAATGGAGCAAACAACAATATGAATGAACTTCCTACTCCATTTGTATATGTGTACTTTTCTAGTGAAGTACAATCAATGCCGTCTAACTTTCTCCACCAATACAATACTAGAAGGTTCGATACTGTTTAGTTGAAACAATATAGAACCCAGTGACATGATATATTTATAAAAAAAACTTCGGTGCCCTGTTGCATTTGCAATCTATGTAGTATTATGGTTTAACTGTGCACAAGATTATCTTCTATTTCTGATTGGGTCAAGCCACTTGATATCTGCGCTTCACAACTATTACATTTCTGACATGTATAACTTGTAGGCAGTGGAAAGAGCTACCTTGCGAAGGCATTGCGTGATCTTGAAGTTGAGAGTGGTGGAAGTGCACCCAGAATTCACTCGATGGATGACTATTTCATGATTGAGGTTGAGAAGGTCAGAAGAAACTGGACAGTGGACACAAATTTATTTCTCAGCTTAAACTAAAATGCTCATTATGTTACTGCGGAATCGCTCTTAAAAGGTTGAAGGCAATGAAGGGTCTAAATCTTCTACTGCATCCAAAGGACGGAAACAGTTGACCAAGAAAGTAATTGAATATTGTTATGAGCCTGAGATGGAGGAGGTGATGCAACTCATTTGTTCTTGTTGATTACTACCTTTCTTTCATGTTGAACTCACTTGCCAGTTATTGGGATCCTGCTCAATTAACGAACATGCAAAAATAGTCATGGATACAATGAACCTTATGTACTACCTCTCTCCCAAAATAAATGACTCAGTTTTATCTAGATACGGATGTATCTTGACACATTTATAGTTGTAGATACATCTGTATCTAGAAAAAGTTGAGACACTTATTTTAGGACAGAGGGAGTACTTCTTATTTGTTGAACTATGGATGTCAATGCATGTCTAGAGAATAAGATATCTAATGCTAGCAATGATTGTAAGTATTATGTATTTGATAATATCAACATTAAGATTTTTCTTTTTCGAAATATGATTTCCCTACAAGAGCCCTTAGCTGGCTTGTGGATAGGAGCCTCATACATCAGCTGCCTTTGTAAGAGAAAAGCTCCACCATAATAAGTCTAATTTCTGTTCCATTTAACAGACGTACAGATCAAGCATGTTGAACGCGTTTAAGAAGACCCTTGATGAAGGGAATTTCACATTTGTGATCGGTATGAAGTTATTTTCAATATTGTTAAATGATGTAACATGCTTTATGATGACTTTAACATTCACATTGACGGCAACTGTTATGGTGGGCTTCGCCTTGCATAATTACATTCTCTGTCATGTATTGTCTTTGCCTGTAGATTTCATGGAGTGTTGAATGAGCCCCCTGCCTATTCTTTTTCTATAATAGATCCATAAACATCTTACTTTGACAATCAAATGGTTTCCTCCACAATAGAAACTCTGTTTTATTGGATCTGTGATAGAGACTCTGTTTTCTATTAATTATCAAGTAATTGGTTGTCAGTTTTCTGGTAGTTGTGACCTTGGTTCCCTAGATAGTGCTTGGGTGCCCATTTGCCGCAGGAGTTTATTTTCTGTACTATTTAAAACATTCAGTTAAGCAACATATTAGTTGGTCGTTGCGACATACAATGGTTATGCACCAGGAGATGCCTTCATTTTCACCAATGGCAGATGCTGGATTTTGGTAACTGACTTGTTTATTGCTGGTATCCCTGGCCGTTTTTAGTGGATGACCGCAATCTGCGGGTAGCCGATTTTGCTCAATTTTGGGCAAGCGCGAAGGTAAATCCTCAGTCTCTGTTGCGTCAACTGCGAGAATTTACTTTGCTTACCTGGAGCTTTGTTTAAACATTTCAACCCCTGAGGCGTGCACCATTTTTTTTTTGAGAACATGAGGTTTCCCTGATCGAAAAGTATGTTTTAGGGCCAATTGGCAATCGGAAGTACTCAAGATGCATTTTACTATTTTGAAATTGCATATTTCATGTTAGTGTACTAATTTAATTCAATGGCGATCTTCTTTCCTTCCTCTTTCTTCTGATGAGATGTGTTTTTGATACCTACTAGAGTTGTTCTCGTGTTATGTTGGCTCCCCCCTTCACATAGGTAGTACGGTATACCATGACAGGCATAAAGTTATGCAATGCTATAGAAAGAAGCAGTAGATGCCAATAATTCCATAGAACACACACACACACTCTCACTCTCTCTCTCTCTCTCTCTCTCTCTCTCTCCTGTGAGTGTATGTTTGTGCGCCCGGCTGCCCGCGCATGGGGAGCACTCTCTCGCTCTCTCCTGGTCTTTCTTCTAAATGGAGTGCCAGTGTACATGTGTGTTTGTTTACCACTGTGGATGTACCGAGTATATGCTAGCTGTTTCTGTTTTCTGTGTGCAGTTAATCACATACAGGAGCATGCATTGCATTTTTACATGGTTTGAGGGTGTGCCTGTGTACATGTGTGTTTGTTTACCACTGTGGATGTATATGCTAGCTATTTCTATTTTCTGTATGCAGTTAACCACATACAGGAGCATGCTTTAAATTTTTTACATGGTTTGCGTCATAGCCATCAAACATGTGGTTCTAAGGGTTTTGTCACTGTCTTCATTGTTTATACCAAGAATTCACTATTGTTGGATTTATGTGTTTTTTGGGTACTTCAGTTAGTTTCTGAAGTATCTTTGATTCTTTGGCTTGCAATTTTTAGCAGCACTACTTTAGAGCTTAGATGGTACATGGGCTACAGTCAGTTGAAATGTTCATGACTTTCAGTAGACTAATTTGTCCAAACCTTGCTGGATAGTGTCCTATGCATGAGAGGGCACTCTATTACTCTACTCATTGTTTGGATTTTATTGTCTGAATTATGATTGTCTTTGATCTATTTTTTAATTATGTTTTCATAGTAAGCTTACTGATTCTGTTTTATTCTGTAGAGATCTGGTTATGAGGTGTACTTGCTGGAGGCACCATATAAGGATCCAACAGTAAGTTTTCGTAATATCACATAATAAAAGGTGCTTATCTTGTTGTGGAATATGTATTTAAGCTGCTTCATGCAGCTACCAGTTCTATCTTTGTTGAATAAACCATGGAACCTCAGTTCTAAGAACTCACCAATTATCTTTTTTGGTATAATTTGTAAGCATATGGACTCCATATGCAGTGCTGATGAAATACATGCCTGAGGGATATAGATATATATCAGGCTGATAAATCTTGCCAACACTCGCCTAGTTATGCTTATCAATACGTGAACTATATGATATAATCATTTATCACTGTAGAAAGCTTCAAGTCAAAATGCATACACCTTGAATGGGCTTGTAGTCCATAGCTAGAGTAGACACATCTTGAAAATGCAGTTCTACAATAGATATGATAAATATGTGAATGTTGGTGAAGCTTTTCTTAGTATTGTTGCTCTGTGGTAGGGTTTGATAATACACGTGTTATATAAAATTTACTTCAAATAGATTCCTTGTGTCGTGCATCTCCATTAACAAAATATGTGCTTTGTAGAACACTGCGCTTCCTCATCATCATTACTTAAAGGCGATACAGTGTAGATTGCCTTTGATATCTTGTGAATTATATAGGGATGTGCTGCTAGGAATGTTCATGGGTTTACATTGGATGATATCAAAAAGATGGCAGCTGACTGGGAGGAGGCTCCACCACTATATCTGCGGCTAGACACCCACGTATGTTCTTGGGAGTATTATTATGTCTTGTAGTTAAGACTTTACATTATGTTCATAGTTGATCATTTTCTAATCATTTGCACTTCTTATCTTCAGTCTTTATTCCATGATGATAATCTTCGTGAACATTCTATACAAGAGGTAACACTAACTTCACCAGTCATTTCTGCACAGACAAGCTTTCTCATGATCTTTGTATGTCAAATAGGTTGATATGGACACAGAAGATAGCGATGATGGCAATGACACAGCAGTTAGCACTGAGGCTGAAGACTCAAAGAAGGCTATACCTGAGTCGGTAGATGATGTACCTGATCGAGGTATATATTGATGACATAGGTGTTTGGTCACAATTTACCTTACCATTAACCTATCAATATTTTGAGGAAGTCCTGTGAAGTATTTATTCTGTACTCCAAGTGTATAAAGCCTTCCCTTCAAAAAAGATGTGTAGAAAGCCTTGGTAGTTTGACTTGTCTTTTCAGTGGCTGTATACATCTTGTCAACCCAGAGCGCTGGCATTGTAGGAATGAAACAAGTACTATCACGTTGTCCCTAGTCAACCTTAGTTAGACAATCCAACTAACCTGAACATTGTTTTGATCTCCTGCTCATCCACATTATTGCCTATGTAGCCTAGCTAGGCAGGATTAAGTATTTGACAGACTTACTAAACCTTCCTTGTCAGACAAACTCTCCCACATGGGAAAGGTGGAGGGCCTGTGAAATTATGATGCGCTAAATAGCTTAATATAATTTTATGAGATTAAAGACAACCAAACAGCTCCCCTTTTAGTTATTGCCCCCATGAACTAGGTTCTCTTCTTCCAGCAAAAATAGTGGGCCATGGATCTGAACCAACCCTTATTTGAAACCACAGGCATGCGTTGGAGTGTGCAGCAATGAATTAAATCTGTTGAAACGAGCTTACTGGATTTGAAAGAACTGATGGGTTACCCGATAAGCTTGGTACTATTTCAAAGCAATGGTTGTTAAGTTGTAGCACAATCATGAATGTATCGCTGTTGTAGAATCAAAGGACTTGGTGTCTTTTTTCTGTTTGAGTAGATTCATACTTATTTCTTGTATAAAAGGTGTGTTCTGGCACCTTGCTTGATCCTCCCTCCGTCCACAAATACGTCACTCAGATTTGTCTATATTTGCATGCATCTATCTAGACAAATCTGAGTCACTTATTTGTGGACAGAGGGAATACCTTGCTAGATACATTGTTAGCAGTATATTGGTCAACTTTATCACGTAGTTTTATATGGGCTGGTTTTCTTAATATCAGGGGACAAGTGGGACTCATCAGATGAAGAAGACCTAGATGACATTAAGGAGCTAGGACAAAGTAAATGGTCAAAAGATTTTGACGAGGATACTGAGAAGTCCAAGCATGCAGATGGAAGTAGACATGCTCTTTCTGGGCTGGCCCAGACATATGGCACTCACCGAAAAACACTTACTTGGGGTGATCAGGTATGAATTTTGATTTAGTGAAAGGCTGAAAGCTCAATACGTTGTTTTGGCTTTAAATGCCGACCCTTGGCTGCACTTGTTTCTCTGCACTGCAAGAAAAACATTTTTTTTTTGGCTTAATATGCTGATCCTTGGCTGCACTTGTTTCTCTGCACTGCAAGAAATCCCTGGCTGTACTACAAGAAAAATAAATTCATTCTTAAAATATACTCTTAGATTAGTTGGATAATTTTGATTTAGTTACTGAATCTCCAGATACTTGATTATTCGAAAATAGAAGTGATGTCACCTGTACTTCTCCAGTTGCTTATTGCTCTGTAGCCATTTAATGTTCTTTCTCTGAAATCTGTGTTACACTGTTTGGCTAAAATGGAAATATTATCTTCCTCTTTTGTTATGCTTCAATCTTTTTCCTTTTTTTTTTGTAGCTTGAAAAGGGTGGATTTTCTATCGGTGCAGCCAAAAGAAGACTCGCTTCATCCTTAATCATAGGACCTGGGTCAGGGTACAATTTGGTTAGTATCAAACCCAGAGTTAATTCTATAGCAGTTACATCTGCACTACTTTGTTAGTAGCACCTTTCTTTCTCCTACTGTACATTATTAGAGTAGCATATTTTGACATACCTGCTAATATATGTACAAATCACTTGTTTGCATGTATTCCTATACCTTCATTTCATTTTTGAAACGGGCTGTCTATTTAATTCAGTTTTATTTAAAGACACGTGCACAAAAACCCGGCTAGCCTCCAGGACCAGTATTTTCTCCCTTTGGCAATTTTATGTAGGCCCAAGTCTAAGGTTCCTGCCAGTTTGCTATAGTGAAATTCATTTTGCTTGCAGGTTACCAACCCCTTGGCTCAAGATAATTCCACAGGGGTGAAAGATAAAGTGAACAATGAAACAAAACGACGATTCTGTGAGCAACTTCGTGATGAAGGCCAATCCTTCAAGGCAGTTTTTGACAAGCGAAAACAGCGCATTGGGGTTTTCGACAACGGGAATGATGAGTAATCCATGACAGAGAAAGCCTCTGATGGCAACCTGAAGACGTATGTGCCTTTGGGTACTCAAAATATGGCTCGGGGGCAAGCACAGGCAGCTTGGAATTACTGGATAGTCTTTCTCCGTTGCAATATCGCAGTTTGAAGATGCTTCTTGGTACTGCCTGCTAACCAGTCCCCGCAAGTCAAGATTGAAGGAAGCACTAGTTTCTGCTAGTGCTGTTTCTGTTTGTGCTCCCATTTCGTCCCACAGGAAGAACTCGCGAGAAGTGGTTCTCTTTTCGAGTTTTCCTAAGCTGTTTGCTGTGTTCCTCTCAGCAATGTGAATTTTCTTCATGGGCTTGCTATTTCTGTGTCTAAAGGAAATATTTTTTCCGTGTAATAGAAACAACTTTTCTTTGTGATGACAAACATTATATCCCAGTGATTTCATATGTGAGCACCTCCTGGCAAACTACTCCGGAGGACAAAGTTAAGGCTGAAATGAACGCTCCCGTAGTGAGCCCCATGTAATTCAAGATTGGCTGGCCATGGTGCTTCTTCACCTGGACATACTAGGTCTATAGGCCTTGAGTCTGATCATTCTGAGCAGCCAGTCACCAAACCTGGGCACAAATGCACTGTCGACTCAACATCCATTAAACCTGGTGTTAGCAACATCTTGCATGAGTGGTTAGCCATCGTCTCCTCATGGAACTATGGAAATGGCCAACTTTGGGCGGAGTACCCCTTATAGCCCCAACAGAGCTCTCTCCTGCCTTGTTATTTCCATAATATAGCCCTCTGTAGAAAGTAACTTGTAGGATGAGCTTGCCTGAATATACTACAAACAAATATGGCCTCAGATAATGAGCCATCCCCAATCTGAGATAATGTCTCTACTCATACTCATTGCACACTCTATACAATCGAAGGCATCTAACAATGTCAATTGTGACATTGTTCTTATGAAAAACAAAAAGCGTTGTTTTGTTGTCTGCACAATATATTACAAAAGGGTGCCATTGAGTGAATCTCATCAGTGTCCTTGTAAAATGCAAACACTAATCTAAATAACAATATCTCATATAATCTTACCATAACACAATGAAGGGAAGGCCCAACAATGTTAGGGAGCCCCAAAAGTGTTCTAACTTTTATATGCTAATAACAGTATTGGACCGTGGTGACCTGCCCTGAGACCAAATGTTGCACACACCAGCCTAAGATATCACTCCGGCGTGCATGAACAACGCATGGGACCTCATTGCATTTACATGTATATACGTACTACAGTGTACACAGCCATTGTGACTTGATTTATACATCATCGCCATGGCTGTCAGCCTGTCACTATATATAATAGATACGAGGGTAGCGAAATAAAACAACTACGAGCAACACCACTTGGAGCAACTTTACTCCACATGGAATTGGTTGGGTTATGTTCTAGTACACGGACACTTGCTAAGTGGAAGACGAAACCTCTCATGGATCCGACCAAGTCAGAAATCCAGGTGTGTCCATATGTCATGTATAGTAGGATAACCAAATAACATATGCCCAAGAAATAAAAATCACCTAGCATATAAATAATATGCGAGCATTCATTAATGTGATACAACTTAACTAACATGGCATAGTTCAAATTGTATGAAACATCCATATACTTACATGTCTCCGAGGTGGTAAACTGCAACTAGACATAAGTATACTCACAGTCTGGACTATTCTCGGGTCCATCTCATGACCATGTGGAGATCACTGCATAGTCATTGGCTCACAAATATCAGTCCTTCCCACATCGACTACTATCTCAAGTGCATTGAGACAAGGTTTAGTCAACTTAACGATATAATTCATTAGTTAAACTGTACTATCAAGTATCAACTCACAAGCAGAACTTATTAAAACAAAACTCTACATCATAGTAAAACTACGAACTTAACATAGATCGAATAGCGCCACCACCGTGTGCCTGCATCCGCATATGATATCTTGGATAAATAGTATCTATGTGTACACGGAACTATATATGTTCATGCTCTCACAAGTTCACTACTAGAAATCACCATTTTACCTAGAGCCATATACCTATTAGGTGGGAGGCAAAATAAAATAAAATTAGGTAGAGGGTTTACCTAGAGCTTTCTTTATGGAAAGACTCCCAGGTGAAGTATTGACGGGAAAAAGGGATTTAGCTAGTGTGCACTTAGCAAGCTCTAGGGAAACATTTCTTTATCTAGGGTCACATACTATAGGGAAAGTTCTGAATATGCCTGATGGGTCCGACGTGGAAAAGAGCTAGCTTTACCTTTTTTTCGAAATAGAGGTGGAAACCCCGGCCTCTACATCAAAATGATGCACACAGCTTCTGATGTCACCGACATGAAAATAGATTAGCTCGTGTCGATACATTTCTGCCCGATAGAAGAAACCCTATTCTTGATGGTTGACGTGGGCATTACCCTTCGGTTAACCAATATTGCTCTACCCTATACGGTCCAGATGGAGGCCCATGAAGGTACCCGAAGGGAAGTTGGGCCACTAAGGCGGTGCAGCGGAAGATTACTTGAAGTACAAGACACGAAAGAAGCCGAACAAGGAAAGATTAGAGATAGATCTATTGTAAGTCTACTCGTACTCGATTAGACCTCTCGGGACCTGGCCACCTATATAAAGGCCAGGAGAGGGGCTATCGAGGGACACAATCAATCTTAGCAATCTTATCCAACAGAAGCTTAGACCTAGGTTACCCGTTAGCTATCTCGACGAGATCACCGCCGAACTATTCGGCACCCCATTGTAACACTGTTTTCATCATAATCAAGAACAGACAGGCATGACGTAAGTGTTTTACCTCATCGAGGGCCCCGAATCTGGGTAAATCGCTCTCCCCGCTTGTCTGCGTATCGATGTCTCTTGCAGGATTCCATCAACCCTAAGCCCCTATCGGAGGGCATTGCCGAGGAGCACCCTCGACAATTGGCGCCGTCTGTGGGAAGCCTGTCGGCACAAGGCAGGGCATCGGCAGTACCAGTCACGTCCGCAACGTTCGTGCTCGAGTCACCAACACCTTGATGTCTACGGGTGCTTCTATTCTTGTAGACAGTGTTGGGCCTCCAAGAGCAGAGGTTTGTAGAACAGCAGCAAGTTTCCCTTAAGTGGATTACCCAAGGTTTATCGAACTCAGGGAGGAAGAGGTCAAAGATATCCCTCTCATGCAACCTGCAACCACAAAGCAAGAAGTCTCTTGTGTCCCCAACACACCTAATAGGTGCACTAGTTCGGCGAAGAGATAGTGAAATACAAGTGGTATGAATGAATATGAGCAGTAGTACGGCGCCAGAAAAAGTGCTGGCGTGGATTGATGGTAGTAATATTGCGGGAAGTAAACATGCGGTAGTAGCAGCAGTAGTAACTCGGTAAAAAACAAGCAGCGATAGCAGTATTTAGGAACAAGGCCTAGGGAGTAGACTTTCACTAGTGGACACTCTCAACTTTGATCACATAACCGAATAGATAAATGCATACTCTACACTCTCTTGTTGGATGATGAACACATTGCGTAGGATTACACGAACCCTCAATGCCGGAGTTAACAAGCTCCACAATTAGATGTTCATATTTAAATAACCTTAGAGTGTAAGAAAGATCGATACGACTAAACCAAGTACTAGCATAGCATGCACACTGTCACCTTCATGCTTATGTAGGAGGAATAATACACATCAATACTATCATAGCAATAGTTAACTTCGCAATCTACAAGAGATCATGATCATAGCCTACGCCAAGTACTCACACGGTGCACACACTGTCACCTTTACACACGTGGAGGAGGAATAGAGTACTTTAATAACATCACTAGAGTAGCACATAGATGAATAGTGATACAAAACTCATATGAATCTCAATCATGTAAGGCAGCTCATGAGATTATTGTATTGAAGTACATAGGAGAGAGATGAACCACATAGCTACCGGTACAGCCCCGAGCCTCGATGGAGAACTACTCCTCCTCATGGGAGCAGCAGCGGTGATGAAGATGGCGGTGGAGATGGCAGCGGTGTCGATGGAGAAGCCTTCCGGGGGCACTTCCCCGTCCGGCAGGGTGCCGGAACAGAGACTCCTGTCCCCCAGATCTTGGCTTCGCGATGACGGCGGCTCTGGAAGGTTTCGCGTACCGTGGCTTCCTCTCTAAGGGTTTTCGATGCAGGGGCTTTATATAGGCGAAGAGGCGGCGCAGGAGGGTCGAAGGGGTGCCCACACCATAGGGTGGCGCGGGCCCCCCTGGCCGCGCCGGCCGTGGTTTGGTGGGCCTGCCACCTCTCGCGGTTCTCGTGTGTTCGGATGCTTCCGGCAAAATAGGAACCTGGAGTTGATTTCGTCCGATTCCGAGAATATTTCGTTACTAGGATTTCTGACCAAAAACAGCAGAAAACAGGAACTGGCACTTCGGCATCTTGTTAATAGGTTAGTTCCAGAAAATGCACAAATATGACATAAAGTGTGCATAAAACATGTAGGTATCATCAATAAAGTAGCATGGAACATAAGAAATTATCGATACGTTGGAGACGTGTCAGCATCCCCAAGCTTAGTTCTGCTCGTCCCGAGCAGGTAAAACGATAACAAAGATAATTTCTGAAGTGACATGCCGTCATAAACTTGATCATACTATTTGTAAAGCATATGTAATGAATGCAGCGATCAAAACAATGGTAATGACATGAGTAAACAAGTGAATCATAAAGCAAAGACTTTTCATGAATAATACTTCAAGACAAGCATCAATAAGTCTTGCATAAGAGTTAACTCATAAAGCAATAATTCAAAGTAAAGGTATTGAAGCAACACAAAGGAAGATTAAGTTTCAGCGGTTGCTTTCAACTTATAACATGTATATCTCATGGATATTGTCAACATAAAGTAATATAATAAGTGCAATATGCAAGTATGTAGGAATCAATGCACAGTTCACACAAGTGTTTGCTTCTTGAGGTGGAGAGAGATAGGTAAACTGACTCAACATAAAAGTAAAAGAATGGTCCTTCAAAGAGGAAAGCATCGATTGCTATATTTGTGCTAGAGCTTTGGTTTTGAAAACATAAAGAGAGCATAAAAGTAAAGTTTTGAGAGGTGTTTGTTGTTGTCAACGAATGGTAGCGGGTACTCTAACCCCCTTGCCAGGCAAACCTTCAAAGAGTGGCTCCCATTTTATTTTTATTTTTGGGTGACACTCCTTCCAACCTTTCTTTCACAAACCATGGCTAACCGAATCCTCGGGTGCCTGCCAACAATCTCATACCATGAAGGAGTGCCTTTTTATTTTAGTTTTATTATGATGACACTCCTCCCCACCTTTGCTTTCTCAAGCCATGGCTAACCGAATCCTTCGGGTGCCGTCCAACATTCACATACCATGGAGGAGTGTCTATTTTTTGTTAATTAATTTGGGACTGGGAATCCCATTGCCAGCTCTTTTTGCAAAATTATTGGATAAGCGGATGAAGCCACTAGTCCATTGGTGAAAGTTGCCCAACAAGATTGAAAGATAAACACCACATACTTCCTCATGAGCTATAAAACATTGACACAAATAAGAGGTGATAAATTTTGAATGGTTTAAAGGTAGCACTCAAGCAATTTACTTTGGAATGGCGGAGAAATACCATGTAGTAGGTAGGTATGGTGGACACAAATGGCATGAATATTGGCTCAAGTATTTGGATGCATGAGAAGTATTCCCTCTCGATACAAGGTTTAGGCTAGCAAGGTTATTTGAAGCAAACTCAAGGATGAACCGGTGCAGCAAAACTCACATAAAAGACATATTGTAAACATTATAAGACTCTACACCGTCTTCCTTGTTGTTCAAAAACTCAATACTAGATATTATCTAGACCTTAGAGAGACCAAATATGCAAATCAAATTTTAGCAAGCTCTATGTATTTCTTCATTAATGGGTGCAAAGCATATGATGCAAGAGCTTAAACATGAGCACAACAATTGCAAAGTATCACATTATCCAAGACATTTTACCAATTACTACATGTAGCATTTTTCAATTCCAACCATATAACAATTTAACGAAGAGGAAACTTCGCCATGAATATTATGAGCTAAGAACACATGTGTTCATACGAACCAGCGGAGCATGTCTCTCTCCCACACAAGGATGAACTTATTCAGAGAATGAAAATAACAAAACAAAAACAAAAATAAAAGCACACAGACGCTCCAAGTAAAGTACATAAGATGTGACCGAATAAAAATATAGTTTCAAGAGAAGGAACCTGATACTTTGTCGATGAAGAAGGGATGCCTTGGGCATCCCCAAGCTTAGATGCTTGAGTCTTCTTAAAATATGCAGGGGTGAACCACGGGGCATCCCCAAGCTTAGAGCTTTCACTCCTCTTGATCATAGTATATCATACTCCTCTCTTGACCCTTGAAAACTTCCTTCACACCAAACTTCAAGCAAACTCATTAGAGGGTTAGTGCACAATTAATAATTCACACATTCAGAGGTGACACAAACATTCTTTATACTTCTGGACATTGCATAAAGGTACTGGACATTAATGGATCAAAGAAATGAATCCAACATAGCAAAAGAGGCAATGCGAAATAAAAGGCAGAATCTGTCAAAAACAGAACAGTCCGTAAAGACGAATTTAAAGCTGGCACCAGACTTGCTCAAATGGAAAAACTCAAAACTAATGAAAGTTGCGTACATATCTGAGGATCACGCTCGTAAATTGGCAGATTTTTTCGAATTTTCTACAGAGAACTGTGCCCAGATTCGTGACAGACAGCAATGCTGTTTCTGCGCAGCGATCCCAAATATAACATCAACTTTGACATAGAAACTTTACTTGGCACAAAAACATGATAAGAAGAGGTTGCTACAGTAGTAAACAACTTCCAAGACACAAATATAAAACAAAGTACTGTAGTAAAAAAAACACATGGGTTATCTCCCAAGAAGTTCTTTCTTTATAGCCATTAAGATGGGCTCAGCAGTTTTAATGATGCACTCGCAAGAAATAGAAGTTGAAGCAAAAGAGAGCATCAAGAGGCAAATTCAAAACACATTTAAGTCTAACATGCTTCCTATTCATAGGAATCTTGTAAATAAACAAGTTCATGAAGAGCAAAGTAACAAGCATAGGAAGATAAAACAAGTGTAGCTTCAAAAATTTCAGCACATAGAGAGGTGTTTTAGTAACATGAAAATTTTTACAACCATATTTTCCTCTCTCATAATAACTTTCAGTAGCAACATGAGCAAACTCAACAATATAACTATCACATAAAGCATTCTTATCATGAGTCTCATGCATAAAATAATTACTACTCCCAACATAAGCATAGTCATTCTTATTAATTGTAGTGGGAGCAAATTCAACAAAGTAGCTATCAAATATAGGAGGTATATTGTAATCATAATCAAATTTATCCTCCATAACAGGTGGTAACAAAAGACTACTATCATTATAATCATCATAAATGGGAGGCAAAGTATCATCAAAGTAAATTTTCTCCTCAATGCTTGGGGGACTAAAAATATCATGCTCATCAAAGCCAGCTTCCCCAAGCTTAGAATTTTCCATAGCATTAACAACAATGGTGTTCAAAGCATTCATATTAATATGTTCCATGGTTTTTTTAATTTTCGCATCAAACCATCCATGTCTTAAATCAGGAAATAGAATAAAAAGGTCATTGTTGTCCATTATGCCTAACTAGTGTAAACAAGAAACCAAATGTCGCAATTGCAGAGTCTAAAGGAAATAGCTTCGAGCACACACACAATGGCACCAGAAAAGTACTGTTACCTGGACCGAAGTATGAGTGCCTTTTACCTTTCCTCCCCGGCAACGGCGCAGAAAAGTGCTTGATGTCTACGGGTGCTTCTATTCTTGTAGACAGTGTTGGGCCTCCAAGATCAGAGGTTTGTAGAACAGCAGCAAGTTTCCCTTAAGTGGATTACCCAAGGTTTATCGAACTCGGGAGGAAGAGGTCAAAGATATCCCTCTCATGCAACCCTGCAACCACAAAGCAAGAAGTCTCTTGTGTCCCCAACACACCTAATAGGTGCACTAGTTCGGCGAAGAGATAGTGAAATACAAGTGGTATGAATGAATATGAGCAGTAGTACGGCGCCAGAAAAGTGCTTGCTGGCGTGCGATTGATGGTAGTAATATTGCGGGAAGTAAACATGCGGTAATGAGTAGTAACTCAGTAAAACAGTAACAAGCAGCGATAGCAGTATTTAGGAACAAGGCCTAGGGAGTAGACTTTCACTAGTGGACACTCTCAACTTTGATCACATAACAGAATAGATAAATGCATACTCTACACTCTCTTGTTGGATGATGAACACATTGCGTAGGATTACACGAACCCTCAATGCCGGAGTTAACAAGCTCCACAATTAGATGTTCATATTTAAATAACCTTAGAGTGTAAGAAAGATCGATACGACTAAACCAAGTACTAGCATAGCATGCACACCACCTTCATGCTTATGTAGGAGGAATAATACACATCAATACTATCATATCAATAGTTAACTTCGCAATCTACAAGAGATCATGATCATAGCCTACGCCAAGTACTCACACGGTGCACACACTGTCACCTTTACACACGTGGAGGAGGAATAGAGTACTTTAATAACATCACTAGAGTAGCACATAGATGAATAGTGATACAAAACTCATATGAATCTCAATCATGTAAGGCAGCTCATGAGATTATTGTATTGAAGTACATAGGAGAGAGATGAACCACATAGCTACCGGTACAGCCCCGAGCCTCGATGGAGAACTACTCCCTCCTCATGGGAGCAGCAGCGGTGATGAAGATGGCGGTGGAGATGGCAGCGGTGTCGATGGAGAAGCCTTCCGGGGCACTTCCCCGTCCGGCGGGTGCGAACAGAGACTCCTGTCCCCCGGATCTTGGCTTCGCGATGGCGGCGGCTCGGAAGGTTTCGCGTACCGTGGCTTCCTCTCTAAGGGTTTTCGATGCGGGGGCTTTATATAGGCGAAGAGGCGGCGAGGGTCGAAGGGGTGCCCACACCATAGGGTGGCGCGGGCCCCCCGCGCGCCGGCCTGTGGTTTGGTGGGCCTGTGCCCCCTCTCGCGGTTCTCATGTGTTCGGATGCTTCCGGCAAAATAGGAACCAGGAGTTGATTTCGTCCGATTCGAGAATATTTCGTTACTAGGATTTCTGAAACCAAAAACAGAAAACTGGCACTTCGGCATCTTATTAATAGGTTAGTTCCAGAAAATGCACAAATATGACATAAAGTGTGCATAAAACATGTAGGTATCATCAATAAAGTAGCATGGAACATAAGAAATTATCGATACGTTAGAGACGTATCACCTCTAGGACCAAAAGATCCGATCTACTGCGAGCCCTTCGAATTCGCATCACACCTCAAGCCGTCGCACCCGGCCCCTTCAGAATCGAGTGACGACATGACCACCACCTTTGGAGGCGTCCACTTCATCATCGACTCCGGAGGCTTTCTTCGCCTCCCAAGGACAGGTACGTCCGGTTTGGGCCCCTCGGTCTCAACAGAAGATACCCGGGCAGCAACCTTGGAAATTCCGCCCAGAAGCATGCATGGAGGTAACCGAGGGAACCTCGATCACGCAACAGGGAGAAAGAAAAGGCGAAGGGAATCATACTATGGAGAACGGGAACAGGAGGGCATGCAATCAATCCATGGCCGCGCCCGTTCACCGCACCTATCAGCCACGGAGCAACTCGATGCGCCATGCTACCTCCACTCCTATATCGACCCGAAGGACGGTCGGGAAAAATCCAGTCACCTATTAAGGAACTGCCGACACTTCCTGGAAATTCGACAGTTCTGTGATGACCTCAGGAGTGAAGCTATATCGAGAGTTCACATAATGGAGAAAAAGGCAAGATCTTACAGCTATCGGGCGGAGCCATATATCCCGGAACCGTACGAACCAATGGAGAAGGATGAGTATGTGCCAGCCGAGGTATTCCCAGAACCGCGCGGGCAGGTCAGCATGATCCATAAAACCAGCTTCTCAAAAAGGGAAATCAAGAAATTCTCACGAGAAGTGAAGTACGCAGAAGTCGCTATGGTCGATACACCTGAATTCATCGACTGGTCAGAGCAAAGTATCTCCTTCGACAGGTCAGATCACCCGAAAGCTGTCCCTAGACCAGGCCACGCAGCTCTAGTCCTCGAGGCGCAGATCGGAGGGTACAACATGAGTAAAGTATTCATGGACGGAGGAAGCGGCTTAAACCTACTGTTCGCCAACACAATGAAAGCTATGGGTTTAACAGTCGATATGCTGAGGGAGTCCGACACAGGATTCCACGGCATTATACCGACTCGACCCGCTTACTCTCTTGGAAAAACGTCATTGGATGTGGTCTTCGGCACGCCCACCAATTTCAGAAGAGAAAAGATCGAGTTCGAAGTTGTCGACTGGGAGTCTCAGTATCATGCCATCCTCGGCAGGCCGGCGTTCGCCAAGTTTATGGCCATACCTCATTATGCATACCTAAAACTGAAGATGCCAGGCAACAACGGAACCCCGATAACCGTTCACGGGAGTTTTGCTCGGTCAGACACCTGTGACAGGGAATTCCAGAAGATCGCTTCAAAATTCGGCGCTAAGGAGGAACTCAATGCGATCGACGCAGCTGTGGATCATACGCAGCCACCAGCCGATAACCGAAACGTAAGATCCGACGAGTTTGACGCTGCAAAGGAAGCTAAGAAGCTGCAGGTGCATCCCACTGACCCGAAGAAAACGGTCAATATATCGGCTGACCTCACGGTCGCATAGGAAGGCGCGCTCATCGAGTTCCTCCGTGAGCGCTGGGAGATATTTGCATGGGAACCATCCGACATGCCAGGTATCCCCAGGGAACTCGCTGAGCACGCCCTTAATGTTGACCCGACAGCCAAACCAGTGCAGCAGTCGATGCGTCGATTCTCAGAACCCAAGAGGAGAGCAATTGGTGAGGAAATCAATCGACTTCGTAAAGCAGGATTCATCCGAGAGCTCAAGGAATCAGAGTGGGTGGCTAACCCTGTCATGGTACCCAAGAAGGACACCACCGCTCTGCGTATGTGTATCGATTACACCGGCCTCAACAAACACTGTCCGAAAGACCACTTCCCGCTGCCTAGAATCGACCAGATAGTTGATTCCACAGCCGGATGCGACCGCCTCTCCTTCCTCGATGCTTACTCTGGGTATAATCAGATCAAATTGAAGAAGGAAGATCAGGAGCTAACCGTGTTCATTACCCCACACGGCGTTTTCTGCTACAACATCATGACCTTCGGGTTGAAAAATGCGGGAGCAACTTACCAACGTTGCATGCAAGCTTGCCTTGGAGAGCAGATCGGACGAAACATCGAGGTCTACATCGACGATATCGTGGTAAAAACAAAACACACTGCCACCCTCGTTGACGATCTGCGGGAAACCTTCGACAACCTAGACAGGTATAAGATCAAGTTAAACCCCAAAAAGTGCTTCTTCGGAGTACCAGGGGGGCAAGTACTAGGATACTTCATATCTGCCAGGGGAATCGAAGCCAACCCTTTGAAAATCAAAGCTATTCTCGACATGGAGCCGCCAAAGAATCTGCACCAAGTGCAGCAGTTGGCAGGACGCTTAGCAGCACTCAGCAGGTTCATTGCCAAGCTGGGAGAAAAACTTTGCCTTTCTACAATCGATGAAAAAATCGGAAAAATTCGAGTGGACAAAGGAGGCGCAGGAATCCTTCGACAATCTAAAAAGATCCTGTCGACATCTCCAGTCCTTGTAACCCCCCGTGAGAAGGAAACGCTGCTTATGTACATAGCTGCGACAGCCCACTACTAGGAAAAAGCCTATAGTTGGAGGCAATAGGTGCCGGCGCACCACCAAGGACGTGCGCCGGTGGCATGTGTTGCCGGCGCACCTCTTCCCAGCCGCGCCGGGGATGCGTTCCTTCTGCCGGCGCACCAGAGGAGCAGACGCGCCGGCGCTATTTCCTGGCATGGCCTCGGCCGATTCGGGCCAGGCCCAAGAATCATTGCCGGCGCACCAGCCCAGGGGTGCGCCGGCGGAAACGCTATTGCCGGCGCACGGGCTGGTGCGCCGGCAATGATTCTTGGGCCTGGCCCGGGGGTGATATAGCCGAAAGGGCTATGTGCTGCCGGCGCACCCATGCCCTGGTGCGCCGGCAGTAACCTGGGCAGTTATTTCTGCTCAACAACCACTCCCCCCACTACCATTACTCCACTCCTTCACACAAACCCGAGGCTTCTCCCAACCCAGCTCATTTTTGCCCATTTCTATCCCCAATTTCACCAATTTGACCAAACAAAATCATATTTTTTGAGCAAATCTTCCCTTCCTACATGCATCTCCCACATCCCCCTATGTAGATCTAGATCTACTATCCCGCATTGACCGCTCAATCTAGATCTAGATCTAGAAAGTCGGCTTCCATACGTCGTGGTAGCGGCGCGACGTCTCGATCTTGTTGACGAATATATCAAACAAATAGGTGATTAATGAACAAATTAAGGAATGTATCAATGTATGTTGGACATTTGAAGAAAAGCTCTCGTGTGTGGCATATATATATGTTGTGCTTGTGCTTGTGCTTGTGTGTGTGTTGGCGTTGAAAATGAGTTGCCAACGTTGCGCCGAAATGTTGATTCTTCAAGTTTCCGTTTCGGCACATTTCTGGCGCTCCTATGTCCTACCGTGTAGGAAGGTCATGCCGAAATTTTCCGTGAAAACTACCGACGGATGCATGGTTCTAATGAATTATGTAATCTTACCATGCAGGCGAGAATGGTTATCGAGATGAGTGAAAGCATCGTGATGAGATATCTGAAACACGCGATCATCGACATGTATGAAAATAAACGCACGGAGGTATTGTGTCCGTGCCGGAGATGCAAACGAGGGAAATGGTTTGACCCGTATTCAGGAAAATTGCAGGGGCACCTGCTCACTAATGGTTTCATGCATGGACACACTCAATGGATGAGCGATGATGGCGCGGAGGTCAATGGGGCGACGGCAGCAGGTGGTAATAATGGCCGGCAAGAAGGAGGGCATCATGACATTGATGACGATGAAGAGTTTGTCGCAGAAGACGATAACCTTGACGACGATAATAACCTTGACGATGACAATAACCTTGACGACGACGAAGAGGTGCCGCTAGCTTCAGTCGTGCGGGACCCTCATCTTCAAGATCTGCTTCTCGAAAAGACGAAGGGCGCCAAGCGGAAATCAAAGCTTGAGCAACTGGAGATAGACTCGAATACTCCGTTGTACGACTCAGGTCGCGGGTTGGGGGAGTCTCGCTTGAGAGTAGCTCTCGATGTGCTGCAGATGAAGGCGAAACACGGATGGACGGACACAAGCGTCGACGACATCCTGGAATACGTGAAAGATCTCCTTCCTGCCGGGAACACGTGTCCTGGTAGTCTAGCCGAGGCCAAGAGAATCACGTGCCCTCTCGACTTACCCCACGAAAAGTATCACGCCTGCATCAACGACTGTATCATGTATCGCAAGGAGCACGTGGACAAGACCAAATGTCCTGTGTGTGACGCTGAACGGTACAAGAAAGGGAAGAAGAAAGCTCCTCGGAAAGTTGTGTGGTACTTCCCGCTCGCCCCCCGGCTGCAACGGTTCTACGCGGACCGCAAGGAAGCAAAGCTCATGCGCTGGCACGCTGAAAGAAAGGAGGCAGTGTTGAATGATGAAGATCGGATTGAGCACCCAGTGCTGACACACCCTTCGGATGCAAGCCAGTGGAAAGCATTAGACAATGAATTCGGAAGTTTTGGGGCAGAACCCAGAAACATCAGGTTGGGTGCGAGCACGGACGGATTCAATCCGTTCGGAAACCAGAGCAGCACACATAGCACATGGCCCGTGTTTGTATGGATCTACAACCTCCCGCCCTGGCTGTGCATGAAGAGGAAGTACATACAGATGAGTATGCTAATTCAAGGGCCGACACAGCCAGGAAACGATATCAACATGTATCTCGAACTATTAAAGGAGGAGCTTGAAACGTTGTGGGCGGAGGAAGGGGTAGATACATGGGACGCCGTCGCGGAAGAATATTTCCCTTTGAGAGCCGCGTTGATCACGACGGTGCAGGACTACCTCGGATACGGTTACATTTCGTGCCAGGTGTGCCATGGACACAAGGCATGTGTCAGGTGCATGGAAGAGACGATGTTTTTGCAGCTTGGTAAGGATCCCGGCTCTTCGAAAACAGTTTACATGGGGCATCGAAGGTGGCTACAGAAGACTGACCCGTGGAGAAAGCGTGGAGATCTGTTCGATGGTACAAATGAACCCCGAGGACCTCCACGGAAGAAGAGCGGCGAAGAGATCGATACATTACTGAAAGGTTGGAAGGAGTGCCCTCCGCCGGGAAAGATACGTCAAAAGCCTGGAGAGAAGAAGAAGAAAAAGGCAACGGTGACGACGCCGCTCATTGGTGTATGGAAAAGGAGGTCCGTGTTTTGGGACTTGCCGTACTGGAAAATTCTCGATACACCTCACTGCCTTGATGTCATGCATATTACAAAGAACGTGTGCGAGAGCTTGCTTGGCACTCTTCTCAACATGCCGGACCGGACCAAAGATGGGCCGAAAGCAAGACACGACCTGAAAGTTTTGGGCATCAGGGAAGAGCTTCAGATCCCGGCGGCCCAAGAGGGACAGTCGGAGGAGGAGGCGGACGGCGGTCAGAAGCGCAAAAGGATTAAGCAGCCAGACTATTACTGTCCCCCCTCCTGCTTCACTTTTAGTCCGGCCGAGGTCGATCAATTTTTCAATTGCCTTCTAGGAGTCAGAGTGCCCTTCGGTTACTCCGGGCTAATAAGCAGATACATGGACCCCAAGAAACGAAACTTCAGCGGCATGAAGTCTCATGACTGTCACGTGATGATGACGCAGATTCTTCCGGTTGCAATCCGAGGTATAATGGATGACCATGTCCGTGCAACGCTGACTGGGCTCTGTAACTTCTTCGACGTCATAACTCGGAAGTCGATAAGCGTGAAGAAACTCGCAAGGCTCCAGGAAGAGATCGTGGTGATCCTATGTGAGCTTGAGATGTACTTCCCGCCTGCATTCTTTGACGTGATGGTCCATCTGTTGGTCCATATCATGGATGATATCGTCAGTCTAGGGCCGGCATTCTTACACAACATGATGCCGTTTGAAAGAATGAATGGGGTCATTAAAGGATACGTTCGTAACAGGTCACATCCGGATGGAAGCATCGTACAGGGCTGGCTCACCGAAGAGTGCATCTCTTTCTGCACGAATTATCTAGACATCGAGGACCCTGTTGGTTTGCCTCAAAACAAGCACCTCCGCAGGTTCGAGGGAGTAGGCCACAAAAATGGAAGGAAGGAACTGCACGTGCACATGTCTGGTCGGACTTCCGACTTTGACAGGGCCAACTTAGTAGCGCTACAACACATTGACTTGATCGATCCTTGGTTGAAAGAGCACAAAACCATGATAGAGAACAGTGGCAAGCCGATGATGACGGAAGCAGAAATATACAGAGAGCACAACTCCTCTTTCGCGCGCTGGTTCAAAGACCACATTGATGCTAATCCCCCACCAATGGATTCTGACAAGGATAAACTAGTATTGGCCTTGTCACATGGCCCCGCGCCCAACCTCATGACTTACCAAGCGTACGATATCAACGGGTACACATTCTACACGGAAGAAAAAGACAAGAACAGTGCTTACCAGAACTCAGGGGTAACGATGGATTCCTGGACGGGTGACGTAAAGACTAGATACTACGGAAGAATCGAGGAAATCTGGGAGCTTAGCTACGCTGGGGAGAAAGTGCCGATGTTCCGTATCAGATGGGCTAAGAACGTCACAAAAGAAGACCGGTATTTCACCACCATGTTTCTACCCGAAGCCAACAAATCAAAGTCCACGAACGCCACCGCGCAGAATGAGCCATGGGTACTGGCAGAACACGTGCACCAATGCTTCTTCATAACCGACCCATCCAGGCCTAGCCGTGTTATCGTGAGGAGAGGCAAGAGGACCATCGTCGGAATGGATGGAGTCGCCAACGAGGAAGACTTCGAAGGACAAGTCGGAGACCCAATGATGGAAGAATCCGAGGATGAAGACACAACATACACCACAAGAAGAAGCAGGACCACGCTACCGAGGTCAGGTCGACCCTTCAAAAGAAGAAGTCACGACACGGGGCTAAATTATTCAACGACGAGCAAGAAAAGCAAGAAGAAAGCGAAACACTCTTCTCAATCGATGATGTAAAACTTTATTTGCAATCTATAACTCATATTGCTTTTGTAATGCATAATTAACTCATATGGTCATGGCCAATATTTTATGTATGACTAATTAATATTGTGTTGGTCAATATTATAATTATGTGTATGTATAATCTCATATTTTTTGTTTTTGCATATATAAATCATGCATAATTCTTGGCTATTACACCAGTCAAGATAAGAACATAAATATAATAGAAAAGGCCAGAAAAGAAATAAAGAAAAACAAAAGAAAATATGAGTTGGGGAGGTCATATTGCATGATCTGGGCCAAGTCCCAGGTATACATGGACTAGACATATTGCCGGCGCACCAGGGCGTTGGTGCGCCGGGGACAGTGGACCCCGGCGCACCAACGCCCTGGTGCGCCGGCAATATGTCTAGTCCATGTATACCTGGGACTTAACCGCACGCGACCACAACTTCTCCCTCCCCATTCCCAATCGACGAACCCTAGCTAACCGCCGTGATCGATCGACGAACCCTAACCGCCGGAGCCGCCGTGCAAGGAGGAGCACACCGTCGCCGCGGAGAGGAGGGGGAGGGCGTCACCCACCACCGTCACCACCGTCGCCGAGAGGAGGAGGAGGGCGTTGCGCGCCGGCCACCGTCGCGGAGAGGAGCAGCAGGGCGTCGCCACCATCGCCGTTGGTAAGACTTCTCTCCCTCCCCTCTCCCTTCCCCTCTCCCTTCCCCTCTCCATCCCCCTCTCCCTTCCCCTCTCCATCCCCCTCTCCATCACACACAATTTCTTAATCTCTGCTTCCAATTATTTAAACATGGGCACAATCTTGAGTTTTGATGTTCATCCTGTAGTACAGAATGATTGAGACATTCACAAGTGGCCATAATTGGTACCCTTTTAAACTTGATGTCCAACCGAATTTGTTCTCTGGTTTGAATGCTAAAATTGGTACCCTCTGCATAGAAGAATGGCTGATATTGGAATAATGCATGATATTGTTGGTGCATAGAAGAATTTCTGGATAATCTTGATGAATAACTAAATGAATTTGTTACTCCATCATAAAAATATGCTATTAATATTGCAGTCCATGCTATTATAAGTGGGTACAAGCTCTGTATGTTGTATGCTCTCTTGTTTGAAACTAAAATGAACCATATATATGCCACTGCCAGTCCATGCTATTAAATGATTTTAGTTCATTATTGCTAGCTAGTTGGTTTAGTTGCAGGTTGCAGTAGGAAAAAATAAAATGAACAGAGAGGTTTGGTTCAAACAAGAAAATGATTTTAGTTGCAGGTTGCTAGGGTTTAATCCATGTTAGCAGTAGGTTCAAATGCTAGCAGTAGCAGTATTGTTTTTCCTTAGCATTGTTCTCTGGTTTTGGTGATATAGAAATAACTAAATGAAAAATGCTAGCAGTATTAATAGTAGGTTCATGAGTTGTAAGAAATGCAGCTTTGAACAGAACCTGTGAAAAAAGCTCATGCTCATGCTCATGTTACTGTCACATTTCAAAACCATGCCAAAGTTAAATAACCTGTATACATGTGTATTAAATGATTTAGGATTTAAATTGGTGCTATGTTTGGTTCCAGTTATTGGTGCTAGGTTTAGTAGTCATTTTTGAAAGGAAGGGCTAATGGAAAGTAAGCTATGGTTCATTTAAAAAATGGTGAAATGAGCACTTTAGTGTTTAATTCATTCTCTGGTTCATTTAAAACAAAATGAAAATGATGGTTATGGTGAAATGCTACTGTGAAAAAACCTCATGCTCATGCTCATGCTACTGTCAAATTATGTTAGCAATAAAAATAAAATGCTTTAATAAAATGCTTTATATACTAAGTGCTGTTGAAAAAAGAAATTGAGTTGGGGTTTTTTATTATAGTGTAAATGAAATGGAAATGCTACTGGTTCATTTAAAATAGTTCTCTGGTTTAGTTCACTATTGCTACTTCACTATTTAAAATGGAAATGGAAATGAAATGAATGCTCATGTTGATGCTCACTGGTTGCAAATAAAGATTTTGAAATGGTTTTGAAATGCTACTGCTCATGCTCATGCTCACTGCCAAAAAAGAATGCTCTCTGGTTTTGCTCTCTGGTTTGCTAAAATGACACATGTGAGCTTCTCTGGTTCATTTAAAAGAGAATGAAAATTGGTGCTATGTTCCTTATCTGGTTCATTTAAAACAAAATGAAAATGATAAGGTACCTAGTGTATTTTGTATAAGTGGGCTAGCATGATGAAATTTTGTCACCTAGTTAACCATCAAACAGCCAGCTAGTTTAATTCATGGTTGGTTTAAGCAGTGAGATAAAACTGCTACTGCTTTAATGAAATAAACTTGCAGTACCTAGGTAGCTAGGCAGTAGGGGCTTTTTATGCTATGGTTTATGATGAAAATGAAAATATTTGTAGTTTATAGTTGTTTCTAGTACTCCAACATAACCAGGATATTGTTCTCTGGTTTTGGTTCATTTTGTGCATAGAAAGATGTTTTGGTTCATCATGTGGGCATAGAAAGATTCTGTAAATTCTGTACAAATTCTGTAAATGCCAAGATATAGCAAAATGCCAAGGTCTAGCTAGCTCTCTGTAAGTGTGCTGGCTGGCTGAAAGGTAAAAAAATCAAGATACTGTATACATGTTCAGATTTAGTAAATATTGCTTAGTTGATGTATGTTACACATTTACATGTCTGTAAATATTTACATGTGTTGTCAAGATGCTTGCATTTCTGTTACAGGGATTGAGTTGCTATTGAGTGCCGGAATGTCGATTCATTTCCGTTCCGGCAATTCTAGCACTCGGCATGACCAATTTTTAGCAAAGGTCATGCCGAATTTTTCCGTGAATTCTAACTCTTTCATCTTCTATTAGTGCAAGCCACCATGGCGTCTGAAGAACAATTAGAGGAGCACTACAATAGGCACTTCTTTAGGACGGAGGAGGATGCCGAGGCCGCTGGTGTTGGCGGCGACGAGGATCATGAGATGGAGGATGACGCTGGGGGTAGTGGCGACGAGCCAAGCGGCAACGAGGCAAGCGACGCCGCCGGGGGTAGTACCTACGCGCCAAGCGGCGACGAGGCAACCGGCGCCGCCGGGGGTGGCGGCGAGACAAGCGGCGACGATCCTAGCGGCGCCGCCGGGAGTAGTGGCACCGGGACAAGTGGTTCCAAGAGGCCACGGAAGGCAAGGCGCCAAAACACGGTCGGCACCGGCAGAGACACAGTCAAAGAGGTGGACCCCGCCAGTGGATTGCCGAAGGAGCCTAAGGATGTTGCCAAGGGGTACGGCAACCAACTGGCATGTATCCTCCGAGAGGTCGTCAATCTCAACGAGACGGACCTCCGAGCTGAGAGCAAAGCGCCTCTGCGAGCCCAGCTCATTGCGAGGTTGCACTCACGATACAAGTTCCTAGGCGACTACGCCTCCACTGATCAAACCAATAACATTGTGAACTCACAAGCCCTCCTGAAGTTCACCAAACACCTCAGCAGCTACAAGTACATGGTGCGGAAGCTGATTGCTGAGGGCAAAGGTTTCGAAGAGGTCCACTCCGCCTTTCCGCATGTCTCCCAGGCGGACTTTGATGCTTTTGTGGCCAATGAAGAGCTACAAGCAACCAAGAATCGCAAGTTGTGGGGGAAGGAAATGCGGGAGCTTAACATCGGCAACCACAACCTTGGGAGCCGTGGGTACGAGGGAAAGGAGCCCTATTGGGCGAAGGAGGACGAGGCGTATGTAAATGCCGGCATTGAGAACCCCTGGCTCAAGTACAAGGACCCGCTTGAAAGAAGATTCATCAGGTCCCGGTACCATAAGAAGAAACTAACCGGGGAACTTGTCACGGACCCGAAGGTCGTAACCGACATAATTTGGTTCACGAACGACAAGAAGGTCCTGGCGTTGGAGAAAAAACTGGTAAGCAATTTACCGGTTTAATTAGATCAAGTATCGTTCATATAATAGTAGCAACATTTCTAAATGGTTCGCGTTTCTTCCGCAGGAAGAAGAAAGACAAAAACTTTCTCAATGTGACGAAGGCTCCTCCTCCCAGGCGTCGACGGGCAGGGTAGCCTGGGACAAGCCTCTCGTACGGGCGCTAAACATCGTTAATGAGCATTCACCGACGAGAAGGCCGCATAGAGGCCGTGTGGCTGGCGCCGGTACAGGCTACAAGCATGGTCACTATGGCTTGTCGTCTGCGGACGATAAAAATGCGCGCAGTGAGAGGAAGCAGCGGGAGGCGGAGGAAATGAGGGAGTCAATCCTAGCCGAAGTCCAAGCTGGTTTGGTACCGCAACTGGTACCACAACTCAAAGCTACGCTCGTACCTGAAGTCAAAGCTGAAGTCGCCGCTTCAGTCCAAGCAGATTTCAACGCTCTACACGCGTGGTATGAGGGTGGCAAACAAGGCCCCCCCCCGAAAATGCAAGTGGTTAGCTTCGACGGCAGCAACTCGATGGCGCCGCCGTCCGCCGGCAATGACAATGTTATAATGGAGACTCCTCCGGCCGCCGGCAATGTCGCTGGTGCTAGGGATTCACCGTCCATGCCGGGTAGCAGCCCCTCCGTCACTTGCACGCCCGCCGCCGCATGTGCCGGCCCGTCGACATTAGCCGAGCTCAACGCCCTCACGGTAATTAACCCATGTGTACATCAAGTTAATATATTAGTTTCGTCATCCTTGCCCTCTCTCTAACGCCATACACATGTTCTCGCAGGCGCTCTCAACGCCATGCACCTTCCTGATGAGAGTAAACGGCGAACTCAAAGACGTCGCGAGGGGGTCCATCCTTCGGCCCCTGGATAAGAAGTGGCACACACGAGATATGGAGGATGACGTTTACCGGGTTGAAGTGGATCGGGCGTTACCGGGCTATGAGGATTTGTTTCCTCCTAATCAACCGCATGGTGCCGATGACGAAGACCCGTTGAATCTTGCCTCACTGAAGGGTTGGGTACTGCTATGGCCGAAGACCCTAATTAGGATCAACACCTACTCGGGGTCGACGACAAGCAAAGACAAGCACCTTGCGGCGCCACAGGTCAGCGTCCCTCCACGACAGCCAGCGGCGCCGGTGGTCAGCGCCCCACCACAACAGCCAGCTGCGCCGGTGGTCAGCGCCCCACCACAACAGCCAGCGGCGCCGGTGGTCAGCGCCCCACCACAACAGCCAGCGGCGCCAGAGGCCGAGGAATACGAACGTGAAGACTTCCAATGGGATATTCCTACGTCTTCACAAGTTGTCCATGAGGATGCGCCGGCCCCGAAATTTGGGTGCTCCAAGAAGCTGTTCGATTCTCAAGAAACGGCTGAGGAGGAAAATCCCGAGGAGGTCGCCGCCGTCGCCGTCAAAAAGATGCTGAGCCCAAACACACTCCGTGCTACGGTTACGGCGGTGGGAGATGGTCCAGTACTACAACCCAAGAAGAGGAAGAGGGCAAACAAGAAGGACGCCAAAGACAAGGCGGCGGCCAAAGACAAGGACAAGGTGGCACTCCTTGACAAGTTGCCAAACAATTGGCGACCTCTGCATCACTTGGGTGAACCGATGCTGCCGGAGCATGTCCTCAACCTACTCACCGGGGATATGGCGAGCTTGCATAACCAAGTCCAGTATTTGGAGAGGCAGCTTCTCAAATCAAAAAATCCAAGTTACCCTCTCTTCGTGGCGAAGGTGCCAACTGGCATGAACTTCGTCGAGAAGTACCCCGCGGACTTGTGCTTCATCCGGTTCAATGACATCTTCAGCATCTATCGCATGCAAATGCTCCACTTTAGTGTGGTTCGCCTAGTTGCTCTTAGCTTGTCTTCCCAGATCGTTAAGGAGGGGACGCCGACCATCGCGATAATGGACCCCTTCTATATGCGGGAGAGCATCATCTGCAACGCTGGGGATCGGGCGATTGCCACACGGCAGGTCGAGGATTTCATGCTGGCGAACATTAAGAAGGGCGCCATTCTCATCCCTTACTTCCCCGAGTAAGTAATCACACACTAGTCCCCATCACCATTCTATCCTATATCTCCATTTGCATTTCCAAAGGTTAATCCGTGTGTTTTCCGCAGAGACATGTACTGCACCCTCATCGTCGTGCACCCGCAACACTCGCATGCAGTCTATCTCGACTCGGGTAGGGACAAGAAGAAAGACTACACCAACATCAGGGCCCTTCTCAATGATGCTCTCACCGGCTTCGCCAACAAGGCAGGCCCCCTCAAAGTAGAGAGGAAATCCCGAGGAGGCTTGGTCTTAACCCACACAACCAACTTCCCCTGCCTCAGGCAGTCGAAGCAAGACAATGGGATGGACGCGTGGTACGCCATCCTTCAGATGCAGGAGTACATAAAGTACGCAGATGACATGTTGCTGCCAGAGAGTCTCAGAGAGAGGTTTGTAAACATGGCGGATGCCCCTGATAGAGAGATTAGAAAGAACTGGAGTCGCATCCAGCAGTTCATTTGCACGGTAATCGTGCATGATGTCAACAAAAGGTCTGGCGAGTTCTTCTACGGCTACGGTCTACCACCTAATGACGAGATAGAACTCCGCTTGGAGATGTCGCGTGATGAGAGGCCGTTCAACACGCTTGAGGGCTGCCGTCCATTCCCCCTAGGCGTACAACCTGATCCTACGACGGGAACAATATTGCTACAGCTTGAACGATATGTCTTTGAACTTCCGTATTGTAATACTTGCTACATATTCCCATAGAATCGACTTGTTGCTTTTATTTAGTTGTATGGATGTGCATGTGAACATGTGTCTATAGTTTCATTTACTTTGCTATATATTTCAAGATTATGGCGTAGATACCTTAATAATTATTTGCATTTACTCGACCCCTACTTGCCTCGTATTTGGAGTTCGCCGATGATTAGAATGTTCGGTCACTAGTACACTCGGGGGTGGAGCCAGTGAGCCTTGGTGCGATGGCCACAAGTATCAATCTATTGTGCATCCTACCTAGCCTCACTGACTCCATCCCTGGATGTTAATATGTGTTTCGACCGACAAATTATGAGGCACGCTATTTAATTCGTACTACTTGTCTTTTATTTGAGTTCGCACTTCTTAATTGCATTGGCCGATGATTAAAATGTTTGGTCACTTGTACACTCCGGGGTGGGGCCAGTGAGGCTTGGTGTGATGGCCACAAATATCAATCTATTGTGCATCCTACCTAGCCTCGCTGACCCCATCCCTGTATGTTATTATTTATTTCGACCAACAAAGTATGAGGCACATGCTATTTAGTTCATACTACTTGTCTTTTATTTGAGTTCGCACTTGTTCATTGCATTGGTACTAACGTTTTATTTGTCTTGTGCATGGAGATGCCGACGACATATGTCGTGTACAAGGGGAGGGTTCCTGGAGTCTACGACGACTGGGAGGACTGTCGGAGACAGGTGCACCGCTTCAGTGGCAACAGCTACAAGGGATACCCCACTAGGGTGGAGGCGGAAGGAAGATACGCCCGTTATCTAGCGGGAGAGATGAGGGACATGAGGAGGAACCGGATGAAGACCATGGCCTTCGTGATGATGGTCATCGTGACCATGTTGGTCATGTTCTATGTGATCGTAGTTTAGGTTAGTAGCTACATTGGGAGGTGTATGACGACACTTGTGACGACTATGTACCGAGACTTCTAACTTTGTGAAACTTCGTCCTTCGGTGTTGCATATGCACATGTGTTGTATGAATCAACGAGACTTGCGTATTTGTGTATTGATACCGAAATGAAACTTGGCTCTCTATGTGCTTCTCATATTGCATGTACTGCTGTCTAAATGTGAACTGTTATATACTGCTATATAAATATGCAAATATGAATTGTTATATGCTGGAAAAAGCGCGAAATTGAATTTTCGAATATTACTGCCGGCGCACCTCAATGCCCTTCTGCCGGCGCACATCGCACGCGCCAGTGCTGGAAGCTCTACTGCCGGCGCAGTGGCACGTGCGCCGGTGGAACAAGACCTTTGCCGGCGAAGCACCGCTGGTGCGCCGGCAGTAGATGAACTTCCGCCGGCGCACTGGTTGGTGCGCCGGCAGTAGCCACTTATCACCGGCCCGTTCGCACCGGCGGGCTCGTGGTGCGCCGGCAATGGGCCTTTTAGGTGCGCCGGCGGTAGGCCTTTCCCTTGTAGTGCCAAGTCTTCAGCAGCGTCTTGGTTGTTGAACGAGAAGAAGCAGGGAGAGTTCACGGCGTGCAGCCCGTTTACTACCTCAGTGAAGTACTCACACCTGCAAGACAGAGGTACCCCCATCATCAGAAGCTGGCGTATGCAGTATGGAGATCGGCCCGCAAGCTACGACACTACTTCACAGAGCATCCGATTGTCGTTGTGAGCGAAGCGCCATTGAAAAATATAATGACCAACCCAGAAGCCACAGGTCGAGTGTCCCAATGGGCTATCGAGATAGCACCTCACGACATAACTTACGTCAACCGGACAGCTATAAAATCCCAAATCCTCCCAGACTTTGTGGCAGACTGGATTCAATCCCAGACACCGGTGGCACCCGACATGTCGGGATCATGGATAATGTACTTTGACGGGTCAAAGCGAAGCACAGGCGCTGCAGCAGGAGTAGTGCTGATATCACCACAAGGAGATAAGATGAAGTACATATTACGTATGAACTTCCCTCTGCCGACAAACAATGAAGCAGAATACGAAGCACTGCTGCATGGAATGAAGATGGCAAAGGCGTGTGGCGCAACTCGCCTGGAAATCTACGGGGACTCAAACTTGGTGGTACAACAGTCGATGAACCTGTGCGACGCAGTTAGCGACAACATGATCGCCTATCGACAGCTGTATCAAAACATGGAAGCCAAGTTCGAGGGGTGTGAGCTCAAACATATCGGCAGAGCCAGCAACGAGGAAGCCGACACCTTAGCTAACATCGGCTCCATGTGTTCTCCCATCCCAGACGGAGTATTTTACGAGGTAATCACTCAGCGATCAATAAAAGAGAAGGCGCCGGCACCTTTAAAACCATCGACTGAAGAAGCAGAGGCAAACCCACAGCAAGTTACTGATGAAGCTCCAGCTCTCCCAGCCGAACAAGTTCTCCTCCTCGAGCCATTATGGACTAAACCTCTCCTGGCGTACCTGACAAGGCAGGAACTGCCGGCGGATCCGGTGGAAGCAAAACGAATCGTCAGGCGATCAAAAGCTTTCACCATAGTAAACGGTGAACTCTACAAGCGTAGCATCTCTGGTATCTTCCAAAGGTGCATTGCCATCGACGATGGAAGAGCACTGCTGCGCGAAATACACGAGGGAACTTGTGGGCATCATGCGGGAAGTAGGGCTCTCGTAGCAAAAGCCTTCAGGGCAGGATTCTGGCCAACGGCGGCGTCGGACGCTCGAGATCTGGTCATGAAGTGCGACCCTTGTCAACGGTTCTCTCCAAAACCGCACGCCCCTGCAACAGACCTAATGACGATACCACTGGCATGGCCGTTCGCCCAATGGGGACTCGATCAAGTCGGGCCACTGCCGAGATCATCGCCTGGAGGACACACGTACCTATTAGTCGCAGTCGATAAATTCACAAAGTGGATCGAGGCAGTACCAGTACGAAACCAGAAGGCAAAAACAGCAGTTTGTGGGCAAAAACAGCAGTGTTGACGCACACGGCAAGATATTGTACCGTAGTTAGGCAACTTGTATTCCGGCTAGGACTCTCCATGTAAACCCTAGATCCGTGCGCCTTTATAAGCCGGATCCTGGGAGCCCTAGAGGCACAACCACAACCATTGTAACAACGCGCAAGCGCCCAGATAATTCCGACAAGCAGCAGTAGGCCCTGTCATCGTGCAGGTGTTCCGAAGCTGGGTAACTCGCGTACCACCGTCCCGTGTGCACTCCGCCATATGGCCCCTACTTCTTCTCCTCCTCGTGAGGATCCCTCCTCCGAGGTATTGTCGATTAGGCAACGACAGTTGGCGCCCACCGTGGGGCCTGAGGCGTCTGGAGGCCGGAACCGGGAGGGCTCCGCCATGGGAAGCTACGACGACTCGATCGCTGTGGGGCGCGTACTTTACGCCGGGAATTTTCCGATCGTCCCTCCGGACGAATTCTGGATTCCGGCTAGGTCAAACCCCGTCAAGCTCTCCATCGTCCCAATCGGCGGTATCCACATCTTCATCGGCGAAACCGTCGATTCCGACGGAAACGCGCTGGTAAGTAACGCTGACGCGACCGCCGCTGAGCTGGACGCCGTCGCGAAGATCCGATCTGAGTCGCAGGAGTTCCTTAAGGAAGATTCCGCCTTGGATCAGGAAAAATCAAAACCCACCCAATCCGCCCCTGAGCAGGAGAAAACGGTGGAAGACCAATGCAGATCCGCTTGGGTCTCCCAGGTGTTAGAGAAGCAAAGGTGTCACTTCGTCCACTTCTTGGCCCATACCGCAGGAGACGCCCTCCACCAGGACGAGGCTGATCCTTTGCAGGTTGAGGCACTCGGAAACAACGTAGCTCCGGATCTGCCAGAAGCAGTCGGAGACAGCGACGCTCCGGGACAAGAGGAGGCCGGAAACCCTGAGGAATCTATCCTCGGAAACTTGAGCCCAAATTCTGATGATGCCTCTTCGATAGGCACAGAAGAATACAATCGCTTGACGAAGGAGCTCGCAATCGGGGAAGAAGACGGGGGCGATTCATCCATGAACACAGAAGAATTCAACCGCAAGCTCGAAGAACTCGGAGGCGGTGAGCAAGCTGAAGTGGAATCCGCCCAGCCGATGCAGGTTCTAGCAACCGTGGCACCGCTGGATCAGCCGGACACGGAAGACGAAGCCTCCAACTCCGACCCAGGACCATCCAACGTAAGGTCTCCGTTAGATCGGGCACGACCGCGAAACGATGTCCTGTCTCCAGAAGAGATGGTCGAACAAGCACGCATGGATTTAGTCGCAAAGTCCGATATCCTCAACAAACCAATAACTCCCGAGGAAGCTGCAGATCCGGAGGCCTTAGAAGCCAGAAGACAGGAGATGTTAGCAACAGCTCAGAAGTTCGCCAGGACCGCAGCCGCAATGGCGGAAGAAAGAACCATAGCGGCAAATTTCGTGGACCACTTTCAGAAGAAGGACCGCGAGGTTGATGAATCTCTCGAAAAGGTCAGGCAACTCGAGAAGCACTGGGAGGCCAAGGTAAAATTTGTGCAGGAGGAAGAAGCTAGAATCAGGCGAGAGGCCATCCTTCCCCGCAAGATTACCTTCGCAACACCTACAGAGCAGCAGCCGCTCGCAACTCCAAAGGATAACATGAAGAAGGCTGCGGAGCTCCTAAAAAAGAAGGACGAGGAGATTGACATCAACTACGTCCGGAAGCTCGTTGCATCAGCAATGCAGCAACAGAGCAAGGCAGACACTTCGCGCAGGTTAGCATCCAATCCGGAGCAATGCATATCCACCGCGCAGAAGGACGCCATAGAAAGTCAGCATCGTGATGGCGAGTCGCGCACCGGATCCACGGAGCGCAGGAGGAAAGTCAGAGATCATCCAAATCCAATCCCCATACCATCGGATTCAACCCCGAAAGACCCGGCAAAGGGAAAGGATGCGATGTATACTGGCAGAGATAAGTACCGTGTCCCATCGCCACCACCCCGAGCTTCGCGTCCTCCGCTACCCCCTCGACGTCGCAGTCCCGCCGGAAACCCCAGGCCTCATGGGCCAGGAGGAATTAACATCCGCGACAGCATGCCAGCACCTAGAGACAGGAACAGGGAGCGTACGCTGGAGCAACGCAGAAGTCGGAATCAAGACCGCGAGCCTGAGCCTCGTCGGAATCAAGACCGCGAGCCTGAGCCTCGTCGGAACCAAGAACGCGACCCTGAGCCTCGCAGAAGCCAAGGACGCGATCCGGAACCAAGGAGGAGCCGGAACGAGGAGTACGCACCTGAGCCACGCAGGAGCCGGAACGACGGAGGCGACCACCACCAAGAGGAAAGGAGCCACCGGCCGGAGCCAGCCGAGGGAGCCACGCCACGAGTCCGAAGGCGGAAGATCATCTTACAGGCCCCCTCGCAGATCTCCCTCACCACCACCAAGTGGAGGCGGAGGTGGAGGCGGAGGCAGAGGCCGGAGATCCCGTTCCCGCTCAAAATCACCCGGCGGTGCCCCTCGTGATGCCCGGGATCGCCTCAATGAGTATAGATCCGACTACATCGGTCCAAGGTGCTTTGGCCAGATGATCCGAGAGGAACCAAAGCCAAGAAGCCTGAACCTTAAGCTACCAGGAAATCTGAAGCACTATGATGGCAGCGAGAGGCCGGATACCTGGATCGAGGATTACTACAATGCAGTAACCTTCGCCGGAGGAACCCCGAATATAGCCTGCCGCATGCTCCAGTTGTACCTTATTGGTCCAGCTCGTGTTTGGCTCAGCGACCTCGAGGAGAACACCATCTTTTGCTGGTTGGACCTGAAGAAGGCTTTCGAGAACCACTTCAGGGGTACCTACAAGAGACCGGCCACCACCAGCGACCTTCAAGCTTGCATCCAGAAGAAGGGTGAGACATCTAGGAGTTTCCTCACCCGATGGTTGGCAACCAGAAACGAGTGCGAGAACGTAGATAACCGCACAGCAATGCACGCCTTCATTGGTGGTTTGCAGCGTGGGGGGCTGCTGCGCCACAAGCTTACCTGCCTGGTGAACGCAAACAAGCTCACTCTTGATGAGATGATAAACATCGCCAGCGATCATACTGCCGCCGATGACGACGCAGGCGGAGATCTCGCAGCTACAGCCATACCCCTGCACCAACAGAAGAAAAACCGTGATAACGGCGTCAGCAACAGCAACAAGCGGAAGAACCCCCCTGAAGACCAGAAGGGCGGAGGATCCGACATGGTAGCCATGACGTTCCAACGCGGAGGTCCAGGAGGCGGAAGAGGCCGCGGACGTGGAGGCGGAGCAGGCAGGGGCCAGCAGCGCGCTGACGAGGTCACCGCAGCCGGATCCCGCGCCCCCAAACGTACGAAGAATACAGGGATATGCCGTGCCTGGCCCATCTGGATCCGGCTACGGGCAAATCCACCCATACCAATCGCAACTGCAAGTGGGTCAACGATCTGAAGAACGACCCGGAGGCAGGATACAAGCGAGCCCGGAAGCACCGCCCGCGCGGCAAAGGAGGCAAGGGCAAGAACAAGGACAAAGAGGAGGACAGTTCCGAAGCCATGGATGAGGACGACGCTTCGCCGGAACCCAAGGAGGGTACCGCAGCCAACAAGTCCAACCCCTTTGGTAAGAAGAGTGTCGGAACTTACCACACCTTCCTCGGAACCCCCACTGTCCGCGCGAAAAAATCAGCGCTCCGGATCTTGAACGCCACAGTTCCGGCTGTGCCGCAGTATGTCAAGTGGTCGGAGAAAGCCTGTACCTTTGACAGGTCGGATCACCCGGCCGTCATCCCCAAAGAGTGCTACGCTCTGGTTGTGAGTCCCCGCATAGACGGGTATGATTTCTATGGATGGAGGAGCTAGCCTGAACATCATGTACCTGGAGACCCTGGAGAAGATGAACCTCACCAAGGAACAGCTCAAACACAGCACCACTGAATTTCATGGTGTGGTTCCGGGTAAGAAGGCAAACTCTCTGGGCAGCATCAAACTTCCCGTGGCCTTCGGCGATGTGAACAACTACCGTGAAGAGATGATCACGTTTGAAGTGGTGCCCTTCAAAAGCTCCTACCACGTGATCTTCGGCAGGCCCACCTACCACAAGTTCCACGCCAGAGCATGCTACATCTACAACAAGCTCAAGATTCCGGGTCCTAACGGTTGGATCACCGTGTCCGGAGACTACAAGAAAGCTAGGGACTGCGAGGAGGGCGAAGCCGCCTTTGCAGAATCCGTCATATCTGGAGAGGAGCTGCAAGGCTACAGAGCCGCGGTGGATCCGACTGAGATGCAGACCACCAAGAAGCAGATCTCCGAACAGAAAACCTCGTTCAAGGCCGCGATAGAAACCAAGAAGCATGACCTCGTCGAAGGTGACAGCTCCAAGCAGGTTTCAGTCGGAGCCAACATGGATCCCAAATAGGAAAGCGCGCTCGTCGAGTTCCTCAGAGCTAACATGGATATCTTCGCATGGCAACCTTCTGACATGTCCGGAGTACCAAGGGAACTCGCCGAGCACTACCTAAACATAAATCCGGGTGCAAAACCGGTGAAGCAAGCTATGCGACGCTTTGGAGACAAGAAGCGCCGCGCCATAGGAATGGAATTAGCAAAGTTACTAGAGGCAGGTTTTGTAGTAGAAGTTATCCATACTGATTGGGTCGCAAACCCCGTCCTTGTACCCAAAAAGAATTCTGAAATACTAAGAATGTGCATCGATTACTCCGGCGTGAACAAGCACTGTCCGAAAGATCCGTTCCCTTTACCGCGCATTGACCAAGTCATTGATTCGACGGCAGGGGCGAGCTTTTATGTTTTCTCGACGCATATTCCGGGTACCATCAGATCTTGATGAAGGAGTCTGACCAAAAGGCGACCTCTTTCATCACACCCTTTGGCACATACTGCTATGTTACCATGCCTTTTGGTTTGAAAAACGCAGGTGCCACATACCAGCGGACGATGCAGCGGTGCCTGAAGGACCAAATTGGCCGGAACGTGCACGCCTACGTCGACGACATCGCGGTCATGACCCGGAAGGGATCCGACCTGCTGAGCGACCTCAAGGAAACCTTTGATAATCTCCGACGGTACAAGATGATGTTGAATCCGCTGAAGTGCGTCTTTGGCGTACCAGCAGGAAAACTCCTTGGCTTCATTGTTTCTCACAGGGGCATCGAAGTTAACCCGGAAAAAATCAAAGCTATCCTGAACATCAAAAGGCCAACTTGTCTCAAAGACGTGCAACGATTAACTGGTTGCGTTGCGGCAATCAGTAGATTTGTTAGCCGTCTTGGCGAGAAAGCCCTACCTCTATACAAGCTGCTGAAGAAAACCGACAAGTTTGTCTGGGATGAGGCAGCAGATAAAGCACTTCAGGAGTTGAAGAACATACTCTCCTCCCCACCTATATTGGCAGCTCCAGCTGAGTCAGAGCCTATGCTCCTCTACATAGCGGCTACCAATAAAGTTATCAGCCTCGTAATCGTGGTGGTGCGAAAGGAAGAAGGATTTGAGCACGGAGTCCAAAGGCCTGTCTATTACATCAGCGAAGTCCTGACGGAATCCAAGCAGAGATACCCTCACTTTCAGAAGCTGGCATACGGAGTCTTCCTAGGAAGCCGGAAACTGAGACACTACTTCCAGGAGCACCCAATGACAGTGGTGAGCAAGGCTCCCCTGGCAACAATCATCAACAACTCCGACGCAACAGGACGCGTAGCAAAATGGGGCATCGAGTTATCTGCCTTCGACATCAACTACGAAGCCCGAACTGCAATCAAGTCTCAGGTCCTAGCGGATTTCATCGCGGATTGGACTGAAGCACCGGAGGGCACACCTGTGCCGGAACCTGAAGCTTGGGTCATGCACTTTGACGGATCCAAGCAACATCAAGGCTCGGGGGCTGGAGTTACCCTGAAGTCACCTACCGGAGAAGAACTGCAGTACGTTCTGCAGATTCACTTCGAAGCAACCAACAACATGGCGGAATACGAGGCTCTACTACACGGTCTGCGCATCGCTAAGGAAATTGGGATCAAGCACATCATATGCTGCGGAGATTCCGACCTGGTGGCACAACAAGTAGCCGGAACCTGGAACGCCAGAAACTCCGTCATGGCGGCTTACAGAGACGAAGTGGACGAGATCGCCAAGTGCTTCCTCGGATACGAAGTCAAGTACGTCAGGAGAGATGATAACACAGCAGCAGACATGCTGTCCAAGCTCGGATCCGGCAGGAAACCAATTCCGCCTGGAATCTTCCTTGAGCATCTACGAGTACCCTCAGTGAAGGGTGCAAACCCGGAAAATCCTGATCTGGCAGTTTCTCCGGCTAAGGAAGTGATGGCAGTCATTCCGGCCTGGACTCAGCCATTCTTGGATTACCTCATTGATCAAAAGTTGCCAGAGGACGAGGTCCACGCACGACAGATCATTAGACGAGCAAAATCCTACACAATTGTTGATGGACAGCTCTACAAACGAAGCGCAAACGGGGTATTTCTCAAATGCGTCTCTAGTCCAGATGGCATTGAAATCCTCAGAGATCCACGCAGGGGATTGCGGGCATCATGCCGCCCAGGTCGCTCGTTGCAAAAGCTTTTCGGTTAGGATTTCTGGCTAACAAAGAAGACACGACAAGCTGGTGAAAACTTGCCGCGGCTGTCGGTACTACGCTACTCAACCAAACGCTCCAGCCCAAGAGCTGAAGACCATACCTATCACCTGGCCGTTTGCGGTCTGGGGGCTCGATATGGTTGGTAAGTTAAAAAAGTCATCTCCTGGTGGGCATGAATACCTCCTGGTCGCTATTGATAAGTTCAGTAAGTGGATCGAGGCAAAGCCAGTGAGAAAAGCCGATGGTGCTACGGCACTGAAATTTGTTTGCAGCCTCGTGACGAGATTCGGCATCCCACACAGCATAATCACAGACAATGGCACAAACTTCGCGCAGGGAGAACTCAAGGATTACTGCGATGAAGTTGGGATCCGGCTTGACCTTGCATCGTGGCTCACCCACAATCCAACGGTCAGGTCGAACGAGCCAATGGCCTTATACTAGCCGGAATCAAACCTCGCCTTGAAGAACCGCGCCGCGCAGCTGGAGCTTGGGCTGATGAGCTGGACTCGTTCTGTGGAGTTTACGAACTACCCCTAACAGGTCAACAGGATTTACTCCTTTCTTCCTGGTATACGGATCCGAAGCTGTGCTCCCCACTGACATCATCCATGATTCACCGCGAGTTTCCGCCTACAATGAAGAAACTGCGACGAGGCTCGACAGCTATCTGTGGACCTGATCGAAGAAGCTCGGAATCTAGCCGACCAACGCTCCACCATTTACCAGCAGAAACTCCGACGCTATCATAGCCGTCGAGTTCGGAACCGCTCGTTCATGGTCGGAGACTTAGTCCTCCGCCTTCGCCAGGTGAAAGATCACAAGTTGCAAACTCCATGGGAAGGACCTTTTGTCATCAGCAAAGTACTACACAACGGATCCTACTATCTCGTTGATTTCCGGGAACTAAAGGATAGACCTGCCAATTGGCATCGGAAACGAAAACGAGAAGATCCGGGTGACATATATGATGAAACAGATCGTCCCTGGAACATAGCACAGCTACGTCCTTTCCACACTTAGCGCTTTACGCATTACATACCTTGTAATATCTATGATACATGATCAATGAAATAAAGCTTTTGGTTCACTCTTAGAGTCATTTACCTCCTTTAATTTTTCATTTCTGGATCGTGTATGTTTTTCCGACTAAAACCGCAGAGCTGGATCTTTCCGCCTAGGCGTGTACGAAAGTTGTGATTTTCAAAATCGTCCCTTAGGACGTAAGCTTAAGTTTTCGGCGAAAATATTTTCTTGCAAACCCATGGATTCCTGGTAGCGACTTCCGACACTTGGGCTGGGGGCTTGTTTCCGCGGTTATTGACGGATTGCCATTGGGCTTCGTCGCCGCTGGCGAGCGTTTCCGACTCGGGTTTTCCGGCTCGTGGAAGGTCAAGTGGGCAAGCCGGAAATTATCAACCCAGCACTTGCTTTCAAGAAACAACACATGCAAATAATATAAGTATTTTCCGCCCACGCATGCATGCCTGTTTCGTCCCTAACTACTTAAGAATTTAAGTTATATTACAAACCCTCGCTGGGGCCAAAATGATGCATTGTTTTATCCCGCAGGACATAAACGTTTTCACTCCGCCTCGGACGGAGAAGCATTGACCTCTGGATCTTTTCCTTTGGCGCCTTCAGCCGGAGACGACACATCTTCATCGCTCTCTTCATCTTCGTCGGAGGTTGCAGCGCTGGTCTTGGGTTCCTCTTCGGGAGCATCCTTGGAGCTAGTCCAGGTAAACTGGGTTCCGGATTCCGCAGGACGGGCTTCCGCGTCACGCTCTTTTTGAAGTTCGTCTTCAAGGGGCTCGTCCGCTGGAAGAACCACCTTGTCGTAGAATTCCTCGTGACGGATCCTCCGCGCGATGCGGGTGTCATAGCCGCTCACCGCATCGAGAAGCGCTCCGACATCTGCGGTCGGAGGAACTCCAGAAGTCACCCGGTCCAGATCCATCTTCGGGTTATGCGCCAAGCACATGGTTAAAGTCATGGCAGCTGCACCTCGGGCCGACGACGCTTGTAGATCTGTTACCAGCTCCGGAAGAATGTCCATCCGTTTGATCAGTTTGCGCAGACCGCAGGTGCGGCTCCTCTTCAGGGACAAGTTGTGGCATATCTTCCGAGAAGCGGATATAAGATCCTTGCAGTCATCGCCAGCAAGAGAAAGAACATCGTCCCGGGGGAATTTGTTCCGGCGCTTTTCAGGGTATCCGAGTGGCTCTGCACAAAAATACAAGAATAAACATTCAAGTTGAGCACGAGAAACTAAGCATCAAGACAAGAAATTCCGAGTATAAGTACCCAGAATATTTTCGGCCAGCAGGTCCCAATGGTGCTCCGCGGTCTCCATATACTTCCGGAGTCCATTGAGCTCCTTTTGCTGCCTCTTGATGGTCTCGCTATCAGCATTTCGCTTCAGCACGAATTCGCCCTTCTCCCTGATAAGCTCGGAGTTCTTCTCCGCTAGTTGCTTCTCGGCTTGCTCCTTCTGCTGCTCCGCCTCTTTTAGCTTTATCTCCAGCTCTTGGTATGAGGAGCGCAGGTTTTCCAGCTCGGAGGAGGTTGTCGCCAGGGAAGAAGATGCGCCTACAAGGAATCAAGTTAAAAACACTTCAAAAGTCGGAATGTGAACTAATAACAAGAAAAGTCGGAAACCAACCTTGGGCGTCCGCCAGCTGTTTGTTCAGTTCTGCATTTTTATCTTTAAGGGTCCGGATGTCTTCCGCTTGACCCAAGGTAACGCGGCGCTGCAGAGCAATGTTTTTATGCAGCTCATAGTGCAGTGCCTGCTGTTCCTGTAAAAAACAAACAGAGCAGGAGTAAAAAGTCCGCCTACAACACAGTGGTGTCCTTTGAAGCATTATTGCCGGAATCTTTCCGACATCATGCTTGGGGGCTACTGTGACATTTTAAACAAATCTTCCCAAAAGTGGCTGTACTCTAAAGCATCTAAGCGCTAACTAGTACCTAGTTTCCGCCTACATGCTTGGGGGCTACTGGGGAGTACCTTTTGTTTGCAGATGAGCTTGTCGAGGAACTCGCCGACACCCTTCTTGAAGTCCTGGATTTCCGACGTACCGGCGTCCGGCTTCCCCCAGGCATTGTTCAGCATAGCATTGAGCAAGTCTTGCTCAAGCTCCCATTTTTCCGCCTCAGTGAGCTGTTTGAAAATTTTTGTAGCATATGCCTTGGGGGTGGAGGTGAGGTCAGCCGGATCTCCGAAGTTCTTTGGAAAAACGACGACATCGCCAGCACCGGCTCCGACCTTCTCGGAGGAAGTGACTTCAGCCTCTCCTTGGTCTTGAGTTTCTTCTTGGGCAGGGCCTTTGGCCTTGGGATCCTCTCCGCCCACCTTCTCGCTGCTGACCGGAATTATCTCCGGTGGAGTGTTTGCGGCAGGAGGGGGAGATTGATCCGCCTGAGGAGGGGACGACGGGGGAGCAGTGTGGGAAGCGCTTGGCGGAGCTGGGGTAGCAGGACCAACAGCCGGAGATTTCTTCATAAATTCTGTGATGGGTTTTTGGCTGGCGGTCCGAGTGGCGGTGGTAGTCGGAGTCCTGCGAACAAATAGAAGAAAATCGCATAAGTAACAGATGCATCAAAGTAAATATGTACCATGCCCGGAAACTTACGGGGCGCCGGGGATGTTGGGGCGTGAGCGTTTGCCTGCTGTTGAAAGCATTTTCAAACGTTCCCGCTCCGCTTTCCTTGAGTCTAGCGGAGGGGGCTTGACGACCTTGGGCTTCTTGGCGGAGGCCTCGCCGCTGGCTCCGGCTTCGGAGCCGGAAGCTTTGGCGCGGGGACGTTTCGTAGGTCGAGGAGCTGCCTTGCGGGGTGCAGGCTCCTCTTCCTCTTCTTCGTCTTCCGGAACCTCCTCCGCCGTGTCGCCGCTGACGGGGACGCGAAGAATGGTGCGTAAGTTTTCCTCCGCCAATGTAGCGAGCTGGAGGGAAAGATATCAAGTGTTAGTCAATATCCAAAAACTTGTGAAGTTTGAAGTAACGAAAGGATCGAAGCTTACCGGAGGACACTGGTCGTTCGTGTAAATATCCTTGATCAGTTCCGGGATCGGTTGACCCCGGCCCACCTTCACCAGCGTCTTGAATCTCCTTTTGAGAGAATCAGCCGGAAGATCGTGGCGGGTAGCTCGGAGCTGGTCGTCCGCCCCGGTGTATGCGCAGATTAATCGCGCGTTATATCGTAGAGGCTGGATCCGCCGAGTGAACCAGCTCAGTGTAAGCTGGGTTCCGGTTAGCCCATCGTGGACTAACCAGGAGATTCTCCGCGCTGCCTTCTCCAGGATGGGAGTTAGGGAAAGCGACGGGATGAAGCTCCAGCTTGCGAGCTCTTCCGGAGGCTCGTTGTTGAACTTGGGGAGACCATCATGGATCTCCGGAACTGGCACATTCTTCTCGTAAAACCATCCGGCGTTCCAGTACCGGACGGATTCGTGCGAGTCGTGTGGAGGATACATACGACCAGGTCGGAGCATGAATGTCATGCTCCCGCAGTTCAGCATAGCTTTGTCTTTTGTTTCTTTCTTCACTCGGAAGAAAAACTGCCATAACTTGACGTCTGGCCGGATTCCGAGATGCCCTTCGCAGAGAGTTGCGAAGTTGGAAAGCAGAAGGTAGGAGTTGGGGCAGATGTTGTGGGGCTGAAGCCCGTATGTTGTGAGGATGGAGAGGAAAAATTCCGAGCAAGGGAGCGATAACCCGCGTTCCACCCAAGCCTTGGTCATGACCACTTCTCCGGCTCCTGGCTTGGGGACGACGGTGTCGCGTATGAAACTCCAATGTGCGGAGATCATACCTTCGTTCTGAAGCTCTCTAAGCTCCGTATCAGTGGTTTCGCAGGGCCACCATTGACCCCGCTCTCCTTCGCGGTTCCGGGCCTTGGAGGCTTTCTTGTTCTCCGTCTCTTGCACCTTGGCAGCCATTCTAGCTTGCCCTTGAAGTTCTTCTTCGATTTCTTGTGCGGTTGGGATCCGGCCTAACTTGGTGCTGGAAGATGCGGAAAAAGGTTGAGCCAGCCGGATGTCGGAAACATATGGTGGTAGGTATGCAATGGGATCCGGACAGATTGGCTCTAATGAACTGGGATCCGGGCTATTCGGAGAACTACCAGTACAGTGTGAGTCGATCGGCATGCTTCCGGCTGCACCCATGCAAAGTGTTTGAGTAACCGGAATCTACTCTACTCTACTTCTTCTTCTACAAGTCCGGCGCACGTACCGTCAATGGCGCGGCGAACCGACGTTGCTCCGGCGAGGACGAAGGTCGTCGAACTTGCTGAAAAAACGGCCCGCGTGACCACGAATCGGCGGCGGGGGAGATTTCCCGATCAACCGCAGCGATCTTGGAGCGAATGGAGGCTTGGAGCGTTCGGGCGCGAAGGTCTCTGCGGCGGAGCTCGTCGGAGTTAAGATCTGGCTGGCGGCGCGGCTGGAGGAGGAAGACGAAGTGGTGAACGGGTGAAACGAATGAGAAATCACCGCGCGTCGGGGTATTTATAGACTACGCGCGGAGATTCGCGTTCCGGATCCGACGGCGGAAACTGAACGGTCTCACCGTTGGATGCATGACACGTGTCTTAGGTTAAAAACGGTAAAATGACGTGGAGGTGATTTAACCATGCACTCCCGAAATTTCCGGCTAAAGATTCGCATCTCCGAAAATTTAGCGCGGGAAGATAGGAAGTTGTGCGCGGGAAAAATGCAAACTCCGTTACATTATCAATACTGAAGGACATGAGGATTTCCGGTTAAGTGATATCGGAAACAGGAAAGTTTGGAAGCTCTTCAAGATTCTCTTCGGTTCCGAGTTAATTGAAGACGGAAGAATGATGAATCTCGGAGAACTTCGGGGGCTACTGTTGTGGGTATACTTTATGGGTATATCAACGACATGGCTTAGATCCGGCAAGCCCGGGTGGCCCACAGATGGTGATGGTGGCATAGGGCCCATCGGGCGGCCCAGTTGCTGTTGATCAAGAAGGATGAAGTCCAGCTCAGGAACCTGGAGCCGGATCCTAACCGACCTACGAAGGAGGCCGGATCCGTGGAAGCCCATAAAGTATCCGGATCCAGTACGGCCATAAGGAAGGCGGATCCTTGACGCACACGGCAAGATATTGTACCGTAGTTAGGCAACTTGTATTCCGGCTAGGACTCTCCATGTAAACCCTAGATCCGTGCGCCTTTATAAGCCGGATCCTGGGAGCCCTAGAGGCACAACCACAACCATTGTAACAACGCGCGCGCCAGATAATTCCAGACAAGCAGCAGTAGGCCCTGTCATCGTGCAGGTGTTCCGAAGCTGGGTAACTCGCGTACCACCGTCCCGTGTGCACTCCGCCATATGGCCCCTACTTCTTCTCCTCCTCGTGAGGATCCCTCCTCCGAGGTATTGTCGATTAGGCAACGACAAGCAGTCCAGTTCTTCAAGGAGATAACATGTCGGTTCGGCGTACCTCACAGTATCGTCACAGATAATGGAACCAACTTCGACTCCAAAGAGTTCCGAGAATTCTGTGATGATAGGGGCATAAAACTGAAGTTTGCATCAGTGGCTCACCCACAAACAAACGGACAGGTGGAAAGGATCAACGGTCTAATAGGGGACGGCCTCAAGAAACGCCTTACAGGCGCAGAGGGAGCTTGGGTCGAAGAATTACCATCAGTACTATGGAGTTTGCGTACCACGCCTAACAGGTCGACGCAGTACACCCCATTTTTTCTGGTACATGGAGCCGAAGCAATCCTACCAGCTGATGTTCGATTCGAAGCACCTCGAGTGACGGCATACACAAAACCTTCTTCCAACATCGCACTACAAGATGTCGTAGACCTACTAGATGAAGCTTGAGATATTGCTTTAGCCAGGACCACGGTATATCAGCAGGCGCTGAGGAACTACCACAGTCGACGAATACGCAATCGATGCTTCAGCGTTGGAGATATGGTACTGCGGCTGAAACAAAAAAGACCCTCGAAACTCGAGTCTCCATGGGAAGGACCTTACGTCGTCACCGAAGTAATACCAGGAGGAGCGTACAGGCTCAAAAATCCAACTTCGGGAAAAGATGTCGAAAACCCATGGAATATCGCACACCTGCGACGGTTCTATACATAGGGCGCAATTGTTTTTATTATTTCAATAGCCTTTAAGGTTGATTTTTCTTTATGAATAAAGTTTTAATCAGGTTCTCTGCCTCCTTTTCTTCAGGCCCCACCACCTGAACAGGTCGACTGCGGCCCTTACCTTCGGCTCTTACTCCCATCGGGAGCGTTGGCCCATAAAACACGCAGTGTCATTAATTAAATACTCTCAACGAGAGCTAAGATTAGTGGCACACAAAAAGAAAACAACCAATCCAAGCCTCGAGAAAATATGCGAGTGCTGCCGTCGATGGTTACATTATCACAAAATAAGGCTCAAACCGGTGCACCGAGTGACGATGCCAAGCGTCTAATTCCCTCGACTAAGTCGACGGGTCTCGCTCTTACAAAACTTACACAAAGGCTTCGCAATAACATTGCATAATTCAACGAAGTCGTCGGGAGAGCAGGTTGAACTGATCACTCAGCCGGCCCCGGCAAATGAAATATCAATCGAATTAACATAGCGTACAACGTACGCGATAAATTTGTACAAAATAATCCTATGCAGGAATTAAAGCTATCACATTCATAGTCAAGCTCCTTGGTCCCAATGAGCCTTCAGATCCTTCTCAAGGCACGACTCCATTCGGGAAACGATGGTGTATGCAGGACCTCTGGCGGCATCATAATATTGGCCCAAGTTCTTCTCAGTATTTGCTATGGCTTCCAAGTCTAGAGACGGGTGACATGCCAATGTCGAAGCAAGAGCAAGCTCCGCACCCGCCAAGAGTTCCTTCCGCACCAACTGCCGAATCCTTTCGGGGGACTTGAATCGGGTGAACAAAGCAGATAAGGTTTCAGGTGCTTGGTCTAGGGGAAACAAGGTGTTCCAAACCATCGTGAGATGAGCATGGAACTTATCAAAGTAATAATGCGCCTTCCCCACCCGATACTTGAACTTCGCCATGACGACAGCCTTCGGACGATGCAGCCACAAGCCATGATTTGGGTGCGCAACGTCAGTCATTGCTTCAACCTCTTCGTGGATCTTTTTGTTCTCCTCAGCCGCATCTGAAGCTACAACTGGAAAGGAATAAGAACCAGTTAAGGGAATATTCGAAACTGTTGCAGAAAAGCAGAAAAATGGGCTAATACTTACAGCCCAAACTTTCGGTAGCAATATAGAGACCATCAAGAGCATACTGTTCGATAGCTGTCGCCATCTCCCCTTTTTTCTTCACCAAGGCCGCCATCGCACGAAGAGAAGTAATATCTTTGTCCAAACTAGACACCTGGTCACGCAAGCGGCGAACGAGGCTTGATTCATCATTACTCGAAGGATTCGGAAAAAGCCCATCACGAGAAGAAGACGGAAGAATCTGCAGTGCAACCCTTAATTCAGATTAAGTGTCAAAGTAAAAACTCCCATCGGGAGCGCCGGGCATGTATGATACATTCAAAAGCATGTTCAAGTTGGCAACAGAGCCGAAATAAAATCAAACTACAACGAAGTCACGACTGGTCTTATTTACAACAAGTCAAATAAAAAATTCAGGGGTTCGCTGATGACGAGCCAGGGGCAGATTCGGGAGCAGGCTTGGCTTGAGCTTCATCCACCAGCTTCAGAAGTCGGTTCGCACAAGTAACTGCTGATCGCTTGTAAGGTTCAAGATCGATCAAGTTATGGTCGTCATCGACATGCAACGTTTTGGACAACTCCTCCAAATTTGATTCCATCCCATGACCCATGAGCAATTGAAAAGTGAGAACCGCCCCAAATAAACGGCTGCGGCGTTTCAATACCTCCACAGGCTCGGAAGGATCAACAAGGAAAGAAGCCGCCATATCGTCAAGAGTCTTGTCCTCTTTCATCTTCGGGAAGATCATCGAGTATAACCTCGACAGCGCCCCTTTGGCCTTTTTCAAAAGACCAAGCACTTGGATGTTAGACTCGGCAGCAAGCGACAAGGCGTCGGCTATGGAGTCCTCTCGAAGCTGATGACAACGGGTGACAGTTAAGTCGGCAGCATCTGAGAAAAAGACAGATCAGTAATCAATGACAGAAACACCAAGATAGAAAACGGCAAATTACGGGTTTTACCTAATAATTCCTTGATGGACTCGCGAAGGGCGCCTTCCTTTTTGTCGATTAAAGCTGCTGCTACATGCTTGGCGTCTTGCTCATCCTTCAGTCGCTGCTTCAATCTCTTCACCTCCTCCTTCAGCAAGATGTTCTCGTTCTTGGCATCGGTGGCAAGCCTGTTGGCTTCCAGCACCTGATCAGCCGAAGATCTAACAGTCTTTCGAAGTTGGGAGTTCTCTAACTCTAGTCGGGTGAACTCTTCGGCGAACTCCACTACGGCGTCGACTGTGGCATAGATCGGCTGCGACAAGATAAGATCATAAGGATCCAACCGATAAAAGGGAATCCAGCGAAATGAAGCAAGTTAAATACTTACATGATCACGACCAGCCGATGAAGCAGGAACGTCGCCAGGAGGGATAACTGTCGACACTGGAACCTTCTCTACGGCCGTTCGCGAAGGAGGCGTTGATTTTGCGGGTGAAGGATTAGATTCTTTTGCCGATACGGCTCTCTCAGAAACAAATTTCGCCCTCTTCGCAAGAGGGACTTCATCATCATCGTCATCAGAGCTACTTAAAAATAGTGCGCGGTTAGCATACGAGATGACGAGAAGTAAAGAAGGGAGCGAAGGAACTCGTGCGCCGGAAGGGAGAGGCCACGAAACAGAAAGGCAGAAAACATAACAGTAAAGCCCTTCGGGGGCTTTGGGCGAGAAACCGCACCTGGAAGACGGATATCATCCTCAGATGCAGAGATGAATCCAAGGGCTCGCAGCTTATTGATGTCGCGGTTGGAAATGGCGGAGGCACACCAATCGCGGCTAACTTTGGCCGCGCCTGAAGTGCTAGTACCCTTCTTTTTACCCATGGCACTTGAAGCTCCTGAGAGAACGATGCAGGAAGAAGGAGAGGATGCGCGAGGAAGATGAGCAGTAGGAGATGTAAAAAAGTAAAAATGAGGAAGCCCTCTATTTATACCGCAAGGATTGACATCAGATCGTGGCCATAACTCCGTGGGCGTCGTGGGAGGTGGAGCGAATCCAGCTGTACACGTGGCACTAGAAAACAGGATGGAACCGGCGGCCCATTATTCCCACGTCGCGCGAAAATCGAGGAAACGCCTCGGTCGCTGCGCGTGCACTGGTCAAAACCTAAAAACTGCCTGCGCAGAACTAGGGTGGGCCCGGAGGGTCAAGTCTTGTCAATCAGGTCACAACAGCAGCGTGTCATCAGTGACGTCATGGGCATTGTTGATTGCATACGAAGAGAAAAGAAAGTGTCGGGTGATCGACTTGAGCCTATGCGTGGATTACAAGCATCCGCACCTAGGCTCGGGGGATATTCCCATCGGGAGCGCTGCCGCGCACCCGATAGAATGAAGACTCGAAGGAAATATCTGACTCGGGGGCTACTCCCATCGGGAGCGCCGGTTGCGCACCCGACAGAACTTTTTTCGCACTCCAGGATCATGCCCGGGGACTTGATTCTGTGTAGGGTAACGTTGTTTTGCCATCGGCAGTTAACCAACAAAAGTTGGGCACGTTATTCGGTATCCCTTGCATAAAGAAAATGTATCGGATGGTCTACAAAGACTTTCAGAAAAAATTTCGGCAGAAGAAGATGTTCGAGTGGTACAACTTGAGTCTACGCACGGATTGCAAGCATCCGTACCTAGACTCGGGGGCTACTCCCATCGGGAGCGCTGCCGCGCACCCGATAGAAGACAGAAGGAAAGCAAGAATGATCAAGGAGAAGAACTTCGGAAGAAAATATGCTTCAGTCTCTACCCGAACTATGTTCGGCTAGACACTCGGGGGCTACTGACGTGGGCATTACCCTTCGGTTAACCAATATTGCTCTACCCTATACGGTCCAGATGGAGGCCCATGAAGGTACCCGAAGGGAAGTTGGGCCACTAAGGCGGTGCAGCGGAAGATTACTTGAAGTACAAGACACGGAAGAAGCCGAACAAGGAAAGATTAGAGATAGATCTATTGTAAGTCTACTCGTACTCGATTAGACCTCTCGGGTCCTGGCCACCTATACAAAGGCCAGGAGAGGGGCTATCGAGGGACACAATCAATCTTAGCAATCTTAGCCAACAGAAGCTTAGACCTAGATTACCCCAGCGATTAGCTATCTCGACGTGATCACCGCCGAACTATTCGGCACCCCATTGTAACACTGTTTTCATCATAATCAAAACAGACAGGCATGACGTAAGGGTTTTACCTCATCGAGGACCCCGAACCTGGGTAAATCTCCCCGCTTGTCTGCGTACCGATGTCTCGTGTCGCCTAGGGATTCCATCAACCCTAAGCCCCTATCGGAGGGCATTGCCGAGGAGTACCCTCGACAATGGTTGTTGCGTGTATAATAGGAATATGTTTGCCTCGACAGAGCTAGTCCTTTTTTTTGGTAGTCTCACAAACAAAAAAACTAAATAACATATTACCATAATTTCAAGATCAATCTAATTGCAAGACTTCTTTTAGATGATGAGATGGTATATTCCACTACATAGACAACACAGTTGGAATTTCTATGTCAACGTCAAAAGCCTATTTTATGAAAATTCTGAAGGGTATTTTTTACAAATATACCCCTCTATAAATCGCAATCGAAAAAATACCCACTCTAAATGTAATTATCAAAACTACCCTAGCAGGAGGGCACTTTTCGCCAACTGTGGAGGTGGAAAGTACTATTTGTCAAGAGAGTGGGCTGAAGTAACTCTCTGCCAACACAATGGGCATAACATGCCACGTGTCATGCCTATGTCGTCAGACCCAATTAGCACAAAGTCACCTTCTGCCTCTTCTGCTGGGGGACTTTCCGCCGTTCTATTTTGCAGAGAGACACCTGTGTCGTCATCAGCTTCCCATCAGATTACTTTTGACATTTGATGGAGGGTATTTTTGATGATTGCGATTTGTAGAGGGTTATATTTGTATGCTGCCTAGGTAACACCGGTGACATGACAGAAGCGTACATATTTGGGATCCTACTGAATCCTTAAGTTCAATCATACTTAATTAATTTAAATTGTTGATCAAATACAATATCACCATCGAGGAAAGAAAAAACATATTCAATCCCAAGAGAGAAGTCACTGGTTCGATAGGACCAGGGAGAGGACCCTGATCACCTTGCCAAAGATTTCAGGGCCTTAAGAAAATCATCCTACAATGGACCATAGGGAATGAGAACGAAGAAGACATAAAAATAAAGACACTTAATCACATCTTGTTTTGCAGTATGCCTGAAACATATTACAACTATAGCTAAAATTAAACAACAGTCTATGAGAGAGAACCAAAATGTAAATTAAAAAGAATTGAATTCTTTCATGGATTAGGCTGGGAAGTGCAGAAGCGACTGGGACATACATATATTCAAATTCTCCATGTTTATGGACAGCTTTCATTGGAAATCCCTGACAAGCTCCTCAATTAGTTGTTATCAAGGAACTTCCCAATTCTACAAGGTGTATACGGAAAACATTGGTCTATTTCATGATTTAAGTAGAAACCAAATTCCTTTGGGCACATATTGCCCAAGTCTTCTAGCTTGGATTGATCCAGGTGATAGGCGAATCCTCTCTTGGAATTTTCGCTCAAAAAGATGATTTCCTTGTAAGGATGAAATCCGAGAAGCGTGATATGTTCATTGGTGTGTGCTCCAGTTCTGGACTCAAACACATCCTCATCGTCAGAATGCCACTCTAACTTTTCTTGCACTAGCACTTCTTTATTATTGTAAATCTCTTTATTATTGTAAATCGGACTACTAGCTTCATCGAAGTGGTAGTTTACATCTGCCATAATCCAGGACCCGCAAGTTTGTGGATCATGGTCTTGACGTGGTGGCATATGATGAAGGTTGCTATCATGTTTGGGAAGCCACTCATTACAAGATTCGTTAAGTGCCCAAACTCGAAGCCGGCATTGTCGGTCAAGTGTTGCAAAATACACCCCCTTCTCCGACCTTCCAAGAAGAACCGTTGGGTACCGCATGGGATCAACATCTATGGGCAGACTAATTGCTTGGTACGTGCAGTTTGATAAGGATACCCTGAGTCATTCAGAAGAAACAAATATATTAGTAAATCAAGAGCTAATTAATCAGGGTTTTATTGCAGCTAGCTAGCAGGGAAAATAATGTTAAAAGTCACCTCATAACGAAATGGCAGTGTACGTAAAGGTGTCCGTGCCAGTACACGGCATGGTGTTGATCAGATGGCTCCTTGGCAAGCCGCATGTCAGCGAGAGTCCCTAGGGCGTCGCCTTGTCGGATGAAGGACCTCTCCTCCCATCTCCTTGTTTCTGAAGAGAAAACATGCATCACGAATGGCGAGGGAGGCCATTCCTGTTGCCTCACTAAGGCGTCTAGTTCAGACGCACACCGGGTATGTAGAAACATGAGCACATGGTAGTGCAGCGACACTGCAGGATCGAACATGAGGTAGTCTTGTTGGTGGAAGTCTTCGAACCCGGCGGGCTTTGGCGGGTGCGGGGGCAAGCTCGCCCAGCGCCGTGTGGCGGGGTTAACCACGTAGGAGTATAGCAAAACCAGACCATTGCATATGTCCTCGACGCCGACGTCATTTGTGGGCACGAAGTGGAGGTCGCCGCTGATGGGGGTGTCCGTTGATGGGCGATAGATGAACTCGGTTAGTTCCAGGCTAGCGAAGTTGATGAAAAGGCCGGCTAAGGAGAGCGGGAGGAGGTCCCGGTCTAGGAGACAACGAGCGTCGATGGTGGCGTGCCAAGCCCGGCAGACGCAGCGTGCCGCGGCAAGGCTTCCCGGAGGAAGGCAGCGGAGGACGTCCGCGAGCACGTCCTCGGGTAGCCGCTGCGTCAGGTCCATCTCCATGGTTGCTCGGCCCGGTCGCGCGCCGCGCGCCTTGCCCCGCTCTGCTATAAGCGCTCGCTCGCTGGGCCTACTTCGAATAGGAAACGGAGTCCGATCTAAACTTGATCACTTGACTCGGGACTACTGAAAGTTAGCTATTCTGTTCTTACAATCACCGTGGGTTCGTTAGCATAGAATAGCTGAGCCATGTCAAAAGCATGATGGCCTTTCCACTCTGCAACGCAGCGGCAAATATTTCATGATCAGAAAGTCCTACTCCCTTAGTCCGATTAAACTTTTTTTAGATTTATCAAAATTTAAAGGTATCTAAACACTATCTAATCTGTGAATACATCTAAATTTTGACAAATTTAAGACGAGTTTCATGGAATGGATGGAGTATATTGAAACAAGGCAGCAAAAATTTAACTTTTTCACTAATTATATAAGAAAAGAGTTGCTTTATTAACTACTCCCTCTGGTCATTTTTAATTGAATCAAATTTAGCACAAAATTATACTAAATCCGAGTCAATTAAAAAACACTGGAGGAAGTAGCAAAAAGCCGGATATATAATAAAAAAATACAAGAGCTATCATATTAACTAGTGGAAAACGGGGCAAAAACAAATACTACCCGTTGATCAGGTACTTAAGAGATACTCCTTTCGTCTGTAAGTAAGTGTATGTTTAGCTTTGTCTTGAATCAAAGTTTATTAAATTTGAACAACTCCCTAAAATACAGCAGCAACATTTGTTTCTAGAATATGACAGTAACAACTTTGTTTGCACTAAATGAGTATCACTAGATTTTTCTTGATATGTAGTTTCATAATATAATAATTTTGTGGGACCCCTGGCAACTAGGGTGCCATGGATCTACGGTTGTTGGGCCCATAGTAACTACTCGAAAACAATCACCTCGAGGAGGCTACTCTCGAGTGAGGCTCCGCGAGGCTTAAAACCTTCTTGGAGACACCAGGCTGAAGCAGAAGATATGCTTGGGAAGGAACTCCCTCGCGGAGGTTCCCGAGCCACAAACATCTCCAAGTCGAGAAGCTCCTTTGGGGGCGATAAGATCAATCAAGAAAGCGTAGGATTTCTTCTTTACCAAGCCTGCAGCAAGGACAGTCGAAGTGGATTCCAAGGCTACAAGACAAGCTAGGCTAGCGTCGCACACGTCATGGCTGAGCTCAAAAGCTCCGTCCCGAGGAGGGGAGATTCCATTGCCTCTTTGGTGATTAAAACGGGCTCGACGAGGACCAAGGCGTCCAGACCCTGTCCTTGCCACTTTAGTGCAAGGCCGGGTGGACGGTGCAAGCTGCTAATGGAGGCGTCAGACCTCAGCGTCTGCCATGGACCGACACATTAATCGACCATGGACTATGTCCATCCTGTAAAGGGCGGGCACAACATTGCTAGCGTAGAGGGGGACTATCCTGTGCGATCGCAAACCCTAGACATCTGTACGGTTGATACGCCCAAAACATATATACTTCCCCAAACACTTTTGCTGTTGTTTGCCCTCTAATTTATGTGTTTTGAATACAACTAAGACGGACTAACGCTGTTTTCAGCAGAATTACTCCGGTGTCTCGTTTTTATGCAGAAATCTAACTTTCAGCAAAATTCCCGGAAAATATCGCAAAATCCATATTTCACCCCAAGACTCACGGAGCCAGAAGGCGAGACGGAGGAGGGCCACGAGGGGCCCACACCTGCCCTAGGTGCGGGCCAGGCTTGGCCACACCTAGGGGTGGTCTGGCCGCCTCGGCCACCCCCTCGACCTCTCCTCCCGACTATATTAAGCCCTTGACCCTAAAAACAGAGGAGGGCTTGACGTTTTTTCAGAAAGAGTTCCGCTGCTCCGCCGCCACCAGAAACCCCAATCCGGGAACCAGAAACTCCGTTCGGCGCCTGCGGGACGGGGAATGGAGGAGATCATCGCTATCGCCATCACCGGCGCCTCTCCATTGACCATCCATGATTCCCCCATCCATGTGTGGGTAATTCCCCGCTGTAGGCTGTAGGGGATGGTAGGGATTGGATGAGATTGTTCATGTAATAGCTATAAGATTGTTATGGGCATAGTGCCTAGTATCCGTTGTTAGTATTTTTGACATTGTTGCAACTTGATATGCTTAATGCTTGTCACTTTGGGCCAGAGTGCCATGATCTCAGATCTGAACATGTTATTGATTCATGATGATAATTATTGTTTTTGATCATACCTGCAAGTTGTATACACATATCGTTGTCCGGAACCCCAAAGTGACAATAATTGGGATAACCGGAGGGGATGGCTATGATGTGAGGATCACGTGTGTTCACGGAGTGTTAATGCTTTGCTCCGGTACTCTATTAAAAGGAGTACCTTAATTATCAGTAGATTCTCTTGAGGGCCCGCCGCAACGGGCTGGTAGGACAAAAGATGTCGTGCAAATTTCTCATTGCGAGCACGCACGACTAAATAGGAACACACGCCTATGGTTACTTTATACTAGGATGCTTTTATCATTATTACTTGCAATGCCCATGTCTTGCTTATTATATGAACAATCTCATTCATGCAGCGCCCGTTCATCCATCCCTGTGCCTACAATATTTTAATCCTGTTGTATACTGCAATCATCGCTACTACTATTTTTATTTTATTACTGCTGTTACTTCACTACTACAACTGCTATAAAATTGTTACTACTGATAAACGGTTGCGAGCAAGTCTATTTCCAGGTGCAGGTTAATTGACAACTCATCTGTTAAAGCTTATAAATATTCTTTGGCTCCCCTTGTGTCGAATCAATTAATTTGGGTTTTACTTCCCTCGAAGACTGTTGCGATCCCCTATACTTGTGGGTCATCAACGGTCATCTTCTCCATTCTGAACTGCAATACATCCACCAAAGCAGGACATAGGGGTTTTACCTCTCCGTGGGCCGTGAACCTGGGTAACTGCCCTGTCTCTCTCTACAGCGCCCGCCTCGAAAAGGCGACGACATGATCTTGAGTCCCCTGTGTTCGAACCTCTCGGGTTCGGTGCTACCCGTGTTCCTTCGCGGACACGAATCTCCGCCATTTGGCACGCCAGGTACGGGACCCAATCCACCGTCATTCTTCTCCGAGGGTCTTCGGCTACGTCTTCATGGCCAATCCGGCGGAGCCCGGAGCGCTGGCTGACCATCGCCAGGAGCTGTCGTTGAGACTTCTCTGAAGCTGACGCAGGAGCTGCTCAGGCTCCGCCCGGAAGGGACGGGGTCCGACCAGTGGCTGGCCAGCATCTGCGGGCTCGCTCATGCGATGGCCGAAGTTGGGGGACGGTCGCTGGGAGATCGCCAGGTGCTACGACGGGAGGCGCTCTGCCTGCCGGGTAGCCTTTTTTGCCTCTCGCTCGAGGGCGGGCAGAGGTGAAGCCCGGCGGCGTCGGACACGCCAAGCGCTCAGGCATCAAAAGGAAGAAAGCCCCCACATCAACGAAGCAACCGGAGCACACCGTGCACACGCCCGCACTGCGGGATCTCCTGCTTTTGATGCATCGCCCAGGGGAGCCGCTGCGCTCATTCACATAGCGCTTCGCCGACCTCTACCTCCAGCTCCCGAAGGTCAGTGAAATGCTGGTTGTGAACGCCTTCGGCGCAGGTACCACCAACTGGCAGGTTGTGGAAGATCTGATGCTCTCTCCAGGACCGGTCACCGTCGCCCTGCTCTTTCAAATAGCATATGAGCATGCCAACAGGGAGCTGGGCGAGGGTAGTTCAACAGAGCCCTCGTGGCAAGCAAAGTCTCTCCGTTGCTTCTAGTCAAAGTCTTCTCTCTGGCACCCCAATGGTACACAGGTCCCGGACACATCAGAGGAGGATTCCCCAGCACGCCAAAATTAGGCAGGTCTCGGGTCCTTGCGCCGTCAGAACGCCACCCTGACCTGCCCTGCTGCAGTTATCGAGCCTCCTGACTGGACAGCATCAAGTGTTCTGCGGGTAATAAGTAGCGACGCGCGAGGCTGTCTCCCCGAAGCACACCAGCCGCGATTCCCTCCAGGCCCTTATTTCTCCCGAAGAAATATAAAGCAGCAATTATTCTACAGGAAGAAAATAGGGGCGCGTCGATCTGCCCCTCTAAGGCCTATCTAACGTGTTTTCCTCAAGCCGCATTTCTTTGGAAGGATCTTTTGCAGGCACTATTGTAATCAACACAATTGTCAAACCTTTCAAGAATGCGCCATGCGCCTATTTTTCTCAAGCCGCATTTCTTTTTGGAAGGATATTTTGCAGGCAGTATTGTAATCAACACAATTGTCAAACCTTTCAAGAATGCACCATGCGCTTATTATTCTCATATTGGTCCTCCCGGGGTTCACAAATTGGCCTCTCCATCTGGACTTCTTGAAGATTACAAAATTGTCTCAAAGCGTTCCCTGAGTTCCCGAAAAACTATGCCACTTGAGTTGGGACTCGGTATCATGCCTTAGCCGGGGCAACCCATCAGCTCCGTGCCTGGAAAACGAGCTCTGGCAGCGGGGTTGCTACCCCGCACTACGCCACCTCTCCAGGGCTTCCGGAGTATGGTCCGCTCATACATCATGAGTGCCCGAGAAACACATCGCACTAGCAAACATCGCACACCTATCTAATGATTGATCATATAGACCTAGCGAACTGACACGGAAAGAAATTATTGTCTCCTCATGACAAAAAAACACATTTCGTACATCCATGCCAATTATGTTCTACAAGATCATCTTTAGTAAGAAGCACACCACGACGAAGGTACCATTGAAAAACCTTAGTTTTGAGTGGTATCTTCATCTTTCAAATAGATTTATTATTAACTACCAGCTGAAGCGGAAATCATCGGATCCGTGAGTTAGGACTGAAGCTGAACGTTGTAGGAATTCATTCCATGCTGCCAATCTAGGTCTACTAAGATCACGCCTGAACGTTATAGTTGGTGGAGATGTTTTCATCACCTTGGCTATGGTCTCACCTTTATGTCGCATAATATTGTACAAAGCTAGATATTATTCTCAGATGGTGGTAGCCCCCAACCATTTATCCTTCCAGAATCTTATCTCAGATCTACCCCTAATAAAGACAGAACTATATGAAAAAAAGTTCTTAGTTGACATAAGACCAGCCTAAAAGTGGGAATCCCCAAGTTTTCATATAACCTGAGAGATAGCCTTTAAGTCAACATACTTTCTCCGCAACAGGTTTTTCCATACACCATCCTCAGTTAACAACCTGGCTAGCTATTTCTCAAGCAAGGCCCCCTTTTTAACCTCGAGATCATGGACACCAAGACCACATGCAAGGCCCTCTTATTAACCTCGAAATCATGGACACCAAGACCACCTTGATCTTTTTAACGACAAACAATAATCCATTTAGTTAACCGATATTTGTTTTCTATTCACTATCTGCTTGTCAAAAGAATCAAGAATCTTGATCGGAATTAGGCCAATCATTGCAAGACTCTTTTAGACAACTGAAAAAAAAATCATATATAGTACCATGTTTGTGAGTACCGAATTGATGAAAACTAATCTTCCACCCATAGATAGTAGCTTTCCTTTCTAACTACTAAGGTGCTTTTGCAGTATTTCCTCGAAGCAAGCGTGAGTGTCCGATGGCGAATCGGAATGCTCCGATTGCTAATTAGAAAGCTGCCCAACCCACCTCTAAATAACTCGGCATATAGGTTAGCATTATCTTGGGCCTCGCCAAAACAGAACAATTCATTCTTATGAAGATTTATCTTAAGTCCCGACAAATGCTCGAACTCTGATAATATTAATTTTAGGTTTGTCGCATTTTCTAAGTCATGTTCCATAAAAAGAATTGTGTCATTGGCTTAGTATTAAAAGATAGACAATCCACCAGTGAGAACCACCCATTCAATCCGATCATCAACTTTAGCGCGCTCAATAATAATGCCAAGCATATCCTCTACAATGCTAAATAGTATTGGAGATAGGAAATCATCTTGTCTCAAACCATTTTTTTTTTGTCTGAAAGTATCTACCAACATTATCATTGATCTTAATAACAACTATTTCTCAAAAAATAAAGTTATTAATTAAGACGTGCCACTCTTTCCAAGGAATTAAAAAGAAAAGAAACTTTCAATCGAGCTAATTGACACGATCGACGGCATCAACCCTCCTGTTCCCTCTCCTGTCTGGCCTGACCGAACCAAGAATAGAAAGTCAAATACTGGCAGAAGAATTTCTCCTCTCCGGGGAGCGTGGGTCGCCTCACCCTGTCTCCTAATTATACCATATCGATTGCCATCCTCTTATGTATATAGGCCTTCTCCTCCATTCCACTCGAGTGATCGATTGGGTTGTTCCCTCTCTATCTCAAGTTACCCAGACAATCAATCACACCAGAAGATAGAGAGAGATACTACTCATATAGGTAGCCATCCATGGAGCGTAGCCTCCAATGGAGCAGGCCGGCGTCGCTGCTCCTCTTCGCCGCGGCATTCCTGGCTGCGGCGGCCGTGGCGAGCGCGGGGTACAACCCCGACCCCTTGAGCGTCGTCAATCACTTCAACCGCGCCGTCCAGAGGCATGCGTCCCTCCACCATGGCCTAATTAAACTTGCAGCATCCATTTGTACGAACTACGAAGGCATGCATGGCATGAACATTTAAGCGTGCAATGCAGGTCGACTAGCCCGCGTCGAACGCTGTCAGAGAAGAAGAAGAAGGGCAAGTACTCGGGGCCGTGCTTGGCGACGAACCCGATCGACCGGTGCTGGCGCTGCCGTAAGGACTGGGCGACGGACCGGCAGCGGCTGGCCCGCTGTGCCAAGGGCTTCGGCCGTGAGACCACTGGCGGGCTCGGGGGCAAGATCTACATCGTCACCGACCCGAGCGACGACTACAAGAACCCGGTGCCCGGCACACTCCGGTGGGGCGTCGTCCAGTTGGAGCCGCTGTGGATCATCTTCGCGAGGGACATGATCATCAACACCACCCAGGAGATCGTGATCCAGAGCAACAAGACCATCGACGGGCGCGGGGCTCAGGTGCACCTCGCCGACGGCGGCAGCCTCACCATCCAGAACCAGCGCAACATCATCATCCACAACCTCCACATCCACGACATCAAGAAGACGACGGGCGGCGATGTGGCGGTGTCACCGAACCACTTCACCCCGCGCACCAAGGCCGACGGCGACGGCGTCTCCCTCTTCAACGCCACCAACGTGTGGATCGACCACCTCTCCATGGCCCTATGCGAGGATGGGATGGTCGACGTCGTGGCGGCGTCCACCGCCATCACCATCTCCAACTGCCACCTCACAAACCACAACGACGTCATGCTCTTCGGCGCCAACGACAACACGCCCGAGGACAAGGTCATCCAGGTCACGGTCGCCTTCAACCACTTCGGGAGAGGCCTCGTCCAGAGGATGCCCCGATGCCGCTACGGCTTCTTCCACGTCGTCAACAACGACTACACGCACTGGCTCATGTACGCCATTGGAGGCAGTAGCAACCCTACCATCATCAGCCAGGGAAACCGATACATCGCGCCGCCAAACATGGCTGCAAAACAGGCACGTCTCCTTCTTGTTATTCCTCACTAGACGATTGAAATTCCCTAGCTATATATATGTCAATGTGATATTGAATGGGTGGGCAGATCACCAAGCGCGACTACGCCGAGGAATCCGTGTGGAAGAACTGGGTTTGGCACACAGAGGGCGACCTCATGATGAACAACGCCTTCTTCACTCCATCCGGCGGCAATATCCAGCAGCAGCTCAACAAGAAGGACCTCGTCAAGCCCAAGCCAGGGGAATATGTCACGAGGCTCACCCGCTTCGCCGGCACGCTGGCCTGCAAGCCAGGCACTGCCTGCTGATCGTCGCAGGCGCCCATATCAACTACACCTGCGAGGCCGCATGCCATATGTCGTCGCCGGCCAGGCCACGCCAGGTCGCCCGAGGTAACAGAAGAATTACCACGCGAGAAGAGCCCATCCTGATGGTAGACAGCAATGGATATATATGCATAGAAGATTAACTTGCTACTCTTTGTTCGTGTAATCATTGTACGTATATTACTCCTCGATTTTTTTTTTCTAAAGAGAAGCTAGGAATTGTGTACCCTACCATATACATATACATGCATGGCCTATACAGCATGAACGTATTGTAATCACTCTTGTTTATGAATTGTATGCAAAATCAAATATCTTCTTTTGTCAGGATCGATGTTCTAATCTTACGGAGACAAAGCAGATATTGTACTAAAACTATCATTTCACAGAATTTGAGATGAATTTAGTAGCAAGGGCATGTCAAGAACACTGCTATGATGCAGTACCACGAAACCAAAGGTTTTAACTGAAAATTACAGAAACACTGGTTGTTCAGAGGGAAAAAGAAGAAAAAAGGTTTGACTAACTCAGCCCATATTTAGATGCCCTCTTTCAACGCATAAACTCTGCTTTGAAAAGATGGTGGCAACCTGCTTATCGCTGCATCAATTTCCTGAAAAGGCAGTTGTAGCATTAGGATTCCAATGATTCTTTTTTTATTACAAGGATAAGTCTGCGTGTTCGATTATGATGGGGTCAAAAGATAGGTCTGACTTTCTACCAAAGCATGTAAAATCGAAAAGAATGTTCTTTTAATGAGGAAATAAAAACGTTGGGAAATAAATGGAAATGTCATGCTTTGTTACAAGGAGTTCAAAATACAGAAAGACTGCAAAAAATTGGTCAAGTTGATTAACTAGAAGATAGGACCAACAGGTCGAGCCAAACTATCCTAAACATGAGTGGGATTGAGATAAAGTAACGAGTAAAGGAGGTAAAAGGAGGCTTTAATCAGCATGACAAATTTCAATAACTATTCATAGAACTGAAGCAATGGATAATGCCTACCTCTGTTGTATAACGAGCCGAAAAGTGAATTAGTAGAATGGCCTTGTTTTCAAGCTTATCAGAGTGACTCGCAATCTGCAAATACTATCAAACATAAATGGAAACGTAGGGACCACTGCGGAAACTGCATAACAGTTTTTCCTTTGACAGATACAAAAAATCGTAGCCATGGGATAACCTCAAACAAGTGCGTGTGCCCATACTCTCTTGCATGTTCAATGGAAACAGAATCATCAAGGAAAGTACTCTGAAATTTATAAACCACAGGTTAGTAGATCAGCGATAGGAATAAGTCGAATTCATGAGATTAAATAACATAAAAAAAACAGCAGAAGAAGGATTCAATTAATTGCTGCTTACTGGTGTCAAAGTAATTCTTTTCTAGGTAGGACAAAATCTGTTCTCAAAATAATGGTAACCAGCTTCAATGCAGTGAGATTTATCAATACTTGAAGACGAAAGCAGCTTTGCTACTGTTAATAAAATGGAAGTTGGTCATACACTAAGAAAGCGGTAAAAGCAATACCTCCACTACAAGAATTTTGGCCTTCAACACATCCACATTATCAGGATCGAGAATGAAATCTGACATCGTATCTCCAGTAAAGGCAACCTCAGGTGTTGTGACTGTATTGGTAATCTGCAAAAGCACAGATTGGAAGCACATACCACATCAACACCTCTTAGTAGACTGCATTTTTTACTGATTCCTATGTACTATTGACATCCACAAGACAGACAGACCTCCACACCTGATAACTTCAACCTTTTGATCTCGCTTCCTGGAAGACCGAGATAATCCTGCTTGAGCTTTTGCTTTACCGAGTATATCACATACCCCTATAGAACCATATCAGATATCAAACTTCCCATCAGGAAATTGTACAAAATTCTCGCTAAATCAACCAGTAAGACGTGCAATTACCAGAAGAACTAAAGCATGTTATCCTCACCTGGCTGGGTATGGCATGGTAGGTCTTGAAGGCCTTGACCTTGAGATCCCTCCTGAGCTCATACTCCTCGCCAACGTCGAGTGGGATGAGGGTGTGTTTGAGCTCGGACTGGTCCATGGCTCGGTGCACGTCGAACAGCTGCTCCACGAGCTCCTTGAGGTACTTGGGGACGAAGATGGTGGGTGGGCGCAGCCTATAGAGCCCCCGCGTGGCCACGTACATGGGAAGGCCCCCGATATGGTCGAGGTGGGCGTGGGAGATGAAGAGGAAGTCCTGCGACACGGCGCGCTGCGGGCACCGGCCGATGTCGAAGGCGAGGCTCAGCGTCGGGAAGATGACGCAGGTCTCCTGCCCGCCGATGGAGATGCCCTCCACAGGGTACCCCTCGATCTCCAGCCGCTTCTTCGCCTTAGGCTTTACGGCGGGAGAGGGGGTTGGAGGAGGAGGGGCCTTTGTGCTCGCCGCCTCCGTCGACTTGCCGCTCTTAGCCATGGCGCCGCCGCCGCCGGGTGGAGGTACGATGGGTGGAGGGATGGCAGAGTTACAGAAAAGTCCCTAACGAAGCGTGTACTGGTGTTCATCGCCCAATTCCTGATCGGTTGGTAATTTACAAGCATTTGAGAGAACTATGGAGATAAAAAAAATTACTTCTATTCTATTACATGAATTATTTTGTTGATTTTTTTATATTACCATCCATGGCATTGACTATTTTTTCTTGCTGCCATTTATTTCCTAGTTTGCTTGATGTTTTCCCAGCAATTCATCATTTTAGCTCAAAAAGGCAATCCATCATTCCTCCATATATCCTACTCCCATATTCCATATCTTCTTGTCCTGTTTGGTTAACCACCAGCTCCCCGAGGAGGATGAGGGCCTCCACTTATTGATTTGAGGATGGAGCTCGGATGTCGAGAGGCAACAATCCCGTGTTGGCGACAATGATCGGTGGCCTCGGTGGTTTACTCTCCACAGTTCATAGAAGGGTGCGACCGAGAGAGGGTGCAAATGGTCAACACATGTTAGTTGTGGTTTCAACATGGCTCTTGTTCGGTCAGGTGTGCAACTCTTCTTTGGGGCACATGGCTCCAATTTGGTTTTAAAGGAGGTTGGGCTTCGAGGTGTTGATGACCTTGACAGGTGTGTCCATGTATGTGGATGGTGGTAGAGCATTGGTCGGCTCAGGACATTGCTGAGTGAAAGCTTTTTTTGGCCTTGAATGGAGCTGATGATGGCGACAACTGTGTGCCATGTGTTACCATTTGGAAGGTATCACCATGTTGATGTTCTCATCTTCTCTGCTCGAGGCAATTCCAGAGGGAAACCCTAGATCTAGTACGAGTCGATGGCTATGCTTTTACGTCAAAACGGCATTTAGGAACTATCTTTGGAGTTGGCAGTCATAAGGGAGTAGTGAATGGAGGTGGATGTCTATCACTAGTTTGTTGTGCTTTTGTCGGAGGCTTGCATGGTAACAATGATGGTGAGGAGTGATGCTAGGTATTGCCAAGGCCTCGCAGTCTGGTTTTCCGCGGTGTTTGTCGTGTGTTCGCGGTTCCCTTTATCGCAGTAAATTTGAGTCACCCTACGGTGAGAAGAATGAGATGTGAGCGGTCCGTCTATAGTGGCCTAGATCAGCATGAATTTTGCCTCTCTTTCCTTTTAACCTCGACATGAAAATCGGAGATGCCTCATAGTTGGCGTGCTGGGGTGATTGTTACCATGTGCCTAGTCTAGCTTTGTGTTGGATTATATGGGTTGGAGCCTAGGTAGGCAATCTATATAGCCTAGAAAAATCCTGATCTAACGGCCCATCTAGCTAGTATGCGAGGTTGTGAGGAGATAAAGTTTAATCCACATTGTTAGCTGAGAGAGAGTTGAAGCAGTTTATAGTGGCATTGTTCAAGCTCCATTGAGTGAGTGAGAAGAGAAGCAGTTCATGCATACTCATCGTCCTCCGCATCACATCACACACACGTGTTGCCACGCATCACACACACGCCTCGCCACGCATCGTGCATACACCTATCGCTTTTCGTGAATCTAGTTCGAGTTAGAAACTAGTTTTGTGAAAATCTAATTTTTTTTGCTTGGTGCACCAACTAAATTGGTTGCGTATCGGCATGCGTGTGCATGCTCCCCACATGTCCCTCTCTTCCAACGCGTGGAGGTTTGGTCGGCGCTTCCCCTCCTAGGCTACAGAAGGACACAAGAGAGTTATCTTCTCCTTTCCGTCCCCATCTCGCGATCAGTTTCTTTTGCTGTGATGATCTCTAGTCTTCCTCGTCCTAGTGAGTACACGCATGCATGATCATCTGGAAGGGCAGGCCTCGGAAGTCCGTTCATTGAGATCTTACACCGGGAGACGAACGATAAGTTTTTTTGGGAGCATCTTGGTGTGACTGCTCGCTGAGGTGATTGGTTCTCCGCGAACGGCGGCACTTTTGATAAACTTGATGGTTGTTGTCTCCTGTTCAGCTCAGCGTGTTGGAGTTTCTGTTAACAAGTTCGCCTATGTATCGTGTATGTAGGTTGTCAATGTTCCATGACCGGCTGGTTGTGGCCGCGTATCTAAGTTTTTATCCAATGAAAAATAATCTTTTTGATAGGGCTACATGGAAATCAACAATTCATGTGTCATAATTTTGACAATAAAATTGTCCCATTTGTTTGTTGTTTAAATAGTACTATCTCGGTTGCAAAAAACTTTTTCATGCCTTTGTCTAGATAACCAAGCTGTGACAAGTTTTTTTGGAACCGAGCTATAGTACCACTATATCTCGGCATACGTTTGATTAGGCAATAATTGAATGCTTGATGATCATGCGTAGAGCTGCAATTAGGCAATAATTGAATGCTTACCATATCCATCCATCTATTAATTGTCTTCCAAACAATCTTCCGTATATTTTGCATCGTTTTACAAACTTTGCTGCTATCTATAAATTGCGTATACTTAGAAAACCAGTTGTAGCTCTCGATCGACAGGCAAACAACACCAGGCCAAGATGAACGCCAAGGCAGCGGCGACGATCTTGTTCCTCGTGCTCGTTGGATGCCACGCGCTCTCCGCACATGGTAGTACTCCATAAGTTTCGTCTCTCTTCCTGTCTTCCAGAAAAGAAGACCCCGGCCGCAGTTCTACACATGCATAATTTTCATTCTTTGTTCTTTTGTGCGGGGATTTTTTTACATATGTATTCTGACGAAATGCAATCTATTGTTGATGAAGGTACCGATGAGGTCGAGGGATCGGGAGTCACGGGGCTGTGCATCACCAGCCCCTGCGACGGGGATTCAAGCCGGACGTGCTTCTGCTGCACGAGGCTGGTCAACGAGCCCTGCTACGACACGCCCAACCAGTGCGCCAGCGCCTGCCCCAACTGCAACTTCCTCGTCTGCCCGCCGCCGCCGGGTCGGCCTACGCGGCGGCTGGGCTCACCTCCGGCGTCGACGGCGTGATGATCTGCCGACCCGCGATGGTCCGCTAAATAATTGATGTCAGGAGCTATCCGTCATGTCAGGAGTAGTAGTATGTGTGTAAGCGTGGAGTTAATATCAATCGATCGATCGCTTCTTCTTAGGTGAATGACAAATTTACTCTCATATCCTGCATTGCTACACATACACCAATTGTTTTAGGATACGGCAGATTTGATTAGGATTTCCCCAATCCCCTCCAATGTGGATGACAACGAAGAAATAAAATTCCCTCCCAAGTCTACGGACGGAAAAGATCAAAATGAGAGGCATTTTACGGATGCCAGCTTGCGATGACATGATTGATCTTTTTTTTTTCTTCTTTGAGGGAAGGCCACCATTACAACTTTATTGATATTAGATAACAATACTCACAATACAAATAGAGGACTCATCTGCACAATTACAAGATTTTTTCGAATCAAAACAAAACCTAGCGAAAATATGAGCAACTACATTCGTTTCCCGGGGACAGTGTTTTCATTACCGTTTGAGCATGATTGTGGCCCATTTCTTCTGGCCTTTAGAATAAGAAGGGCTTCTTCCAGAAGTTACCCTTCTCCCAGGAGCCCATCTCACAAATTTGTTTAAATTTAAAATTAGTATTAGGAAGACTAATTTAAAATTTTAAACAATTTTAGGAGACGGGCTTTTAGGAGAAGCTTGGGAGGTAGCTTCTGAGAGAAGTCATCTTAGAAGCCGAAAAGAAATCTCCATCTATTGAGAAAAAGTTTGTTTCACGGCCAACTGACTGTCTCTTCAAAATGATATTATATATGCATGATTGGTGACTGCTTAGCATTCTGGGAGACAGGCAAGCTATCGATGACGTGATGGGATTGATGATAAGCTTGTATGTGAGGCTGCGTGCAAACTGATTTACCTTACTAGTTACTCCTTGTTGTATCTTCCGACATTTCGAGGTGTTGATCTTGTTGTAGGGGTTGTGTGCGTTATATCTGTGAACCTTTGTTTGCTACTTGGTTGCTGATCATGAATTTATATAAAGCCGGGCTTAGGTTTTAAGTTTTAAATTTAGGACACTTGATGCGCTGGTTCTCTCCTACCACGAGTTAAGAGTTACATATATGGGGAAACAAAGAATTTTCAATTTGATGCAAATACCATTATAAACTTGCAAAATGGGGTGGCACGACCCTTAAACTTGTTTTAGGTGTAAAAATCACCCGATTTGTTCAAATTGCACAAGCAGCTACCACTATATGGAGCAGCCAGGGGTTGGTAATTTTGCAAAATAAATAAATAACCGAGTCTTAACTAAAACTAGTCATTGGGTCCCACTGGCGGATCTAGAAATTTATTTTTGCATGCGGCAACCAAGATAATGTGATGTATATACAGCTAGGTTTCTTTTGTCTAGTGAAATATGTGATGGGATGAAATGCTAGGGTGGGGCCTGCCCCATCCTTTCTTTTCCATCTTGAAGTCTCACGCAGAAACATGACCTAGCCCGGTTGATTTGCTATCCCATCATCTCCATCACGCTGAGCATGTCCACGGCTAGGAGACAGGACGTCAAGAAAGAGATGAATCCATGGCTAGTATGGAGTGGCGACGGCCACAACGACGGAGCGACAAACGATGGAGGTAGAGGTATGGGTTGGGGCGGGCTAGATGGGGTCAAACCCTAGGTCCTCTCCTCCTTGCCTTCTCCGTGGTGTCGGCGGCCGGCGGTGGAGGGCTGGCTATGGGGCTGCGGCGTTGCCCCGGCGGGTGCGGCATCTCCGGACTTCGTGTCTCCGGCCGGCAACCTTGGCCAGCCTAGGATGGTCGCCGGCGTGGGGGCACAACCTGAATAAAGGCGGCGGTCCTAGGGTCTCTCTTGGGCGAAGATGAAGACCTGCCGGAGGCCTGTTGGATAATTAGGCACAATTTCCATGATTAATTCCAGAATATAAAACATGATGACAACAACTACTAACATGTGAAACTCGAACATACTAGATGCATTAATCAAGATGAGTAGCAGCAGCGCAAACGATAAAGCATCCATCGCTAAACAGATCGAGATATGTCGCACGTACCGATCTGGTGGAGGTGGCGGTGGAGGTGTAGCAGATGATGTCGCAGCAGTAACGTTGTTGATGACAACGTTGTTGACGACAGGGACGACGGGTCGAAGTAGACGGCGTTGAAGACGACGGTAGGTAGCACCGCCCGACTTGGACGGAAGGCGACCCGTGATGAAGAGCTTGAGAGCGCTTCCCAAAAACCTAATTCGCCCTCTCCCGTACAGGATCGCAAGGACGAGTGGTTCCGGAGACCTGCTCTCCCGTTCACCGATGCACTTCTGCGCGCGGGATGGAGTAGGCTACGATGGCGGCGCAAGCATAGAGAGGTGGAAACCCTAACTCGTGTATTGGATATATTTCTGCGGTAGCCGGGCAAGAGATTATATAGGCTCGGGAAACCCTAGGCAACGTGGGCCACGCCCACGTCGCACGAACGTTTCGAGTCGGTTACAGATAGCCCACGATCCGGGAGCGACACGAACCGACTAACTGCGACGCGTCCGTCTAGGACTCTGTTCGTTTTGAGCTGCAAAAAGAAAGGAAAGTCTCGGCTCGAGGCTCAATCCACTCACCACGAGCGCGCGCGTCGTGTCGAGTCGAGTCGAGTCGAGACGAGCGAGCGAGGAGGAGGAGGAGCGCGCGTGTAGCACTCCTATTCTCACTCACTTACTAGTGGTGGAACAACCCACCTTATAAGGTGGTCTAACTTCCTCCCAACTTTCCATGTGGGACTAAACTTCCCACCTCTTGCCACTCCCTAGTGAGCTGCCATCAACTTGGGCTCAAACTCACAAGGCTGCCACTAAGTGGGCTTTGAGATTTATAGAGAAAACTGAAATCTAGTATGGGCCACTAAATGTGGGCCCAATATTTCAACAATCCCCCACCAAATCTCAAATACCCATTTAGAGATTTACCAATACTCTGCTTGTTTATATACCAGTGTTTCAGCGGAGACTGTTAAGTTGAACTTCCGCCTAGAACCTTGAGCTACATCCATTCACACTTGAACAATGGACTAAGCCTTGAATTGCAAGTTTTGCGTGAACAGGGTTTCACTCAAAGTCATAACCAGTACATGGCTGCCAATAGCCTACCCCGCGGTGAAGCATATGCGTCATACTTCGTGGTCTCTTCATGAGTTTACTAGAGATCACCCAAATCTCATAGATTGCGACGTTTAACAATCGGACTAATATAGGTGTGTTATTTCAAGAATGCTCTGTAGGACAGCATCTTTGCTATAATAGCGAACATAAACACATTAAGACTTGTCGCCAACCTGCCTTACAGCAATTGAGAGTTGTGCATCTTCACATAGAGAGGGTTACATAATACTCTCCTCAATTAAACCACTAGTTTGTTCTTCCCAGGTCCTAATTCACGGGATCTCCGATCACAAAGGTTGGGTTACCACTATGGTGTAACTTCAACGGGTCTCAAACCCATCTCCCTCGATGCACTTTCTATCACATTACGTGATAGTCCCTTCGTAAAGGGATCTGCCAGGTTTTTGTCTGTTTGAATATACGTAACAATTATTACTCCGGAGTTTCGCAATTTCCTGACAGACTTCAAACGTCTCTTGACGTTTCTTGATGACTTCGCGTTATCTTTAGAATTGTTCACTTTGACAATTACAGTTTGATTGTCACAATTCAAAAGGATTGCCGGAACAGGTTTTTCAACAACAGGCAAGTCCATCAAGAGCTCACGCAACCATTCTAGTTCAACAGTGGTTGTGTCTAAAGCAGTAAGTTCTGCTTCCATAGTTGACCTCGTCAATATGGTTTGCTTGCAAGATCTCCATGACACTGCGCCACCTCCAAAGGTAAATACATACCCACTAGTGGCGTAGAGATCAGCTACATCAGAGATCCAATTTGAATCACTATATCCTTCAAGCACAGCTGGGTGCCCTGAATAATGAATCCCATAACTCATTGTACCACATAGGTAGCGCATGACCCTATCAAGTGCATGCCAATGATCAGTACCCGGGTTTGACATGAACCTACTCAACTTGCTAACATCAAAAGAGATATCGGGTCTAGTCGCGCTCGCTAAGTACATGAGTGAGCCAACGATCTGAGAATATCTCAATTGATCTATGGCAATCCTCCGGTTCTTGCGTAATGTCACACTGGGATCATAAGGTGTTGGAGAAGACTTGCTATCAATATAGCCGAACCGGCTCAAGATCTTCTCAACATAATGGGATTGCGTTAGAGTAATCCCAAACTCGTCCTTAATAAGCTTGATATTCAGAATCACATCAGCTTCTCCCAGATCCTTCATATCAAAGCACTTTGACAAGAAAGACTTGACCTCGTGTATTACTTTCATGCTTGTACCAAAGATCAGAATATCATCCACGTACAAACATAGTATAACACCTTCGCCCCCACCATGGCGATAGTAAACGCACTTGTCAGCCTCATTAACAACAAAGCCTACAGAAGTTAAAGTTCTGTCAAACTTCTCATGCCATTGCTTAGGTGCTTGTTTCAGGCCATATAAAGATTTCAGCAACTTGCACACCTTTCTTTCTTCACCTTTTACTACAAACCCATCAGGCTGATCCATATAGATTTCCTCTTCCAACTCTCCATTAAGAAAAGTTGTCTTTACGTCCATTTGATGAACAATAAGACCATAGGAGGCAGCCATGGACAGTAGTACTCGAATGGTGGTAAGTCTAGCGACAGGTGAATAGGTGTCGAAGTAATCTTCGCCTTCTCTCTGTGTGTAGCCTTTCGCTACAAGCCGCGCCTTGTACTTTTCAATAGTACCATCAGGTCTTAGCTTCTTCTTGAACACCCATTTGCAGCCCACGGGCTTGCATCCATGGGGTCGTTCTGATAGTGTAACATCTCAAAATTTTCAAAACAAGGAAAATGAATTTCTATTTTTCCAAATTTCGGAACCAACAAAAACTTTCATTAAATTAAGTTTGATACATAGTGATCTTGCTTAATTCTTGTGCTATTGCCATGATTGCTTGTTAAAGTATTTTGAAATGATCTTAAACCCTAAACCTCACCCCTCTTTTCACCATCCAAGTTCAAACAAAATAAAAAGGAATTTAAATAAGAAAAGGGCCTATGTGCCTAGGACTATTTTTGTGAAACTCTTACTTAGACCTTTCTACCTTGGGTAGATGTTTTGAAAACATTAATAAACCTTATCTAGTGCTTATCAAACCAAGTCCAAGTGGAAACCAAAGATTTTAAAAAGAAAATAAGAATGCCATAGAGGCATATGAGAGAAAAATGCAAATATGTGAATTTAAGAATCTTGACCCTAAGACATGTTGTGAATGGTTGGATCACTCCTCTATACCATTTCAACACTCAACAACGCCAATTGGGTCAAGCCAAGTCAAATTAAAAATCAAATACAACATATGCATAGAGGCATATGTGACACATAACCATAATACTCAATTCTTGCCCTATGACTTTAAACCTTGACCAAATGGTGTGAAACCCTCTCTAAACTTAATCTCACACTAATTTGACCCTAACCCATGCTCAATTAGAGCAAGGGAAACAAAATAGAAGAATAAGCAAAATTGGAAAATCACCTCTTATGTGTTTATGGCCATTTTTGCTAATCTTTGAACTAGACCTTTTGGAATGGTTTCAATGGTTTTGAAATGTTCCTAAACTAATAAGAATCACTTTGGAGTCAAGAAAAATCAAGTAAAAAAGAGAGAATCAAAATAGGGAGAAAATCTCATTTTCATTCACATACACACTTAGCCAATTTTGCAAATCTTCAATCAAGGCCACTTTGGCTTGTGCCATTGTTTGTAAAACACTTATATATCAATAACACATCCATTTGAATCAAAGAAACCCAATTCAAATCAAAGATGAATTCAAATTCAACTTACATATGATAATGGTCATATGGCCATTTTATAAAATCTTCACCACATTACCCCCCTGGTTTGGACTTTTCTTAAACTAAACTTGGTCAACACTTGTCATGTCATCCAAGACCTTGTCAAAGTGAACAACTTTTCTGTTGACCACCAGTGCTGACTTTGACCAGGTTGACCAAAATAAATGAGACAAGTGGAGACATTGAAATAAAGAGAAGATAACCCTCATTTTGAAATCTCACAAATCTTTCACCAAATTGAACACAAACACCACCATTCTGTCTCTTTAATTATATGATTGAGATTCACCAAAAGGATTTCCAAAATTCAATAAAAACCTTCATGCGGCCATTTCATCAAACAGTTGGCAGGCAGACTTTGGAATTGGAGATACATCCTTTTAACCTCTGGATTTTAGCCTAAATCACTTTTGGTTGGTGATGATCATGATCCTATGCATCTCCTGCATCAAGCCATGTACCTGCTGGTGGTGATTAAAGGGTGGAAATGGTCAGAACAGGACCATGCCGTGCACCATGCGCCCCTCTTGCCACTCATCCTCTTCACCTCTCACCTATCTCTCTCAGCATGTCAGCAAGCTACCCTGCACTCCCCTAAGCACGCCAGTACCTTTCCTAGCTCGAAGGTCTCACGGCATTGGCCACATGACGCACGCCCAGACACGCCAGAATCATGCCAGGCACGCGGTGAGCGCGCACGGGTACGTCCTGGACGCGCCAGAGCACGTGCGTGTGCCGTAGCTCTTGTCCCACCCCTGCACGCCTACCTCTGCATCAAGCTTGGCCACCATCTCCTCTACCCCGTAGACACGATCGCTAGCTCGCGGAGGACCCGTCGCCGTCGCCATGATCCAACCTCGGCCGCACCCGTACTGCCAGGACGGCGATGATGCCAGCACGCTCTAGTCCTTCCCTCGCTGTCCCTTCACGCACGCTGTGATCATTGTGACTCCAGGAACCCGAAGCGCCCATCCCTTGCCCCTTCACCGCCCTGGAACGACGAGCTCGTCGACGACCTTGCCCGCTCCCCGCAGCACCTCTGGCCCTATAAAAGCAGGCCGCCCCGAGACGAATTCTTCACACCCCCGCGCTTCTCTCTCACCACTAAGCCTTCTCGATCACCACTCTCACTCAATTAGTCACAGGAGCCATCCAATTCGTCGCCGGAGCCCGCGGAGGAGCTGAGATCACCGCCGTCGATTGCGGCCACCATTGGAGACGCCGCCGGTACCATCAACTTCCCCTTCATCGACGACGTAGCCGCGCACCCCTCCGACGACCGCCGGAGCTCTGACGAGCTCTCCGACCCCTACCTCCGCCGCCAGTAAGTCCTCCTCTCGCCGGAGAAGAAGACCACCCTCAGCCGTTGATCGAGCTTCTAATCGCACGGCTCTCGTTCGTCGTACCGTTTTGCTGGAGAAACCCCACTGACAGGTGGATCCCACCTTGTCAGCTGGCCCGTAGCGATACTGGGCCGGCCCATTTCTCTCTCTCTGCACAGCCCGTTAGTTTCCCGCCAGCCCACGTAATTCAAATTCGGAATTTCCAGAATAGAGAAGTATTGCAATCTGATGTCAACTTTAAATTTTAATAGGGACAAATCTACTTGGCCAAATTTTACAAATTTTATATATTTGGAAAGATTAGGATTTTATCTACACAATGCCACTGGTTTGCACCCTATATCTGTTATAAAATTAAAGTAGAAAATAAACAAGACAAGGACTTTTCTGACTTATAATAATTATTAAACATCAACCAAAAATGCTTTTGAGTTGATTCAAACTCCTATAAATCACATTTCACTTGTACTAATTGTTTCTGCAAAAATATGCCATGCTTACTTTGAATGATCATGGCCTAGTTTAATTAAAGGACTATATGGCTATTTCTTGTCAAAGATATTGTCCAAAACTATTAAGAAATCATATGGTAGTTTTTCTCTCATCTAAATCTTGTCACAAACATTTCAAAATGAGGTAGAGACTCTGATCATTTAGGTCTCATATGAATTGTTTGATGATACTAAATCTTTACCATGTTAAATTGTATGAGGTACTACACCTCATTTAAATCATTTTCTTAAATGATAAGTATGAAGAGGTTGACTTTGGTCAACCTAGGTCATATATTATTCATGAGAGAAATTAAATCTTAAGAAGATTCAATGAGAGAAAATTATTTCTCCAAAGAACTAAATAGAAACCCTAATTCCAATTTCAATGAGAAGAAATTATTTTCCTAATATTAAATAAAGAAACCCTAGCATAATTTGTGAATAAATGTTAAGTAGTGATGCTAGATCATTTGTGTGAGCCAATAAGGCTAATTAAGACTACTTAAGTGTTGTTTGGTGATTGTATCCTCGTATTCGTTTATAGACGCTAGTACCGCAGACTATCAAGAGGTTGAGGTCTTCTACCAAGAGGAAGAGCAAGAAAACTTTGATCACCTCACCAATCAAGGCAAGCTATTACCAATGCAACTAGAATAATGCAAAGCTCTACAAGAGCAAGGCACCATTACTTTTACTTTATGCTTAATGCCCTTATCCCAAGTTTTTTACTTTACAAGCTTTACTAAATTTTGTTTATCAAATTACTTTTTGATTCATGGTTCACTTGGTCTAGATATAGAGTAGTACAAGAGTATCAAATTTAGCCTAAGAGCATTACAAGCTAGTTAGCACCCCTCATGACTAGTTGCTAGTGCTAACAAATAAAGTTGACTACTCTAGATGGGAACAGGTGAAATGAAATGACTTTGAAAACCTTGGAATGATGAATCATTCTATTGAAAGATTTTGAAGGTGAATATGACTTGTGAATGACTTGGTGAATTTTAAAACTGATGGTTGGGTTCGGATGCGATACCATTCCAATTTGAAAGTACCCCCACAATACCCAACATGGGTAAGGGCTTAACTATAAATTTATGTGTTCTAGTATGGGTTCCCTCTAAACAAGCGTCATAGGGGTTATGCCGAGGCTGCCTCCGTTGAAAGTGAATTGATGTGAAATGACGTGAAATGAGGTGAATGTCCGGCCCAAGCCCTGTGCAGTTCCCAGGCTGACGGTTTGTCTTCACGGGGAGGCCAAGCTCATGGGGAGAGGTGCCTATACTAGGGTATGTAAGTGAAAGGTTATGGTTGGTAGTCCGCACACGGAGTGTGATAAATCAGGGCCAGTTAACCCTGATTATTGCAAATATTGTGGCACAAGTGTACGACCTCTGCAGAGTGTAGAACTATTCGAATAGCCGTGTCCACGGTTACGGACGATTGGAAAGGCCATACTGTTCCGTCATCAGACCATTTTCAAAAATATGACATCTGACCTGTGACTTGAACTTGAAAGGTGAATGGTGAATTTGACTTGAATCACAACAGAGTTGTGGGAATGAAACTAATGTTTCCACGTGAGTTAGTTAGCAAATGAAGAGTCTTTACTAAATATTTATGAAATAAACTTGGCTTTATGCAAATAAACCTAGAGCTTAGCATCCCCTTTACTAAAATTGATAGTGCTTACACTAGTATTAGTTTGCGAGTACTTTAAAGTACTCATGGCTTTGTCCCTGGCTATTCAAATGGCCAGACTATGAAGAGGAACAACAGTACGAGGAAGATGGACAGCAGGACATCTACGACAACTAGGACTACTCCTGACGTCAACAGTTGCCTGTGGAACAGATGGACCGCGACCGTTACTTCGCTTCCGCTATGTGTTTTGTAATAGGATCTCTAGATCCACTATGTTGTATTAAGACTGGATCATGTGATCCTTGGTTGTAAGACGATTATATGTTGTAATAAATGATGTGTTGTGATATCAATCTATTATGTCTCGCAAAAACAATATTCCTGGGATTGCGATGTACGGCATAATAGGCATCTGGACTTAAAAATCCGGGTGTTGACAAGTTGGTATCGAGCCATTGTTGACCTTAGGAGACCCTAGTTAGAATGGACGTCTGCAAAATTTAGTTTCAAAACAAATGAAGTGACTATTTAAGAAAACTTATTCTTCCTCTTATCCTTGAGATCTTCTTCAAAATAAGAAAGTGATGCTCTATTCTTCTTATACTATTACATAAAATTTTGACACACTTCACTAACTTACTCATCATAATTCTTCACAGATGGAGTACACCTGCAAGTCTTATCAGCTTGGCCACGGAGGAAACCTCATGTTCGAGAAGGATTTGAAACAACTGGTTGATTATTTAGGACGCCCGTATCCCGAGTTCTTCGGAATACCCCTCAACCATCCATCGGGAGGACCACCTCGGTGGGAAGTTACTGCAGATCTGAGAGGAAAGCTAGGAGCTCCAATATGGGAAACCATATGGTTTTCTGTAACGGGAAGCACTTGGAAGGATGGAATAGCCAAAGCCATGCAGGAAGCAATTGCCCGTCTGTGTGGACAAAATGAGAACAAGATCAAGAACACTCGCTTTGTCTACTAGCCAAGACACGACCCCATGGGAAGACCACTAACCATGCCACCGCACTCGGAGATGCACTACTATGTCGCATGCCTGGACTTCCTGCTACACAAGACACGCAAGGAGTTAGACAACGCCCGCACTAGTCGCTAAGCACACCACCCATGAAGATGAAGAGTAGTATCACAAAAGCACTATCTTAGGTGTGAGTTGTATCTGTCCCTTTGTATCGTAGAGCGATGAATGGTTCTTAAAACCAACGTGTGTTAGCTTTGTAATGTGTGATGATTGGTATGAATGAAAAAAGTGTTGTTGGTTGTACCCCCTCAACACTACTCAAGTTTTGAAACTTTTTGAACTTTAAAGCCAAACAAACCATAGAAATTTCCCTCTTATCTTATCATCTACCTCAATCTTCAGATGGCCCCACCAACCCGCAGCGCCAACCAGGATACAATGATGCAAATGCTACAGATGATGATGGAAGACCGCGAAGCCGAGAGAGCTGAACGACAAGCCAACATTGCTGCAGCAGATAGCTCAGAACAATCAGGGCCATGGAAACCACGATCACCCTGGATCGAAGCTGAAGAATTTCCAAAACACTAATCCCCCAATGTTTAGTAAGACAGAAGAACCCCTCGATGTTGATGACTGGCTCCAGACAATGGAGAACAACCTGGAAGTTGCGGGAGTAGAAGCGCAGAGAAAATCTTTCGCCACACACTACATGGTGCGAGCCTGGTGGACAAGTGCCCGTGCAATGAATGCGGGACAGATGATGACTTGGGCAGATTTCAAGCTCAAGTTCAGCAAGTACCATGTGCCCTGATGACCCACAAGTATAGGGGGTGTATCGTAGTACTTTCGATAAATAAGAGTGTCGAACCCAACGAGGAGCAGAAGGTGCTGACAAGCAGTTTCGATGAAGGATTCACTGTAAATGCTCACAGACAAGTATTCAGGGGTTTTGATATAGCAGATAAATAAAGTACAAATAAATAAAATGCGAGAGAAATAATTGCAGCGAGTGGCCCAATCCTTCTTAGCACAAAGGACAAGCCGGTTTGTTTACTTATAATGACCAAACGTTCTTGAGGACACACGGGGATTTTAGTCTAGTGCTTTCGCTTCATACGGCTGATTAATCTTCATTGTTTTGATAAGTGTTGTGTGGGTGAACCTATGCTAATGCACCGCCCTTCCTAGGACTAATACATACTTGTGATTATACCCCTTGCAAGCATCCACAAATACAAGAAAGTAATTAAGATAAATCTAACCACAGCCTTAAACTCTGAGATCCTGCTATCCCTCCTGCACCGATATACTAACGGGGGTTTAGGTTGCTGTCACTCCGGCAACCCCACAATTAGCAAACGAATACAAGATGCACTCCCCTAGGCCCATAAAGGTGAAGTATCATGTAGTCGACGTTCACATGACACCACTAGAAGAGTAACACCACAACTTAAATATCATAACATTGAATACTACTCAACAATAATTCACTACTAACATTTAGACTTCACCCATGTCCTCAAGAACTAAACGAACTACTCACGAGACATCATATGGAACATGATCAGAGGTGATATAATGATGAATAACAATCTGAACATAAACCTTGGCTCAATGGTTTCACTCAATAGCATCAATAACAAGTAGTAATTAACACCGGAGAGTTTCCCCTATCAAACAATCAAGATCCAACCCAAATCGTTACAGCGGTGACGAGATGCAGCGGTGGAGATGGCGGTGTAGATGATGGAGATGATGGTGATGATGATGGCGATGATGTCCGGCTCGATGACGATGGCGTCGATTTCCCCCTCCGGGAGGGAATTTCCCCGGCGATTCCTGCCCGCCGGAGAGCTCTTTCTCTCTGGTGTTTTCCGCCGGCGGCTCTGTCAATTCTCCGTAACTCCCGGGTCTTAGGTTTCGGGACGAAGAAATACGCGAAGGAGAGGCGGCGGAGGGCTGTGGGCCCCCTCCCCACAAGGCGCGCGGCCAGGCCAGGCCGCGCGCCAGCCTATGGGGGGCCCATGGTGGCCCCTCTCGGCTCCTCCTTTTGGCTCCCTTCATCATCTGGAAAAATAGGATTTTTCGTATAACTTCCGTCAATTGTTGATCTTCAGAAATATGGTGTCCTGACGGTGCTTTTTCCAGCAGAATCCTGACTCCGGTGAATAATTCTCCAATGATCATGAAACATGCAAAATAGATAAAATAACATAAGTATCATCTCTAAATATGAAATATATCAATGAATAACAGCAAATTATGATATAAAATAGTGATGCAAAATGGACGTATCAACTCCCCCAAGATTAGACCTCGCTTGTCCCCAAGCGAAGCTGAGCTCAATAAACAAGACCACATGTTTATGGAGTGAAGAGTCGATAAATAAAATACGGACAAGAAGCATCATATTGATTCACACAAGATATTCTAGTAAACATTCTCTTCATATAACTCAACTCGAAATAAGTAAAGAGAAATCACAAGTAAAGGTGCATAGGAAATCATAAACGGTTATGGCAAACTTTGTTCTTGGTCAGAGAACTACTAAAGGATTGCACTCATCTTCTAAGCAAAGCTTTCATATTAGAATTTATATAGCCGGGCTTTCATCCTCAATCATAACAATCTCCTCATAATCATTGATAACCTTCAAAGTCATATTCATTCAGATAAAATTTGTACTAAACAAGAAAGCATAAAAGACATGATTAACTGAATCATAGCATAAATGGTTGGTTCACAACAACTCAATTGCTTGCTTAAGATAGAGGGAAATAGGTTTACTGACTCAACATAAAAGTAAAAGATAGGCCCTTCGCAGAGGGAAGCAGGGATTAAATCATGTGCTAGAGCTTTTCAAGTTTTGAAATCATATAAAGAGCATAAAAGTAAGATTTTGAGCGGTGTTTGTTGTTGTCAACGAATGGTAGTGGGTACTCTAACCCCCTTGCCAAACAGACCTTCCAAGAGCGGCTCCCATGGAGAACGTTATCTCTACCAGCAAGGTAGATCATCCCCCTCTCTTTTGTTTACACATGTATTTTAGTTTTATTATGGATGACACTCCCCCAACCTTTGCTTTCACAAGCCATGGCTAACCGAATCCTCGGGTGCCTTCCAACATTCACATACCATGGAGGAGTGTCTATTGCAAAATTAAGTTGCTTACTGATAAATCAGGGCAAAACATGTGAAGAGAATTATTAATGAAAGTTATTAATTGGGGCTGGGAACCCCGTTGCCAGCTCTTATTGCAAAATTATTGGATAAGCGGATGTGCCACTAGTCCATTGGTGAAAGTCCGCCCAACAAGATTGAAAGATAAAAGACCACATACTTCCTCATGAGCTATAAAACATTGACACAAATAAGGAGTAATATATTTTGAATTATTTAAAGGTAGCACATGAAGTATTTACTTGGAGTGGCGCAAAATACCACATAGTAGGTAGTTATGGTGGACACAAATGGCATGGGTTTGGTCTAAGGTTATGGATGCATGAGAAGTATTCCCTCTCAATATAGGTTTTTGGATAGCAAGGTTTGATAGCAAGCATAAAGGTTGAGGAAACAAACAAATATACATGTGATAGAAACAATCATGCATCTTTCTTGTAAGCACAAGCAATTTTAACTTCAGAATACTAACTCATTAGCATAAAAATAATAGAGTAATATATCTACATGTATTTCCTTTTTCTATTCAAACATCAAGGTGTTGTTGCTATTGACCAATGCTAAGTTTGCCAAAACCAAATAGATTTACTTGATGCTCTGATACGTCCAAAACGTATCTACTTTCCCGAACACTTTTGCTATTGTTTTGCCTCTAATTTGTGTATTTTGGATACAACTAACACGGACTAACGCTGTTTTCAGCAGAACTGCTCTGTGTCTCGTTTTTGTGCGAAATCCAACTTTCGGAAAATCCTCGGAATTCTTGCAGAAGGCCCTATTTTACCAAAATATTGACGGAGCCAGAAGGGCAAGAGAGGTGGAGGCCAGGGCCCCACACCATGGGCGCGGCGGGGGCCCGCGCGGCCATGTGGTGTGGCCCCCTCGGCCGGCCTCCGACGCCCTTCGGACTACTTATTGGTTTCGACACAACGCACGGGGAGAAGTCGAAGTCGCGAGAAACCCTCCAGAGAGCCGCCACATCGCGAAACTCCGTCGCGGGAGCCGAAGTCTCCGTTCGGCACTCCGGAGACGGGGAATTGGAGGAGATCTTCACCGCCATCACCGCCAACGCCTCTCCATCGACCAGCCATGTTTCCCCATCCATGTGTGAGTAATTCCCCGCTGTAGGCTGAAGGGGATGGTAGGGATTGGATGAGATTGGTCATGTAATAGTCATAAGATTGTTAGGGCATAGTGCCTAGTATCCGTAGATGTCACTTTTATGATATTGTTGCAACTTGTTATGCTTAATGCTTGTCACTAGGGCCGAGTGCCATGATCTCAGATCTGAACATGTTATTGATTCATGAAGATATTCGTTGTTTATGATCTTACATGCAAGTTGTATACACATGTCATTTGTCCGGAACCAATGGCCCCGAAGTGACAGAAATCGGGACAACCGGAGGGATGGTAGTGATGTGAGGATCACATGTGTTCACGGAGTGTTAATGCTTTGCTCCGGCTTTATTAAAAGGAGTACCTTAATATCCAGTAGTTTCCCTAGAGGCCCGGCTGCCACCGGCTGGTAGGACAGAAGATGTTGTGCAAGTTTCTCATTGCGAGCACGTACGACTAAATATGGAACACATGCCTATTGATTGATTAGTACTTGGATACCGTTTTATTATTATCTGCAAATGCCCATGCTTTGATTGTTACATGAGTTTCTCTCATCCATGCAACGCCGTTAAATCCGTCCCTGTGCCTACGGTATTTAATCCTGCATTTACTATAATCACTCTGCTGTCTTTATTTCACCGTTATTTCTATTTCCACTGCCATAAAACTGTTACTACTGATAAACTCTTGCGAGCAAGTCTGTTTCCAGTGCAGCTGAATTGACAACTCCGCTGTTAAGGCTTACAAGTATTCTTTGTCTCCCCTTGTGTCGAATCAATAAATTGGGTAATACTTCCCTCGAAGACTGTTGCGATCCCCTATACTTGTGGGTCATCATGCTCCTAAAGTGATATCAATACTAATGTCAAGAGTAATCATATAATAGAAATTGCAAACTAAAATAAGGTGTGCAAAGAGTAAATGATAAGACTTCTCATTAATATTCCATAACGATAACTCACACCAACGGATACATAGATAACCAACTAAGAGAGAGATACTTCCACACTGCAAACTATTCTATATGATAACTTCCCTACTCATGATATGACTCTACTTGATAGTAAAAGGTAAAGATAGTGATAATGTGATACCGCGGCACTCCCCAAGCTTGGAACAAACCAAGGGGATGCCAATACCGATGATGAATTACTCCTTCGGCGGTGATGATGGTGGATTCTTCTCGACAAGCTTCTTAACAAGTTCCTTTAAATCCTCAATCTCATAGGTGAGGTTGCGAATCAGCTCCGAGTTGTGCTCAACGCGGCTCATAAGCATGTCAGTGGCGAGTCCCAACTCCTAGAGTTGTTTCCCCACCCTTCAGGTTTCATCTCTCCTGCAATGTTAGAACGATCTATATCCCAACCACTTGGCAACACTACCTTGGGGGTCCTTTCAGTTTGACGATTGTAGATTAGATTGCGGAAAGGGTGGTAATTGCCTGGAGAAGATGTCCTTGGAGCTAAGAAGCGACGTGGAACTGCTCCTCCGGTAGCGATCCGTGCACTTCTCTTGGTGTTGGACGGATTTGATATCACGCCAATGCTTGCAATGGTGGCACGCGGGTGTACTCACGGAATTTCCTCCACTTCTTCCTCATCTTTGCTCTCGACTTCTTCCTTCAATTCAGGGTCTTGAATATCTTCCTCCAAAGGTCCCTTGTCTTTCTTGTTGGAGACCATGGTGCTTCTAAATCAAAACAAATCCTGGCAGAAACAGCTCGAAACAAAACACGACGAGAAAACGATATACGGACCTCCAGGGGTCCGGGGGATTATATAGCAAATATTTTTACGACAAAAGGAAGGTTCCAAACCGAAAACGAGTGGAAACGAGGGGCTGTCACCATAGGGTGGCGCGGCCAGGTGGCCCGCGCCGGCCTATGGTGACGGGCCCTCGCGCGTCTCCTCCACTCCGTTTCGATCTCGTAATTTTTTATATTTTCTAAAAACAGCAGAAATATTGTTCGGAAAGCTAAATGCGGACTTTTTATTACTAAAACTGTTACCTATTCAAAGTCGGACTCTGCAGAACTGTCAATTTGATCTTTGATGAAAGCTTCCGGAGTTATCACTTGAATAATATCAATATCTTCATTAGAAGAATCTCCAGGAATATAATGCTTGAGTCTTTGCCCATTCACTACTTGTGTAGCGTTACCTTCCAAAGAGCTAATTTTTATTGCTCCTGAACGATATACCTCATCAATAACATATGGTCCTTCCCATTTCGAGAGTAATTTCCCTGCAAAAAATCTGAGACGAGACCGATACAATAGGACTTTATCTCCAACATTAAATTCTCTCTTAATAATTCTTCTACCGTGCCACTTCTTAACTTTCTCCTTAAAAAGTTTAGCATTTTCATAAGCTTCACTTCTCCATTCATCTAAAGAACTCAATTGTAGCAACCTCTTCTTACCGGCAAGTTTAAAATCTTTATTAAGTTCTCTTACATCCCAATAAGCTTTGTGCTCTAATTCTAAAGGTAAATGACAAGCTTTTCCATAAACCATTTTATAAGGAGACATTCCCATAGGATTTTTATAAGCAGTTCTATAAGCCCATAATGCTTCCTTTAACTTACTAGCCCAATTCTTTCTAGATTTATTAACAGTCTTTCCCAAAATAGCTTTAATTTCTCTATTCGATAATTCTACTTGCCCACTAGTTTGAGGATGATAAGCTGAAGCAATTCTATGATTAATACCATATTTGGCAAGAGTTTTCTAAAACCACCATGAATAAAATGAGAACCTCCATCAGTCATAATATATCTAGGTACTCCAAATCTAGGAAATATAACATCTACAAGCATTTTTATAGAGGTCTCACCATCAGCACTTTTTGTAGGTATAGCTTCTACCCATTTAGTAACATAATCAACAGCGACAAGTATATGAGTGTTACCTTCTGAAGAAGGGAAAGGACCCATGAAGTCGAATCCCCAACAATCAAATGGTTCAATAACAAGAGTATAATTCATAGGCATTTCATTGCGTCTAGAGATATTACCAACTCTTTGACATTCATCACAAGATAAGATAAACTTCCTTGCATCCTTGAAAAGTGTTGGCCAATAAAAACCTGATTGTAGAACCTTTTGTGCGGTTCTATCTCCGGCGTGATGTCCTCCATAAACACTACCATGGCATTTACTCAATATCTCTTGTTGTTCATATTCTGGGACACATCTTTGCATAATACCATCCACTCCTTCTTTATATAAGTGTGGGTCATCCCAAAAATAATGCCTCAAATCATAAAAGAATTTCCTCCTTTGCTGAGCTGAAAAGGTTGGAGGCAAGTACTTGAAACAATAAAGTTAGCATAATCAGCATACCAAGGGCTCTCTCGCGAGCTCACCTTTATTGCAGCCAATTGTTCATTTGGAAAACTATCATTAACAGGAACAGGATCATAAGTAATATTTTCCAATCTAGACAAATTATCAGCAACAGGATTATCAGCACCTTTCCTATCTACAATATGTAAATCAAATTCTTGTAAAAGAAGAACCCATCTAATAAGCCTTGGCTTAGCATCTTTCTTTTCCATAAGGTACCTAATTGCAGCATGATCAGTATGAATTGTGACTTTTGAATCAACAATATAGGGTCTAAACTTGTCACATGCAAAAACTACGGCTAATAACTCTTTCTCAGTTGTAGCATAATTTCTTTGAGCAGCATCTAGGGTTTTACTAGCATAATGAATAACATTCAATTTTTTATCTACTCGCTGTCCAAGGACAGCACCTACAGCAAAATCACTAGCATCACACATAATTTCAAAAGGTAAATTCCAATCAGGAGGTTCAACTATAGGAGCAGTTGTTAAGGCTTTCTTTAGAGTTTCAAAAGCTTCCTTACAATCATCATCAAAAACAAAAGGTACATCTTTTTGAAGAAGATTAGTAAGAGGCTTTGAAATTTTAGAGAAATCTTTAATAAACCTCCTATAAAAACCAGCATGACCAAGAATACTACGAATACCTTTAACATCCCTAGGATAGGGCATCTTCTCAATTGCTTCAACTTTAGCTCTATCAACTTCAATACCTCTCTCGGAAATTTTATGTCCCAATACAATTCCTTCATTAACCATAAAGTGGCATTTCTCCCAATTAAGAACAAGGTTGGTTTCTTCACATCTCTGCAAAACTTTATCAAGGTTTCGCAAGCAATTATCAAAAGAATTCCCATAGACGGAAAAATCATCCATGAATACCTCAACAATTTTTCACAAAAGCCATGAAAAATAGCAGACATACATCTTTGAAAAGTAGCAGGAGCATTACATAAACCAAAAGGCATACGCCTATAAGCATAAGTTCCATAGGGACAAGTGAAAGTGGTTTTCTCTTGATCTTTAGCTCTAACAGCAATTTGTGAAAACCCAGAATATCCATCAAGAAAGCAGAAATGAGTATTTTTAGACAACCTTTCTAACATTTGATCAATAAAAGGTAAAGGGTAATGATCTTTCTTAGTAACTTTATTAAATTTTCGAAAATCAATGCACATTCTATACCCTACAAACTCTTTGAGGAATGAGCTCATCATTATCATTAGGAACAACAGTTATACCTCCTTTCTTAGGAACACAATGCACAGGACTAACCCATCTACTATCAGCAATAGGATATATAATACCTGCTTCAAGAAGTTTTAATACCTCATTTCTTACCACATCCTTCATCTTGGGAATTAGACGACGCTGATGTTCAACAACAGGTTTTGCACCATCTTCTATATTAATAGCATGTTGGCAAATAGCGGGAGAAATCCCCTTCAAATCATCAAGAGTGTAGCCAATAGCTCCTCGGTGTTTCTTCAATATTTCCAATAACCTTTCTTCCTCAATATATGAAAGCTTAGCACTAATAATAACAGGATATGTTTTCTTATCATCAATATAAGCATACTTAAGATTATCAGGTAATGGTTTCAAATCAAATACAGGATCTTCCTTTGGTGGTGGTGTTACGCCTAAATCTTCAACCGGTAAGTCATGTTTAAGAATAGGTTGACGAAGGAAAATTTCATCAAGCTCATCCCTTTCTTCCCTAAAAACTTCACTCTCACTATTCTCCAAATGTTGCTGCAAAGGATTACTAGGAGCAAGAGCAATAGATGCACACTGTTCAACTCTAAAATCATCATTAGGCAAATCAGCTTTATAAGGAGTTTTGGCAAATTTAGAGAAGTTAAACTCATAAGATTCACCAGCAAATTTAGTAATAATTTTCTCTTTCTTGCAATCTATAATAGCTCCACATGTATTTAGAAAAGGTCTACCAAAGATAATAGGACAAAACTTACTAGCAGCAGAACCAAGTACCAAAAAGTCAGCAGGATATTTAATCTTACCACATAGAACTTCAACATCTCGAACAATACCAATGGGAGAGATAGTTTCTCTATTAGCTAGCCGAATAACCACATCAATATCTTCAAGTTCACAAGAACCAATTTCATGCATAATTTCCGTGTAGAGCTCATAAGGAATGGCACTAATACTTGCACCAATGTCGCATAAACCATAATAGCAATGATCACCAATTCGAACAGAGAGCACAGGAACACTGGCTTTCATAGACTTATTAGGATGCGAAACAATATTAGAAGCATCTTCACAAAAAATAATATGACCATCTTCCACATTTTCAGTAACAAGATCTTTAACTATTGCAACAAGGTTCAACTTTTATTTGTTCTTCAGGTTCTATGGGTTTCTTTGCACTTTTATTAACTACACTAGTTATAACAGAATACTCCTTCATTTTAGCAGGGAAAGGAGTTTTTCAATATAAGCCTCAGGAAGAACATGATCAACAGTTTTAATTTCAATACATTTCCCTTTAGGCGAATCAACTTTATCTTTATATGGTTCATGATACTTATCAAAATTCTTCCTAGGCAATTCAAAATGAGAGGCAAAGGCTTTATAAATATTTGCAACAACTTGAGAGTCAAGACCATATGTAGCACTTATATTACGATATTCATCGGTATCCATAAAAGTTTCAATGCATTCATAATTATAATTTATACCTGACACTCTACCTTTGTCGTTCTCCCATCCTTCAGTATTTTCTTGGATTCGATCAAGAAGGTCCCATTTAAACTCTTCTTTATTGCGCGTGAATGATCCAGAACAAGAAGTATCCAGCAAGGTTTTATCTTGAAAAGACAGTCTTGCATAGAAATTATCAATAATAATATTACCAGGAAGCTCATGAATGGGGCATTTGAGCATTAAAGACTTCAATCTCCCCCACGCTTGGGCAATACTCTCTCCATCATGAGGCCAGAAGTTATATATACGGTTGCGGTCTTTGTGAATTTCACTTGGAGGATAAAATTTAGAGTAAAATAGAGGCACAATATCCTTCCAATCAAGAGCGCCCATCCTTCAGCAATTTATACGAATGCGCCGCTTTACCAGATAGCGACATAACAAATAATTTCTTCCTAACTTCATCCATTGAAATACCTGCACATTTGAATAACCCGCATAATTCATGTAAAAACAGTAAATGATCTCCAGGATGAACAGTTCCATCCCCTTCATAGCGGTTATCCACAACACGTTCAATAATTTTCATAGGTATTTTATATGGTATTACTTCCTCACCTGGCGCCTCATCCACTACCGTTGCAGTAGTAGTAGATTTCCCAAATAGAAATTCAAAGGAGGATCTCTCCATAATGACTTATAGTAGCAAGCAGAAACAAAATCAGCACGTACAGTAAAAGTTTCCTTACCAATTCCACTTACCAATAGCGCTTCACTCCCCGGCAACGGCGCCGGAAAATAGTCTTGATGACCCACAAGTATAGGGGGTGTATCGTAGTACTTTCGATAAATAAGAGTGTCGAACCCAACGAGGAGCAGAAGGTGTTGACAAGCGGTTTCGATGAAGGATTCAGTAAATGCTCACGAGACAAGTATTCGGGGGTTTGATATAGCAGATAAATAAAGTACAAATAAATAAAATGCGAGAGAAATAATTGCAGCGAGTGGCCCAATCCTTCTTAGCACAAAGGACAAGCCGGTTTGTTTACTTATAATGACCAAACGTTCTTGAGGACACACGGGGATTTTAGTCTAGTGCTTTCGCTTCATACGGCTGATTAATCTTCATTGTTTTGATAAGTGTTGTGTGGGTGAACCTATGCTAATGCATCGCCCTTCCTAGGACTAATACATACTTGTGATTATACCCCTTGCAAGCATCCGCAAATACAAGAAAGTAATTAAGATAAATCTAACCACAGCCTTAAACTCGAGATCCTGCTATCCCTCCTGCACCGATATACTAACGGGGGTTTAGGTTGCTGTCACTCCGGCAACCCCACAATTAGCAAACGAATACAAGATGCACTCCCCTAGGCCCATAAAGGTGAAGTATCATGTAGTCGACGTTCACATGACACCACTAGAAGAGTAACACCACAACTTAAATATCATAACATTGAATACTACTCAACAATAATTCACTACTAACATTTAGACTTCACCCATGTCCTCAAGAACATGATCAGAGGTGATATAATGATGAATAACAATCTGAGCATAAACCATGGCTCAATGGTTTCACTCAATAGCATCAATAACAAGTAGTAATCAACACCGGGAGAGTTTCCCCTATCAAACGATCAAGATCCAACCCAAATCGTTACAGCGGTGACGAGATGCAGCGGTGGAGATGGCGGTGTAGATGATGGAGATGATGGTGATGATGATGGCGATGATGTCCAGCTCGATGACGATGGCGATGGCGTCGATTTCCCCCTCCGGAGGGAATTTCCCCGGATCCCGCCGGAGAGCTCTTTTCTCTCTAGTGTTTTTCCGCCCCGCAGCGGCTCTGTCAATTCTCGTAACTCCCGGGTCTTAGGTTTCGGGACGAAGAAATACGCGAAGGAGAGGCGGCCGAGAGGGGCTGTGGGCCCCCTCCCCACAAGGCGGCGCGGCCAGGCCCCGCGCCGGCCTATGGGGGGCCCATGGTGGCCCCTCTCGGCTCCTCCTTTTGGCTCCCTTCATCATCTGGAAAAATAGGATTTTTCGTATAACTTCCGTCAATTGTTGATCTTCAGAAATATGTTGTCCTGACGGTGCTTTTCCAGCAGAATCCTGACTCCGGTGAATAATTCTCCAATGATCATGAAACATGCAAAATAGATAAAATAACATAAGTATCATCTCTAAATATGAAATATATCAATGAATAACAACAAATTATGATATAAAATAGTGATGCAAAATGGACGTATCATGCCCCAAGGACTGATCAAGAAGATGAGAGACGAATTCCGCGAACTCAAGCAAGGAAGGATGTCTGTGGTGGAATACCGCGACAGCTTTCTCACTCTGTCAAGGTACGCCCCGGATGAGACCGACACCAATGAGAAGAGAAAGGAAAGATTTCTGAACGGACTGCACGACGAGATGCAAACTGTGTTAGTGAACATTCCGTTCACTGACTTGGAAGCCCTCGTGGACTCCGCCATACAGATGGAAGGAAAGCTGCATCAGCACAATGAGAACCGCAAGCGCATGATGATGAACCAGAATGGACCCCACCATACCCGTACCGCAACAACTCCTCTGGAGAATTCACCCCAAGGCACAACAAGCCCCCTGCTCAGAATTATCGCCCCAACTACACCAACCACAATGGAGGACCCCCGAAGCCCAAAGGCAACAACAACGACAGCCACCACAACAACAACAACCCCAACAACAACAACAACAACAATGGAAACAACACCAACACTGGCCCGAGGACTGGAAGCAATGCCATCCCCATCACCCCGAAGGACAAGTCAACTGTAAACTGCTATGAATGTGGAGTTGTGGTCACTACTCAAATGAGTGCCCCAAAAAGCTTGCCAAGATTGCCGCCAACACTGCTGCACAGCAACAACGCCGCTTCGCCGGCAGAAGGAACCATAACAACCACAACGGCCATCTCTACCACATGAGTGCCACAGAAGCTCAGGAAGCACCCCAGACCATGCCAAGTATGTTTTCCTGTTAATCCAATATCTCAATCTCTCTTAGGAACCTAACTTTTCTTAAAATCTCGGGACGAGATTTTTTTAAGGGGGAAGGGTTTGTAACATCTCAAAATTTTCAAAACAAGGAAAATGAATTTCTATTTTTCCAAATTTCGGAACCAACAAAAACTTTCATTAAATTAAGTTTGATACATAGTGATCTTGCTTAATTCTTGTGCTATTGCCATGATTGCTTGTTAAAGTATTTTGAAATGATCTTAAACCCTAAACCTCACCCCTCTTTTCACCATCCAAGTTCAAACAAAATAAAAATGAATTTAAATAAGAAAAGGGCCTATGTGCCTAGGACTATTTTTGTGAAACTCTTACTTAGACCTTTCTACCTTGGGTAGATGTTTTGAAAACATTAATAAACCTTATCTAGTGCTTATGAAACCAAGTCCAAGTGGAAACCAAAGATTTTAAAAAGAAAATAAGAATGCCATAGAGGCATATGAGAGAAAAATGCAAATATGTGAATTTAAGAATCTTGACCCTAAGACATGTTGTGAATGGTTGGATCACTCCTCTATACCATTTCAACACTCAACAACACCAATTGGGTCAAGCCAAGTCAAATTAAAAATCAAATACAACATATGCATAGAGGCATATGTGACACATAGCCATAATACTCAATCCTTGCCCTATGACTTTAAACCTTGACCAAATGGTGTGAAACCCTCTCTAAACTTAATCTCACACTAATTTGACCCTAACCCATGCTCAAGTAGAGCAAGGGAAACAAAATAGAAGAATAAGCAAAATTGGAAAATCACCTCTTATGTGTTTATGGCCATTTTTGCTAATCTTTGAACTAGACCTTATGGAATGGTTTCAATGGTTTTGAAATGTTCCTAAACTAATAAGAATCACTTTGGAGTCAAGAAAAATCAAGTCAAAAAGAGAGAATCCAAATAGGGAGAAAATCTCATTTTCGCTCACATACACACTTAGCCAATTTTGCAAATCTTCAATCAAGGCCACTTTGGCTTGTGCCATTGTTTGTAAAACACTTATATATCAATAACACATCCATTTGAATCAAAGAAACCCAATTCAAATCAAAGATGAATTCAAATTCAACTTACATATGATAATGGTCATATGGCCATTTTATAAAATCTTCACCACTTTACCCCCTGGTTTGGACTTTTCTTAAACTAAACTTGGTCAACACTTGTCATGTCATCCAAGACCTTGTCAAAGTGAACAACTTTTCTGTTGACCACCAGTGATGACTTTGACCAGGTTGACCAGAATAAATGAGACAAGTGGAGACATTGAAATAAAGAGAAGATAACCCTCATTTTGAAATCTCACAAATCTTTCACCAAATTGAACACAAACACCACCATTCTGTCTCTTTAATTATATGATTGAGATTCACCAAAAGGATTTCCAAAATTCAATAAAAACCTTCATGCGGCCATTTCATCAAACAGTTGGCAGGCAGACTTTGGAATTGGAGATACATCCTTTTAACCTCTGGATTTTAGCCTAAATCACTTTTGGTTGGTGATGATCATGATCCTCTGCATCTCCTGCATCAAGCCATGTACCTGCTGGTGGTGACTAAAGGGTGGAAATTGTCAGAACAGGACCATGCCGTGCACCATGCGCCCCTCTTGCCACTCATCCTCTTCACCTCTCACCTATCTCTCTCAGCATGTCAGCAAGCTACCCTGCACTCCCCTAAGCATGCCAGTACCTTTCCTAGCTCGAAGCTCTCACGGCATTGGCCATGCGACGCACGCCCAGACACGCCAGAATCATGCCAGGCACGCGGTGAGCGCGCACGGGCACGTCCTGGACGCGCCAGAGCACGCGCGTGTGCCGTAGCTCTCGTCCCACCCCTGCACGCCTACCTCTGCATCAAGCTTGGCCACCATCTCCTCTACCCCGTAGACACGATCGCTAGCTCGCGGAGGACCCGTCGCCGTCGCCATGATCCAACCTCTGCCGCACCCGTACTGCCAGGACGGCGATGATGCCAGCACGCTCTAGTCCTTCCCTCGCTGTCCCTTCACGCGCGCTGTGATCATTGTGACTCCAGGAACCCGAAGCGCCCATCCCTTGCCCCTTCGCCGCCCTGGAACGACGAGCTCGTCGACGACCTTGCCCGCTCCCCGCAGCACCTCTGGCCCTATAAAAGCAGGCCGCCCCGAGACGAATTCTTCACACCCCCGCGCTTCTCTCTCACCACTGAGCCTTCTCGACCACCACTCTCACTCAATTAGTCACAGGAGCCATCCAATTCGTCGCCAGAGCCCGCGGAGGAGCTGAGATCACCGCTGTCGATTGCGGCAACCATTGGAGACGCCGCCGGTACCATCAGCTTCCCCTTCATCGACAACGTAGCCGCGCACCCCTCCGACGACCCTAGCTCTGACGAGCTCTCCGACCCCCTACCTCCGCCGCCAGTAAGTCCTCCTCTCGCCGGAGAAGAAGACCACCCTCAGCCGTTGATCGAGCTTCTAATCGCACGACTCTCGTTCGTCGTACCGTTTCGCTGGAGAAACCCCACTGACAGGTGGATCCCACCTTGTCAGCGGCCCGTAGCGACTGGGCCGGCCCATTTCTCTCTCTGTGCAGCCCGTTAGTTTCCCGCCAGCCCACGTAATTCAAATTCGGAATTTCCAGAATATATTGCAATCTGATGTCAACTTTAAATTTTAATAGGGACAAATCTGACCGTTACTTCGCTTCCGCTATGTGTTTTGTAATAGGATCTCTAGATCCACTATGTTGTATTAAGACTGGATCATGTGATCCTTGGTTGTAAGACGATTATGTGTTGTAATAAATGATGTGTTGTGATATCAATCTATTATGTCTCGCAAAAACAATATTCCTGGGATTGCGATGTACGGCATAATAGGCATCTGGACTTAAAAATCCGGGTGTTGACAGATAGCTCCCAAGTTCCATTAGAAAGAATCGAGTCCATCTCATTATGGACAGCTTCTTTCCAGTCATCTGCATCTGGAGATGCATATGCCTCTGCAATGGACGTGGGAGTATCATCCACAAGGTATACAATGAAATCATCACCAAAGGATTTTTCAATCCTCCGTCTCTTGCTCCGTTTAGGAGCTTCATTGTCATCCTTCTCAGTAACATTCTCATGTGATTGTTTAAAATACTCATTAGATGTACTAGATTCAGGAACTATCTCAGTAGAAATTCTAGCAATGCTATGCATATCTTTCATAGGAAACATATTCTCAAAGAATGTTGCATCACGAGATTCCATAATAGTATCAACATGCATATCAGGTACTTCAGATTGAACTACTAAAAATCTATAGCCTACACTCCGCGGAGCATAACCTAGAAAGATACAATCCACTGTCTTTGGTCCGAGTTTGCGCTTCTTAGTAATTGGAATATTGACTTTCACCAAACATCCCCATGTGCGCAAAGACGAAAGTGATGGTTTTCTCCCAGACCACTCCTCGTAAGGGGTTTTATCTTTATTCTTGTTAGGAACTCTATTCAGGACATGACATGAAGTCAACAAAGCCTCCCCCACCATGCCTTTGATAAACCAGCAGTGGCTAACATGGAATTCACCAAGTCAGTCAGCGTGCGGTTTTTCCTCTCGGCAACCCCGTTTGATTGGGGCGAATAGGGAGGCGTCCTCTCATGAATAATACCATGTTCCTCACAGAATTCATCAAAGATTTTAGGAAAATACTCACCACCACGATCCGACCTAAGACGCTTGATCTTTCTCTCTAATTGATTTTCAACTTTGGCCTTATAAATTTTAAAGTAGTCTAAAGCTTCATCTTTAGTTCGCAACAAATAAACATAGCAAAATCTAGTCGCATCATCAATCAATGTCATGAAATATCTCTTTCCACCTTTTGTCAACACACCATTCATCTCGCATAGATCAGAATGTATGAGTTCTAGAGGTGCCAAGTTTCTCTCCTCGGCCGCCTTGTGAGGCTTTCGAGGTTGCTTTGATTGCACACAACTATGACACTTAGAACCTTTGGCAATGGTGAAATTCGGAATTAAACTTAAACTGGATAGCCGAGACATTAAACCAAAATTAATGTGACATAAACGAGAATGCCAAACACTGGTATCATCACTAACATTGCCACAAATATGGTTCACAGACTTATTACTGAAATCAGAAAGCAAAAAGCGGAACAAGCCTCCACACTCATAGCCTTTACCAATAAATTGTCCAAATTTGGAAACAACTACTTTATTCGACTCTAAGACAACCTTAAACCCATCTCTGCATAGAAGGGAGCCGCTAACGAGATTCTTGTTCATAGTAGGGACATGCTGCACGTTCCTCAGCTGCACGATCTTCCCCGAAGTGAACTTCAGATCTACCATGCCAACACCACGAACAGAAGCATGTGACCCATTCCCCATCAAGACGGAAGAATCCCGGGCGACCTGGTAAGAAGTGAACATGGATATGTCAGCACACACATGAACATTAGCACCCGTATCAATCCACCAACATGGAGATTGAAATACCGAAAGAACAGTAAAGAGATTACCGTACCCATCAGCATTGCTAGCGGTCACCGTGTTGACTTGCCTCGCCTTTTTCTTGCGGTCTGCCCTCTCTGGACAGTCCTTAGAAAAGTGGCCAGTCTCTCCACATGTAAAGCAGCTCAGATCTTCTTTGTTTATCATCTTCTTCTTCTTGAAGGTTGTAGTCTTCATAGGCTTATTGAAGGAGGGCTTGTTATTCCCTTTGTTCTTGCTGTAGGGTTTCTTCTGCACCATGTTGGCGCTAGACTGACCCTCTCCTTTCTCAGTAGTATCCTTAGCCCGAGCTTTCTCCTCAACATCAAGAGACGCTATCAGATTTTCAACTGATATCTCCTGTCTCTTGTGTTTGAGAGTTGTGGCAAAGTTCCTCCATGAAGGGGGCAACTTAGCAATAATGCATCCAGCCACAAACTTATCAGGTAAGGCACACTTAAGGAGTTCAAGATCTTTCGCAATGCATTGTATCTCATGAGCTTGTTCGACTATAGAACGGTTGTTCACCATCCTGATGTCATGGAAGCTCTCCATGATGTACAGTTCACTGCCTACATCGGTTGCACCGAATTTAGCATTCAGCGCATCCCAGAGCTCTTTACCATCTGTTATGTGCATGTACACATCACACAGACGATCAGCAAGAATACTCAGAACGCATCCGACGAAGAGAGTATTGTTTTCCTTGAACTTGTTCTGATCTTGGTCAGATATAGTTCCTTCAGGTAAACCATTACTAACTTCGAACACTTTCAGATGAGTAAGCCAGAGCGTGGCCTTAACCTGCCACCTCTTAAAGTGCACACCGGTAAACTTATCCGGCCTCAGTGCATCAGCAAAACCAGCCATTGTTAACTCAGGAAATTGCCTACAATTAGGTTTTTGGATTGTTGGATAATTAGGCACAATTTCCATGATTAATTCCAGAATATAAAACATGATGACAGCAACTACTAACATGTGAAACTCGAACATACTAGATGCATTAATCAACATGAGTAGCAGCAGCGCAAACGGTAAAGCATCCATCGCTAAACAGATCGAGATATGTCGCACGTACCGATCTGGTGGAGGTGGCGGTTGATGCGCGTAAATGTACACGTCCGTTGGGAACCCCAAGAGGAAGGTATGATGCGCACAGTGACAAGTTTTCCCTCAGAAAGAAACCAAGGTTATCGAACCAGTAGGAGCAAAGAAGCAAGTGAAGATTGTTGATGGAGGAATGTAGTGCGACGCAACACAGTGAAACCGGCGCCAACGTGGAACCACAACACAATCAAAGTACTTTGTCCCAACGTAACAGTGAGGTTGTCAATCTCACCGGCTTGCTGAAAACAAAGGATTAAGCGTATCGAGTGGAAGATGGTGTTTGTTTGCAAAGAAGTAAAAGAAGTAGAATGTATTCAGATGTAAAAGAATGGACCGGGGTCCACGGTTCACTAGTGGTGTCTTTCCAATAAGATAACTAACATGCTGGGTGAACAAATTACAGTGAGCAATTGAAAAATAAAGATTCAATACATGTCAACGATGATTACTATGTGATTTAATCGGGCATTACGACAAAGTACATAGACCGCTATCCAGCATGCATCTATGCCTAAATAATCCACCTTCAGGTTATCATCCGAACCCCTTCGGTATTAAGTTGCGAACAACAGAGATAATTGCATTAAGTATGGTGCGTAATGTAATCAACACAAATATCCTTAGACAAAGCATCAATGTTTTATCCCTAGTAGCAACAGCACATCCACAACCTTAGAACTTTCTGTCACTGTCCCAGATTAAATGGAGGCATGAACCCACTATCGAGCATAATTACTCCCTCTTGGAGTTACAAGTATCAACTTGGCCAGAGCCTCTACTAGCAACGGAGAGCATGCAAGAACATAAACAACACATATATGATAGATTGATAATCAACTTAACATAATATTCTATATTCATCGGATCTCGCCAAACACAACATGTAGCATTACAAATAGATGATCTTGATCATGTTAGGCAGCTCACAAGATCTATAACAATGATAGCACAAGCGGAGAAGACAACCATCTAGCTACTATGGACCCATAGTCCAGGATGAACTACTCACGCATCAATTCGGAGGCGGGCATGATGATGTAGAGCCCCTCGGTGATGATTCCCCTCTCCCGCGGGTGCGATCTCCTGAATCCCCCGAGATGGGATTCGCGACGGCGGCGTCTCTGGAAGGTTTTCCGTATCGTGGCTCTCAGTACAGGGGGTTTCGCGACGGAGGCTTTAAGTAGGCGGAAGGGTAGGTTTAGGGGCGACACGAGGTGGCGACACAACCGGCGCGGCCCAGGCGTGTCGTCGCCTCGTGGCCCCACCGTTCCTCTTCGGACTTCGGAAGCTTCGTGCAAAAATAGGACCCAGGGCGTTGATTTCGTCCAATTCCGAGAATATTTCCTTACTAGGATTTCGAAACCAAAACAAAGAAAAAACAGGCGTGCTTCATCTTGTTAATAGGTTAGTGCCGGAAAATGTATAATAATGCTGTAAAGTATGTATAAAACATTCAAGTATTGTAATAAAAGTAGCATAGAACATAATAAATTACTAGGAAGCATAGGCGCGGCGGCACCGCCGCGCCCGTGACACTGATTTTTTTTTCGTGTGAATGATTAGTGTTATCTATTTTACTTTGAAGTGTGATTCTGATAACTTGCAATTCATTTTATCTCAATAAAAAAATAGCTATTCAATATGGCTTGTGTTGAAACTGTGCCTCGTTCAAGTCACTAATATAGGCAACTAAAATAATGAACAAACTGCAGCTTGCACTGACCTCTACTGTATCAAAGTCTACATTTTTTATGATGTACTCGGCGTGGCCCCTGAGGTTATGTTATCTTCAGCTATATTCCTCTCCTGGTAAGATGGAGAACGCACCGCAGTTTTATATACAGCTGAACTATTTAGATGGGCCACGCTAGAGAATGCGGTCCACATGTAGCTAGCTAATTCTAATGAGACTCTGTCCTAGAAGATGCAGATGTCAAAACAGATACTCCACTCGCTGGGTGCCGTGGGGCGGTGGGAGAAGGATAAATCGAGGTACCATCGAGAGTTCAGGACGAAGGCAGAGGTGGCGGCGGTCAGCCTAAGATTTGTAGACAGCATGCCCTCCACTCGCTTCCTCTTCAGCTCCGGCGCTGCAGTTGGCATGATTTAGGACCCGGACGCCCCGCAGCTGGTCCGTTCCCCACTCTGCGGGTGTTGAGGCTGGCCTCCGCCAGCAAAGGCGCCTTGCCGGCCCGGGGAGGAAGCTGGTGCTGGAGCGCCTCTGCATGGCCGTTGTCCACTCTACGGACTACGGGTGTTGAGGCTGTCTACCACAAGCGAAGGCGCCTTGCCGGCGGAAGGTTGCGCTGGAGTGGCTCTGTACGCCCGTTCTCCACTATGCGGGTGCTGTGGCCTGTGGCTAGCCTCCGCCAGCGAAGGTGCCTTGCCGGTCCAGGGCGTAGGGTGGCGCTGGAGCGGCTCTGTACGCACGCTGGGTAGATCTGGAGCCGATGAGGTAAAAGCGTGAGCAGGCATGGATTTGGATTCCGTCTGCAGTGGCTGGTATGCTATCTTTTCCTGTTCATTGCATTTAGTGCCTAAATTCGAACCAAAATTCTGTGCTGAAGAAAACTAAGAGCAAAGGCCAACAATTATAATGCTTTGAAACACCCATCATATTGTTCAGTATGGTGAAATTAGTTGTTAGTACTGTGATTGACAACTGAAAATTAAAGAGACCGAAGCAAAACAAATAGCACAGACGAAAGGGATCAAAATTTTATTTGATTAAAATCAGAGTCTGCGTGATGGGAGCCTGTAAGCAGCAGCAGAATCTGAGTTAAAGCAACGCTTCATTTGCTTCAGTGCTATATAGTTGCGGTAGAACATAAACACACGTAAAAGAGAGGCAACTCTTGATACATTCATTCATTGCACATACGCAGAACTACACATAGTAGAAAGACACTCAGAGAAGGCAGCCGTCAGGACGCTGCCTCAAAATGTCCAGGAACTAAGCTCTGGCCATATGCCTTTCCTATGCAAACTAAGTTCATTAGAACACTTCCTTTATTAGATAGCTTGAGAACCGAGCAATACTATAACGGTGAGCTGCTGATTTTCTAAGCTAAGCCCTCTGACACGATCTAACTTAGGTGGTCAGCTTTCATTCTGCATTCTGATGGAAATAGCCAAGCAAAGTAGGATCCAAGAGATTACTGTAGCGGTACCTATAAAAGAACAATGAACGGAAAGAATAGTCAATCAGACACAAAAAAAAAATACACTGTTAATGCAATAAAATAAAAACCTACCTAGAAACATCGGTGTAAGCAGCAACACGTAGAGATGGCCGAGCACTTCTCAGTAGACTATATTTCTCGTCTGCGTAGTCAGCTCCCCAGACTCATGGAGAGCTAGTACTTTTATTAACCCCTCATGTGAATTCACTCTTGAGATTGCAACATAGAATTGCCCATGCAAAGAGGCCGCTAATGCAAGTAAACGCCCACCTTATTAAGAGTCTTCCTCTGGCTTTTATTAATGATCATTGCAGATGATATCTGTTTTCCAAACTGATAATTAATATGCATGGGTATAGAAATACATCAGCAGATTCCCATGGGCTTCTCTTGGAGCCCCACATTTGTTTTCACACAGTATCAAACTAATGTTTTGAAAATAACAAAAAAAAGTAGCTATGTCATGTGCTTCCACGAATATGACCGAAACATAGCCCCACTGATAATTACTCAGCTAACAGCAAAATCTCTTAGGTTATCTATGTACTCTCTAGTTTCCTTAATGTCTAACTGTTAGATTCAATACTTTGGGGAATCCTGCAAGGTACGACAAACAAAGTACTAAAAGGAAAGTTATGAATTTGTCTTTTTCATGAATTGCTAGGCTATAAAAAAGATAAAATGTGGAGAAATAAGATATCATATCACTGGAGTGCTAAAGAATTGTGCCACAGAAACTGCAGAATGAATAGATAAAGCGAGATTATCACTCACCTGCAATCTCTTCCCAGTATTTCTCCAGGGCTATATTCTGTCATTTGCAGGAAACCGTCAGATGCAATATCTGAAACATCAAACCAAGAATAAACACATGTTCACGGAGTGCAGATATCTACATCAATAGTGAGATGTATTGAGTATGATGTCCACAATGAACTTAACAGTTGGAATTATCTAGCAATCTCAGGTACGTCATAATAAAGTTCAAGGGTACGCCTTCCCATTCATTTAGTAAGGACGTCATCAATTTTTATTGTGTGTTTTACCACCACCCAAGCTGCAGATCTTCATTTCTTGATTTCAGCATGTTCTTTTGTACATTTCCATCACCCATACCAAGATAACTGTATGTACAAACTATATAAGAACAAATAAAATAAAGCATTTTGTGATGCTCTAGATTACAACAAAAGAGGAAACCTACCAGATTTTCAAGCCGATGTTCCAAGCTGGAACACAGAAGAGTAGACGGGATATAGAGTTAAATGTAAAGAAGAAGAGAAAATACATAACACAATATGTAACCTATTGTTAAAACAGAATCTAGCATGAAGACTAAAGGACCAAGAGTTTGAATACGTTACAACGGGGAAGTTTTAAAAAATAGATAAACTGTGGGGCAATAGAACTTGGTTTCAAAATAGAAAAAATGCACGGAATATTCTTCTCGCTTGGAAATACAGAACACACATATAACCTAGTACATAAGAAAGAAAATACATGAATTCACATATAACCTAGTACATAAGAAAGAAAATACATGAAATAAGTAGACGTAGGTGGAGTGTTCTTGGCTGGAAAATAAAGCACAATAATCAGACAATTTCTAAACAACGAAACATCTTGTTAACATATGGACCAGCTGTTTGAATACATGGAAGCGGAAAAATTGTGAAAAAAGATAAACGGAGGAAAACATAACCTAGTGCAACATAAATAAAATACACGAAATAGGTAGTTGCTTATTTGTGATAAGATTTCGCATGTAAGGAGAACCAACAGTCCAACACCCAGCTGCTTATTGTCATGTAAAATCATAGTGTCTCTATGGAAGAAAGCACCCCACCACATGCCATGGAAAATTAACCACATGTCCATGTCCAGGCGAAAAACCATCATGCTGAAGCTAGCCTACAGTTTGAGAGCATGAACTCAGGATCAAACAACATTGGGAGGACATCATGCTCATGCTAGAAAAAAAATAGGAAGTCATGATTCCGAAACCATGTTCTAAGCCTTGCACCTTGAAATAGGGGTATGTGAGACAAACCTGTTTTCATGATTATTCATGCAAAAAAACTATGGCTACAAAGAAACATTCTTCATCGAACTGTAAAAAAACACAATTTGAAGTATAGCACCACAGTATAAAACTATGATGATCATGCAGCAAAATAAGATAATGATGGGATTACATATACCTCTTTTAACGAACTGGATTTTACCTATATAAAACAGGAGGTGCTATGCCACGAAAAAATCAGTGAACTAATGACGATCTATTAATTTTTTACAGTAAGAAACTGAGTTAGGGAAGAAGTATACCTCTATATTTTTTCTCTTCTAGTTCCTCCTAAATTCCTATGGCCAGATCAGCCAACATGAAAAAAAATCGAAATAAATTGAGATACACATAGACAGAAAGCTCACACAGGAATTTCGATGCATAGACGGAGCCAATGTCGTCCTCTATGCCACCAGCCAAGCGGAAAGGAGATATTGGCGCTGACGCCATCAACATCTTTCCATCCATTAGCATCGTGGAGGTGGACGGTGAGCTGGGTCTCGCGTCCCAAGACGCCACGCTGGTGGATGATGGCCAAGACAGCCTCTGCACCTTCGATTTGCTTTTCTTCCACGGAGGCGTGAGACCAGGTAAGCACAAATCCAATGAGGAGATATGCGCTGGCCGCTGCAGCAGTCCGAGCCAGTCATCTCCGCAGCCACAGGCCGGCCGAAAATCGCCCCTCCATCGCCACCATCGTTTGTGGCGCCTGCTCGCTCCTTCTCCACCGTCTTTGATGGCGGCGAGGAGTCCTCCGTCAACCGCCGCCGCCGCCGGAAGTTCCAGCCAACTCTTGCCAGCGCCATGGCCCCGCTCACCAGCGCTGCGCCGCAACAACCGTTTTTTGGGGAGAAGGATGGGAGCGGCGACCTCGATGGGAAGGAAGAGGGAAAAAGGAGAGGTGGGGGTTCGGGCTCTTTGTCTGCTAGAAATCCAAGCGGTTCAGTGGGGCCGATAGCACCGCTTTGACCAAGACTTATGAGGAAACGCAATCACCGGCAGCTATGCAGGAAAAAAAGCTACAGCCCGGTAACCGGTTGCCCATGGAGTTAGAAAAAAAAAGAAAAAGAAAACCCCAACCGGGTGAATCAAGGAAGGGAAAAAAAAAGAATCAACGTGTCACTAAATGGATGGGAGAAACAAAGGATAAATAGCACGACTACAGTACAGTTAACCCAAGAGCGTGAAATGGTTCAACTTTTATATAGTTTTATATAGATACGTTTGCGACGTATCAAGCATCCCCAAGCTTAGTTCCTACTCGTCCTCGAGTAGGTAAACGATAACACAAATAATTTCTGAAGTGACATGCTACCAACATAATCTTGATCAACATTATTGTAAAGCATATGAGATGAATGGAGTGATCTGAACAAAAGATTGCTAACAAAGATAATGACTAAGCAAATGAATCATATAGCAAAACTTTTCATGAATAGTACTTTCAAACAAGTATTAACAAGACTTGCATAAGAGCTAACTCATAAGCAATAAATTCTAAGTAGAATGCATTGAAGCAACACAAAGGATGATTAAGTTTCAGCGAATGCTTTCAACTTGTAACATGTATATCTCATGGATATTTGTCAACATAGAGTAATATAACAGTGCAATAAGTAAACATGTAAGAATCAATGCACACAGTTAACACAAGTGTTTGCTTCTAAGATAGAAAGAAGTGGGTAAACTGACTCAACAATAAAGTAAAAGAATGGCCCTTCGTAGAGGGAAGCATGGATTACTATTTTTATCCTAGAGCTTTTGTTTTGAAAACATAGAAACAATTTTGTCAACGGTAGTAATAATTCATATGTGCTATGCATAATACTTTCTACAAGTTGCATGTCTCATGCATAGAGTACTAATAGTGCTCGCACCTTGTCCTACTTAGCTCGGAAACACGGATTCTCATCGCATAACATATGCTTCAATCAAGTGTCACAAAGGGGTACCTCTATGCCGCCTGTACAAGTGTCTAAGGAGAAAGCACGCATTGGATTTCTCGCTTTTGATTATTCTCAACTTAGACATCTATATCGGGACAACATAGACAACAGATAATGGACTCCTCTTTTTAATGCTTAAGCATTCAACAGCAGTTAATATTCTCATAAGAAATTGAGCTTGTATGTCCAAACTGAAACTTCCACCATGATACATGGCTTTAGTTAGCGGCCCAATGTTCTTCTCTAACATATGCATACTCAAACCATTTGATCATGAAGTCCACTTACTTCGGACAAGACGAACATGCATAGCATCTCACATGATATCCAACAAAGATAAAGTTGATGGCGTCCCCAGAAAACATGGTTACCGCTCAACAAGCAACTTATAAGAATTAAGACACATAACTACATATTCATCACCACAATAGTTTTTAAGCTATTTGTCCCATGAGCTATATATTGTAAAGGTAGAGGAATGAAATTTTAAAGGTAGCACTCAAGTAATTTACTTTGGAATGGCAGAAAAATACCACATAATAGGTAGATATGGTGGACACAAATGGCATGGAGTTTGGCTCAAGGTTTTTGGATGCATGAGAAGCATTTCCTCTCAGTACAAGGTTTGGGCTAGAAAGATTGTTTGAAGCAAACACAAGTATGAACGGGTACAGCAAAACTCACACAAGAACATATTGCAAGCCTTATAAGGCTCTACACTGTCTTCCTTTTTGTTCAAACACTTTACCCGAAAATATCTAGACTTAGAGAGAACAATCATGCAAACCAAATTAAACAAGCTCTACAGTAGTTCTTCATTAATAGATTAAACTACATGATGCAAGAGCTTAAACATGATCTATGAGAGCTCAAACAATTGCCAAATTATCAAACCATATGCAGCACTTTTCCAATTCCAACCAAATAGCAATCTAACGAAGCAATTAGCTTTCGCCATGAACATTAAAGCACAATTAAGAACACAAGTGTTCCATAAGAAAAAGCGGAGCGTAATATCTCCAATATAAGAATGGCGGGATCCAATTTTATTCAAAACAAAACAAAAATAAAAACAAACCGACGCTCCAAGTAAAGAACATAAGAATGTGACGGAATAAAAATATAGTTTCACTAGAAGTGACTGATAATGTTGTCGATGAAGAAGGGGATGCCTTGGGCCTCCCAAGTTTAGATGCTTGAGTCTTCTTAAAATATGCGGGGATGAACCAGGGGCATCCCTTAGACCTTTCACTCTTCTTGATCATAGTATATCATCCTCTTCTCTTGACCCTTGAAAACTTCCTTCACACAAACTTCAAGCAAACTCATTAGAGGGTTAGTGTATAACCACAAATTCACATATTCAGAGGTGACACAATCATTCTTAACACTTCTGGACATTGCTACGAAAGTTAATGGAACAAAGAAACTCATTCAACATAGCAAAAGCGGCAATGCGAAATAAAAGGCAGAATCATCAAAAACAAACAGTCGTAAAGATGCATCTGAAGGGCACTTAACTTGCTCAAATGGAAAAACTCAAAACTGATGAAAGTTGCGTACATATCTCGGGATCACGCTCGTAAATTTTTTTTTAATTTTTAGAGACTTATGCGAGAATTCGTGACAGAATGCGTTGACGATCCCAAATATAGCATCAACTTTAACATATAAATTTTACTTGGCACAAAAACATGATAAGGAGAGGTTTCTACAGTAGTACAACTTCCAAGAAAAACAAAAATTCTTGTAGTAAAATAAACACATGGGTTATCTCCCAAGTGCTTTTCTTTAACGTCTTTCAGCTAGGCGCAGAAAGTGCAAATCAAGTAACATCAAGAGAAGAAGCATCAACATCATAGCTTGTTCTAATAATAGAATCAAAAGGCAACTTCATTCTCTTTCTAGGGAAGTGTTCCATACCTTTCTTGAGAGGAAATTGATATTTAATATTACCTTCTCTCATATCAATAACAGCACCAACGGTTCGAAGAAAAGGTCTTCCCAACACAATAGGACAAGATGCATTGGATTCGATATCCAAGACAACAAAATCAACGGGGAAGAGGTTATTGTTAACCGTAATACGCACATTATCAATCCTCCCCAAAGGTTTCTTTTTAACATTATCGGCAAGATTAACATCCAAATAACAATTCTTCAATGGTGGCAAGTCAAGCATATCATAAATCTTCTTAGGCATAACAGAAATACTTGCACCAAGATCACATAAAGCATTACATTCAAAGTCATTGAATTTCATTTTAATGATGGGCTCCAAACCATCTTCTAACTTCCTAGGGATAGAAGCTTCAAGTTTTAATTTCTCTTCCCTAGCTTTAATGAGAGCATTTGTAATATGTTTTGTAAAGACTAAATTTATAGCACTAGCATTGGGACTTCTAGCAAGTTTTTGTAAGAACTTTATAACTTCAGTAATATGACAATCATCAAAATCTAAAGCATTATGTTCTACAACAATGGAATCATTGAAACCAATATTTTGAAAAATTTCAGCAGTTTTATCACAAACAACAGTTTCAGCAGTTTCGGGCAATTTTGTACGCTTTGCACTAGGAGTAGAAACATTGCCAACACCAATTATTTTACCATTGATAGTAGGAGGTGCGGCAACATGTGAAGAATCAACATTACTAGTGGTGGTAATAGTCCATAATTTAGCTACATTATTTTCTTTAGCAAGTTTTTCTTTTTCTTCTCTATCCCACCTAGCATGCAATTCAGCCAACAATCTAATATTATCATTAATTCTAACTTGGATGGCATTTGTTTTAGCAAACCTAGCATCTTCAACTTTCTCAGGCATAACTTTCAATTTTAAAAGATCAACATCAAGAGCAAGACTATCAATCTTAGAAGCAAGAATATCAATTTTACCAAGCTTTTCTTCAACAGTTTTATTGAAAGCAGTTTGTGTACTAATAAATTCTTTAAGCATCACTTCAAGACCAGAGGGTACACTCTTATTATTATTGTAAGAATTACCATAAGAATTACCATAACCATTACTATTAGAAGGATATGGCCTAAAGTTGTTGTTACCATAATTATTCCTATAAGCATTGTTGTTGAAATTATTGTTCTTAATGAAATTCACATCAACATTTTCTTCTTGAGCAACCAATGAAGTTAAAGGAACATTATTAGGATCAATATGAGATCTACCATTTGCAAGCATAGACATAATAGCATCAATCTTATCACCCAAAGAAGAGGTTTCTTCAACAGAATTTACCTTCTTACCTTGAGGAGTTCTTTCAGTGTGCCATTCAGAGTAATTGATCATCATATCATCAAGTAATTTAGTCGCGGCGCCCAAGGTGATGGACATAAAAGTACCTCCAGCAGCTGAATCCAATAGGTTCCTTGAGGAAAAATTCAATCCTGCATAAAAGGTTTGGATGATCATCCAAGTAGTCAGTCCATGGGTTGGACAATTCTTTACCAAAGATTTCATTCTCTCCCATGCTTGAGCAACATGTTCATTATCAAATTGTTTAAAATTCATTATGCTACTTCTCAAAGATATAATCTTAGCAGGAGGATAATATTTACTAATAAAAGCATCTTTACACTTAGTCCATGAATCAATACTATTCTTAGGCAAAGATAGCAACCAATCTTTTGCTCTTCCTCTTAATGAGAAAGGAAACAATTTCAGTTTTATAATATCACCATGTATATCCTTATACTTTTGCATTTCACAAAGTTCAACAAAATTATTAAGATGGGCAGCAGCATCATCAGTACTAACACCAGAAAATTGCTCTCTCATAACAAGATTCAGTAAAGCAGGTTTAATTTCATAGAATTCTGCTGTAGTAGCAGGTGGAGCAATAGGAGTACATATAAAATCATTATTATTTGTGCTAGTGAAATCACACAACTTAGTATTTTCAGGAGTACCCATTATAACAGTAATAAAGTAAACTAGGCAAATAAAATAAAGACAAGTAACTAATTTTTTTGTGTTTTTGATATAGAGAACAAGATAGTAAATAAAGTAAAGCTAGCAACTAATTTTTTTGTGTTTTGTTTTAAGTGCAGCAAACAAAGTAGTAAATAAAATAAAGCAAGACAAAAACAAAGTAAAGAGATTGGAAGTGGAGACTCCCCTTGCAGCGTGTCTTGATCTCCCGGCAACGGCGCCGAAAAACAGTTCTTGATGCGCGTAAATGTACACGTCCGTTGGGAACCCCAAGAGGAAGGTATGATGCGCAGGTGCAAGTTTTCCCTCGAAAGAAACCAAGGTTATCGAACCAGTAGGAGCCGAGAAGCACGTGAAGGTTGTTGATGGAGGAATGTAGTGCGGCGCAACACCAGTGAAATCGGCGCCAACGTGGAACCTGCACAACACAATCAAAGTACTTTGTCCCAACGTAACAGTGAGGTTGTCAATCACCGGCTTGCTGAAAACAAAGGATTAAGCGTATCGAGTGGAAGATGGTGTTTGTTTGCAAAGCACAGTAAAGTAGAATGTATTAGATGTAAAAGAATGGACCGGGTCCACAGTTCACTAGTGGTGTCTCTCCAATAAGATAACTAACATGTTGGGTGAACAAATTACAGGCGAGCAATTGACAAATAAATATTCAATACATGTCAACGATGATTACTATGTGATTTAATCGGGGCATTACGACAAAGTACATAGACCGCTATCCGGCATGCATCTATGCCTAAATAATCCACCTTGGGTTATCATCCGAACCCCTTCGGTATTAAGTTGCGAACAACGGATAATTGCATTAAGTATGGTGCGTAATGTAATCAACACAAATATCCTTAGACAAAGCATCAATGTTTTATCCCTAGTAGCAACAGCACATCCACAACCTTAGAACTTTCTGTCACTGTCCCAGATTAAATGGAGGCATGAACCCACTATCGAGCATAATTACTCCCTCTTGGAGTTACAAGTATCAACTTGACAGAGCCTCTACTAGCAACGGAGAGCATGCAAGAACATAAACAACACATATACGATAGATTGATAATCAACTTAACATAATATTCTATATTCATCGAATCTCGCCAAACACAACATGTAGCATTACAAATAGATGATCTTGATCATGTTAGGCAGCTCACAAGATCTATAACAATGATAGCACAAGCGGAGAAGACAACCATCTAGCTACTTCTATGGACCCATAGTCAAGGATGAACTACTCACGCATCAATCCGGAGGCGGGCATGATGATGTAGAGCCCCTCGGTGATGATTCCCCTCTCGGCAGGTGCCGAGGCGATCTCCTGAATCCCCAGAGATGGGATTACGCGACGGCGGCGTCTCGGAAGGTTTCCGTATCGTGGCTCTCGGTACAGGGGGTTTCGCGACGGAGGCTTTAAGTAGGCGGAAGGGTAGGTTTAGGGGCGACACGAGGTGGCGACACAACAGGCCGGCGCGGCCCAGGCGTGTCGTCGCCTCGTGGCCCCACTTCGTTTCCTCTTCGGACTTCTGGAAGCTTCGTGCAAAAATAGGACCCTGGGCGTTGATTTCGTCCAATTCGAGAATATTTCCTTACTAGGATTTCTGAAACCAAAAACAGCAGAAAACGACAGCGGCGCTTCGGCATCTTGATAATAGGTTAGTGCCGGAAAATGTATAATAATGTGTAAAGTATGTATAAAACATTCAAGTATTGTAATAAAAGTAGCATGGAACATAAGAAATTATAGATACGTTTGCGACGTATCAGCGGTGGAGGTGTAGCAGATGATGTCGCAGCAGTAATGTTGTTGATGACAACATTGTTGACGACAGGGACGACGGGTCGAAGTAGACGGCGTTGAAGACGACAGTAGGCAGCACCGCCCGACTTGGACGGAAGGCAACCCGTGATGAAGAGCTTGAGCAGTCGCGCAGAGCGCTTCCCAAAAACCTAATTCACCCTCTCTCGTTCGCCGATGCACGTCGGCGCGCGGGATGGAGTAGGCTACGATGGCGGCGCAAGCAGAGAGAGGTGGAAACCCTAACTCGTGTATTGGATATGTTTCTGCGGTAGCCGGGCAAGAGATTATATAGGCTCGGGAAACCCTAGGCAACGTGGGCCACGCCCACGTCGCACGAACGTTTCGAGTCGGTTACAGATAGCCCACGATCCGGGAGCGACCCGAACCGACTAACTGCGACGCGTCCGTCTAGGACTCTGTTCGTTTTCCTGAGCTTCAAAAAGAAAGGAAAGTCTCGGATCGAGGCTCAATCCACTCACCACGAGCGCGGCGCGCGTCGCGTCGCGTCGCGTCGAGACGAGCGAGGAGGAGGAGGAGGAGCGCGCGTGTAGCACTCCTATTCTCACTCACTTACTAGTGGTGGAACAACCCACCTTATAAGGTGGTCTAACTTCCTCCCAACTTTCCATGTGGGACTAAACTTCCCACCTCTTGCCACTCCCTAGTGAGCTGCCACCAACTTGGGCTCAAACTCACAAGGCTGCCACTAAGTGGGCTTTGAGATTTATAGAGAAAACTAAAATCTAGTATGGGCCACTAAATGTGGGCCCAATATTTCAACAAGGCGGATCTGGCCAGAGTGTTGAGTTCCGAAAAGCGCCACCGGCGAGTGTAACCGTGCTTCTTTTGCCTGGAGTTTGCTGGATCGGTGATATTCGGTCGCGCGCGCTCATGTTTTTATTCCGACCGTTTGGTTTTGGAGGGTCTTCGAAGCTCTTTTCTGTGTTGACACCAAGTGAGAGCTGATCCATGGTGAAGTCAGAAGAAGAGAATATCATGAAGGCCGGATTTGGAGGACTAGCTAATGGAGGTTCAAGTCTTTGCGCTGTCGAGGGGCTTGCTTGGTATTCCGGGCTTTGCAATAATGGTATGAAAGTGGGGCGGAAGCACTTGTGAAGTTTGGAGTCTTACCTTTCAGGGTGAAAATCCAAGGTCTGGCCTAAACTGGTTGTGCCTGGCAATGTCCTTGTTGAAGGCATTGTTTTGAGAGCAGTAACCATCTTCAGGGTGAAAACCTAAGATCTTTGATCGGACGACGAGCTCCGGTGCACTGTTCCCTTCTTAGAGGCGTTGCTTTTGAAGAGTCTAAATTTCAGCTGTTGTATTGGTGGTGGATGTATTACTGTTGCAAAGGCTCGGATACTGTAGCGGGACTTTTTTCTTCTTAGTTTTCTTTTTCTCCTTTTTAGCTGTGTGCATCCGTAATGTTAATTATTAGGATATTGCGTTTTTGCAGAGGCTGAACGTAATTGGTATCTTCTAATATTAATATTAATATATTTCCTTTTAGCGAAAAGGACAAGTCCTGGGATGCACCATGTATTTAGCTTTTACAAAATCCCATCTTATACCCTATGTCTCCAAGCCTGGAGGCTCTACTCGGCAGAGGCTACATCCCAGAGACTAGTCACATTCCGTGCATGAATTTGATGCCCTTCGAATGCTTTTTTTTTTCCTTATTGGATTTGGCAGACAAAAGTTTGTAAGTGTTCCATACATGTGTTCGATCGAGAATATGCATATATACTACTAGTACTTGATCAATGACTAGTCGAACTAACCTTGTGCAATTTCAAAAAAAAAAAGACTAACCTTGTGCTATTTATAGATCATAAAGACAATGTAAGCAGCGCAACAATCTGGATACATACACACAGATACAAGTCAATCGATAGGCGGATACGATAATCAAGCATTCAATTAGTGCCCAATAAGGAGGTGCCATTTCTATCAAATTCATGCAATTCATCACAGGGAAAAAGAGGTTATCCCCAGAATGGATTCAAATTTTGCGCAGGCTAGCTCTCATTATATTTTTTCTAAAAGTTTTTTCCCCTGATCCATCAATCGCTGCCACCATATGGTGGCTGGCAATTGAGCCGGTTTCGAAGCCCGACAGACCTTCCTACACTCTTCTGCACTCCAGCACTTGTTACCTGCCATTGTTAAGCAGCAGAAACATTTCTCTCGGTTGCACTTGTCCTTCAAACACACTATAGTAGGGGGGGGGCAACGGCCCCCCGCCTTAGAAAAGCTTTGCCACTATGAACAAGGAGCTCTTGATGTCGTTTTGCCCAAGGACCAAATTAGGTGGACAAGCATATACTTACAACAATAATTGTTGGCTGCGGCTGCTTGGCGACAATGCGGCTTCCGGCGGCTAAACCCTAGAATACTCCCAGGTATGCCATAAGGAAGCCTATGGCCGCGTTGATGCCACATGCGGCATGAGTGAGAAGCACGGCGGCCTCGTACCAAGCGCAGAAGTGGAGAGGCAGAATGGTGCACTTTTTCAGCCCATTGTAGAGGTACTCCACAACTGACGTTGAACTCATGCCAGCCGCGAACAAGAACACCAGCGTGATCTATACGCACGAACGAATATGCATGGTATTAGAAATTCAAAACATCACACAACATTGAGGCACGTACGTACGACGTATGCAAGATTCAAGAGAGCTAGCTAGCTTATTACCCACTCGGAAACCACGAGTGTCGCCATTAGCCTGTGATAACCCCCAAGAGCAGGGGATTGCTATAACACCTCTCAATATGGAAGTGGGGTATCGATCCGCAGGAGCAAGAAGGAAAAGCTAATATTTTCTACGACTAAATTGTCACAAGTTTTAGTTGATTATGCACTAGACAATTTAATTGAGTGGTGGAGGTTGATTTGATACAAGAAAATAAAGTACAACAAAATAACAATGTGAAGTGTCCCAATCCACTTCAACACAAGACAAGAGGACGAGGGGGGCAACGGCCCCCCTGCCTTAGAAATGATTTGCCACTATGAACAAGGGGCTCTTGATGTCGTTTTGCCCAAGGACCAAATTAGGTGGACAAGCATATACTTACAACAGTAATTGTTGGCTGCGGCTGCTTCAGCGACAGAAGCGGCTTTCGCGGCGGCTAAACCATAGAACACTCCCAGGTAGGCCATAAGGAAGCCTATGGCCACGTTGATGCCACGGCATGAGTGAGAAGCACGGCGGCCTCGTACCGAGCGCAGAAGTGGGGAGGCAGAACGATGCACTTTTTCAGCCCATTGTAGAGGTACTCCACAACTGACGCTGAACTCGTGCCAGTCGCGAACAAGAACACCAACATAATCTGTACGCACGAACGAATATGCATGGGATTAGAAATTCAAAACATCACACAACATTGAGGCACGTACCTCGTATGATGTATGCAAGATTCAAGAGAGCTAGCTAGCTTATTACCCACTCGGAAACCACGAGTGTTGCCATTAGCCTGTGATAACCCCCAAGAGCAGGGGATTACTATATATAACACCTCTCAATGTTGAAGTGGGGTATCGATTCGCAAGAGCAAGAAGGGAAAGCTAATATTTTCTACGACTAAATTGTCACAAGTTTTAGTTGATTATGCACTAGACAATTCAATTGAGTAGTGGAGGTTGATTTGATACAAGAAAATAAAGTACAACAAAATAACAATGTGAAGTGTCCCAACCCACTTCAACACAAGAGGACAAGACAGAGCTTTTCTCTTATAGAAACAATGGACATGGGTTCACTCAATCCTCCCTCTCAATCTATGGTGGTGATCATATTATTGATAATAAAAGTACACAACATAGTCATGTTTTAGTGGTAATACTTATGATGGCTACATGTCCAAGAGAACACATAGGTGAAAGAAATAATCCTTTGTGATGTTGTTGTCACCCTAGCATTGGTTATCGTCACTCCACTCACCATACTTCTCCCTTTTTACTCCCAGACAAAGGATGTGGTGCTGAATTGACATGTCACTCAATGCATATGCCATCTGTCACTTGGCCATCTAGTACCTACATGTAACAGCCCACGTTTCCCCTGTGTTAGAGTAGTGTCTAGTTAGCAAAAATGTGGGGGACCAAAAACTTTTTCAAAACAATGTTGCATTGTTATACTTGTGCATGCTGAAATTTTTGAGAATCACTCTCTATTTATTTTCTGAAGTTCAAGACTCTAAAATTATTTACATGACAAGTACTATGGATCATGCCTTTTTATTTACTCGTGTTAAAAATCTTTTTCAGCTGATCCACTTAACAAACCTTACTTGTCAAACATCATTTTTACAAAAACCTCAAGTGGACAATCTTGGATCTAGTGATCCGTTAAAACATTTCCATATTGATGATCATTTTAATGCTTAATTTATTTCCTATGCATTTCTGATTCTTATTTTGAGGGGATCAATAAACCACCATATGTGAGTGAGATCAACCTTTCTCAAACTAAAAATCACAATCTTCTCTTGGTTTAAATATATTTCTTCCACTCATTTGCATTCGTGCATAAATGCATTAATAATTTGACCTAAGTCAAATATTCAAATTTAGCAAGTGGAAACTTGTGAAAAACATCCACAAAAGATCTTGGATCCTTTTTATTTAAATCGACACTAACACTTTGTGCTACACCACACAAAACCCTAATCCTAGCATCTCTAACTTTTGACACTAAAGTTTGAGTGTGTCTAACTCTGAAATTTCAAAGATGATCTTCGGGTCATTTTTAAAATGTTCAACTTTGAGTCCATCTATCTCTCTCTCTGTTCCATTTTTTATCTTCTGCAAAATTATTTGCAAACTTATTGCATCTCTTTTCAGTTTCCAGAAAACTGCATTTCTTTTCGAGGTCTGAGTTGATCTTCAGAAAAGAGAGAAAAACAGCTGAATGTATAGAAATCCAAATACTGAAAACTAAATCCTCGAGACTTGATATGAGCCTGATTTTGAGCCTCTCCCATTTTCCCTCTATGGCTCCAGAAATTCATATAAGAAATTAATGTGAAACCTGGTACGTCCTCCTTTGTTAAGCAGAAAACCTCCTTCCTTTTGTTGACCTGAGTCGACAAGAAGAAAATCGCAAACATTGCCCGATTTCACTTCTGACCGTCTCTAGTTAAGCTGAATTCCCGGATCACTGTATGTATCCACTTAAAAACCCTCCCATTCCTGTCTCACCCCACTTAAAGTGGATATGTAAAATTACTAGTATTCTTATTACATTCCTTTGTGACTAGAAGAAAACCTCACTTCTTTTCGAGCATCCTTTCAACCTGTGCAAAAGTGTGAAAACAGCCAAACTTTATATCTGTCTAAACAGACTGCAGTAATGATCTTTGCACCCCTCTTTTGGCCTCCTGATGTGTGTCCCTGAAGGAGAGCCGGCCATTTCCTTGCATGACTCACGAGCATCAACTCCACACCCCTCTCTCTCTCTTGGACATCTTGACGCTCCCCTTTTTCAGCAAGCTTTTGACAAAGTTTTCAAAGAGAAGAAGAGATGGCCGTGGCCTTGTTTAGAATTGAAAACTAGTGCTTGACCTGCCCCAACTCGAACCAGTCCTCTGCTCAACCTGAACCACCCCACCACGGCACACACCCAGACTCACACCACGGACACCACCAACATGCCTGAACGCACCTGCCTTGCTCGATCGACACAACCGACATGGCGTCGCTCCGAACGCGCATGCGCGAACCAAACCAAGACCAAGCGATGACCCTGGTCCCCTGGAACAAATGGAGCCCATCGTCGCACGCGGAACACACCTCCCTAACACTCAGCGAACACACACACACTCAACAATGCAACGCAACAGGCCAGCGCCCTAGCAAGTCCAGCACGAGCTCGGCACGCCGGATCACCACGTTCGGCGTCGCATGGATACACGATCAGGCCCGAACCCGATCGATCGAACCAGGCCGAGTTTGCCTGCATACACGCGCGCAACGGCTCCATCCTACTGACGTAAGCACGGCGACATTAGCTCACGTCGAGCGAGGCGAAGCCCGTGACGCCAGCGCCCGCCGATCGCCTCTCTGGCTAGTGGCCCTCCCTTGTTTTCCCGCTCGTTCCCGCGCGGCGCCTCTCCAAAAACCCTATCCCGCGTTGGAGACGCTCCCCCAGTCCCCCACTGACCCTGCTGCCCATAGACGCGTGCACCGCCGCTCTGGTGCGCGTCCACCATGACCCCGTCGTCTGCTATAAAAAGCCACCCGAGCCCTCCTCACTCCCTCCCAACTCCTACCACTTCTCCAGTTCTCCCGAGAGCGCTGCGGCGCATCTCTGGCCGCTGCTCGCCGAATAGAGCCCTCCCTCTGTCCGTGGTCACCGCCGAGTGGCGCGGAAGGTTGCGCCCAACTCCGACGTTCCCTGCCCTCCTTTTCTGATCCATCGTTCACCCCTGAAAGCTCTCGCTCTAAAGCACCCCTTTACTCTGTTCAGAACCTCCGGGAACCGCTGCCATCGTCGACCGTACGAGAAGCTCGCCGGAGAAGAAGCTGTTCATGCTGCTGCCTGGAAGAGCTGCTGCTGGAGCTAGAGGAGCTGCGACCGCGTCTACCTGCTGCTGTAACTCCACCACCTCGCCGTCGACCACCACCGCCTGCCGGTGAGCCCCAGAACTCCCCCGTTGCCCTAGGGTATTTTTTTTCCGTCGCTCTATGCATTTCCATCGGGGAAGACAAGCCCCAGACGTCTATCCTCTTTAATCCAATGGTTGCATGTCTTCCTGGCCGTTCTAGTGACACCCTTTTGGGCCGGCCTGTCCCCATTCCACTCAGCCCGTGTCCTTTTCTCTCAATTTTATGAAAAACAATCCTGCAACCCATCTAACTCGAAATTAATTCACCAAAATTTCATATTTGATCAAAATCGAGTGATTCAAATTGTTTAAGGTTCAGAAATAAAATCCTCACCACCACCTCAGGCAAGAATTATACCAATTTATGTTACGAATATTTCTGTGATTTTAAAATGGTACATACATGCAGTTTCCTTGTTAATTCAAGTCTGGGAGTTAAAAAAACAATTTAAACACAAATTCAATTTTATAGTGAACTATATGGTAATGCCCATCTTTTTGCACTGGTTTGATGATTTTAGGTCAAAATATGAGATTGTGGTATTTAGTACAAATTTATTCAAAATCTGTGTTCGAGAATTCATTTTAGGAGCTTAACATGTTATTTTTGAGTGAGACCACTTTTGTTGTGCTCATATTATCTGTTTTAATAACATACTCAGAGATCAAATTTATTTGTGAATCTGAGTTTTTCTAAGAATTTAAACTCTAAAATGGACCCTTTGAGTAGTATTTTAATTTTTTTAAAATGTTTATATCTTCAAAATTGTTTAATCTAACTTTGTATGGATCTATGTTTGAATAGCTATCCAGAGGTATAATTTGTGCTTGCTGTACTTGTGAGTTGTTCCATGAGCCAAATAAAATAGGAAAATGTCTTATGCTTTTCAAAAAATGTTTGAAAATAAAATACGAATGTTTTTTATGCCAAACCAATGCACTTGTCTTCTTTGTGGTGTTATCTACCAGGGGTTATTTAATTTATGCCATGGTGATAACCAAGAGAGGCAATTGCTAATTTGTGATGCTCTCATGCCTTTTTTTGTAAGTGAGATAAATTGGTTTTCTTTTAAAGTTGTTTTGTAGTGACTATAAGTCCTTAATATGTTAGCCCTTAGTAGGGTGGTTAGCTATTGATTGTTGATTGTTGAATGTTGATTTCTTTGTGCAATGTGTTGAATGATTTCCTTTTTTTATTTCGCGACGATAGATTCGGACATTGTCGGGTCTGAAGGAGAGGAAGATTTGAAGAATTTGAAGAAGACCAGGGACAACTAGCCAACCAAGGCAAGCCACCTCTTGATGCATATGTTACCTACATTGTCTTACTCTTGCATTACTAGAAGTTTTATAAATTGCATGTATTTCTTTATTTATGTGAGTGGTTCTGTCACTCGGAGTTTTACTATTCCACCCTTACGGGTGCAGACCTCTTTGATACCTACTGGACTATCCCTTTTGTGATATGGTGCTTAACACCTTATCTTCATTGTCGCCTCTTTTCAAAGAAAAGTGGACTATAGGTTGGGAACCCTTGGAAAAATGTTTTGTGAAAAAGATTTCAAAGAAAGGAAGTTCTTCGAAAACCTTGGAACAGGGTAACCTTGCCCAAGTGTGATTTTTTGAAAGGAAGGATTGAAATGGGGTGTGCGAAAGGCACATGGTGAGAAAGATGTTTGCGAAAACTTTGGTGCCTGGGTACTTACCCTGACCAACTTTACAGTGCGACACCATGCGAAGATTTCCCAGCGCTCACGGAGGAACTCGACGAGCGCGCTTTCCTATGCGAGGTCCATGTTTGTGGCGATAGCTGTCGTCTTCTTGAGATCTGTCGGGTGTGCACTTCCTTCGAGTTCTTGGTGGTATCAAAGGTTGGTTCCTTGGGAGGCCTCCCGACATCTTGCAACACGTCGTAGTCTGTTGTCAACTTTGACGCCATATATTCGCTGCATCCCGAAAGTTTCGACAGTCGATGAAAATCCTTGTCGCACTTATCCGCTAGCGCAAACTGCCTTTCATTGGTCCCTTAGGTCCAGGGAGCCTCCACAACAAGTATGTGTAGTGTGGTACTGCCATGAATCTGGCATATGCGGGTCGTCCCAATAGAGCATCGTACTGTAATGGGAAATCCACGACTTCGAACTCCAGCCTTTCTATCCTGTAATTCTCTCGGGTTCCAAACTGAACGTCGAGATTGATCTTCCCCAGTGGATAGCTTGTCTTGTCTGGTGTGATACCATAAAAACGTGTATCCGTTGGTTTTAAGTTCGCCAAGGATATATTCATCTTCCTCAATGTATTTGCGTACATAAGGTTTAAACTGCTGCCTCCATCTATAAATACTCGTGATACGTCGAATCCTGCAATCACCGTTGGTAAGATTAAAGCTGATTGCCCTGGTCGAGGAACTTGCTGCGGGTGGTCCGCTATGGTGAAGCCAATGTCCTGTCCCGACCAATTCAGATACTCTATTGTTGGTGGAGGCATCTTCTCTGCCATGAAAACTTGTCGCGAAATTACTTTCTGAGTTCTATTGGATGGCCTGGCTTTCTGAATCATCGAGACCGCACCATTGGTGTTGATGTAAGGAGGCGGATGTGGAGCTGCCGCCAATTGCAACTGGTGTCGATTTTCGTCCGTGATTGCGGGAGGAGGCGGAAGATGAACCTCACTCCTTGGCCCCTGAGGTTATCTATTTGCTGCGCCACTTAGATACACTTGGATACTTTGCATAGCCGTTGCATTAGTTCCACCCGTCAGTTTTACTGTCTCCAAGTAATCAACCAACCAATCATCGGGATCTTGCAATCCGTCGAATTTCTTATAACTATCAGGCAACTTGAAATCAGACGGGACTCGCGTTTTGCGGACTCGTCGAGTGAAACAGGGGAGTCCACACATATCTTCATCATCTACTTCAGGTGACTGCCGACGTTCTCTCCTCTCATGTCGCTCCCTGTCGACCCGTGTCTGTGCCGTTGCGTCTCTTGCCGACGTTCTTGGGGGTTCTTGCACTGCCACTGTAGGTCGTGGACTATTTTGCCTTGCAGCACCTTCGGGAGGTGTGCTTGTACCCGCAAATGTTGTCCCCATGACTCCAACTCCTGCCAAAACCATGTTATACAATGCCTCTCTTGGATCTCCTGGGGGTGGCCCGTTTGCCAGTATAAAGGCCTGTGTCGCCATATATCCGGCTTCCGGAGTTTTTGGGATAATGTTTCCTCTTGTGTCGATCGACATAAAGCACATGTCGAGGTTCTGGATCAGATGCTCCCTCTCTGCTTCCGGTATGTTCTGCAATTGAGATCTTCCCCTGTTACGGGCATCTCTGTGGTTGTCTCCCGAAGTTCCTGAATGTCGGCTCAACTCAGCTCGCTTGACGCAGAAGCGGCGGCTCTTCTCTTTTCGAGTTCAATTCTTTCTTTTTGGAGTTCCCTTCCTGCACGGGCTAATTTATCTGGTACGCCTGCAGTTCTGCGACTGTTGCAGTGGTATTCATCGGCTCTGTGCCATCCATGGCTCTTGCCGCTCTATCCCAGGCTTCTTGCGGGAGTTGCACCTTTTCTCTTGGTTCAGGACCGATGTATTTGGTGCCCAAACCTCGCATAAGATCATCGGGATCGACGTATGGATTTCCCAAATCATCGAAAGCCTCTGATGTCTACGGTTTTGCTCGGCTCGCCTCTCCAATGACGTAAACTTGATGGTATGTTGAAGCTTGATTATCATCAGAATGCACTCACAATTTGCAGGAACCTGTGGAAGAAGAAATTGATGAACCTGAAAGCTCATTGGATGAAAAATAGGAGGAGAGTGATGAACAAAAGGAGGAAGAATGGATTAGCTACCCATGCCAACCTTCTAATGAGAGTAACTCTTTATCTCTTACACTATTTGATTGTCCTCCATGCTTACCGAAAGAGGATGAATGTTATGTTCCTGTGGATTCTCTTGAAATATTACCTATGAGTAAAACTTGTGAGAATAATTATGCTACTGTTATTCATGATAATCCATGCTACTTTGATAAATCTTATGATAATGCTTTGTTTGTGCCTGATGTCGAAATGCATGGTACTAAAGAGTTTTGCTTGGCAAATGTTTATGATAAATCTCTAGATGATGGTCCTATGTTACTTGATAATATTAATTGTACTACTAATGAAAATGGGATTGGAGAGTTCTTGACTTTATCTATGAGTCCCATATCTTTTGAGATTGATCAATCATCTTGTTATATTATTGATAAAAGTGGGTTTGAAAGTTTTAATCCTATTATTTCTGAGCTTGATAAAAATTATGTGTTTGTGAATCATGAAAAGCATGCTTTATGTGATAGTTATATTGTTGAGTTTATCCATGAAGCTACTGAAAATTATTATGAGAGAGGAAAATATGGTTGTAGAAATTTTCATGGTACTAAAACACCTCTCTATATGCTGAAAATTTTGAAGTTACTCTTGTTTTATCTTCTTATGCTTGTCACTTTGTTCTTCATGAATTTATTTGTGTACAAGATTCCTATGCATAGGAAGTGGGTGAGACTTAAATTTGTTTCATACTTGCTTCTTGATGCTCTCTTTGCTTCAACTCTCATCCTTATGTGAGCATCATTAAAACTGTTGAGCCCATCTTAATGGTTATAAAGAAAGCACTTCTTGGGAGATAACCCATGTCTTTATTTTGCTACTGTTTTGTTGTGTCTTGGAAGTTGTTACTACTCTAGCAACCTCTCCTTATCATGTTTTTGTGCCAAGTAAAGTCTCTATGGTAAAGTTGATGCTAGATTTGGATTGCTGCGCAGAAACAGAATTGCTGTCTGTCACGAATTTGTGCAGAACTCTCTGTAGGAAACTCAGAAAAATCTTCCAATTTACGTGCGTGATCCTCAGATATGTACGCAACTTTCATTAGTTTTAAGTTTTCTGAATTGAGCAACGGAAGTACCTCGTAAAAATTCGTGTTTACTGGCTGTTCTGTTTTGGCAGATTCTGTCTCGGTTTTGCATTGTCTCTTGTGGACTTTAAGTGAGGCTTTCTAGACGTGGAGAGCTGTAGCTAATGTTTTATTGAGTTCTTGCAATATGTCACTACAGGACCAAAGTGGATTAATGTTTTTGAGTACTAACCCCTCTAATGAAGTTTATGAGAAGTTTGGTGTGGCAGAAGTTTTCAAGGGTCAAAAGAGGAGGATGATATATGATCAAGAAGAGTGAAAAGTCTAAGCTTGGGGATGCCCCCGTGGTTCATCCCTGCATATTTCAAGAAGACTCAAGCGTCTAAGCTTGGGGATGCCCAAGGCATCCCCTTCTTCATCAACTTATCAGGTTTCTTCTATTGAAACTATATTTTTATTCAGTCACATCATATGTGCTTTACTTGGAGCGTCTGTGTGTTTTTATTTTTGTTTGTGTTTGAATAAATTCGGATCCTAGCAATCCTTGTGTGGGAGAGAGACACGCTCCGCTTTTTCATATGAACAATGGTGTTCTTAGCTTTATTTTAATGTTCATGGCGGAGTTGAAAACCGCTGCACTTATTGTTATTTGGTTGGAAACAGAAAATGCTTCATATTGTCTTGAATAATTTGATACTTGGCAATTGTTTTGAGCTCTCAAGTAGATCATGTTTCTCTTGCATCATGTAGTTTAAACCTATTAGTGGAGAACTACCGTAGAGCTTGTTGAAATTGGTTTGCATGATTGATCTCTCTAAGGTCTAGATATTTTCTGGTAAAAGTGTTTGAGCAACAAGGAAGACAGTGTAGAGTTTTATAATGCTTGCAATATGTTCTTATGTAAGTTTTGTTGTACCGGTTCATACTTGTGTTTGCTTCAAACAACCTTGCTAGCCCAAAGCCTTGTACTGAGAGGAATGCTTCTCGTGCATCCAAAACCTTGAGCCAAAAACCTATGCCATTTTGTCCACCATAACTACCTACTATGTGGTATTTTCCGCCATTCCAAGTACGTAAATACTTCATGTGCTACCTTTAAACAATTCAAAAGCTATTATCTCTTATTTGTGTCAATATTTTATAGCTCATGAGGAAGTATGTGGTGTTTATCTTTCGATCTTGTCATTTACTTCTGACAGACTTTCACCAATGGACTCACTACAAGAAAAGTTGCCATGGCCGACGAAGTTGAAGTCGCGCCGTGGTTGCTGGTGTACCATGGCCGACGATTTTGGTCCCTCCGTGGTGCATGTCAAAACTTTTTTTTTTCTCGTTTTTGAGGCCACCTAGCCCGACGAAAGCGGCCAAAACGTGGCGTATGGTGGCCCGGGACGTGGTGCATCTCGAAATCTCGGGTTCGCCGGCCGAGTCAACGCAAATCCGCACCGCCGAGGGATGTAGGGCCCAGATGGCAGCCTCTCTGGCATTGTTTTTTTCTACATCGCGCCATCTCGTTCAACGTTCTCCGATCGAGCCGTTTACGATGCAGGATCATGGGTCCCGCATGTCATCCTCTATGAACCAAAATTCTTTCTATTCTTGGATTTTTTGACCCCCTGATTTCTGGCTACTTCCTTTTTCTTTTGATCCCTTGCCGCCTTGGAAACGTTGAGACCGCTGCTGCTAAATGGGACCCGCATGTCATCCTCTATGTACTATAAAACTTTCTTTTCTGGATTATTTTTGGCACCTCAAATTTGGTCACTTGCCTTTTTCTTTCGATCACCTCCTCTCAAACGGTGATACCGCTGCTGCTAACTGGGACCCGCATGTCATCCTCTATGTACTATAAAACTTTCTTTTCTGGATTATTTTTGGCACCTCAAATTTGGTCACTTGCCTTTTCTTTCGATCCCCTGCGCCTCTCAAACGGTGATACCGCTGCTGGGACCCGCATGTCATCCTCTATGTACTATAAAACTTTCTTTTCTTGGATTTTTTGGCACCTCATATTTGGTCACTTGACTTTTTCTTTCGATCTGCTGCCTCTCAAACGGTGATACCGCTGCTGCTAAATGGGACCCGCATGTCATCCTCTATGTACTATAAAACTTTCTTTTCTTGGATTTTTTGGCACCTCATATTTGGTCACTTGACTTTTTCTTTCGATCACCTGCTGCCTCTCAAACGGTGATACCGCTGCTGCTAAATGGGACCCGCATGTCATCCTCTATGTACTATAAAACTTTCTTTTCTTGGATTTTTTTGGCACCTCATATTTGGTCACTTGACTTTTCTTTCGATCACCTGCTGCCTCTCAAACGGTGATACCGCTGCTACTAAATGGGACCCGCATGTCATCCTCTATGTAAATCACGTTTCTTTTCTTGAATTATTTTTGGCTCCGATATTTGGTCACTTGCCTTTTCTTTCGATCTCATGCCACGTTTGAAACGTTGAGGAACCTGCTGGCTCATGGGACCCGCATGTCATCCTCTATGTACTATAAAAGTTCATTTTCTTGGTTTTTTTCACCCTCTGATTTTTGGCAATTTCTTTTTTCTTTCGATCCCCTGCCGCCTCTCAAACGCTGATACCGCTGCTACTGGGACCCTCATGTCATCCTCTATGTACTATAAAACTTTCTTTTCTTGAATTATTTTTGGCTCCTCATATTTGGTCACTTGCCTTTTTCTTTCGATCTCATGCCAAGTTTGAAACGTTGAGGAACCTGCTGGCTCATGGGACCCGCATGTCATCCTCTATGTACTATAAAAGTTTATTTTCTTTATTTTTTTCCCTCTGATTTTTGGCTATTTCCTTTTTCTTTTGATCCCCTGCCGCCTTGGAAACGTTGGGTAAGCTGCTGACTCATGGGACCCGCATGTCATCCTCTATGTACAATCAACTTTCTTTTTCTTTTGATCTCAAGCCGCATTTGAAACGTTGAGACCGCTGCTGCTAAATGGGACCCGCATGTCATCCTCTATGTACAATAAAGTTTTTTCTTGGATTATCTTTGGCTCCTGATATTTTGGCACTTGCCTTTTTCTTTCGATCTCATGCCGCCTTTGAAACGTTGACCAAGCTGCTGGCTCATGGGTCTCGCATGTCATCCTCTACGACAATAAAAGTTTTCTTTCTTGGAGTTATTTTTGACCCCTAATTTCTGGCTATTTGCCTTTTTCTTTTGATCTCCTGCCCCCTGAAACGATGAGGACGCTGTTGGGAGGTCGGTCCCACATGTCATCCTCTATGAACAATAAAAGTTTCCTTTGATTGATTTATTTTGAACCCCTAATCAATTTCTGGATATTTCCTTTTTTTCTTTTGATCCCCTGCCGCCTTGAAATCGCTGAGGATGCTGCTGCCTCATGGGTCCCGCATGTCATCCTCTCAGAACGGTAAATGTTTCTTTTCTTGGATTTTGTTTACCAAATGATTTTTGGCTTATTTTTTCTTTCGATCTCCTGCAGCCTTTAAAACGATGAGGACGCTGCTGGCTCACGGGTCCCACATGTCAGCCTCTATGAACAATAAACGCTGAGGATGCTGCTGCCTCATGGGTCCCGCATGTCATCCTCTTAGAACGAAAATGTTTCTTTTCTTGGATTTTTTACCAACAGATTTTTTGGTTTATTTTTTCTTTCCATCCCCTGCCGCCTTTAAAACGTTGACGACGCTGCTGGCTCATGGGTCCCCGATGTCAGCCTCCCCGTAGAACAAACATGTGATATCTTGATTATTTTGCAGACAATAAACAGTGTATTGCGCTCTGAGCTATTTCAAACGGATAAATTAAATCTTTATTTTTACATAAACAAACTTATATGTTGAATCTCCTTGTTTTTTTGTTTTTGCGAAGCATAGGACTTTCCTGTTTTGTTTAGAAAATTCCGAACTTTCCTGTTTTGGAGTGGGCTGAAATTGTACGAGTCAAAAGGCCAAGCACGATAGTTCGAAGGCCCAGATGTCCAGATGCAGCCCAATTGAAATCTTTCTTCTTGGAATTTTTTTCACCCCCTGATTTCTGGCTACTACATTTTTCTTTTGGTCCTGTGCCGCCTTGGAAACATTGAGACCGCTGCTGCAAAATGGGACCCGCATATCATCCTCTATGTACTATAAAACTTTCTTTTCTTGAATTATTTTTGGCTCCTGATATTTGGTCAATTGCCTTTCTCTTTCGATCCCATGCAGCCTCTCAAACGGTGATACCGCTGCTGCTAAATGGGACCCGCATGTCATCCTCTATGTACAATCAAGTTTCTTTTCTTGAATTATTTTTGGCTCCTGATATTTGGTCACTTACCTTTTTCTTTCGATCTCATGCCACGTTTGAAACGTTGAGGAACCTGCTGGCTCATGGGACCCGCATGTCATCCTCTATGTGCTATAAAAGTTTATTTTCTTGGATTTTTTTCACCCTCTGATTTTTGGCTATTTCCTTTTTCTTTTGATCCCCTGCCGCCTTGGAAACGTTGAGTAAGCTGCTGACTCATGGGACCCGCATGTCATCCTCTATGTACAATCAAGTTTCTTTTCTTGAATTATTTTTGGCTCCTGATATTTGGTCACTTGCCTTTTTGTTTCGATCTCATGCCACGTTTGAAACGTTGAGGAACCTGCTGGCTCATGGGATCCGCATGTCATCCTCTATGTGCTATAAAAGTTTATTTTCTTGGATTTTTTTTCACCTTCTGATTTTTGGCTATTTCCTTTTTCTTTTGATCCCCTGCCGCCTTGGAAACGTTGAGTAAGCTGCTGACTCAATGGACCCGCATGTCATCCTCTATGTACAATCAAGTTTCTTTTCTTGAATTACTTTTGGATCCTGATATTTGGTCACTTGCCTTTTTGTTTCGATCTCATGCCACGTTTGAAACGTTGAGGAACCTGCTGGCTCATGGGACCCGCATGTCATCCTCTATGTGCTATAAAAGTTTATTTTCTTTGTTTTTTCACCCTCTGATTTTTGGCTATTTCCTTTTTCTTTTGATCCCCTGCCGCCTTGGAAACGTTGGGTAAGCTGCTGACTCATGGGATGTGTCATCCTCTATGTACAATCAACTTTCTTTTTCTTTTGATCTCAAGACGCATTTGAAACGTTAAGACCGCTGCTAAATGGGACCCGCATGTCATCCTCTATGTACAATAAAGTTTCTTTTCTTGGATTATCTTTGGATCCTGATATTTGGTCACTTGCCTATTTCTTTCGATCTCATGCCACGTTTGAAACGTTGAGGAACCTGCTGGCTCATGGGACCCGCATGTCATCCTCTATGTACTACAAAAGTTCATTTTCTTGGGTTTTTTTCACCCTCTGATTTTTGGCTATTTCCTATTTCTTTTGATCCCCTGCGGCCTTTGAAAGTTGAGGACTCTGCTGCCTCATAGGTCCCACATGTCAGCCTGTATGAACGATAAAGCTTTCCTTTCTTGGAGTTTTTTTACCCCCTAATTTCTGGCTACTTTCTTTTTCTTTTGATCTCAAGCCGCATTTGAAACGTTGGGACCGCTGCTGCAAAATGGGACCCGCATGCAATTCTCCATGTACAATAAAAGTTTCTTTTCTTGGATTATTTTTGACCCTCATTTTTGGTCACTTGCCTTTTTCTTTTGATCCCCTACCGCCTTGGAAACGTTGAGTAAGCTGCTGACTCGTGGGACCCGCATGTCATCCTCTATGTACAATCAACTTTTTTTTTTTTTGATCTCAAGCCGCATTTGAAACGTTGAGACCGCTGCTGCTAAATGGGACCCGCATGTCATCCTCTATGCACAATAAAGTTTCTTTTCTTGGATTATCTTTGGCTCCTGATATTTTGTCACTTGCCTTTTGCTTTCGATCTCATGCCGCCTTTGAAACGTTGAGTAAGCTGCTGGCTCATGGGTCCCGCATGTCATCATCTACGAACAATAAAAGTTTCCTATCTTCGAATTATTTTTACCCCTAATTTTTGGCTACTTCCTTTTTTCTTTTGATCACCTGCAGCCTTAGAGGATTCTGCTGGCTCATGGGTCCCACATGTCAGCCTCTATGAACAATAAACCTTTCCTTTCTTGGAGTTATTTTGACCTCTAATTTCTGGCTATTTCGCCTTTTTTAAAATCCTGTGTCGCCTTGGAAACGTTGAGAATGCTGCTGCCTCATGGGTCCCGCATGTCATCCTCTCAAAACGATAAATGTTTCTTTTTTTTTGGATTTTTTTACCAACTGATTTTTTTCCGATCCTCTGCCGTCTTTAAAAACGTTGACGACGCTGCTAATACAAGCTCTTTCGCTCCAAGATCTTGCAAGTTAATAGAATAAATCATGGAATTATTAGGATATGTTTTAAATTTCAAATCCACTTTATGAATTTTTAAAAATACCGTGATCCGTGTGGGTATGGAGCGATCAAGGATTTTCATATTGGCCATGAGCAGTTTCAAAAATTGCAACCGGATAATTCTAAATAAATAAAAACAACTTTTATGCAGAATCTCCGTGTTTTTGTTTTTTGCCATCATAGGATCTATGGTTCATTAGAAAAGGGCCGAAATTGCATGAGCAGAAAAGCCCATTTCTAGTTATTGGGCTTCAACAGCCTGAGCAAGTAGGCCTATAGCAAATACCATGTAGATGGCCGTTGAAACCCAAAAGTATTTGTTACCTAGACTTGACATGAACCTTGCTATGCACACGACAATTTCAGTCCGATCCGTGTACGCAACACAAGATCAAACCCAACGTGTGAGGAAGCAGGTGGCAGCACACCTCCAGATGCTCAATCGTACACATATCATATAGGAGTTGTCGTATGTACATTAGTTCCGTATTGACATGTTTGTTTCTTTGGTTAACATGTGGGGTCCGCACAGTCACCTAGGTCGCACATCAACTTCTTTGCTCATAGTTGATGCATGTTTAGTGGCCTGCAGCAAGAATCGCTGCCCCCAGGGATGTACTTTACCCTTTAGCGGCGAAAAAATAGGAATGGTCCTCTCATGACTATGATCAACAAGAGGTGGCTATATTATAGTGCTGAAATAAAGTCAATCCTAAAACAGCCATGCATGGGTTATAATATGAAGGCAACACGAAATACAAAAGCAGGGCAGTGTTCAAATAAACTGATTCAAACTAGTACATACTAAAAGCAGTGTACTACTTCTCAACACTTCAAGCATAATAAAAAAGTGTGTCAGTGTTTTTTTAAAGGTAACACCGAACGGGCAATGTTTAAAGCAGGCTTAAACCACATAGCCGCTTGTCGGACACTACCCCAACTAACTCTGGGAAGGCTGATAACTCCCACAGTCTCACCTTCATCTGGCTGGAGGTTGCAGCGCAAAATTTTAGGGTATTGATTATGAAGATACTTCCGGTATGCTGTGTAGACGCAGTTTTTCCTCATGAATGGAACCAATGTGCCATCAGGAGCTTTGGATTCACGCTTCTTCAGGTTGGCAATGATCGGGTAATTGAGTCCGAGGAACAGAGAGTGGTCGCCGAGGCTGTTAACCTGCCTCCAATGAAAGTCCCCTGCACGTGCTGCAACGAACAGAGATATGGGATCCTGCTCAAAGACGTAGGTGGCAACAGGAGGATACTGCCGTAGCTGAAGCCCATTAGCAGCATAGGGAATGTCATGAGGTACTTCAGCATTGGCAATCCCAATGTTGTTTACTGTAAGGATGATCATCAATCGCTTGCCATCAGCAGTTGGAGCGAGGAACCACGCGTACTGCTGATCATCCACCACCGGTGGCGGGATTACGAACATGGACATCGGGTTTTCTGCAATATTAGAAATGGAGACGAATAGGGTGTTACTGGCAACCATATTCAAACAGCAGCACTGTTCATCGTTCATGCTCACAGTATAAATACGACTATGTAAGCTAAGGACATTGGTCATTCATGTGTTCAAATCGAGTGTCCAATATATCAGTTATACTGCATGCATCCCACGAAACAAGTCTTAACTTCGCCAAAACTAGACACTAGTTAGTGTATACACAGTTATATACTACCTCTGTCCCACCGAAAGTGTCTGAGATTTGTCCAAATTCAGATGTATCTAGACAGTGAAAGCATATAGATACATTCAAATTTTGACAAATATATCATCTTAAGTTTAAGTCCTGTGTTGTAGTTAATTCCCTTTGTCTTAAGTGATCCAACGGTGTATATGATTAGATATTTGTATACAATATAGGAGTACAGACAATCTACCAGTTGGTCCAGTTTTAAACTGAGTATAGAGCTTCAATCATGACCCTTGGAGTGCTAAATCTAACGGTGCACAACAGCAGGATTCTCTGTGAAGAGTGCACATAGCTAACTCTACAATATTTTAGAACCATCACGTGAGCCTTGGGTCTACCCCAAAAAATGACCAAATATCTGAAACCCCTGAAGCATATGAATAACCCCATCAAAGAAATCGCTATTCAGCACTGCTACATGGATCAATGGAAGGTTCTTACGGTCTCAACTCTCAAGGAAACATCAAAGGAAAAGGTAGATAAGAAATGAGTGAGTGTTAGATGTACACATATTTTTAATTTTTTATTTGTTCCCTTCGTTTGCCGACTGATGGGAAGAAACATCATTTTTTGTAGGACCACTCTTGTTTTCGTATTTTATATATGCATTGCTGGCAATATTTTCTTTCGAAAACCATGAATATAGCTCGAGCTACATGTAGCATGGTTTTTGAAAATTTTGAGAGCTGCATTTTGAAGTTCCAAAGAAAACGGAGATTAAATACGGGTGTCAACAATGTTGTGTTCTACCAACATTCAAATGTCCAAATCAAAATATCTTATATTTAAGGTTTTGCAACAACAAAAAAATCTGACATATATTTTCCAACATTTTGTAACTTCAAAATCTATCAGATTCTGTCATTTTTGTGCGGCCCGAATATAGGGTATCTCAATTTCAGATTTTACACTCTGGTAGAATAATACATTCTCTACATCTATTTTTTTAGATTTTTTATATATTCTTTCAAAACTTGCGAAAGGCATGCTATAAATATTCTTTTGATTATCAAACAGAATCTTTAATGGTTTGACGTGCATACATACTAGTAATATAAAAATATAAAAGTTCTCGCCTTGTACACATTTTGTTGATTTTTTGGAATGAATACAACATTCAATTTGGTAGATAGAGTACTAAACATTTCATGGGAAACTTAAAGCAGCTTGCCAAACAAAGGCTAATAGAAGAAAAAAATAGAGGTATGACAGGCATAACATCCACGATGGGGTTGAAATATGCATAAGCTTCGGGCAATTTGGCAAAGAAAAATCTAGCCGGATAAAGAACATAATTAAAAAAGGTACAGGTTAAACTAAGTAAATTAGGCATAACAAGTATTTCATTCTTGTTTAGTAAATAATTGGATTTTGATTGAGTTACTTTTCTAAGGGAAAAAAGGAGAAGGCAGATATTCAAGACACTTTTGGTGGGACGGAGGGAGTAAATCAAAAGTAAGAAAAAGTTATAACATGTTTCATGAGATGGAGTACTAAATAACGGCCATATGCATCTCTTCGATGCAGAGGCCGGGGTACCTCGCCCTCTATTTCGAGCAAAAATCAACTAGTTATATGAAACAATGGGTGTAAAAGTTAATCAAGAAGGGTGCCTTCATTGTGCTACGTTAACATTTGAGATACTTGTTAATTACATCCATATTCTGCAGTGGATAGAGTTAGTAATTCAGGATTGCATTCACATACGGAGTATACTATGTATGCTGATGACTGATTAGTACTAATTCGTTGCAAGCAACGGTTCATTCATATTCAGATAAAGGATGTGATCGTTAAGTCATATACTTATGAAAGTCCTTATGCATCTCTCTAATGCAGATGGCGGGGGTCTCTCGTCCTCCTTTTGGAGCAAAAATCAATTAGTTATATATGAAACAATGGGTGTAAAAGGTTATCAAAAAGGGTGCCTTCATAGTGCTACCTTATCTTTTGAGATACTGGGTAATTACATCCATATTCTGCAGTGGCGTAGAATTACTAATTCAGGAATGCAATCACATACTGAGCATACTATGTTTGTTGGTGACTAATTAGTACTAATTCATTGCAAGCAACGGTTCATTCATATTCAGCAAAAGGCGGTGTGATCATTAAGTCATTTATGAAAGGTAAAATATAAACAAGGTAGTTCATGAATAACTTCATTGATTAAGGCAGTGTATCATGCAATGCAACATAAGGACTGAAAAAATACCATTTGGGGTGTCCCAGCAGTACGTCCAGCCCCTAATTTCGTCCACCGCAAAAACTTGGCCACCGAGTTCAATGGCATCACAGAACGCCGGCACAATTTGTTCAGGTGTAGGGTTCTTCAGCATTCTCCAGTCGCCACCCCCTTCAAGGTAGAAAATCCTTTTGTCGAACAAGGCGATGAGCTTGTAATCTGCGTACCTCCCACCTTTTGTGGGCACTTGGCAGATTACAATCTTCAACAAATTAATTGCTCGACTCCAGCAAAGATAGTATAACCAATCTTTAGTAGCAGGTTGATATGTAACACCATGACCAATCTTCGGATCAGGTGGGGATGGAAGGGGGATATGTCGCTCGGTGTAGACGTTCACAAGGCACCACTGGCACCCACGATGATCGGCGGCGGCGATCCAGTCGCCGTTCGCGCCAAGCCATTTTCTGTCGTGCATGAACGGCAGGGTGACAGAACGGCGAGGATGGTCAAGGGGCACCAGGTCGTACACGGTAACATGCAGACGAGATGCTGTCGCCACGAACCAGGGATCATCGAACCAATAAGCAGGCGGAGGCATCAGCAGGCAGGGTTCATCCCAATGGTGCATCTTACCTTCATCATTGCTGATCTGGTCGTAGAGCTCCCTGGAACATGCGGCAAGTCGGACGGTGTAGGTAACGTCCAGATGCGCAGCGATGAGGTCGATGTTGTCGCCGGTGAGAGCCTCCAAGTGGCCGTCCCCGCCGCACCGGCAAAGCCTTGAATATTCCATCAGGTGAAGATGGATTTAGATGGATGGCGGATGCAACTTCGCTATGGAAGAAACGATGCGCGCCGCGGCCGGGTGGGGTGAGGAGAGAAAGGCCGGTATAGTACTAGTGATGCGGCGTGGTGGGGATCGAGATCCTGCGCGTGCGCGTGATTCTGCGAGGGTGAAGAAAAAGACGATAGACATGCAAGGGGCAAAACCTAGGCAGTACTCTAGGCTGCTGCTGCTGCGACTGGGCGCCGATTTGACTGTTGGTAGATGGTAGACTAGCACGCCACCCATCTATAAATTTGCGACGACGTTTGGTGCAGTGATGTCTCGTCACATCAGCTTGAGCAGAGAGGGCTTTTTTTACAGTTTCCATTACGATATATTTTTCGCCGATAATCGTAGTACTCTATGCCAGAGACACGTACCTTAACACGTGGGCAGCATGCAACCGCGCGAGCACCAAAATGAAATGAGAGATGTTTTAGAGCAGAACTTCATTTTCAATGCCTTTCCTAGCTTGGTTTGGAGGAGCTTCAGTGACTTGATGCTTCCAAGTCTCATTGTGACTAGGTGCCACCATCTACCATCTTTCGAGATCCAACGTTCCAAACTATCTGTTATTTCGAAGCTAAAAAAGAAAAAACTATTCAGAAAATTTTGAAAAAAATCCAGTAATATGTAGATGCCTTGTTTTAAAATCTATGAATATTTCATCCCATTCGGATGACTAGCTTGTGATTAAATAGCTTCTTACGTATTCGAGCACTAGTTTAAACTAAATATTATTTGCTCACAAACCAATTATTCAAATCGAATGAAACTCCACCAAAATATAAATCGAAATATGCATGATTTACTGCAATGTGAGCGGATAATTCAATCCCACGAAAAGACAATATGCTCCAAGACCAGTAATCTCTTCCCTAGCTTATCTGAACATAACTGACAGTGTCCTTAGAGAACATCTTGCAGCCTCAGTAAAGCCTCAGGTATGAACAAGAAGCATACTGCCATCTACAGATCACGCTAAGAACCACAACCCAGGATCATCCTCATAGCCTATATCATCAAGGTTTCCCTCCAAAATGCTTATGTTTTTGGAAAGTTTTCTTGACGATAGGGAAGATTCTGAAGGGCTTAGATTCGCTACAATAGCAAAAAATGGAAAATTTTCGCCGCTAAAAAGAGTATCCCGCCATTTTAATATACACTTACTAGTAGTTGATCAATTGTGCATTGCAAAACACAAAGTTCAGATCAAATGTGCAACATACCAACAGATAGTTAACTAGCAGTTTTACGAGCACATGGCGATACTAAGGTGATGAAGCAGTTAACTAGCAGAACAAGATCTCCTACTCAGGGACGCTCTTGGTGGACGCCGAGATATAGGTCGCTAGCTGTGCACGGAGATCCTCCTTCTCCTTGATAATCGCATTAAGGACGGCGGTTTGTCCGCGCATTAGCACCCTCGAGATCTGCCTCTTGAGCTTTAATTTCAACTTCTGTTCCATGAGATACTTGATGAGGTTGCTTCCAGTATCCATCCATGTGACGCTCTTGTTGTTCAGTTCCACCCAGTAGGCGTTCTGCTGCTTAAGCATGTCGACGCATTGCGCAAGATGAAAGGAGATCTCCTTCTCAGACGCCAAAACTCTGTGAAGACGATCACACTCCAGGGTGAGGGAGTGTTCATTCTCCAGCTGGCTGCCTATGTGGGCCTTGTTCTCTTCCTTTTGCTACAACAATAATTGTATGAAAAAAAAAGAAATCAACCCATTCATATATGAGTATTAGTTACCCGCAAACAATAGGACTACTAATTTCTAGCATGGATATTGATAAAGGAATGGACAACACTCGGACGCTCCACAAATACCACAGGGTTCATCAACACATAATTAATCGGAAAGCAGTGATTACATAAACTATAAAAAAACAAGTGGACAGAGGCATACAGCCTACCTGGCTTGGCCGGGAAACGGGGCCGAACTTAGCTTCGGACGGCCGGACTTGGGGCGCCACCGTCGTTGTGGTTACCGGGGAGACATTTGAACCGCCGGCCCTTTGAGATGTAAATAAATGTAAAAACGGTTAGAAAATAAGAATCAACTGAAGGACACCCCGCTAGAAACTTACCCGGACGAACCCTCGCCCTTGATGGTGGTGTTTGCATCATCATCATTCATCAATGTGACGCTCTGGTTATGCAGTTCCACACAAACGCGGTTCTGCTCATTAAGCCTGTCGAGCTCGGCAGTAAAGGTATTGATGCCTTGCTGAAGATTATGGCAGATCTTGTTCTCGGACGCCAAATCTACGTGAACAGGCTCAAACTCTGGGGTAAGGGAGAGTTCATTCCCCAGCTGGCTGCCTATGTGGGCCATGTTCACCTCCATTTGCTGGCACGATCATTGTATGGAACAAAAAAGAATCCAACCAATTCATATATGAGTAATTACACGCAAAAAAATAGGAGTACTACTAATTTCTAGCACAGATCTTGATACAGGAATGGACATCACATGGACGCTCCACAAATATCACAGTGTTCATCAACACATAATTAAAAGGAAAGCCGTGATTACATAAACTACTCCATCCTATCCCTTTTAGTAGTAGTAGTAGTAAACACGGATTTAGTAAAGTTGTATTCTCCCTATGATCCCTTTTAGTTGACTCGGATTTAGTACAAAGTTGTACAAATTTTATTTGACTCAAATTTCAAATAAAATGGATCGGAGGGAGTACTAAATCAGAGTCTATTAAAATGGATTGGAGGGAGTATTAAAAAAAAGTGGATAGAGGCATACAGCCTACCTGGCTTGGCCGTGAAACGGGGCCGAACTCAGCTTCCGACGACCGGACTTGGGGCGCCACCGTCGTGGGGGTTACCGGGTAGACGTTTGAACCGCCGGCCCTGTGAGATGTAAATAAATGGAAAAAACAGTTAGAAAATAAGAATGAACTGGAGGACACGCCACTAGAAACCTACCCGGACGAACCCTCGCCCACTGGCTCGCTCTCCATCGAATAGAGGATAGACTGCTCTGCGAGAATGCTCAGGCGATCATAAGTGGCCATACAACGACGCGCTAGCTGGCTAGATGAGTTTTTCTCGGCGGTCCTAGTCCTCATCGTCTTCCCTAGGATATCCTGCCGCCGGGCCGCCCGGCTCAATGGAGCCATGGCTTGCGAGGTACGTAGTACTTTACTACTCAGTAGTTAGGGTGGAGGGCTGGTGAAGGCTAGTTACTAGCTACCAGCAGAACAGAAAGAGAAGAAGGGCGGAGGGCTGGTCAAGGATAAATCTTACATACACCCAGAAAAGACCATCGTGCCCTCGCGGGGCTTCTGAGCAATTATAGGGACGTCTGTTCTCAAATGGGCAAGATAGGGTACCTTCCCGAGGAAGCATCTAGCACCCAAGCCAATGGACTGCGCGTTGATCAATGGTTACAGTATGTGTGGCATACTGTAAAAGAAAAGATAACAAGGGAAATGCCTGGCAGGGTCCAGAGGTGCATTTAATCGGACATGGGATTCCATAGTACAGTATACACCATAGAGTATGTGAACATAAACACAGAATACAATCAAGTGTTGGACCCTCTCCGCCAAATAAGATCATATATCGTCGTTAGGGCCGCCCTGGTGAATCCTCTGAATGAAAAAAGCCCATAGTTGGCAACCTAAACCCGCCGCTCCGAATAGGAACTTCCGTCCGACGATAACTTTCTGACAACAAAAAATAATTAATTCAGTACTGCATAAACCGCAATTTCAATTAGATAACCACGAAGATTAAGATAGGCGCATGTATCACCTGTCGATGCGAACCCAGATAGTCAGCTCCGTGCACGGTTGATACCATTGCAACGACCGCTCTAGTTCCGACCATTTGGCGGCGCCCGGCGTGGTCGTGCTGTTCGCCAGAATAGTGGCCGTATAGTTGGGGAGCATTAAACCAATCTCAGAGCGATTAAGTAATGGCTTGCCGTGCGACGACATACTCACATTGTACTCCGGCCACACGCACGCCGCCGACCTAACGCACTCAACGGATAGGCAGGCCAGCACGCATCCATTTTTCGGCTGGACTTGCGTATATGTGTGCCAGACGAACACGGTACCATCGTTCCCGTAGAAGATGACCGGACGTCTTGGCTCTGGCGGTGCCAGCACCGGGATGATGAACGCCATCGCGGTGCCGTACGGGATCATGTCCACACAAATCGAATGGATTTCTCTGAGGTGGGCGATGAGCGCTGCTGGCGAGGCGGAGAAGTCGCAGCCGGCCTCTGTGCAGTCGCACGGGCTGTGCGGGCACGCGAGCTCGTGGTCGTGGAGCTCGTTGTAGGCGACCACGCTCCCGCACCCGTCGTGGGGGCACTCCATCCTCTTTAATCTGCTTTGAAGAAGATATTGATGGGGAGGGGAGGGGAGGGGCGAGTGGAGAAGAAGGAAGGTGGTGGCTATTAATTCGGGCCTCACCGTCCCACCAGTTTGGCTAATTAAGGTGACGCTGAAAGTTTCACTGTCTATGTTTTCACACGCAGTACACCTTATATGATGGCCAAAAATGGGATATGAAGATTTTCTCGAAATATCAAAAAAAAAAAGATTGATGTTTGACATATGTGTGATGTTACTCAAAATTGAACTACATGTTACGAATGGACGGTCGGCAATTTTTAGGGAAGAAAATGAATTTTAAAATATTGAAATACTTTGAGTGTCTCTGTGTGAAGCCTTGCACTAAGATCATAGAAATTTCCATTACCCTTGGACTAGCTTGTGTCGTCATATGAGATATAGATGGTATAAAAATAACAAACTACAATACTAAGAGTGATTTATATAAATCAAGTTTGATTTCTTGCTTTCATGTATGAGTTAATTTATTAACATGGCTTTCTACCCCCCCCACACACACACACACACACACACAAACACACAAACACACTCTCTCTCTCTCTCAAATGGGGGTGAGAGGAGAAGAAGGATGTTCGTAACTCATGCCTCACCATCCTACCAGACTTTGGTCGATGCCCAACACATTCATGACCTAAAAAGGTGACGTTGACTATTTCATAGTCTACATTTTCACAAGCATTATACAATGTATATTGGCCAAAATGTGATGTGTAGATTTTCTCGAATTGTACCTTATTTGGATTCATGTTTGACGTATGAGCGGTTTTACTCAAAATTCAACTACATGTTCAAATGCCAGGTCGGAAAATTTGAATGAAGAAAATATAGTTTAAATATTGAAATAAGTGAGCATATGTGTGCGTGTGTGCGTGTGTGTGTGTGTCTTTTGTGCACTACGATACGTAAAATTGGCACTACCATTTTACGAATGTGGTGGGTCCTAGAATATTGAAGCAAATTCAAAAAAAATGTGCTAGCTTGAGTCATCGTATGAGATAAAATCGCTATACAAATAACAAACTTACAACCTTAAGGTAATTTAAGAAAGATTTATTATCTTGCTTGCACATGTGTGGTCATGTTGATTGCATTGTATATTAGTATGAACTTAATAATAATTATCCCAAATATTGGCAGCAATGTGCATCTTACCGTTCACATATATTTTATTCAACTTCATTTCACACATAAATACATTCTACTTTATTAGTGTAAAATAAGAGCTTTATGTGAGCTTTATTGTGAAGTGGCTGCCTGAGAGAAGGGCCAAATTTTCAAGGTAACAATTTTGAAACATGGCATACTTCATAAGATGACCATTTAGGTGATATATATGTTGATTATTTCTCGAGTTTGTAATATATGTGGACTTATGTTGAGTTTTAACCAATTTTAGTCAATTTAAAATTGCATGTTCTTTAAAGTTCGGCACGAGTTTTGGTAGAAAATATGCAGATTTTACCATGGTAAGGTGTTATGCTTCATGCATGAAAAATCTACAAAGAAAAGATGAACAATTTGTACGAATGGTGAAGCCGGTGAATTTGAAGCAAATTGAATGCAACCAAAGGAAATTCATTAAAACTAAAAAAAAGATGAAGAGTTCACGAGGAAATGGTATGGCGATTTGAAAAGAAAATGAATCACTACATATGTGAATCTGGTCATAGTAAACGAAAATGCCAAGTAGAGTTTCCAATTTTGTTCATAAAAATAGATCAAATTTGAACTAGATTTGTGATGTAGATTGGTCATAGAAACCGCTATAAGCCATCGCAATGTACGGAAGTGAATAATTCTAGGCATCCATATTTTAATTACTTCATGTAATGTAATTGAACAAGCTAGATTGGGTATTGCCCCATGAAATTGTACCACACATGCCAACAATAGTAAACCTGGTTGCTTACAAGTACGCCAACATTATGTGGCTTGATTAAATGTGCATTAAACTTAAAATGCCTATTTATTTATATTGTTTTAGTAGTCGTATGACAGTGAAGGATCCAGAGTTGCATTAATCGGCGAATTGGGTTACATATTACATAGAATAATTCATGGTAAACATAAAATACATCCAATCCGTCAATATTTTTAGATAAAGGTCTAAGTAGTCCTTCCCCACCGAAGTAGATGACCACCTCCAACACTACGGCCGTCCTGACAAGAACCATCAGCAAAACGTCTCTTTTAGTCCTTGTACTGAGTACTTTGAAGCAGGAAGCCCCAGACACACCCTTCCTTTTACGGTGATGAAGCAATATTAAACATCAAAAGAAGAGGCAGAACAAGATCTCCTACTCAGGGACACTTGGTGGACGCCGAGATATAGGTCGCTAGCTGTGCACCGAGATCCTCTTCTCCTTGCTAATCGCCCTGTCACAAGAAAAACAAATTAATTCAGCATTACTTAAATCCGCATTAGCATCGTCCCAATAAGATTGAGGGTAGTGTTATGTTCACTCACTCCTTATCGATGCGCAAATAGATAGTCAGCTGCTTCGATGATTCATTGCCGCACAGGTACCGCGGCGGCACCGAGAGGAAGGAAGTGACATCTCCCAAAGAAACTGTGCCCGGAGTCGGGCTGCTCGTCGGCTCTAATACCGCCTTCACCACGTCAAACAAGTGTTCCCCGGTAAGCTTACGCGGCCCCGGCATCGGCGGGCCGTTCGCCCACATTGTCACCCTATACCGGGGCAAGTTGCACGCCGCCGGCCTGACGCACACGAAGGATACCGCGGTGTCCATGCCGCAAGGGTGGATGTGCAAGGCGAACACTGCGCCATCCGTCCCGTAGCCGATGAGCTGTAGTTTTGGCGAGCCCGGTGCCGGCACCTTCAGATGAACAAATCCGAAGTCCTCGTCGTACGGGAACCTATCCACAGCGGTCAAGTGGGCTTCTCTGAGGTGTAGGATGAACGGTACCTTCGAATCGGCGAATTCGCAGCCGGGGTGCGTGCAGAAGCAAGAGCCGTGCGGGCACGCCATCATGTGCTTGTCTTCCTCGTTGTAAGGGATCTCCCTCCCGCACCAGTCGTTGATACACTGGATCGTCGGCTTCAGAGGCTGCTTCTTCGGCACAGGCAACTCCATAGTCTAAGGTCTGATGAGGGATCGGAAAGGGGCGCGGGGGGTTGTGGCGGCGGCGGCGCGAGCGAGGGGGGAGCAGTGAGAAGCTGAGAACTGAGAAGGGAGATTGATGTTTATGGAGATTGATGTTTCTTTATAATAATATAGAGGGCTCTTCTTTTAACGGGAGCCTCTAGACTGGTGGACACATGACCTGTGCTCACTGAAGTGTGGGACCTCACGCATGGGAACCACACGTAAGTGACAGACCAGTTGGTGTACTCGGGTGATTATTATAATGTATAAGTACTCCATAGTTTCCTATAGATCCAAGGGTAGGAAAGCCAAGTTATCTCATTTACAAGACATTATTTTTTCCATGAAGCCAAGTTTATCCCCCTCCCCCAGTGATTTGACCTAGATTTGAAATCAAGGCACACGTGATTCAAAAAAGGCAATCTAAAAACATGGAGTATTCATCATTTTGTAGTACATATATCTAGGGAAAATACCAAACATGCCATACCAGTGTTTTAGAGAAGAACCCTCAAGTAGATTGGCACCATGTTGGAGTTCGTCTAGCTAAATTTCCTCCCACATGCATGTGAGCTTGGTACCACTACACAAGAACCATGCCAAACTTTTGAATCATGGCCCAATTTTATGTATATATTTGCAACTTTTCATCATGCAAGCATGAATACTTTGCAAAATATGTGCATTTTGGGTTGTCGCCCATAAATGTGTTTTTGCTTGTCTGCCACCAATCAAGTTTTCATTCGCGGGGAAACATGCATGACAGGATGACCATTTCCAAGGTTTCATGAATTATCTCAATGTGCATCTATATATATACAATTTCTTGGGCTAAATCCGATAAAATGCAAATTTGACACAGTGTGTAGATGAAGTACAGATCAAACAAATAATTTAAAAAATACATGGGTGTGTGGCCTGAATGTGTGGATCGAGCCAAGTACATTTTATATAATAATGGCCAAACACATGCACCGCACCCTCGTACTAGAGCAAATTAAAACAAGCAGGGTGAGAGCATCGTGAGATTGCTCGACCTAGCTAAATTTTAAAACAAGCCGAATTAATAAGTTATTGTGTGGGGATTGATAGAAAAGATCGAAACAAAGCATGCATAGTCATATCATTTGTGGTTTACATAATACCTCTATGAACAGTACCAAATAAACATGGCATATATACACTTCTATGTTTAGACAAGAACCCTGCATATTTTTTTGCACCATGTGTTTGAGGCCTCGCTTCCCCAGAAGTGTGTGTGAGAGCATTTTGCATGCTACGAGAAAACAATGCCAAACATTTGAATCGCATGACTCATTTTTTGGTAGTGATATATAGGTTTATGGTTTATATATATAAGGTTTAGTGTTAGGGTCTAGGGGTTTAATATAATTAGGGTTTAGGGTTTATAGAGATTCACATCATCTGTTTCATTTCACATTTGTGATGTACAATACTACATACCTAAGTAAAATCGATCCATTCTTAGTCACTCCAAAATGGAGCTCGTGGCCGGGAGGTTTTTGGAATTTCCATGTTTGAAACCCAATACCACTTCTCTTTGGTTCAAAAACCTCCCAAAATTAAGCCCGTTTTCAAATATTTCAAACTTATTCAAATTTGGTTCAAATTTGAAAGACATACAAGTTATATCACACATATTGCATACATTTTCACACAAACTGCACTAGATGCTAACCCTATAATTTGAGACCATTTGGATGAGGTCGAAAAAATTCTTGGATTAGAATCGTGTTGTTCAAACCCCGTAGTTGGATTTTTTTGAACCCTTGATCTGTAGAACTGGGCAAAACCCGAGTTTAACCTATTTAATTATAGATTCGTATATCGATTTTTCTACTACCTTTTTATTATTACTATGCAGCACATGGGTGTTTGCCCGTCGAGTGAAACACGGAGGAAGAGGGATCACTCGGAAGGAGAGAAGAAGGGGTGTCTCCCCTTTTTCGGGTGATGATGTTGACTTTTGTGCAGGGTTTGTCAGTGAGCAGGAGGTGCGAGCGAGCGAGCGAGCGAGAGAATGAGAGAGATTTGTTTTTTTTTGAGAGGGACAACCGAAGGATCCAGAAGGACCCACAGACTTCCAATACGCATCGATGCGTCTTCTCTTGACAAAGAAGATGGCTGGGAGTTTGCGTACCTACGCACGTGACTTGTGCTCACTGAAGTGTGGGACCTCAAGGGTGGGCACCACACGTAAGTGACAGACCTGTTGGTGTAAAAACTCGGTTGATTATAATAGTGCATTAGAACAAAGTTTCCTATGGATTCAAGGGTAGGAAATCCAAGTTAACTCATTTACGTGTTAAACTTATCTAAATCTTGGTCAAACATAGGATTTGACCAAGATTCAAATGGGCAGAAAAATAAAAAAACAGAAAAATGAAAAACCAAATCACATAGTCTTCTTATGTCATGTAGTAAGCAGTAAAGTTGATAAAAAAAAGGTCCATACATATTCAAACCACACAAATCATGTATCTATATATACCCCCTAACCCCTAAACTCCGTCTTATGAAGTCAAACATGGAAATTTCAAAAACCATCCTAAGAGCTACATTTTGGGGTGACTAAGAAGGATACATGCTTCCCTTTTCATTTTCATGTTTTAAACTTGTTTAAATTATCTTGGTCAAACCTAGGATTAGACAAGATTCAAATGGGCATCAAAATTGAAAAAAATTCAGCAAAAAAAAACCAAAGCAAATAGTTTTCTTATGTCATATAGTAAGCATTAAAGTTGATAAACAAGGTCTAGACATAATCAAACCAGACAAATCATGTAGCTATACCCCCTAACCCCTAAACTCTGTCTTATGAATTGAAGTCAAGCATGTGAAGAGAAGTGGTTTTGGGTTTCAAACATGGAAATTTCAAAAACCTCCCAAAAGCTTCATTTTAGAGTGACTAAGAAGGATCCATGCTTACCTTTTCATTTTCATGTTTTAAACTTGTTTAAATTATCTTGGTCGTCAAACCTAGGATTTGACAAGATCCAAATGGGCATCAAAATTGAAAAAAAAATCAGAAAAAAGAAAAACCAAAGCAAATAGTTTTCTTATGTCATATATATAGTAAGCATTGAAGTTGATAAACAAGGTCCATACATATTCAAACAACACAAATCATGTATCTATACCCCTAACCCCTAAATTGATTAACTATGTCTTATGAAGTCAAGCATGTGAAGAGAAGTGGTTTTGGGTTTCAAACATGGAAATTTCAAAAACCTCCCAAAAGCTTCATTTTAGAGTGACTAAGAAGGATCCATGCTTACATTTGCATTTTCATATTTTAAAATTGTTTAAATCATTATCAAACCTAGGATTTGACCAAGATACAAATGGGTGGGCACAAAATTCAAAAAAATCAGAAAAATGAAAAACAAAAGCACATAGTCTTCTTATATATGTCATATCGTAAGCATTCGAGTTGATAAACGAGGTCTAGGTATATATATCCAAACCAGACAAATCATGTATCTACCCCCCATCGATCTTATGAAGTCTAGCATGAAGAGAAGTCGTTTTGGGTTTCAAACATGGAAATTTCAAGAACATCCCAAAAGCTTCATTTTAGAGTGACTAAGAAGGATACATGCTTACCTTTTAATTTTCATGTTTTAAACTTGTTTAAATCTTGGTTGAACCTAGGATTTGACCAAGATTCAAATATATGGGCATAAAATTCAAAAAAAAAGAAAAATGAAAAACCAAAGCACATAGTCTTCTTATGTCTATAGTTAGCATTAAAGTTGATAAACATGTCTAGACATATTCAAACTAGAAAATCATGTCTATATCTACACCCCTAACCCTAAACTCTGTCTTATGAAGTCAAGCATGCATGAAGAGAAGTGGTTTTTTTGTTTCAAACATGGAAATTTCAAAAACCCTCCCAAGAGCTACATTTTGGGGTGACTAAGAAGGATAGATGCTTATTTTTTCATATTCATGATTTAAACTTGTTTAAACCATGGTCAAACCTAGGATTTGACCAAGATTCAAATGGGCATCAAAATTGAAAAAAATCAGCAAAAAGAAAAACCAAAGCAAATAGTTTTCTTATGTTATATAGTAAGCATTAAAGTTGATAAACAAGGTCTAGACATATTCAAACCAGACAAATCATGTAGCTATACCCCTAACCCCTAAACTCTGTCTTATGAAGTCAAGCATGAAGAGAAGTGGTTTTGGGTTTCAAACATGGAAATTTCAAAAACCTCCCAAAAGCCCCTTTTCAAATATTTCAAACTTATTCAAATTTGGTTCAAATTTGAAAGACATACAAGTTATAGCACACATAGTGCATACATTTTCACACAAACTGCACTAGATGCTAACCCTATAGCTTGAGGCCATTTGGATGAGGTCGAAAAAATTCTTGGATTAGAATCGTGTTGTTCGAACCCCGTAGTTGGATTTTTTTGAACCCTTGATCTGTAGAACTGGGCAAAACCCGAGTTTAGAGTGACTAAGAAGGATACATGCTTCCCTTTTCATTTTCATGTTTTAAACTTGTTTAAATTATCTTGGTCAAACCTAGGATTAGACAAGATTCAAATGGGCATCAAAATTGAAAAAAAATCAGCAAAAAGGAAAACCAAAGCAAATAGTTTTCTTATGTCATATAGTAAGCATTAAAGTTGATAAACAAGGTCTAGACATATTCAAACCAGACAAATCATGTAGCTATACCCCCTAACCCCTAAACTCGATCTATCTTATGAAGTCAAGCATGTGAAGAGAAGTGGTTTTGGGTTTCAAACATGGAAATTTCAAAAACCTCCCAAAAGCTTCATTTTAGAGTGACTAAGAAGGATCCATGCTTCCCTTTTCATTTTCATGTTTTAAACTTGTTTAAATTATCTTGGTCGTCAAACCTAGGATTTGACAAGCAGATTCAAATGGGCATCAAATTTGAAAAAAAATCAGAAAAAAGAAAAACCAAAGCAAATAGTTTTCTTATGTCATATAGTAAGCATTGAATTTGATAAACAAGGTCCATACATATTCAAACCACACAAATCATGTATCTATACCCCCTAAGCCCTAAATTAATTAACTATGTCTTATGAAGTCAAGCATGTGAAGAGAAGTGGTTTTGGGTTTCAAACATGGAAATTTCAAAAACCTCCCAAAAGCTTCATTTTAGAGAGACTAAGAAGGATCCATGCTTACATTTGCATTTTCATATTTTAAACTTGTTTAAATCATTATCAAACCTAGGATTTGACCAAGATACAAATGGGTGGGCACAAAATTCAAAAAAATCAGAAAAATGAAAAACAAAAGCACATAGTCTTCTTATATATGTCATATCGTAAGCATTCGAGTTGATAAACGAGGTCTAGGTATATCCAAACCAGACAAATCATGTATCTACCCCCCGTCGATCTTATGAAGTCTAGCATGAAGAGAAGTCGTTTTGGGTTTCAAACATGGAAATTTCAAGAACATCCCAAAAGCTTCATTTTAGAGTGACTAAGAAGGATACATGCTTACCTTTTAATTTTCATGTTTTGAACTTGTTTAAATCTTGGTTGAACCTAGGATTTGACCAAGATTCAAATATATGGGAATAAAATTCAGAAAAAACAGAAAAATGAAAAACCAAAGCACATAGTCTTCTTATGTCTATAGTTAGCATTAAAGTTGATAAACAGGTCTAGACATATTCAAACTAGAAAATCATGTATATATCTACACCCCTAACCCTAAACTCTGTCTTATGAAGTCAAGCATGCATGAAGAGAAGTGGTTTTTTTGTTCCAAACATGGAAATTTCAAAAACCCTCCCAAGAGCTACATTTTGGGGTGACTAAGAAGGAAAGATGCTTATTTTTTCATATTCATGATTTAAACTTGTTTAAACCATGGTCAAACCTAGGATTTGACCAAGATTCAAATGGGCATCAAAATTGAAAAAAAAATCAGCAAAAATAAAAACCAAAGCAAATAGTTTTCTTATGTTATATAGTAAGCATTAAAGTTGATAAACAAGGTCTAGACATATTCAAACCAGACAAATCATGTATCTATACCCCCTAACCCCTAAACTCTGTCTTATGAAGTCAAGCATGAAGAGAAGTGGTTTTGGGTTTCAAACATGGAAATTTGAAAAACCTCCCAAAAGCCCCTTTGCAAATATTTCAAACTTATTCAAATTTGGTTCAAATTTGAAAGACATACAAGTTATAGCACACATAGTGCATACATTTTCACACAAACTGCACTAGATGCTAACCCTATAATTTGAGGCCATTTGGATGAGGTCGAAAAAATTCTTGGATTAGAATCGTGTTGTTCGAACCCCGTAGTTGGATTTTTTTGAACCCTTGATCTGTAGAACTGGGCAAAACCCGAGTTTAACCTATTTAATTATAGATTCGTATATCGATTTTTCTACTACCTTTTTATTATTACTATGCAGCACATGGGTGTTTGCCCGTCGAGTGAAACACGGAGGAAGAGGGATCACTCGGAAGGAGAGAAGAAGGGGTGTCTCCCCTTTTTCGGGTGATGATGTTGACTTTTGTGCAGGGTTTGTCAGTGAGCAGGAGGTGCGAGCGAGCGAGTCGAGCGAGGCCGAGAATGAGAGAGATTTGTTTTTTTGTGAGAGGGACAACCGAAGGATCCAGAAGGACCCACAGACTTCCAATACGCATCTGATGCGTCTTCTCTTGACAAAGAAGATGGATGGGAGTTTGCGTACCTACTGCACGTGACTTGTGCTCACTGAAGTGTGGGACCTCAAGGGTGGGCACCACACGTAAGTGACAGACCTGTTGGTGTAAAAACTCGGTTGATTATAATAGTGCATTAGAACAAAGTTTCCTATGGATTCAAGGGTAGGAAATCCAAGTTAACTCATTTACGTGTTAAACTTGTCTAAATCTTGGTCAAACCTAGGATTTGACCAAGATTCAAATGGGCAGAAAAATAAAAAACAGAAAAATGAAAAACAAAATCACATAGTCTTCTTATGTCATATAGTAAGCATTAAAGTTGATAAACAAGGTCTAGACATATCAAACCATACAAATCATGTATCTACCCCTAACCCCTAAACTCCGTCTTATGAAGTCAAGCATGAAGAGAAGTGGTTTTGGGTTTCAAACATGGAAATTTCAAAATCCTCCCAAAAGCCCCTTTTCAAATATTTCAAACTTATTCAAATTTGGTTCAAATTTGAAAGACATACAAGTTATAGCACACATAGTGCATACATTTTCACAAAAACTGCACTAGATGCTAACCCTATAGCTTGAGGCCATTTGGATGAGGTCGAAAAAATTCTTGGATTAGAATCGTGTTGTTCGAACCCCGTAGTTGGATTTTTTTGAACCCTTGATCTGTAGAACTGGGCAAAACCCGAGTTTAGAGTGACTAAGAAGGATACATGCTTCCCTTTTCATTTTCATGTTTTAAACTTGTTTAAATTATCTTGGTCAAACCTAGGATTAGACAAGATTCAAATGGGCATCAAAATTGAAAAAAATCAGCAAAAAGGAAAACCAAAGCAAATAGTTTTCTTATGTCATATAGTAAGCATTAAAGTTGATAAACAAGGTCTAGACATATTCAAACCAGACAAATCATGTAGCTATACCCCCTAACCCCTAAACTCGATCTATCTTATGAAGTCAAGCATGTGAAGAGAAGTGGTTTTGGGTTTCAAACATGGAAATTTCAAAAACCTCCCAAAAGCTTCATTTTAGAGTGACTAAGAAGGATCCATGCTTCCCTTTTCATTTTCATGTTTTAAACTTGTTTAAATTATCTTGGTCGTCAAACCTAGGATTTGACAAGCAGATTCAAATGGGCATCAAATTTGAAAAAAAATCAGAAAAAAGAAAAACCAAAGCAAATAGTTTTCTTATGTCATATAGTAAGCATTGAATTTGATAAACAAGGTCCATACATATTCAAACCACACAAATCATGTATCTATACCCCCTAAGCCCTAAATTAATTAACTATGTCTTATGAAGTCAAGCATGTGAAGAGAAGTGGTTTTGGGTTTCAAACATGGAAATTTCAAAAACCTCCCAAAAGCTTCATTTTAGACAGACTAAGAAGGATCCATGCTTACATTTGCATTTTCATATTTTAAACTTGTTTAAATCATTATCAAACCTAGGATTTGACCAAGATACAAATGGGTGGGCACAAAATTCAAAAAAATCAGAAAAATGAAAAACAAAAGCACATAGTCTTCTTATATATGTCATATCGTAAGCATTCGAGTTGATAAACGAGGTCTAGGTATATCCAAACCAGACAAATCATGTATCTACCCCCCGTCGATCTTATGAAGTCTAGCATGAAGAGAAGTCGTTTTGGGTTTCAAACATGGAAATTTCAAGAACATCCCAAAAGCTTCATTTTAGAGTGACTAAGAAGGATACATGCTTACCTTTTAATTTTCATGTTTTAAACTTGTTTAAATCTTGGTTGAACCTAGGATTTGACCAAGATTCAAATATATGGGAATAAAATTCAGAAAAAAACAGAAAAATGAAAAACCAAAGCACATAGTCTTCTTATGTCTATAGTTAGCATTAAAGTTGATAAACAGGTCTAGACATATTCAAACTAGAAAATCATGTATATATCTACACCCCTAACCCTAAACTCTGTCTTATGAAGTCAAGCATGCATGAAGAGAAGTGGTTTTTTTGTTCCAAACATGGAAATTTCAAAAACCCTCCCAAGAGCTACATTTTGGGGTGACTAAGAAGGAAAGATGCTTATTTTTTCATATTCATGATTTAAACTTGTTTAAACCATGGTCAAACCTAGGATTTGACCAAGATTCAAATGGGCATCAAAATTGAAAAAAAAATCAGCAAAAATAAAAACCAAAGCAAATAGTTTTCTTATGTTATATAGTAAGCATTAAAGTTGATAAACAAGGTCTAGACATATTCAAACCAGACAAATCATGTATCTATACCCCCTAACCCCTAAACTCTGTCTTATGAAGTCAAGCATGAAGAGAAGTGGTTTTGGGTTTCAAACATGGAAATTTGAAAAACCTCCCAAAAGCCCCTTTGCAAATATTTCAAACTTATTCAAATTTGGTTCAAATTTGAAAGACATACAAGTTATAGCACACATAGTGCATACATTTTCACACAAACTGCACTAGATGCTAACCCTATAATTTGAGGCCATTTGGATGAGGTCGAAAAAATTCTTGGATTAGAATCGTGTTGTTCGAACCCCGTAGTTGGATTTTTTTTGAACCCTTGATCTGTAGAACTGGGCAAAACCCGAGTTTAACCTATTTAATTATAGATTCGTATATCGATTTTTCTACTACCTTTTTATTATTACTATGCAGCACATGGGTGTTTGCCCGTCGAGTGAAACACGGAGGAAGAGGGATCACTCGGAAGGAGAGAAGAAGGGGGTGTCTCCCCTTTTTCGGGTGATGATGTTGACTTTTGTGCAGGGTTTGTCAGTGAGCAGGAGGTGCGAGCGAGCGAGCGAGCGAGTCGAGCGAGGCCGAGAATGAGAGAGATTTGTTTTTTTGTGAGAGGGACAACCGAAGGATCCAGAAGGACCCACAGACTTCCAATACGCATCTGATGCGTCTTCTCTTGACAAAGAAGATGGATGGGAGTTTGCGTACCTACTGCACGTGACTTGTGCTCACTGAAGTGTGGGACCTCAAGGGTGGGCACCACACGTAAGTGACAGACCTGTTGGTGTAAAAACTCGGTTGATTATAATAGTGCATTAGAACAAAGTTTCCTATGGATTCAAGGGTAGGAAATCCAAGTTAACTCATTTACGTGTTAAACTTGTCTAAATCTTGGTCAAACCTAGGATTTGACCAAGATTCAAATGGGCAGAAAAATAAAAAAACAGAAAAATGAAAAACAAAATCACATAGTCTTCTTATGTCATATAGTAAGCATTAAAGTTGATAAACAAGGTCTAGACATATCAAACCATACAAATCATGTATCTACCCCTAACCCCTAAACTCCGTCTTATGAAGTCAAGCATGAAGAGAAGTGGTTTTGGGTTTCAAACATGGAAATTTCAAAATCCTCCCAAAAGCCCCTTTTCAAATATTTCAAACTTATTCAAATTTGGTTCAAATTTGAAAGACATACAAGTTATAGCACACATAGTGCATACATTTTCACAAAAACTGCACTAGATGCTAACCCTATAGCTTGAGGCCATTTGGATGAGGTCGAAAAAATTCTTGGATTAGAATCGTGTTGTTCGAACCCCGTAGTTGGATTTTTTTGAACCCTTGATCTGTAGAACTGGGCAAAACCCGAGTTTAGAGTGACTAAGAAGGATACATGCTTCCCTTTTCATTTTCATGTTTTAAACTTGTTTAAATTATCTTGGTCAAACCTAGGATTAGACAAGATTCAAATGGGCATCAAAATTGAAAAAAAATCAGCAAAAAGGAAAACCAAAGCAAATAGTTTTCTTATGTCATATAGTAAGCATTAAAGTTGATAAACAAGGTCTAGACATATTCAAACCAGACAAATCATGTAGCTATACCCCCTAACCCCTAAACTCGATCTATCTTATGAAGTCAAGCATGTGAAGAGAAGTGGTTTTGGGTTTCAAACATGGAAATTTCAAAAACCTCCCAAAAGCTTCATTTTAGAGTGACTAAGAAGGATCCATGCTTCCCTTTTCATTTTCATGTTTTAAACTTGTTTAAATTATCTTGGTCGTCAAACCTAGGATTTGACAAGCAGATTCAAATGGGCATCAAATTTGAAAAAAAATCAGAAAAAAGAAAAACCAAAGCAAATAGTTTTCTTATGTCATATAGTAAGCATTGAATTTGATAAACAAGGTCCATACATATTCAAACCACACAAATCATGTATCTATACCCCCTAAGCCCTAAATTAATTAACTATGTCTTATGAAGTCAAGCATGTGAAGAGAAGTGGTTTTGGGTTTCAAACATGGAAATTTCAAAAACCTCCCAAAAGCTTCATTTTAGACAGACTAAGAAGGATCCATGCTTACATTTGCATTTTCATATTTTAAACTTGTTTAAATCATTATCAAACCTAGGATTTGACCAAGATACAAATGGGTGGGCACAAAATTCAAAAAAATCAGAAAAATGAAAAACAAAAGCACATAGTCTTCTTATATATGTCATATCGTAAGCATTCGAGTTGATAAACGAGGTCTAGGTATATCCAAACCAGACAAATCATGTATCTACCCCCGTCGATCTTATGAAGTCTAGCATGAAGAGAAGTCGTTTTGGGTTTCAAACATGGAAATTTCAAGAACATCCCAAAAGCTTCATTTTAGAGTGACTAAGAAGGATACATGCTTACCTTTTAATTTTCATGTTTTAAACTTGTTTAAATCTTGGTTGAACCTAGGATTTGACCAAGATTCAAATATATGGGAATAAAATTCAGAAAAAAACAGAAAAATGAAAAACCAAAGCACATAGTCTTCTTATGTCTATAGTTAGCATTAAAGTTGATAAACAGGTCTAGACATATTCAAACTAGAAAATCATGTATATATCTACACCCCTAACCCTAAACTCTGTCTTATGAAGTCAAGCATGCATGAAGAGAAGTGGTTTTTTTGTTCCAAACATGGAAATTTCAAAAACCCTCCCAAGAGCTACATTTTGGGGTGACTAAGAAGGAAAGATGCTTATTTTTTCATATTCATGATTTAAACTTGTTTAAACCATGGTCAAACCTAGGATTTGACCAAGATTCAAATGGGCATCAAAATTGAAAAAAAAATCAGCAAAAATAAAAACCAAAGCAAATAGTTTTCTTATGTTATATAGTAAGCATTAAAGTTGATAAACAAGGTCTAGACATATTCAAACCAGACAAATCATGTATCTATACCCCTAACCCCTAAACTCTGTCTTATGAAGTCAAGCATGAAGAGAAGTGGTTTTGGGTTTCAAACATGGAAATTTGAAAAACCTCCCAAAAGCCCCTTTGCAAATATTTCAAACTTATTCAAATTTGGTTCAAATTTGAAAGACATACAAGTTATAGCACACATAGTGCATACATTTTCACACAAACTGCACTAGATGCTAACCCTATAATTTGAGGCCATTTGGATGAGGTCGAAAAAATTCTTGGATTAGAATCGTGTTGTTCGAACCCCGTAGTTGGATTTTTTTGAACCCTTGATCTGCAGAACTGGGCAAAACCCGAGTTTAACCTATTTAATTATAGATTCGTATATCGATTTTTCTACTACCTTTTTATTATTACTATGCAGCACATGGGTGTTTGCCCGTCGAGTGAAACACGGAGGAAGAGGGATCACTCGGAAGGAGAGAAGAAGGGGGTGTCTCCCCTTTTTCGGGTGATGATGTTGACTTTTGTGCAGGGTTTGTCAGTGAGCAGGAGGTGCGAGCGAGCGAGCGAGCGAGTCGAGCGAGGCCGAGAATGAGAGAGATTTGTTTTTTTTGTGAGAGGGACAACCGAAGGATCCAGAAGGACCCACAGACTTCCAATACGCATCTGATGCGTCTTCTCTTGACAAAGAAGATGGATGGGAGTTTGCGTACCTACTGCACGTGACTTGTGCTCACTGAAGTGTGGGACCTCAAGGGTGGGCACCACACGTAAGTGACAGACCTGTTGGTGTAAAAACTCGGTTGATTATAATAGTGCATTAGAACAAAGTTTCCTATGGATTCAAGGGTAGGAAATCCAAGTTAACTCATTTACGTGTTAAACTTGTCTAAATCTTGGTCAAACCTAGGATTTGACCAAGATTCAAATGGGCAGAAAAATAAAAAAACAGAAAAATGAAAAACAAAATCACATAGTCTTCTTATGTCATATAGTAAGCATTAAAGTTGATAAACAAGGTCTAGACATATCAAACCATACAAATCATGTATCTACCCCTAACCCCTAAACTCCGTCTTATGAAGTCAAGCATGAAGAGAAGTGGTTTTGGGTTTCAAACATGGAAATTTCAAAATCCTCCCAAAAGCCCCTTTTCAAATATTTCAAACTTATTCAAATTTGGTTCAAATTTGAAAGACATACAAGTTATAGCACACATAGTGCATACATTTTCACAAAAACTGCACTAGATGCTAACCCTATAGCTTGAGGCCATTTGGATGAGGTCGAAAAAATTCTTGGATTAGAATCGTGTTGTTCGAACCCCGTAGTTGGATTTTTTGAACCCTTGATCTGTAGAACTGGGCAAAACCCGAGTTTAGAGTGACTAAGAAGGATACATGCTTCCCTTTTCATTTTCATGTTTTAAACTTGTTTAAATTATCTTGGTCAAACCTAGGATTAGACAAGATTCAAATGGGCATCAAAATTGAAAAAAAATCAGCAAAAAGGAAAACCAAAGCAAATAGTTTTCTTATGTCATATAGTAAGCATTAAAGTTGATAAACAAGGTCTAGACATATTCAAACCAGACAAATCATGTAGCTATACCCCCTAACCCCTAAACTCGATCTATCTTATGAAGTCAAGCATGTGAAGAGAAGTGGTTTTTGTTTCAAACATGGAAATTTCAAAAACCCTCCCAAGAGCTACATTTTGGGGTGACTAAGAAGGATAGATGCTTATTTTTTCATATTCATGATTTAAACTTGTTTAAACCATGGTCAAACCTAGGATTTGACCAAGATTCAAATGGGCATCAAAATTGAAAAAAAATCAGCAAAAAGAAAAACCAAAGCAAATAGTTTTCTTATGTTATATAGTAAGCATTAAAGTTGATAAACAAGGTCTAGACATATTCAAACCAGACAAATCATGTATCTATACCCCCTAACCCCTAAACTCTGTCTTATGAAGTCAAGCATGAAGAGAAGTGGTTTTGGGTTTCAAACATGGAAATTTCAAAAACCTCCCAAAAGCCCCTTTTCAAATATTTCAAACTTATTCAAATTTGGTTCAAATTTGAAAGACATACAAGTTATAGCACACATAGTGCATACATTTTCACACAAACTGCACTAGATGCTAACCCTATAGCTTGAGGCCATTTGGATGAGGTCGAAAAAATTCTTGGATTAGAATCGTGTTGTTCGAACCCCGTAGTTGGATTTTTTTGAACCCTTGATCTGTAGAACTGGGCAAAACCCGAGTTTAGAGTGACTAAGAAGGATACATGCTTCCCTTTTCATTTTCATGTTTTAAACTTGTTTAAATTATCTTGGTCAAACCTAGGATTAGACAAGATTCAAATGGGCATCAAAATTGAAAAAAAATCAGCAAAAAGGAAAACCAAAGCAAATAGTTTTCTTATGTCATATAGTAAGCATTAAAGTTGATAAACAAGGTCTAGACATATTCAAACCAGACAAATCATGTAGCTATACCCCCTAACCCCTAAACTCGATCTCTTATGAAGTCAAGCATGTGAAGAGAAGTGGTTTTGGGTTTCAAACATGGAAATTTCAAAAACCTCCCAAAAGCTTCATTTTAGAGTGACTAAGAAGGATCCATGCTTCCCTTTTCATTTTCATGTTTTAAACTTGTTTAAATTATCTTGGTCGTCAAACCTAGGATTTGACAAGCAGATTCAAATGGGCATCAAATTTGAAAAAAAATCAGAAAAAAGAAAAACCAAAGCAAATAGTTTTCTTATGTCATATAGTAAGCATTGAATTTGATAAACAAGGTCCATACATATTCAAACCACACAAATCATGTATCTATACCCCCTAAGCCCTAAATTAATTAACTATGTCTTATGAAGTCAAGCATGTGAAGAGAAGTGGTTTTGGGTTTCAAACATGGAAATTTCAAAAACCTCCCAAAAGCTTCATTTTAGACAGACTAAGAAGGATCCATGCTTACATTTGCATTTTCATATTTTAAACTTGTTTAAATCATTATCAAACCTAGGATTTGACCAAGATACAAATGGGTGGGCACAAAATTCAAAAAAATCAGAAAAATGAAAAACAAAAGCACATAGTCTTCTTATATATGTCATATCGTAAGCATTCGAGTTGATAAACGAGGTCTAGGTATATCCAAACCAGACAAATCATGTATCTACCCCCGTCGATCTTATGAAGTCTAGCATGAAGAGAAGTCGTTTTGGGTTTCAAACATGGAAATTTCAAGAACATCCCAAAAGCTTCATTTTAGAGTGACTAAGAAGGATACATGCTTACCTTTTAATTTTCATGTTTTGAACTTGTTTAAATCTTGGTTGAACCTAGGATTTGACCAAGATTCAAATATATGGGAATAAAATTCAGAAAAAAACAGAAAAATGAAAAACCAAAGCACATAGTCTTCTTATGTCTATAGTTAGCATTAAAGTTGATAAACAGGTCTAGACATATTCAAACTAGAAAATCATGTATATATCTACACCCCTAACCCTAAACTCTGTCTTATGAAGTCAAGCATGCATGAAGAGAAGTGGTTTTTTTTGTTCCAAACATGGAAATTTCAAAAACCCTCCCAAGAGCTACATTTTGGGGTGACTAAGAAGGAAAGATGCTTATTTTTTCATATTCATGATTTAAACTTGTTTAAACCATGGTCAAACCTAGGATTTGACCAAGATTCAAATGGGCATCAAAATTGAAAAAAAAATCAGCAAAAATAAAAACCAAAGCAAATAGTTTTCTTATGTTATATAGTAAGCATTAAAGTTGATAAACAAGGTCTAGACATATTCAAACCAGACAAATCATGTATCTATACCCCTAACCCCTAAACTCTGTCTTATGAAGTCAAGCATGAAGAGAAGTGGTTTTGGGTTTCAAACATGGAAATTTGAAAAACCTCCCAAAAGCCCCTTTGCAAATATTTCAAACTTATTCAAATTTGGTTCAAATTTGAAAGACATACAAGTTATAGCACACATAGTGCATACATTTTCACACAAACTGCACTAGATGCTAACCCTATAATTTGAGGCCATTTGGATGAGGTCGAAAAAATTCTTGGATTAGAATCGTGTTGTTCGAACCCCGTAGTTGGATTTTTTTGAACCCTTGATCTGTAGAACTGGGCAAAACCCGAGTTTAACCTATTTAATTATAGATTCGTATATCGATTTTTCTACTACCTTTTTATTATTACTATGCAGCACATGGGTGTTTGCCCGTCGAGTGAAACACGGAGGAAGAGGGATCACTCGGAAGGAGAGAAGAAGGGGGTGTCTCCCCTTTTTCGGGTGATGATGTTGACTTTTGTGCAGGGTTTGTCAGTGAGCAGGAGGTGCGAGCGAGCGAGCGAGTCGAGCGAGGCCGAGAATGAGAGAGATTTGTTTTTTTGTGAGAGGGACAACCGAAGGATCCAGAAGGACCCACAGACTTCCAATACGCATCTGATGCGTCTTCTCTTGACAAAGAAGATGGATGGGAGTTTGCGTACCTACTGCACGTGACTTGTGCTCACTGAAGTGTGGGACCTCAAGGGTGGGCACCACACGTAAGTGACAGACCTGTTGGTGTAAAAACTCGGTTGATTATAATAGTGCATTAGAACAAAGTTTCCTATGGATTCAAGGGTAGGAAATCCAAGTTAACTCATTTACGTGTTAAACTTGTCTAAATCTTGGTCAAACCTAGGATTTGACCAAGATTCAAATGGGCAGAAAAATAAAAAAAAACAGAAAAATGAAAAACAAAATCACATAGTCTTCTTATGTCATATAGTAAGCATTAAAGTTGATAAACAAGGTCTAGACATATCAAACCATACAAATCATGTATCTACCCCTAACCCCTAAACTCCGTCTTATGAAGTCAAGCATGAAGAGAAGTGGTTTTGGGTTTCAAACATGGAAATTTCAAAATCCTCCCAAAAGCCCCTTTTCAAATATTTCAAACTTATTCAAATTTGGTTCAAATTTGAAAGACATACAAGTTATATCACACATAGTGCATACATTTTCACAAAAAACTGCACTAGATGCTAACCCTATAGCTTGAGGCCATTTGGATGAGGTCGAAAAAATTCTTGGATTAGAATCGTGTTGTTCGAACCCCGTAGTTGGATTTTTTTGAACCCTTGATCTGTAGAACTGGGCAAAACCCGAGTTTAGAGTGACTAAGAAGGATACATGCTTCCCTTTTCATTTTCATGTTTTAAACTTGTTTAAATTATCTTGGTCAAACCTAGGATTAGACAAGATTCAAATGGGCATCAAAATTGAAAAAAAATCAGCAAAAAGGAAAACCAAAGCAAATAGTTTTCTTATGTCATATAGTAAGCATTAAAGTTGATAAACAAGGTCTAGACATATTCAAACCAGACAAATCATGTAGCTATACCCCCTAACCCCTAAACTCGATCTATCTTATGAAGTCAAGCATGTGAAGAGAAGTGGTTTTGGGTTTCAAACATGGAAATTTCAAAAACCTCCCAAAAGCTTCATTTTAGAGTGACTAAGAAGGATCCATGCTTCCCTTTTCATTTTCATGTTTTAAACTTGTTTAAATTATCTTGGTCGTCAAACCTAGGATTTGACAAGCAGATTCAAATGGGCATCAAATTTGAAAAAAAATCAGAAAAAAGAAAAACCAAAGCAAATAGTTTTCTTATGTCATATAGTAAGCATTGAATTTGATAAACAAGGTCCATACATATTCAAACCACACAAATCATGTATCTATACCCCCTAAGCCCTAAATTAATTAACTATGTCTTATGAAGTCAAGCATGTGAAGAGAAGTGGTTTTGGGTTTCAAACATGGAAATTTCAAAAACCTCCCAAAAGCTTCATTTTAGACAGACTAAGAAGGATCCATGCTTACATTTGCATTTTCATATTTTAAACTTGTTTAAATCATTATCAAACCTAGGATTTGACCAAGATACAAATGGGTGGGCACAAAATTCAAAAAAATCAGAAAAATGAAAAACAAAAGCACATAGTCTTCTTATATATGTCATATCGTAAGCATTCGAGTTGATAAACGAGGTCTAGGTATATCCAAACCAGACAAATCATGTATCTACCCCCCGTCGATCTTATGAAGTCTAGCATGAAGAGAAGTCGTTTTGGGTTTCAAACATGGAAATTTCAAGAACATCCCAAAAGCTTCATTTTAGAGTGACTAAGAAGGATACATGCTTACCTTTTAATTTTCATGTTTTGAACTTGTTTAAATCTTGGTTGAACCTAGGATTTGACCAAGATTCAAATATATGGGAATAAAATTCAGAAAAAAACAGAAAAATGAAAAACCAAAGCACATAGTCTTCTTATGTCTATAGTTAGCATTAAAGTTGATAAACAGGTCTAGACATATTCAAACTAGAAAATCATGTATATATCTACACCCCTAACCCTAAACTCTGTCTTATGAAGTCAAGCATGCATGAAGAGAAGTGGTTTTTTTTGTTCCAAACATGGAAATTTCAAAAACCCTCCCAAGAGCTACATTTTGGGGTGACTAAGAAGGAAAGATGCTTATTTTTTCATATTCATGATTTAAACTTGTTTAAACCATGGTCAAACCTAGGATTTGACCAAGATTCAAATGGGCATCAAAATTGAAAAAAAAATCAGCAAAAATAAAAACCAAAGCAAATAGTTTTCTTATGTTATATAGTAAGCATTAAAGTTGATAAACAAGGTCTAGACATATTCAAACCAGACAAATCATGTATCTATACCCCCTAACCCCTAAACTCTGTCTTATGAAGTCAAGCATGAAGAGAAGTGGTTTTGGGTTTCAAACATGGAAATTTGAAAAACCTCCCAAAAGCCCCTTTGCAAATATTTCAAACTTATTCAAATTTGGTTCAAATTTGAAAGACATACAAGTTATAGCACACATAGTGCATACATTTTCACACAAACTGCACTAGATGCTAACCCTATAATTTGAGGCCATTTGGATGAGGTCGAAAAAATTCTTGGATTAGAATCGTGTTGTTCGAACCCCGTAGTTGGATTTTTTTGAACCCTTGATCTGCAGAACTGGGCAAAACCCGAGTTTAACCTATTTAATTATAGATTCGTATATCGATTTTTCTACTACCTTTTTATTATTACTATGCAGCACATGGGTGTTTGCCCGTCGAGTGAAACACGGAGGAAGAGGGATCACTCGGAAGGAGAGAAGAAGGGGTGTCTCCCCTTTTTCGGGTGATGATGTTGACTTTTGTGCAGGGTTTGTCAGTGAGCAGGAGGTGCGAGCGAGCGAGCGAGCGAGTCGAGCGAGGCCGAGAATGAGAGAGATTTGTTTTTTTGTGAGAGGGACAACCGAAGGATCCAGAAGGACCCACAGACTTCCAATACGCATCTGATGCGTCTTCTCTTGACAAAGAAGATGGATGGGAGTTTGCGTACCTACTGCACGTGACTTGTGCTCACTGAAGTGTGGGACCTCAAGGGTGGGCACCACACGTAAGTGACAGACCTGTTGGTGTAAAAACTCGGTTGATTATAATAGTGCATTAGAACAAAGTTTCCTATGGATTCAAGGGTAGGAAATCCAAGTTAACTCATTTACGTGTTAAACTTGTCTAAATCTTGGTCAAACCTAGGATTTGACCAAGATTCAAATGGGCAGAAAAATAAAAAAACAGAAAAATGAAAAACAAAATCACATAGTCTTCTTATGTCATATAGTAAGCATTAAAGTTGATAAACAAGGTCTAGACATATCAAACCATACAAATCATGTATCTACCCCTAACCCCTAAACTCCGTCTTATGAAGTCAAGCATGAAGAGAAGTGGTTTTGGGTTTCAAACATGGAAATTTCAAAATCCTCCCAAAAGCCCCTTTTCAAATATTTCAAACTTATTCAAATTTGGTTCAAATTTGAAAGACATACAAGTTATAGCACACATAGTGCATACATTTTCACAAAAACTGCACTAGATGCTAACCCTATAGCTTGAGGCCATTTGGATGAGGTCGAAAAAATTCTTGGATTAGAATCGTGTTGTTCGAACCCCGTAGTTGGATTTTTTTGAACCCTTGATCTGTAGAACTGGGCAAAACCCGAGTTTAGAGTGACTAAGAAGGATACATGCTTCCCTTTTCATTTTCATGTTTTAAACTTGTTTAAATTATCTTGGTCAAACCTAGGATTAGACAAGATTCAAATGGGCATCAAAATTGAAAAAAAAATCAGCAAAAAGGAAAACCAAAGCAAATAGTTTTCTTATGTCATATAGTAAGCATTAAAGTTGATAAACAAGGTCTAGACATATTCAAACCAGACAAATCATGTAGCTATACCCCCTAACCCCTAAACTCGATCTATCTTATGAAGTCAAGCATGTGAAGAGAAGTGGTTTTGGGTTTCAAACATGGAAATTTCAAAAACCTCCCAAAAGCTTCATTTTAGAGTGACTAAGAAGGATCCATGCTTCCCTTTTCATTTTCATGTTTTAAACTTGTTTAAATTATCTTGGTCGTCAAACCTAGGATTTGACAAGCAGATTCAAATGGGCATCAAATTTGAAAAAAAATCAGAAAAAAGAAAAACCAAAGCAAATAGTTTTCTTATGTCATATAGTAAGCATTGAATTTGATAAACAAGGTCCATACATATTCAAACCACACAAATCATGTATCTATACCCCCTAAGCCCTAAATTAATTAACTATGTCTTATGAAGTCAAGCATGTGAAGAGAAGTGGTTTTGGGTTTCAAACATGGAAATTTCAAAAACCTCCCAAAAGCTTCATTTTAGACAGACTAAGAAGGATCCATGCTTACATTTGCATTTTCATATTTTAAACTTGTTTAAATCATTATCAAACCTAGGATTTGACCAAGATACAAATGGGTGGGCACAAAATTCAAAAAAATCAGAAAAATGAAAAACAAAAGCACATAGTCTTCTTATATATGTCATATCGTAAGCATTCGAGTTGATAAACGAGGTCTAGGTATATCCAAACCAGACAAATCATGTATCTACCCCCCGTCGATCTTATGAAGTCTAGCATGAAGAGAAGTCGTTTTGGGTTTCAAACATGGAAATTTCAAGAACATCCCAAAAGCTTCATTTTAGAGTGACTAAGAAGGATACATGCTTACCTTTTAATTTTCATGTTTTAAACTTGTTTAAATCTTGGTTGAACCTAGGATTTGACCAAGATTCAAATATATGGGAATAAAATTCAGAAAAAAACAGAAAAATGAAAAACCAAAGCACATAGTCTTCTTATGTCTATAGTTAGCATTAAAGTTGATAAACAGGTCTAGACATATTCAAACTAGAAAATCATGTATATATCTACACCCCTAACCCTAAACTCTGTCTTATGAAGTCAAGCATGCATGAAGAGAAGTGGTTTTTTTTGTTCCAAACATGGAAATTTCAAAAACCCTCCCAAGAGCTACATTTTGGGGTGACTAAGAAGGATAGATGCTTATTTTTTCATATTCATGATTTAAACTTGTTTAAACCATGGTCAAACCTAGGATTTGACCAAGATTCAAATGGGCATCAAAATTGAAAAAAAATCAGCAAAAATAAAAACCAAAGCAAATAGTTTTCTTATGTTATATAGTAAGCATTAAAGTTGATAAACAAGGTCTAGACATATTCAAACCAGACAAATCATGTATCTATACCCCCTAACCCCTAAACTCTGTCTTATGAAGTCAAGCATGAAGAGAAGTGGTTTTGGGTTTCAAACATGGAAATTTCAAAAACCTCCCAAAAGCCCCTTTTCAAATATTTCAAACTTATTCAAATTTGGTTCAAATTTGAAAGACATACAAGTTATAGCACACATAGTGCATACATTTTCACACAAACTGCACTAGATGCTAACCCTATAATTTGAGGCCATTTGGATGAGGTCGAAAAAATTCTTGGATTAGAATCGTGTTGTTCGAACCCCGTAGTTGGATTTTTTTGAACCCTTGATCTGTAGAACTGGGCAAAACCCGAGTTTAACCTATTTAATTATAGATTCGTATATCGATTTTTCTACTACCTTTTTATTATTACTATGCAGCACATGGGTGTTTGCCCGTCGAGTGAAACACGGAGGAAGAGGGATCACTCGGAAGGAGAGAAGAAGGGGTGTCTCCCCTTTTTCGGGTGATGATGTTGACTTTTGTGCAGGGTTTGTCAGTGAGCAGGAGGTGCGAGCGAGCGAGCGAGTCGAGCGAGGCCGAGAATGAGAGAGATTTGTTTTTTTGTGAGAGGGACAACCGAAGGATCCAGAAGGACCCACAGACTTCCAATACGCATCTGATGCGTCTTCTCTTGACAAAGAAGATGGCTGGGACTTTGCGTACCTACTGCACGTGACTTGTGCTCACTGAAGTGTGGGACCTCACGCGTGGGCACCACACGTAAGTGACAGACCTGTTGGTGTAAAAACTCGGTTGATTATAATAGTGCATTAGAACAAAGTTTCCTATGGATTCAAGGGTAGGAAATCCAAGTTAAATCATTTACGTGTTAAACTTGTCTAAATCTTGGTCAAACCTAGGATTTGACCAAGATTCAAATGGGCAGAAAAATAAAAAAACAGAAAAATGAAAAACAAAATCACATAGTCTTCTTATGTCATATAGTAAGCATTAAAATTGATAAACAAGGTCTAGACATATCAAACCATACAAATCATGTATCTACCCCCTAACCCCTAATCTCCGTCTTATGAAGTCAAGCATGAAGAGAAGTGGTTTTGGGTTTCAAACATGGAAATTTCAAAAACCTCCCAAAAACTTCATTTTAGAGTGACTAAGAAGGATACATGCTTCCCTTTTCATTTTCTTGTTTTAAACTTGTTTAAATTATCTTGGTCAAACCTAGGATTTGACAAGATTCAAAGATACATGCTTCCCTTTTCATTTGACATGAATCCTTGTGGCACGACCATGTTGGGGTCACTCCTGGCTGTCTACCCAGCCGAGCATGCGGGCTCTATTACCTTGTACGAATCCTCGTTTTAAACAAAGAAGTGAACAAACGCCCCCCTCCCCCGCGCCACGGACACACACACACACACTCTCTCTCTCTCTCTCTCTCTCTCTCTCTCTCTCTCTCTCTCTCTCTCTCTCTCTCTCTCTCTCTCTCTCTCTCTCTCTCTCTCTCTCTCTCTCTCTCTCTCTCTCTCTCTCTCTCTCTCTCTCTCTCTCTCTCTCTCTCTCTCTCTCTCTCTCTCTCTCTCTCTCTCTCTCTCTCTCTCTCTCTCTCTCTCGTTGGTGGCGGTGCCGGGGCCATACCTCGTTGGTGCTGGATCGTCCAAGGAGCTGCGTTTCTACATTCGCATATGCAAGCAGATGTAGCTACTGCTACTTTGCGTAGTTGAAAAAACTGTCAATTTGTCATGAGGAATGATAAATTTCGATGAAAAGTACTTGATTGTTCGTACGGCTGCTATTTTTTTATGGATTCTTCGTTTCATATTTGTGCTGAACTGTTTGTAGTAGTACTTATACTGTACTTAATAATAATGCAGCGTGGAAGTGAATACTCCTTTTTTTTGTGAATCGGAAGTGAATACTCCAACTATATGTAATTGTAACCCCTCCATCTGATTTATATAAAACTATGTGCACTTCCAGATCATTTCTCCTGTTTTTTAGATGTCCTTTCACTTACTATAAAAAACAAAGAAGCACTGCTGCTTTGATTCAAAGGAATGTGGAGAGTGTAGAAATAGGAAAGGTGTAGGATTGAAATTTTCCCATAGGAATCAAATCCAACATAATTCCTATGTCAATCCTATGAATCAAAGAAGCCCTAAGTGGTTACCGGTGCTTAATGCACAGTTCCAAAAAGTTCATCCCGCAGTCCAAATAACTAATAATCAGATGATGTCAATTTTTGTGTATGTAGTTGTGCCTATTACCATCACAAATATAGTCTCAAATAGTATGATGGTGGAGATACACATTTTTTAACTACCATGATTTTCGGTAAATGCTTAGTCAATTTTGACATAATTTGACTTTCTAAAAATAATATAAGCTAAGCTTTGAGATGGAGGTACTATATTGGGTTTTCCTCGTCTTAAGCAAAATCCCTTCCCATCCCCTTAAATAGAGTACTCCAGCCTCGAGGCTAGGAGATAAGAGAGGCCATCGATAGGCCACATACTCCTCGCGCGCTCGCAATGCTGGAAACTGTCACCGTTACCCTGAAGATGGACTCCACCGTGCTTCACTGCATTTTCTGCTCCCAGCCCCTCAAGCCCCCCGTCTTCAAGGTCGATCCCTTTCCCTCCCACACTCCATTGATGTTTCTTTTGTGGGTTCACTACTGCAAAAATGGCAATCCACGAACTTTGATTTGTGCAGTGCAAGGGTAATCATTTGGCCTGCGGCCGCTGCCTCAGCGAGCTTCCCGGGAACCGGTGCCATAGGTGCGTGGAACCCCGCGGCGGATTCGAGCACGACCCGGCAATGGACGCCGTCGTATCAGCGGCGACGGTTGAGTGCCCCCACAGCAGCTGCGGGAGCTTGGTGGCCTACCACCAGGTCCACGACCACAAGATTGCATGCCCGCACGCCCCTTGCGCTTGCACGGAGCCCGGCTGCGACTTCGCCGCCCCGCCAACAGCGCTCGTCGCCCACTTTGCAGCGGCCCACTCGATCCAAGTGCACAAGCTCCCGCCGTACAACACGACCAAAGTGTTCGAGGTGCTGGTGCCGGTGCCGGGTTCGCCGTGCCTGCGGATCATCGCCGAAGGGGAGGACGGCGCCGTGTTCGTCCTGATCATCGGCGTGCTCGGTTCGACTTCGACCACCATCGTGTCTACCGTGTGCGTTAGGGCGGCCGCGTGCGTGTGGCCTCTGTACACGGCAAAGATGTGGGCGAATGGGCCGGCGTCGTGCTCGTTGGCGCACTCGAGGAGCAGGGCGGACACCGTGAATGTGTCATTGGAGGCGTCGAGCTGCGCCTTGCCGGGCGACGTCGCGTTTGATGAACTCACGTCGTTCCTCTCGGTACCGCCGCTGTACCAGGTGCTTGGTGGACCTTCCAAGCTGCTGCGTTTCTACATTCGCATCGAGAAGGAGAACAATTAATCCTCAAAATAAGTACTCCTTATATAGAAAGGGACTAACTGTTTTTCGTCCTGCTAATGCAACCTTGAGGTGACCGGGACAACTTTGTACAAAGCATCGTGCTCATATAAATATACGTACTCTACAAAATCATCAGCAGTGGAGTACCTCGTAGGTGCCATGTCCATGGATCGACAAGACAAGACACATACATAGACTGGGTCACTGGGAGATGGATATTACTACTGGATCGTGATAGGATGCCTACATACACCCTACTCGGCAGGTGACGATACCTTCCCAACAAAGGTATCCAGTCCCATCCATTGATTATATTTTATTATGGACGGAGAGCATTCTACTACGTAGAAGAGATGTCATGTCTTGGGGCAGAGGTTCGGCTTAATCATGGTTTAGATGACTCTAATGTAGATGTATCTAGACATATTGTAACTATAGATACTTCCATTTTAGCATCAAGTAATGTGGATCGGAGGGAGTAATACTATAGTACAATATACTCAGTATAAGGTTAACTTTGGCACACGCTGGGACGCACATATTTGTTAGAAGTACACACATGCAAGACAGAGCACAGAGTAAAATAATTACTATTTACTTATGGGCAACCAAAAGCTTGTACGTGTCCACTCTATATATGGGCATGGACTACACTTATTGCTTGTGGACGAGGATAGCTGTTGTGGACAACACAGTGGATGCTGTTAGAGTGAAACGGCACACTTATTATGGATCGTAGGGAGTATGCAAGATAAAAAAAGATCTACCATACATATTAGTATTATTATCATCAGTTATGTACTCATGACACTGGGAGCATACACACACGATCGTACATACTACAGTAGTACTGTACTACTTTTAAAACTACTTGCAAGATAAAATATACTGTACTACTTATCACTGGGTGCATACACACACGATCGTATACATACTAGTACTGTACTACTTTTAACACTAGGCTATCCTTTTCAGTGGTCTTCCTCTTCAGCTTCCACAGCCTGTACCATGTTGCTCTTCTTCTTCTTCTTCTTCTTCTTCTTCTTCTTACTCCCGCTGTCCTGGAATTCCGCCAATTTTTGTTGACCCTTCTCAAAGTTCACTATTCGCCTGTATACCTCATATGTTGCGTATGCGTCGATGCTTGCATACAGGATATGCTTCATGGACAAGGGCACCTGCTTCCACAGCTTGTGTTCCTCTTTCGTAAGTTTTTTCATGATAGATTTGTACTGGCTGTCTATAATGGCCGCAGCATAGTCAGCCAACGAATCCTTATTGTTACTAGTGGAATCGGCAGGCTTCCACCTTTTCTGGATGTCCACGAAGTTCGCCACTGAGAGGTTGCAACGCCCAAGCCTGGTAATGTCGTTGCCGATGTCAACACCTGCAAATGTTATGTCAGGCCTGCCAAGAAAGTCAGCGAGTTTGGGGCAGGGCTGGTCGGCCGAGGAAATCTGGTACAGGAGGCAGTCTGTGCCCATGCACAACTGTATGAGGGCAGCCTTCTGTTCAGGCCCATAGGTGTACTCTACGTCTAGGCCAACAATTTTGTACGAGTCTTCTTTCTCCAGTATCAACTCGATTTTGTTGATGTGTTCCTCCACCTTAGACGCCATATTGGTATAGTTCGCCGTAATGGTGGTTGTTCCATGAGCGAGGAAAGTGTGTCCTTGGTAGAACGCTTCCATGGAGGGTAGCGAGAGAGGGGCACAGGCGAGAGTGTCAGGGAGAAGACGAAATGAGGAAGACGAAATGAGGAAGACGAATGTTAACCGCCACGCCAGGGCCTGGAAACCGCCCGTCGCTAGATGCATGCATTTGGACGGTTTTGAAGATGACGGGCCATAGGGCACGAATGCAGTTTCCCTGTTAAAATAATAATAACCGCCCACGTACTTAATTAATTGTATGCTTATTTGTTTCTCGAGAGGAGCCTAGTTTTTTTCTACGAAACTCTGAAGATCTATTAAAAATCATCAACATTAGTACAAAGAGATTCAAAATTAATATTACCTTCGTCTAAAAGGAGGTGTCTTAGTTTTGTCTAATACGGATGTATAAAGACATATCTAAGTTGTAGAAATTACAAATATGTCTTCTTTGCACCACTTAGCTACCACTACAAAGTACAAACACTAACGCAAGGTAGATCAGCATCATGCAATGTAGACATTACAGTATTTTTGTACTACTGTACTTGTCTTCCCTGGTCTATGATTCAATATCTAGTATACTGTACTGCTTATACACCAGGGAGATTCAAAATACGAGTTGAGCGCCAAAACTCCCGCCTCCATACACATATTTCGAATTCCCTTTCGACCCTATTAGCAATGACGCAAAGGCAGACAAGTGAAGCCGGCGTTGGTTGGGGTCTCGTTCGTAATTTACACACCCCCTCTGATATATATAGTCTACCGCCTTCCATTCGTCTTCCCCATTTCCGCAAAAAATCTGTCGCAATACTCCAGGCCCATCATCTCTCACCTGCCGGACCACCGCACCGGAATATCCCAGCCGTACTTAGCCGGCATACCACCTCACCTACCTGAGGCCACCGACTCCCTCGTCCGCAGCACCAGATCCGCTTCACCAACGCCGCCGTGTACTGCATCGGATCTGCTTCACCGACTGCTTCATCCGCAGCACCAGATCCGCTTCACCAACGCCGCCGTGCACTGCACTATCTGAGTTCACCGACTCCCTCGTCTGCCGTACCTGATCCGCTTCACCAACGACGCCGTGCACTGCACCGGATCTGCTTCACCGACTCCCTCGTTTCAGATCTGCTTCCCCGAACCCATCATCGACCGCCCCAGATCTGCTTCCTCGACGCCGACGCCCACCGCAACCGCAGCACCCCCGCCGTCGTCGACGTGACCCGCAAGGATGCCGAGTATGACTACACGAAGCCGCCGTCGAGGTAACCAGACCCCCTCCCCCCTACACGTTTTGGTCTGTTACCATAGAAGGTTCAAGCATGTCTTGGTCAACTAGAATGTGTCCCATAGATCCAGCTCCGCCCCGCTCTCAATGCGCGTGGCAGATGGCAGGATCCTGCGCATTTGCCCATGCCACTCCTCGAGCTCTCTGTCTTGATGTGCTTCACACACAGGGCTTATAATACTAGGAAGCTTGTGCCTCACATACACTTACACACAGGGCTACTACTACTAGGAAGCTTTATTGGATATCTCAGTGGTACAAAGCTTACTTACATGGGACGGGTGATACTCTATTTAAATTTTTGTACATGACCCTTTAGATTGTTGCCATGTGCCAGAATCCAAACCCTATACCATACTTCTAGAATACTCTACAAACTCTAGATATTTCATACTACTCGTAAATATCTTACTCTAGAACATTCCCCATTCTACAGTTCTCTCTACATACCTTGGATACTTCATGACTAAGCTAGCTCCTTTACTAGCCAACCACATTGATAAGATTACTACTAACAATCCCCCCATAATCTTGTCATATAAACTATCTTTACTATTAAATTTAAAATAGGCCGCGGTGGTTGGTGATGGTACGTCAAACGTGTATACAACTCACCCCGAACATAAAAAGTAAGGTCAGCGTGACCGGCTCCATGAGGAGTTCTTATCAGGATTAGTTAGGTCACGACCAAAATCCAATCCGTAGCACTAGGTAGCAAAATCAGCATCCCTTTCCTAATTCTAATCGGTAAGACAAGCATAGATCGGTCCAGCCACACATCTTTTTTGTTCGCTCCCCTTTTTATTCTCTAAGGAACCCTCTCCTTAACGAGCGTAGATTGATGGAGATGGTTTTTGTACCGGTCAATCTTTATATCCTTTCTGGCATAGTTCTGTAAAAGATCGGCAGGTGATCCGTCCTTTCTCCTCTGCCGTAGTTCATCAACGCGTGTCCGGCAATCCCGGTTAGATCGACACAATCGGCAAAAAAGAAAAAGGCCAAAAGAGACCCATTGATTAGGCTCCTCTTGCCGTGCTACTTTAAATTTTCTAACTTTTCTTTCATTCGCAAACATACAGTGACAATCTATATGACTCTAGGTTTCTTTTCCTAATTTTTGCACGTGCATGCATTTTCCCTTTAAAATTCGTAGGACATACAAATCTCAACACTTATGCAACTAAAAATCCTTAAAAAAAACAAAGCTTTCATACCCTGCAGCTTTTAAGAGGTTAGTCACAAGAATCAACCACATGTTTTGGAGCGCAGTGACATTCTCCCTAAAAAAACATGTTTCATGCGTGGGTGTTTCATTAATAAAGAGAAATATCTGTTCAGTTGGGGCCACGTATCGACGTGTGTTCTCGACAAATCAGTTTCTCAGACAAAGTATCTTGAAGGTGTTCATAGAGATTGCATGTGCATTTGTGCGTTCGTAGGAGCGAGTATGCATTTAGTGAGCATTTATATTGTACCGTGTTTTGTTAAAAAAGATGGTGTAAAACGGGCACCTTTTACGATATACTCTCTCCGTCCCAAAATGTAAGGCGTCTAAGGATTGGTCAAAACTCAAAAGTCAAACCTTACGAACTTTGACCAAATATTTTAAAAAATATTTACATTTTCAATATCAAATTGACATATTAAGAAATTATACTTTAGGGTGACTCTATTGATAATGATTTAGTATTGTAAATATTTATATTTTTTGTGTGTAAACTTGGTCAAACTTTAAAAACATTGACTTTTAACTAATCCTTAGACGCCTTATTTTTGGCACGGAGGGAGTATCATTCAATAAATACTATGAATTATTCGATCGTCTGTTCAAACATGTTAATTAGATCGGTCGATTGATCAACTCGGATCGGTCGATCGAGCATCAGAGTTGTCTCAGTGATGACAAAAAATAAGCACATTGTATGATACTGACGTACCACAGATTCTAAAGAAAAATGAGGACCATGTGGCCACACATCCTGGACATAGACATTGCGATTATATTCCATTTATTCTATATTTGGAGGGAGCCATCTTTCGTTATTAACCCGTTGCAACACACGGGTATTATGCTAGTATCCCCTAATCCAGATCACATGGACCATGCACTTCATCTTGTGATGGCATCACACCGACTCACGTCAAGCAACGACGCCGCACCTTGCTTGTTAGCCTGACACCGACTTCATTTTAGATATCATGTAGTACATGTCAAGTACCAAATCACTGAGAACCAACCTGTGGTTGGATGGTTAGGAGGGCAGTGGCACCCCCAGATTTAACGCTTTGGTGTCTCAAAAATGGAGGAATATTCTTCTGTGGGACGCGGCGTTCCCGATGACATTGTGGTGCTAGTGGTGACTTCGTCAATCTCAATACCCGTCGGAACAGTTTCTTGGATGCAGTTTCCTGAAGGTGCTCGAAGGGGTAGTGTGTGTGCCTGAGTGATGAGTGTATGTATGTACGTGTGAGCGTCTATGATTGTACTGTGTGTTGCAAAAAATAGTATTAATTTTGTCTTGTTCATACTAAGACTAGCAAAGCGTTCCCTGCTCTATAAACTCTCAAGAAACACCCCTATAGTATCCATCTAGTTCGTCCTAATGTTAGAACAGTAATTGCATGCTATGTAATTCATCTATTTTTGTTAGGAAACCTACATGTTTGTTTGCTTTTCTTATTCTCAGGTGACAGGTTGTGTGCTGGGACCATAGCCGCCGTCTGTTTTGTTCGTTGCAAAATGTTGTTTTATATTCCGCCATTCTGTGCTCTTCTGTGTTCACAAGGTTTTACATTATAATTTCCATCTGTTTTGTTGTAAACAATGACGGTAAATGCCAATTACTATTTCCTTTCTGCTATCCTTTTGCCATCCTGTAGTACATGTGTGAACTCATTGCTCTGGTACATTTAAATTCTTCATTGTTTTTTTTCTTCAAGAGCTGCAACCCTAACTCTTTGCTGTAATTTCATGTTGCACTATCACATGGAACACAGCAAATCGTGGAGTGAATCACCCCTATAATCCAGTAAGTACCTTTCATTTTTGTATTGATATGCTTATCGTGCTGGAACCAGTTTGTGTTTAACACATTTACTCTCCATATAGATAGGATAACTGGTTTGAAATAAATCATGCTATTTGTATGACTGCACGTCTTCGTTCATTTTCCTGCTAGCTTCTCAAACTTGTTCTATTGCCTGTCTAATCTTTTTTTGTTTGATCGTGATTAAACCAATTTAATTGTTCTGCTTAACTTAAATGATCTGGCATTTTATTCTAGCCACATAATGTTTGATTGCTCATGCACTTCCTCATACTGTTATGTCTTCTGGATTTCTTCCATAATGATAAGAATGTTTTGCTTGGTGAATATGAGTCAGATGATGATTCAATTGGTTATTAGTCCTTGATTCATTGAGTTGACTGATGATTAAAACATATAAACCTTGCGACTATCTGGCATGCTTGTTGTGGGATATAATGAGCATATTTGTTTTTTGTAAGACTTTTTTCGGATTTCACTGTTGATTAATCCAATGCCACCTTCTGTAGTAGGAAATCCACCTTCAGTAGGTATCATAAATAAGATTTGTTGTTACTTTTTGGCTGACCCATCTTTTATTTTTAGGCACAAAATGGTTCATTTGTTTGTTTCTCCTTCCCTTATATTGCGCTCATGGGTTAAACATTGAAATAATATGTCAGTTTATATGAATCCCAGAATGGTTGCTGTCTAATCTGTCTTAATTGGTCCTGCTCGTTTATATTTGGCACCAAATGGATATATTTCTCTTTTATCTGAGGCATTCCCATGGCTGGCTGATGATTAAAATAATGAAATTTAGGGAATGTCTGGCTACCACTTTTGTGGAACTTAAGGGATCTGAAGCACCCCTTCCAAGTGTCAATTTTAATAGACAGCTGTTATGCAGTTTCCTGGCTTATTTTATTAGGCACAGACTGTCTAGTTACTTGATTTATTTTGTTCATATTTGCCATCCGGTTGCTCTGCCTGTTGCATTGGGGTTGATAGCTTGCTTTGTTATATTATGCCTTGTGCTTTGTGAAAATCTGCCATCTGTTTTGATGCTTTGCAAAAATCTGTGACAACTAATAGTATGGTTGTTTTCTCAAATTGTATGGTTCTGTAACTTGCACTGTCTTGTTTTCAGCCCCTGAATAGAGCAAGGAAGGCAGATGGCAGGGCATGTACATCAAGTGTCCAGGTCTTTCCACAGCACAGCCGTGACAATGCCAATTCATCTGATTGTCAGATGATAGCTACTGTCCCAGCCATTCCAGCGCAAACAATCGCTGCCTTTGCACACGAATCACTTGATATAATTCAGCAGCAAAGAGATGAAATAGATTCAAATATCATCATAACAGTCAATGAGATACATGAATTGAAAAATAGGCAAGCTTGGATTGAGCAGATCCTTAATAATCTACTCTGCAGATCTAATGGAAAGCCAGCTGTTACTTGCACTCCGATGAATTCTACCTAACAGAAATGCAGTTTTGCCGATGATGCCATTTGTATGGCTTGTATCATTTGAGTTATTTCGACTTGTTGTATTTGAGAATTTTTGCTGTTATTGTAATCCTTGAGCATTTTTTCCTGTTATTGCTATAGTTTGCAATCATTGTAACAAATTTTCAATGTAATGATTATTTTATCTTGCACTCGGCCTTAAACAGAACTACTAGTATGGTCTCACAATTTTTTTATCATTATACTATGCAAGATTTAGCGGTTGCCCCAAATTCAGAGCATCTCCACCGGCGGCCCGGCCTGATAGCGATTTGGGGGCCGGCGTCGTTTTATGGCTCGCACCGGTGCGCTCCAAACGGCGCCGGCCATTTTTCGAGCCCAGTAGAATCTCCGGCATCCCCGAGAGGACGCGACGGTTCGCATCGACTGGCCACGACGCGGGAAGGTTGGTCGTCGGCGTTTAAATGGCCTCCCGCGCGGAAACCGAGGCAGCGACTGGCCACGAGGGCAGCGACTGGCCACGCGGCGTCCAGTCGCCGTAAATGTGGGTAGTTGCCACCGCTAGATATATAGGACGTACGCCGTCCACCACCGCCGCTCCATTCTCTACTCTCCACATCAAGATGCCGCGCCGTCTGAAGACCACCTACTCGATGCTTGGCCTAAACGGCCGCGCGCTGCCTCCACCACCACGGCAGCCGCAGCCGGAGCCGGAGCCGGAGCTGCAGGCCGACGACGAGCACAGCTCCGACGAGGACGAGGACCCACGGTTCGAGTCCTGGCACGATGTCTACGTAGCAGAAGCGGAAGCAGAGGCGGCGGATCGAGGAGTCAGCGCAGTCGGGCGAGCCGCCGCAGGCCCCCACCGACCCGGAGCAGGCGGCGATCCTCGCGTCGCTGAACGCACAACGATACCAGCGGTTGAGGGAGGAGGAGCGCGAGTTCGTCAACGACGCGAACCTCGAGCACGTCCTCGAGATATCGCGCCAGCGAGCGGTCACGGAGGAGGCGGGACGCCGCCTCAAGGAGGCGGAGCGACAGAAGCTCGCAGAGCTCAACGCTCATCGCCACCAGGACGAGTTCGCTCGCCAGCAGGCGAGGCGCGCCGAGATCGAAGCTTCTCGGGAAAGGCTGGAAGCGCGGGGACAGCGCCGCCGGCCGCCATGCTCCACCGCCAGATGCGCGAAGCAACGAAGGAGAAGCGGGCACGAAAGCAGGCGGCAATGGCTAAGAACAACGACGAGGCAGTGCCGTCGAGCGCCCCAACCGACGGCCCGTAGACCAGGATTAAGTTTAAGTTTAGTTATGTTTAAAGTCGAGCTACTTTGGTATAAATTTCGTATGATTTTGGGTTTTTAAATGTCAATTTTAATTTTAAAATGGCTGCCGTTTGGGGCCGCTGGTGTGGTGTGGGAGCAGCATCCCCAAATAGAGGATCATGGTAACAGAAATTGTCAACGTGATGATGATTTGATGTTGCACTCGACCTTGAACATAAGTACTAGTACGGTCTCACAATTTTTTTAATCATTATACTTTGCAACATTTAGCGCGGATGCGCCAAATTCAGAGATAGATCATGATCATGGTAACAAATTTTCAACGTGATGATGATTTGATGTTGCACTCGGGCTTGAACAGAAGTACTACTATACTGTCTCACAAATTCTTTATCATTATACTTTGCGAGATTTAGCGGATGCGCCAAATTCAGAGATAGATCATGATCATGGTAACACACTTTTCAATGTAATGATGATTTGATGTTGCACTCGACCTTGAACATAAGTCCTAGTACGGTATCACAATTTTGTATCATTATAATTTGCAAGTTTTAGCGGATGCGCCCATTTTCAGAGGTAGATCATGATCATGGTAACAAATTTTAAACGTGATGATGATTTGATGTTGCACTCGACCATGAACAGAAGTACTACTACTGTCTCACAATTTCTTTATCATTATACTTTGCCAGATTTAGCGGATGCGCCAAATTTAGAGATAGATCATGATCATGGTAACAAATTTTCCACGTGATGATGATTTGATGTTGCACTCGGGCTTGAACAGAAGTACTAGTACGGTCACTAATTTTTTTAGCATTATACTTTGCAACGAATGCACCAATTTCAGGTGCATGTCACCAGATCTGTGTCCGATGATGATCATGGTAGTAACCGATGTTCAACTTGATGATGATTTGATTTTACAGTCGGCCTTGAACAGAGGTACTAGTACGGTCTCACAATTTTTTATCATTATACTTGTACCTTAGCGAAATTCAAAATCTCATAGCGGCAAAACTTCCCGCCCACAAAATACAAAAATTTCACACGCTTCCAAATTCCCATTCTACCCCTGTGGAGATGACAGCAAAGTCGGTTGGTGAGGGGTTTGCCCGTCATTTTTTCGATCACCACCTCCCTAGCCCGGAAACCCTCCCAAAAAAATACATTTCCTTCAGTCTCTCATCTGAGACCACCCACCGGAACTTCTCAAGTCCCTCTCTCTACCACCTCCACGACCACCGCACCGGAACATCCCCGCCGGACTTCCCTGGCCTACCCGAGCCCTCGCGATCCTCGTCATCCGGCTGCCTGCCGGAGCCGCTTCATCGACGCCGTCATCAACCGGACCGGATCATCCCCGCCGAACCTCGAAACCATATGCTCATCCAGCAGTCTACCGCAGTCGCTTCAGCTGCGGTATCGTCCACCCCGCCGGAGCCGCTTCGCCGGATCCGTCGTCCACCGCATCGGATCTTGCTCACCGACACCGCTGTGCATGAACCGGATCTGCTTCACCGGCGCCATGATCTAAACTCTTCTACTGTCGCTTTTCTATTGCTTGCCTGCAAGTTCTTGTTTAATCTTGGGGGAACCTGTTTGTGCTAACGACGCGCCGTTACGTTTTTGCAGATGAGATGAGTAACCATGAAGTGTAATGGCCGTCTCTCCAACCCCAAGTAGCACATGTAGCGTACTTCATCACCGGATCTATCAACCCCAGGAAGATCTGCTGTGACTCCCACAGAGTGCTTCTCCTAATGTAAGTCCCTTGTTTTAGCGCCATGTTCTGGGTTCAGATGCTTGTTTGTCTGAAGCTCTTTTAGTTCATTCCTAGCTATGACCGTAACACGTTGCTATTTTCTACTTCATTGCTAACTTTAAGCGATTGAACATTTTGGTTTGCATTCCCTGCTCTGTAGATGTAGCCATCATAACTTCTATCTTGCTCAGTCGTTGTTACAAAAATTATACTGTAGGTATTATAGTAACATCCTGCTATTATTTAGTTCATGGCCAATTTTAAGTAATTGCACATGTTGGTTCGCATTCCCTGCTCTATAGCTTTTGGCATCGTAACTTCTATATTTGGTTTACATTCCCTGCTCTGTAGATCTAGCCATCATAACTTTATCTTGCTCAGTCGTTGTTACAAAAATTATGGCCTGCTACTATGTTGTTTGTGCCAATTTTTTACTCCATGAACATGTTGGCTTGCATTCCCTGTACTACAGGTGATGCCATTGTTTTGTATCTAGTTCATTGTAAGCTAACAAAGTAAGGACTTAGTTTGGCATGCTATCACTCTGCTATCTAGCCTGTAGTACAAATAAACTTGTCATACTACTAGATAATAATTTTGCGTGCCATCTTGTTCTTCAAAAGCTGCATTATTGACTTGTTTCTCTGACTTGGCATGACGCTCACATATGGAAAGCTGAACATATTGGTTTGCATTCCCTCTTATACAAGTTCACAGGTGATCCCACTATATTCTGTATCTGGTCCATCCTAAGCTCCAGCATTAACTATCCTCCATGTGTTGCTCATTACAAGTTTATATCCCGAAACATCTTGATTTGCATCCCCTTCACTATAAGTTCAGGATTATTATTTAGTTCACGGCCAAAATGAAGTAATTGCACTTGGCACATGTTGGTTCACATTCCCTCCTCTTTAGCTTTTGCCATCGTAACTTCTATTTTTGGTTTACATTCCCTGCTCTGTAGATGTAGCCATCATAACTTCATCTTGCTCAGTCGTTGTTACAAAATTTATAGCCTGCTACTATGTTGTTCATGCCAATTTTGTACTCCCTGAACATGTTGGTTTGCATGGGACTCGACAGTAGTAAGTCTGCTGTTTCATTCTAACATGCTCTGTTATATTGGCTGTTGGTATGCGGCATGCACTCTTTGTTTGCTTATTGTGCGCATTACAATGATCTTGTTATAACGACGAAATGATGAGTTCCAAATTCTTTGGCAAACTATATTGTAGTGTCTTTGCCTTTCCATTGTTGCTGTCTTAACTTGTAATGTCTTTGTTTCAGATATAGGTGCTGCATGGACAACTTAAAAGATTGCCGGATCGCTTCATTGTATTGCTAGGTTTAATTACCATTCAATTTCTCTGGGTTCTGTAATATTTTTTTCAATGCCTTGCAGCTGATGTAATATTTAGTTAGTTTTTATAGTTCTTTCGCGCATTTTTTCTTTGGTGCTTGTGGTAAGTGAGGCTATCCGACAGAAATCAACTAAATCACGAATTCCCATCCCTTAAACGGCCCAATTAAGCGAAATCACATATGTGCCTGCCCGCAAAATCCTAAAGCGCATATTATGCCGGCATATAAACAGCACCTAAACAGGCTGGCCCACTTACTTCTTGGGCCAGCCCATTTGATTTACGGTGGACCCCACACACTAATTGGGCTGGCCCACTTGCTTTAAGGTGGACCCCACCAACTACTGGGCCGGCCCACTAATTAGTTGGGCCACCCCATTTGCTTTTGGGGGACCCCACATAATAAATGGGCCGGCCCTTTAAGAGGAAAGTGGGACCCACCTGTGTTTTTGGCCCGGCCCATTATCTTGTTGGGCCGGCCCACTTGCTAAATTGTGGACCCCACGTACTAGTTGGGCCGGCCCTTTAACAGAAAAGTGGGGCCCACCTGAGCTTATTGGGCCGGCCCACTATCTTGTTGGGCCGGCCCACTTGCTCTATGGTGGTCCCACATGGTAAATGGACCGGCCCTTTAAGTGGAAGGTGGGACCCACCTGTGTTTTGGCCGGCCCGTTTCTATATGGTGGACCCCACATACCAAATGGGCCGGCCCATTAACAGGAATGTGGGACCCACCTGCGTTTTTGGGCCGGCCCACTATCTTGATGGGCCAGCCCACTTGCTATATTGTGGGCCCCACACACTAAATGGGCCGGCCCTTTAACAGGAAAGTGGGACCCACCTGTGTTTTTGGCCCGGGCCACTATTTTGTTGGGCCGGCCCACTTGCTATATGGTGGACCCCACGAACTAAATGGGCCGACCCTTTAACAGGAAAATGGGACCCTGTGTTTTGGCCCGGCCCACTAGCTTGTTGGGCCGTCCCACTTGCTATACGGTGGACCCCACACACTAAATGGGCCGCCTTTTAAGGAAAGTGGGACCCACTGTGTTTGGCCCGGCCCACTAGCTTGTTGGGCCGGCCCATTCTGGTGGACCCCACATGTTAAATGGGCCGGCCCATTTAACTTTTGACCAGTCAACATTAGAGGTTAGGCCCGGCCCACGTAACTAATGGACCACCCAGCTATATAGTTGACCGGTCAAACTATGTCATCTGGCCCGGCCCGCTTAAGACGTGGCAGGCCTCGTGTGGGCCTACCATCTACCACGGGGTTTCAGCCGGTTAACACCGGTTAACGGCGTCTGCCACGTGTCAGTTTGCATGACGTCAGCAGTCAACGGGCTCCCGAAAACACTTCCGCAACGGTCCGATTTTCCGTGGCGGAAGGGCGCCCAAGCGCGACGGACCGAAAAAATCGTCGTTGGACTTTGCCTGACGCAGTTTCCACAACGGAACCCATATCGTCGGGTTAGGCCCATAGGCGACGAAAAATACCCCTTAGCGGACGATTTTGAGACGTTGTCTATCAGAACTTTTCTTGTAGTGACTAGTGGCTCATCCGCTTATCCAATAATTTTGCAAAAAGAGCTGGCAACGGGGTTCCCAGCCCCAATTAATTAACTTTCATTAATAATTCTCTTCACGTGTTTTGCCCTGATCTATCAGTAAGCAACTTAATTTTGCAAATAGACACTCCTCCATGGTATGTGAAATGTTGGAAGGCACCCGAGGATTCGGTTAGCCATGGCTTGTGTAAGCAAAAGGTTGGGGGGAGTGTCATCTAATAAATAAAACTAAAGTACATGTGTAAACAAAAGGGCAAAAGTCTGAAACAAACCCCAAACTCCTAATCCCTGAAAACTGAACCCTCAACTATTCCATCCCGGCTAATCCCGGCTAATTTTCGCGATGCGCTTGTTTGATCGCCTAGGATGCTAGGTGCCACTCGAAAATCAGGATTAGGGGAGGATTAGGATGCCACGCTGGCCTGTATAGTGGGACCTCAGGTTACGCGAGTGCTTTCCTCTCCCCGTTCACCCCGCACGAAACATAACCCATCTCCGTGTTCCTATGTTCCTATTTGAAGCCAGGACGAAATTATGGTTTGGAGGGAGATTGCCTATCTCCAACGAGTGAGGAGAGGCTGCAGGACGGCATGGTGGAAGAGGACGCGCTGCAGGACGGAGCGGCGGGGAGAAGAGCAGCTCGCAGCAGAAGCAGTACATCGCGGCGGAAGATGATTCGTTGCAGGACGGAGCGTCGGGGAGGAGACGAGCGGCCCGCTGAGCAAACAGGACGGCGCGGAGGCAGATGCGACTAGCTAGGCGAGGTCATCACAGCGGAAGAGGAGGCAAGGTCGTCACGGGCTCACGACGGCAGAGGCGACCAGCAGTACTGCTTTAGAGCAGGCGTTGTTGCTGCATGTTGATATCAGGTTGTGTACAGTTTGTGTCACCTCTGAGTTTTGAGACTAATAGGTTCAGATTAGAAAGAAGGAAGAAGAATTGTATATGTATGAGTTTGTTATGTGCAATAATAATGTGAGTCGTCTCAAAATACAAAGAGTGAATAATTCAGTAATGGTATGTTTGCAATTGTCTTCAAATGCAGTCAGAGTGTTTGCAGATTCCCATGTGTGTATCAAAGATTTTTTTAGAGGGAATGCTCCCTAATTGCGAGAAAGAACCAAGAGTAGGAAGATGATTCCTACTACTGGTATCCATGTCATACCTAGGCGGCCAAAAGATGTATGTATACTGCATGTTTGTGTACTTTTCAAATTACCTAGCAAAACTAGAACTTTGACATCATGACCTAGAAAACGGAAGCTCAACATAATGTTCACTACAAGACACCATTTGGACACAAGAACACGGTCAAAGATCACTTCTTTGGGATCTTCTTGGCTTGCACATTCTGGTGTTTGGTACTCTTTCTCTTTCCTCTTAATAGATTCTGCACATTCTTTTCCTTTGCTCTTATTTTGCTGGCTTGCACTAACATGTGCATCTGTTTGTGCTTGCTGCACAACAAAAACAAAATAAAAGGTACAGCGTGAGATTATAGCACAAGAAAATCAATGAACATTTAGAGTAATGATCAATTTTACCTCATGTATAACTCCGTCTGGTGCTGATGCTTCACTCTCTTCCTCTTCACCACTGCCAATTTCATCTTCAAAATCACTCTGACTCTCTTCTTCACTACCATGTCCTTCTTCCTCCTCCCCATGGTACTCCACATACACATCAGCAGTTGTACCATAAGTGGTGTGTTCTAATATTTTCATGCAGCCACTATTATCAACTAGAAAAAAATAACCCATTCACGAGTTCTTTGCAAGGAATATGATAATATAACTTCATCGAGTCCCGATAACTCATATGATTGCCAAGATGACCTTTGATCTCTGACATAGATGTCTTGTGAAGTGGAATGACTGAAATTTCTTCATCCCCACCAATGTACTCTAGTTGAGGACCAATGCGGATGAACTCTCCACCAAAATGAAAGCACACATTAAAGGAATCTGTCTGGGCCATGCTTACGCAACACTCACCTGGATATATAAAGTGTGAATTCAGTACTCCATACCGAACTGAACAAATACTATATATATAAACCACGCAAATCGTGCCTAAATAACTAGTATCCCTATATGTATATCCAATTGATTTTTTTTTACGAAGTCACAGATCTGAATAACCCGCAGACACACTGGATGACACATACACCAGCTGTACATGCATACCAGTTCAGATAAATCACTCTCTAGAACTAAACACATACAGGCAGGCTAGATGTGAATAATGGGGAGCCACATGAAAGCGGTTACCTGATCCTCTCTGTTGAGCCGATCCTGTGCAGCACCGCGATCAGCATATCAAACATCACCGCCACAACGATGAGTGGAGGAACGGGTGCAGGTTGGAACGGGAGGGACTCAAATCCGCAACAGCAAAATAAGCCACTGATCGCCAACTTCGCAGCAACCAAGATCAAGGGAAGGACTCGCGGAGAGAAAGGAGAGATTGGGGACGAGGGAGTGCGGCTCCGAACGGGTAGGTTTCTATCTTGTGCGGGATTAACGGGAGGGGGAAAGCTGGCTTACCCTCAACATGGCACCCTAATCCTAATCCTGATTTCCGGGTGGCACGGCAGTATCCCAGATAATCAAACAGGCATATAGCGAAAATCAGCCGGGATTGACCGGGATCAAATAGTTGAGGGTTCACTTTTCAGGGATTAAGAGTTTGGGGTTTCTTTCAGACTCCATCTATGAATTCAAGGTTTAAAATAGACTTTTGCCAAACAAAAGAGAAGAGGGATGATCTACCTTGCTGGTAGAGATAACGTCCTTCATGGGAGCCGCTCTTGAGAGTCTGGTTGGCGAGGTAGTTAGAGTACCCACTATCATTCGTTGACAACAACAAACACCTCTCAAAACTTTACTTTTATGCTCTCTATATGATTTCAAAACTTGAAAAGCTCTAGCACATGATTTTATCCCTGCTTCCCTCTGCGAAGGGCCATTCTTTTACTTTTATGTTGAGTCAGTTTACCTACTTCCTTCCATCTTAGAAGCAAACACTTGTGTCAACTGTGCATTGATTCTTACATACTTGCTTATTTGCATTCATCATATTACTTTGTGTTGACAATTATCCATGAGATATGCATGTTGAAAGTTGAAAGCAACTGTTGAAACTTATATCTTCCTTTGTGTTGCTTCGATGCCTTTACTTTGAATTTATTGCTTTATGAGTTAACTCTTATGCAAGACTTTTGATGCTTGTCTTGAAAGTACTATTCATGAAAAGTTTTGCTATATGTTATCTATTTGTTAGCAACTATAGATCATTGCCTTGAGTCACTTCATTCATCTCATGTGCTTTGCAATAGTATGATTAAGATTATGTTGGTAGCATGTCACTTCAGAAATTATTCTTTTTATCATTTACCAACTCGAGTGTGAGTAGGAACTAAGCTTGGGGATGCTTGATACGTCTCCAACGTATCTATAATTTCTGATGTTCCATGCTTATTTTATGACAATACCTACATGTTTTGCTCACACTTTATAATGTTTTTATGCATTTTTCGGAACTAACCTATTAACGAGATGTCGAAGGGCCAGTTGCTGTTTTCTGTTGTTTTTGGTTCCAGAAAGGCTGTTCGGGCAATATTCTCGGAATTCGACGAAACAAAGACCCAACATCTTATTTTTCCCGGAACCTTCCAGAAAGTCAGAGTGGGACCAGAGGGGAGCCCTGGGGGCCCCACACGTGGTGGCGGCGCGGCCCAAGGGGTGGGTGATACGTCTCCAACGTATCGATAATTTCTTATGTTCCATGCTACTTTATTGATGATACCTACATGTTTTATGCACACTTTATGTCATATTTGTGCATTTTCTGGAACTAACCTATTAACAAGATGCCGAAGAGCTAGTTGCTGTTTTCTGTTTTTGGTTTCAGAAATCCTAGTAAGGAAATATTCTCGGAATTGGACGAAATCACCGCCCAGGGTCCTATTTTTGCACGGAGCTTCCAGAAGACCGAAGAGATAACGAAGTGGGGCAACGAGGCGCCGCCACCATAGGGCCGCGCGGCCAGAGGGGGCCCGTGCCGCCCTATGGTGTGGGCCCCTCGTCAGCCCCCCTGACCTACCCTTTCGCCTACTTAAAGCCTCTGTCGCGAAAACCCCGACGAGAGCCACGATACGGAAAACCTTCCAGAGACGCCGCCGCGAATCCCATCTCGGGGGATTCAGAAGATCGCCTCCGGCACCCTGCCGGAGAGGGGATTCATCTCTGAGGACTCTTCATCGCCATGATCGCCTCCGGAGTGATGAGTGAGTAGTTCACCCATGGACTATGGGTCCATAGCAGTAGCTAGATGGTCGTCTTCTCCTAATTGTGCTTCATTGTTGGATCTTGTGAGCTGCCTAACATGATCAAGATCATCTATCTGTAATACTATATGTTGTGTTTGTCGGGATCCGATGGATAGAGAATGCTATGTTATGATGATTATCAATCTATTGTTTATGTGTTGTTTATGATCTTGCATGCTCTCCGTTATTAGTAGAGGCTCTGGCCAAGTTTTTACTCTTAACTCCAAGAGGGAGTATTTATGCTCGATAGTGGGTTCATGCCTTCATTGACACCTGGGACAGTGACAGAAAGTTCTAAGGTTGTGATGTGCTGTTGCCACTAGGGATAAAACATTGATTCTATGTCTAAGGATGTAGTTGTCGATTACATTACGCACCATACTTAATGCAATTGTCTGTTGCTTAGCAACTTAATACTGAATGGGGTTCGGATGATAACCTGAAGGTGGACTTTTTAGGCATAGATGCAGTTGGATGGCGGTCTATGTACTTTGTCGTAATGCCCGGATTAAATCTCACTATATTTATCATATCATGTATATGCATTGTTATGCCCTTCTCTATTTGTCAATTGCCCGACTGTAATTTGTTCACCCAACATGCTTTTATCTTATGGGAGAGACACCTCTAGTGAACTGTGGACCCCGGTCCTATTCTTTACATAGCATACAATCTACTGCAATTGTTCTTTACTATTTTCTTGCAAACAATCATCTTCCACTCGATACGCTTAATCCTTTGTTACAGCAAGCCGGTGAGATTGACAACCTCACTGTTTCGTTGGGGCAAAGTACTTTGGTTTTGTTGTGCAGATTCCACGTTGGCGCCGGAATCCCTGTTGTTGCGCCGCATCACATTTCGCCACCATCAACCTTCAACGTGCTTCTTGGCTCCTCCTGGTTCGATTAAACCTTGGTTTCTTTCTGAGGGAAAACTTGCCACTGTGCGCATCATACCTTCCTCTTGGGGTTCCCAACGGACGTGTACATCTACGCGCATCAGTGGGCGCGCCCCCCTAGTGTGAGGAGGCCCCGTGGCCCCTCCGACTCCGACTCTTCGCCTATTTAAGCCGTCCTGACCTAAAACATCGAGACCGATTGACGAAACTCCAGAAAGACTCCAGGGGCGCCGCCGCCATCGCGAAACTCCGTTTCGGGGGACAAAATCTCTATTCCGGCACGCCGCCGGGACGGGGAAGTGCCCCCGGAAGCCATCTCCATCAACGCCACCGCCTCCATCATGCTCCGTGAGTAGTTCCCCCATGGACTACGGGTTCTAGCTGTAGCTAGTTGGTATTCTCTCCCCCATGTACTTCAATACAATGATCTCATGAGCTGCCTTACATGATTGAGATTCATCTGATGTAATCGGTGTTGTGTTTGTTGGGATCCGATGGATTGTTACATTATGATTAGTCTATCTATAAAGTTTGTGAAGTTATTGTTGCTGCAATCTTGTTGTGTTTAATGCTTGTCACTAGGGCCCGAGTGGCATGATCTTAGATTTAAGCTCTATACTTATTGCTTAGATTGTATCTACAAGTTGTTTGCACATGTCTATGTCCGGAACCCGAGGCCCCAAAGTGACAGAAATTGGGACAACCGGAGGGGAAGGCGTAGGTATGAGGATCACATGTTTTCACGGAGTGTTAATGCTTTGCTCCGGTGCTCTATTAAAAGGAGTACCTTAATTTCCAGTAGATTCCCTAGAGGCCCGGCTGCCACCGGCTGGTAGGACAAAAGATGTTGTACAAGTTTCTCATTGCGAGCACGTATGACTATATATGGAAAACATGCCTACATGATTAATAGACTTGATGTTCTGTCTTAATGCTATTTCAATCCTATCAATTGCCCAACTGTAATTTGTTCACCCAACACTTGTTATTGGAGAGTTACCACTAGTGTAGATAGCTGGGAACCCCGGTCCATCTCTCATCATCATATACTCGTCCTATATGTCATTGGAAGTAGTATCAACTATTTTCGGTGCCATTGCTCTCATATTACTTCTCTGCTGCTGTGTTACACTACGCTCTCATATTATCTGCTTTCACATCACCCCTGTTACTAGTGCTTTTCAGTGCAGGAATTGACAACTCAGTTGTTAAGGCTTATAAGTATTCTTTACCTCCCCTTGTGCCGAATCAATAAATTTGGGTTTTACTTCCCTCGAAGACTGTTGCGATCCCCTATACTTGTGGGTTATCACCTGGTTGTTCTCGTGGGAGGAGGTGATGACCCACAAGTATAGGGGATCGCAACAGTCTTCGAGGGAAGTAAAACCCAATTTATTGATTAGACACAAGGGGAGCCAAAGAATATTTGTAAGCCTTAACGGCGGAGTTGTCAATTCAGCTACACCTGGAAACAAACTTGCTCGCAAGAGTTTATCGGTAGCAACAGTTTTATGGCGTAGATAGTGAAATATAAGCAAGTGTAATAAAGACAGCAGTATATAGTAAATAGCAGGATTAAAATACTGGGCATAGGGATGGATGAACGGGCGCTGCATGGATAAGATAACTCATGTAATAATCAAGGCTAGGCATTTGCAGATAATAATAAAACAGTATCCAAGTACTAAACAACCATAGGCATGTGTTCCGTATATAGTCATACGTGCTCGCAATGAGAAACTTGCACAACATCTTTTGTCCTACCAGCCGGTGGCAGCCGGGCCTCTAGGGAAACTACTGGTAATTAAGGTACTCCTTTTAATAGAGTACCGGAGCAAAGCATTAACACTCGTGAACACATGTGATCCTCACATCACAGCCTTCCCCTCCGGTTGTCCCAATTTCTGTCACTTTGGGGCCTCGGGTTCCGGACAGCAATATGTGTATACAACTTGCAGGTAAGATCATAAAACAATGAATATCAACATGAATCAATAACATGTTCAGATCTGGGCCCTAGTGACAAGCATTAAGCATAACAAGTTGCAACAATATCATAAAAGTACCAACAACGGATACTAGGCACTATGCCCTAACAATCTTATGGCTATTACATGACAAATCTCATCCAATCCCTACCACCCCCTTCAGCCTACAGCGGGGGAATTACTCACACATGGATGGGGGAATCATGGATGGTCGATGGAGAGGCGTCGGTGGTGACGATCTCCTCCAATTCCCCGTCCCGGCAAGGTGCCAGAACTGAGTTTCTGATCCCGAGATTGAGTTTCGCGATGGCGGTGGAGTTCTGGATGTCTTCTGGAAAAGTGCTCGAACCCCCTCGCGTTTTTAGGTCAGAGGCCTTAAGTAGTCCAAGGAGAGCGTCGGGGGCGGCGAGGCGCCCTCACTATAAGGCGGCGCGCCCCCCTCCTTGGCCGCGCCGGCCTATGGTGTGGGGGCCGTGGGCCTCCCCCTGGCCTGCCCTTCTGGCTCCGTATCTCTTCTATAAAAATAGGCCCTTTGCAATTGTTTCCGGGGATTTTCCTGAAAGTTGATTTTCTGCACAAAAATAAGACACCAGGGCAATTCTGCTGAAAACATCGTTAGTCCGTGTTAGTTGTATCCAAAATACACAAATTAGAGGCAAAACAATAACAAAAGTGTTCGGGAAAGTAGATACGTTTTGGACGTATCAACTCCCCCAAGCTTAGCTTATTGCTTGTCCTCAAGCAATTCAGTTAACAACTGAGTGCGATAAAAGAACTTTCATGAACACATTTGCTCATATGATGTAAATATTCTCATTATATGGACTAGTACTTAGGCAATTCATAATAAGATAAATGCAAATAAAGTCATCTAATAGCTGCGTCAATCATGAAAGAGATACCAACAAACTAATAACAAGCATCATGAAACACTTCTATAAGCAGGATTGCAAGTATAGTGTATCGTAGTACTTTCGATAAAGTGTCGAACCCAACGAGGAGCAGAAGGTGTTGACAAGCAGTTTCGATGAAGGTTTCACTGTAAATGCTCACAGACAAGTATTCAGGGGGTTTTGATATTGCAGATAAATAAAGTACAAGTAAATAAAATGCGAGAGAAATAATTGCAGCGAGTGGCCCAATCCTTTTTAGCACAAAGGACAAGCCGGTTTGATTACTTATAATGACCAAACGTTCCTGAGGACACACGGGGATTTTAGTCTAGTGCTTTCGCTACATACAGCTGATTAATCTTCATTGTTTTGATAAGTGTTGTGTGGGTGAACCTATGCTAATGCACCGCCCTTCCTAGGACTAATACATACTTGTGATTATACCCCTTGCAAGCATCCGCAACTACAAGAAAGTAATTAAGATAAATCTAACCACAGCCTTAAACTCTGAGATCCTGCGATCCCTCCTGCATCGATATACTAACGGGGGCTTAGGTTTCTGTCACTCCGGCAACCCCGCAATTAGCAACCGAATACAAGATGCACTCCCCTAGGCCCATAAATGGTGAAGTGTCGTGTAGTCGACGTTCACACGACACCACTAGAAGAATGACACCACAACTTAAATATCATAACATTGAATATTACTCAACCATAATTCACTACTAGCATTTAGACTTCACCCATGTCCTCAAGAACTAAACGAACTACTCACGAGACATCATATGGAATACAATCAGAGGTGATATGATGATGAATAACAATCTGAACATAAACCTTGGTTCAATGGTTTCACTCAATAGCATCTACAACAAGTATAGAATAACACCGGGAGAGTTTCCCCTATCAAACAATCAAGATTTAACCCGAATTGCTACAGCGATGACGAGGTGCAGCGGTGGTGATGGCGGTGTAGATGGTGGAGATGATGATGATGATGATGGAGATGATGTCCCGCTCGATGACGATGGCGATGGCGTCGATTTCCCCCTCCGGGAGGGAATTTCCCCGGTTCCTGCCCGCCGGAGAGCTCTTTTCTCTCTGGTGTTCTCCGCCCCGCAGAGGCGGCTGTAACCCTTCGTGAGGATCCCTCGTGGCTTAGGTTTTCGGGACGAAGGAGTACGCGAAGAAAAGGAGGCGAAAGAGGCTGTGGGGCCCCCAGAGCATAGGGTGGCGCGGCCAGGGCCTGGGCCGCGCCGCCCTATGGTCTGGGCCCACAGTGGCCCCTCTCTTCTTCCCCTTCTGGCTCCCTCCGTCATCTGGAAAAATAGGAATTTTCGTGAAATTCCCTTCCACAGTTGATCTTCCGAAATATTGCGTTCTGACGGTGCTTTTTCCAGCAGAATCCTGGCTCCGGTGCTTGATCCTCCAATGATGATGAAACATGCAAAATAGATGGAATAACATAAGTATTGTGTCCCAATATGAAATATATCAATGAATAACAGCAAATTATGATACAAAATAGTGATGCAAATTGGACGTATCAACTCCCCCAAGCTTAGACCTCGCTTGTCCCCAAGCGAAACTGAGCTCGATAAACAAGACCACATGTTTATGGAGTGAAGAGTCGATAAATAAAATACGGACAAGAAGCATCATATTCATTCACACAAGACATTCTAGTAAACAACTTCCTCATATAACTCATCTCGAAATAAGTAAAGAGAAATCACAAGTAAAGGTGCATAAGAAATCATAGTTGGTGATGGCAAACTTTGTTCTTGGTCAGAGAACTGCTAACGGATTGTACTTCTAAGCAAAGCTTTCATATTAGAATTTATAGCTGAGCCTTCATATTTAAGCATAACAATCTCTTCATAATCATTGATAACTTCAAAGTCATATTCATTCAGATAAAATTGGTACTAAACAAGAAAGTATAAAAGACATGATCAACTGAATCATAGCATAAATGATTGGTTCACAACAACTCAATTGCTTGCTTAGGATAGAGGGAAATAGGTATACTGACTCAACATAAAAGTAAAAGACAGGCCCTTCGCAGAGGGAAGCAGGGATTAAATCATGTGCTAGAGCTTTTCAAGTTTTGAAATCATATAAAGAGCATAAAAGTAAGATTTTGAGCGGTGTTTGTTGTTGTCAACGAATGGTAGCGGGCACTCTAACCCCCTTGCCAAACGAACCTTCCAAGAGCGGCTCCCATGAGGGACGGCATCTCTACCAGCAAGGTAGATCATCCCCCTTCTCTTTTGTTTACACATGTATTTTAGTTTTATTTAGGATGACACTCCCCCAACCTTGGCTTTCTCAATCCATGGCTAACCGAATCCTCGGGTGCCTTCCAACATTCACATACCATGGAGGAGTGTCTATTGCAAAATTAAGTTGCTTACTGATGAATCAGAGCAAAACATGTGAAGAGAATTATTAATGAAAGTTATTAATTGAGGCTGGGAACCTCATTGCCAGCTCTTATTGCAAAGTTATTGGGTAAGCGGATGTGCCGCTAGTCCATTAGGAAAAGTTCGCCCAACAAGATTGAAAGATAAAACACCACATACTTCCTCATGAGCTATAAAACATTGACACAAATAAGAAGTAGTATAGTTTGAATAATTTAAAGGTAGCACATGAAGTATTTACTTGGAATGGCAGAAAATACCATGTAGTAGGTAGGTATGGTGGACACAAATGGCATAGGTTTGGTCTAAGGTTATGGATGTATGAGAAGCATTCCCTCTCGATACAGGTCTTTGGCTAGCAAGGTTTGATAGCAAGCATAAAGGTTGAGGGAAACAAACAAATATACATATGATAGAAACAATCATGCATCTTTCTCATAAGCACAAGCAATTTTAACTTAAGAATACTAAGCATAGAGATAATGGAGTAATGTATCTAAGTGTATTTCTCTCTTTTATTAAACATCAGGATGTTGTTGCTATTGACCAATGCTAAGTTTGCCAAAACCAAATAGATTTACTTAATGTTCCCAAAGTGATATCAATACTCATGTCAAGAATAATCATATAATGGAGATTGCAAACTAAAATAAGGTGTGCAAAAAGTAAATGATAAGACTTCTCATTAATATTCCATAACGATAACTCACACCAACGGATACATCGATAACTAACTAAGAGAGATACTTCCACATTGCATACTATTCTATATGATAACTTCCCTACTCATGATATGACACTACTTAATAGTAAAAGATAAAGGTGGTGGTGATGTGATACCGCGGCACTCCCCCAAGCTTGGAACAAACCAAGGGGATGCCAATACCGACGATGAATTACTCCTTCGGTGATGATGGCGATGGATTCCTCTCGCGCTTCATAAGGATCTCCTTCAGCTTCAGCTTCTCAATTTTGCAATTCTGCACCAAAACCTGAAAAGACTCATTGTTATCCGAGTGTGGCGGTGACGGCCTTGTGCTGGGATTTGAGTAATATTCCAGCATTCTGCGAAGTCGCTGGTTCTCCTCCTGAAGTATCTCCACTTCCCTCCTTAGAGCACGATATTGATCACAAAACTCATCAGCAACCCGTATTGCTTCCTCCACACAAGGGAAAGACTCGAGGTCCAGAGCAGGCGGAAGAGCTCCCTGCAAGTTATGAGAAAAAGAACGCCCAGTGTTAACCGATCCCACCAAGATTGGCTTACTCCTCGTAGTTTCCCACTCTCCTTTTGCTGATGCTATCTTCTCCTTATCCTTATTGATCCTTTCATCTATCTCTTCCCTCCAAGGCCCCTTGTCTTTATTGTTGGAGACCATGGTGCTTCTAGATCAAAACAAATCTGGCAGAAAACAGCTCGAAACGAAACACGACGAGAAAACGATATTACGGACCTCCAGGGGTCCGGGGGATTATATAGCAAATATTTTTACGACAAAAGGAAACTACCAGATCGAACCAGAGTCGGAAAGGGGCGACGAGGCGGCCAGACCATAGGTCGGCGCGGGCCCAGGTCAGGCCGCGCCGGCCTATGGTGGCACCCCCTCGTGCGTCCTTTCCACTCCGTTTCGAACTCGTAATTTTTCATATTTTCTAAAAACAGCAGAAATAATGTTCGGAAAGGTAAACGCGGACTTTTTATTACCTGTACTGTTACCTATTCAAAGTCCAGTTCTGGCGGACTGTCAATTTGTCCTTTGATGAAAGCCTCCGGTGTTTCCACTTGAATAATATCAACATCAACATTATAAGAATCACCCGAGATATAATGCTTGAGTCTTTGTCCATTCACCACTTGTGTGGCATTGCCTTGGAGAGAGCTAATTTTAATTGCTCCTGAACGATACACCTCCTCAACAACATATGGTCCTTCCCACTTCGAGAGTAATTTCCCTGCAAAGAATCTGAGACGAGACCGATACAATAGAACTTGATCTCCAACATTAAATTCTCTTTTAATGATCCTTCTATCATGCCACTTCTTAACTTTTTCTTTAAAGAGTTTAGCATTTTCATAAGCTTCATTTCTCCATTCATCTAGAGAACTTAATTGCAACAACCTCTTATTACCGGCTAATTTAGGATCTTTATTTAGTTCTCTAACAGCCCAATAAGCTTTGTGCTCTAGTTCTAAAGGTAAATGACAAGCTTTTCCATAAACCATTTTATAAGGTGACATTCCCATAGGATTTTTATAAGCAGTTCTATAAGCCCATAGTGCTTCTTTCAATTTGCTAGGCCAATTCTTTCTAGATTTATTAACAGTCTTACCCAAGATAGCTTTAATCTCTCTATTTGATAATTCTACTTGACCGCTAGTTTGAGGGTGATAAGCAGAAGCAATTCTATGATTAATACCATACTTAGCAAGAGTTTTTCTAAAACCTCCATGAATGAAATGAGAACCTCCATCAGTCATAATATATCTAGGTACTCCAAATCTAGGAAATATAATATCTACCAGCATTTTTATAGAGGTCTCACCATCAGCACTTTTTGTAGGTATAGCTTCTACCCATTTAGTAACATAATCAACAGCGACAAGTATATGAGTGTTACCGTCTGAAGAAGGGAAAGGTCCCATGAAGTCGAATCCCCAACAATCGAATGGTTCAATAACAAGAGTATAATTCATAGGCATTTCATTGCGTCTAGAGATATTACCAACTCTTTGACATTCATCACAAGATAAAATAAATTTCCTTGCATCTTTGAAGAGTGTTGGCCAATAAAAACCTGATTGTAGAACCTTTTGCGCGGTTCTATCTCCAGCGTGATGTCCTCCATAAACACTTCCATGACATTTATTCAATATCTCCTGTTGTTCATATTCAGGAACACATCTTCGCATAATACCATCCACTCCTTCTTTATATAAGTGTGGGTCATCCCAAAAATAATGCCTCAAGTCATAAAAGAATTTCCTCCTTTGCTGAGCTGAAAAGGTTGGAGGCAAATACTTCGAAACAATAAAGTTAGCATAATCTGCATACCAAGGGCTCTCTCGCGAGCTCACCTTTATTACAGCCAATTGTTCATTTGGAAAACTATCATTAACAGGAACAGGATCATAAGCAATATTTTCCAATCTAGACAAATTATCAGCAACAGGATTATCAGCACCTTTCCTATCTATAATATGTAAATCAAATTCTTGCAACAGAAGTACCCATCTAATAAGCCTTGGCTTAGCATCTTTCTTTGTCATAAGGTATCTAATTGCAGCATGATCAGTATGAATTGTAACTTTTGAATCAACAATATAAGGTCTAAACTTATCACAAGCAAAGACTACAGCTAACAATTCTTTTTCAGTTGTAGCATAATTTCTTTGAGCAGCATCAAGAGTCTTACTAGCATAATGAATAACATTTAATTTTTTATCTACTCGCTGTCCAAGAACAGCGCCTACAGCAAAATCACTAGCATCACACATAATTTCAAAAGGCAAATTCCAATCAGGAGGTTCAACTACAGGAGCAGTTGTTAAGGCTTTCTTTAAAGTTTCAAAAGCTTCCTTACAATCATCATCAAAAACAAAAGGTACATCTTTTTGAAGAAGATTAGTAAGAGGCTTTGAAATTTTAGAGAAATCTTTAATAAATCTCCTATAAAACCCAGCATGACCAAGAACACTACGAATACCTTTAACATCCCTCGGATAGGGCATCTTCTCAATCGCTTCAACTTTAGCTCTATCAACTTCAATACCTTTCTCAGAAATTTTATGTCCCAATACAATTCCTTCATTAACCATAAAATGGCATTTCTCCCAATTAAGAACAAGGTTAGTTTCTTCACATCTCTGCAAAACTTTATCGAGGTTTCGCAAGCAATTATCAAAAGAATTCCCATAGACAGAAAAATCATCCATGAACACCTCTACAATACTTTCGCAAAAACCATGAAAAATAGCAGACATGCATCTTTGAAAAGTAGCAGGAGCATTACATAAACCAAAAGGCATACGCCTATAAGCATAAGTTCCATAAGGACAAGTAAAAGTGGTTTTCTCTTGATCTTTAGCTTTAACAGCAATTTGTGAAAACCCAGAATAACCATCAAGAAAGCAAAAATGAGTATTTTTAGACAACCTCTCTAACATTTGATCAATAAAGGGTAAAGGGTAATGATCTTTCTTAGTAACTTTATTAACTTTTCGAAAATCAATGCACATTCTATAACCTACAACTATTCTTTGAGGAATAAGCTCATCATTATCATTAGGCACAACAGTCATTCCTCCTTTCTTAGGAACACAATGCACAGGACTAACCCATCTACTATCAGCAATAGGATATATAATACCAGCTTCAAGCAGTTTTAATACCTCATTCCTTACCACTTCCTTCATCTTCGGAATTAGACGACGTTGATGTTCAACAACAGGCTTTGCATCTTCTTCCATATTAATAGCATGTTGGCAAATAGAAGGAGAAATCCCTTTCAAATCATCAAGAGTATAGCCAATAGCCCCTCGGTGTTTCTTCAATATTTCCAATAACCTTTCTTCCTCAATCTCTGAAAGCTTAGAACTAATAATAACAGGATATATTTTCTTATCATCAATATGAGCATATTTAAGATTATCAGGTAAAGGCTTTAGATCAAAAACAGGATCTTCCTTCGGTGGTGGTGTTGTACCCAGATCTTCCACCGGTAAATCATGCTTGAGAATAGGTTGGCGAAGAAAAATTTCCTCAAGCTCATCTCTTTCTTTCCTAAAAGCTTCACTTTCACTATTCTCCAAATGTTGCTGCAAAGGGTTATTAGGAACAAGAACAATAGATGCACACTGCTCCATTTTAAAATCATTACTAGGCAAGTCAACTTTATAAGGAGTTTTGGTAAATTTAGAAAAGTTAAATTCATAAGGTTCACCAGCAAATCTAGTCAAAATTTTCTCTTTCTTACAATCTATAATAGCTCCACAAGTATTTAGAAAAGGTCTACCAAAAATGATAGGACAATAATCACTAGCAGCAGAACCAAGTACCAAAAAGTCAGCAGGATATTTAATCTTACCACATAGAACTTCCACATCTCGAACAATACCAATTGGAGAAATAGTTTCTCTATTAGCCAGATGAATAACCACATCAATATCTTCAAGTTCACAAGAACCAATTTCGTGCATAATCTCCGTGTAAAGTTCATAAGGTATAGCACTAACACTTGCACCAATATCACATAAACCATAATAGCAATGATCACCAATTCTAACAGATAGCATAGGAACACTAACTTGTTTGGGTTTATTAGGATGTGAAACAATATTAGAAGCATCTTCACAGAAAATAATATGACCATCCTCCACATTCTCAGTCACAAGATCTTTAACTATTGCAACAGCAGGTTCAATTTTAATTTGTTCTTCAGGTTCTTTAGGTTTCTTTTCACTTTTATTAACTGCACTAGATATGACAGAGTACTCCTTCATTTTAGCAGGGAAAGGAGTTTTTTCAATATAAGCTTCAGGAATAACATTATCAACAGTTTCAATCACTACACATTTGTTTACAGATGAATCAATTTTATCTTTATACGGTTCATGATACTTATCAAAATTCTTCTTAGGCAGTTCATAATGAGAGGCAAAAGCTTTATAAAGATTTGCAACAACTTGGGAATCAAGACCATATGTAGCACTCATATTACGAAATTTATCAGTATCCATAAAAGCTTCAATACATTTATAATCATAAATTATACCTGATTCTCTATCTCTGTCGTTCTCCCATCCTTCAGTATTTTCTTGGATCCGATCAAGAAGGTCCCTTTTAAACTCTTCATTCTTGCGTGTAAATGATCCAGAACAAGAAGTATCCAGCAAGGTCTTGTCTTGAAAAGAAAGTCTTGCATAGAAATTATCAATAATAACATTACCAGGAAGCTCATGAATGGGGCATTTGAGCATTAAAGACTTCAATCTCCCCCAAGCTTGGGCAATACTTTCTCCATCATGAGGCCAGAAATTATATATGCGGTTCCGATCTTTGTGAATTTCACTTGGAGGATAAAATTTGGAATAGAATAAAGGCACAATGTCCTCCCAATCAATAGAATCACCATTCTTCAGCAATTTATACCAGTGCGCCGCTTTACCAGACAGCGATATAGTGAATAGTTTCTTCCTAACTTCATTCATGGAAATACCTGCACATTTGAATAACCCGCATAATTCATGCAAAAATAGTAAATGATCACCAGGATGGACAGTTCCATCCCCTTCATAGCGGTTATCCATAACACGTTCAATAATTTTCGTAGGTATTTTATATGGTACTACTTCCTCACCTGGCGCTTCATCCACTACCGTTGCAGTAGTAGTAGATTTCCCAAATAGAAATTGAAGAGAAGATCTCTCCATAATGATTATAGCAGCAGGCAGAAATAAAATCAGCACAAACAGTAAAGGTTTTCCTTACCAATTCCACTTACCAATAGCGCTTCACTCCCCGGCAACGGCGCCAGAAAATAGTCTTGATGACCCACAAGTATAGGGGTGTATCGTAGTACTTTCGATAAATAAGAGTGTCGAACCCAACGAGGAGCAGAAGGTGTTGACAAGCAGTTTCGATGAAGGTTTCACTGTAAATGCTCACAGACAAGTATTCAGGGGGTTTTGATATTGCAGATAAATAAAGTACAAGTAAATAAAATGCGAGAGAAATAATTGCAGCGAGTGGCCCAATCCTTTTTAGCACAAAGGACAAGCCGGTTTGATTACTTATAATGACCAAACGTTCTTGAGGACACACGGGGATTTTAGTCTAGTGCTTTCGCTACATACAGCTGATTAATCTTCATTGTTTTGATAAGTGTTGTGTGGGTGAACCTATGCTAATGCACCGCCCTTCCTAGGACTAATACATACTTGTGATTATACCCCTTGCAAGCATCCGCAACTACAAGAAAGTAATTAAGATAAATCTAACCACAGCCTTAAACTCTGAGATCCTGCGATCCCTCCTGCATCGATATACTAACGGGGGCTTAGGTTTCTGTCACTCCGGCAACCCCGCAATTAGCAACCGAATACAAGATGCACTCCCCTAGGCCCATAAATGGTGAAGTGTCGTGTAGTCGACGTTCACACGACACCACTAGAAGAATGACACCACAACTTAAATATCATAACATTGAATATTACTCAACCATAATTCACTACTAGCATTTAGACTTCACCCATGTCCTCAAGAACTAAACGAACTACTCACGAGACATCATATGGAATACAATCAGAGGTGATATGATGATGAATAACAATCTGAACATAAACCTTGGTTCAATGGTTTCACTCAATAGCATCTACAACAAGTATAGAATAACACCGGGAGAGTTTCCCCTATCAAACAATCAAGATTTAACCCGAATTGCTACAGCGATGACGAGGTGCAGCGGTGGTGATGGCGGTGTAGATGGTGGAGATGATGATGATGATGATGGAGATGATGTCCCGCTCGATGACGATGGCGATGGCGTCGATTTCCCCCTCCGGGAGGGAATTTCCCCGGCGGATTCCTGCCCGCCGGAGAGCTCTTTTCTCTCTGGTGTTCTCCGCCCCGCAGAGGCGGCTGTAACCCTTCGTGAGGATCCCTCGTGGCTTAGGTTTTCGGGACGAAGGAGTACGCGAAGAAAAGGAGGCGAAAGAGGCTGTGGGGCCCCCAGAGCATAGGGTGGCGCGGCCGGGGCCTGGGCCGCGCCGCCCTATGGTCTGGGCCCACAGTGGCCCCTCTCTTCTTCCCCTTCGGCTCCCTCCGTCATCTGGAAAAATAGGAATTTTCGTGAAATTCCCTTCCACAGTTGATCTTCCGAAATATTGCGTTCTGACGGTGCTTTTTCCAGCAGAATCCTGGCTCCGGTGCTTGATCCTCCAATGATGATGAAACATGCAAAATAGATGGAATAACATAAGTATTGTGTCCCAATATGAAATATATCAATGAATAACAGCAAATTATGATACAAAATAGTGATGCAAATTGGACGTATCAATAAGCAGGATGGCAATGTTCATAGAAAGATATGATAAAGTGGTATCTCGCTTGCCCGTATTTGTACAGCAAAATATAAATGCCCAGGCTGTTGGGATTCGTAGCATAGAAAACAAAAAATTTCCTACCGCAAGAACGAAACACAAGCCAAGATCTAATCTAGTAGACGGTAGCAACGAGGAGATAATGAGACTAACCCTCGAAGATTTGCAAAGCTTAACGAGATTAGATCTCGGGGTGGATGTAGACGATCACTTGCCGCTTGCAAAAGCGCGTAGAAGATCTTGATCTTGACGGTGCCACAATCGGGCAGCACCTCCGTACTCGGTCACACGTTCGGTGTTGATGAAGACGACGTCCTCCTCCCCGTTCCAGCGGGCAGCGGAAGTAGTAGATCCTCCTCGGAATCCCGGCAGCACGACGGCGTGGTGGCGGTGGTGGTGGAGAACTCCGGCAGGGCTTCGCCTAAGCGTATGCGGGAGAGGTGGTGGAGGAGGAGAGGCTAGGGTTTGGGGAGAGGGGGCTTGGCCGGCCACAAAGGGGGCGGCCAAGGTTGTGGCTTGAAGTGGGGCCCCCTCCCCTTGCTCCTCATTATATAGGTGGAAATCCCCAAGTGTTGGTATCCAAGTCTTCGAATAAGACCCGAAACCAAAACCTACCAAAGGGACAAAACCTACCCAAGGGGGGAATCCCACTCAAGGTGGGACTCCCACCTTTCCTTGGGGGGTTGGCCGGCCACCCTAGGGGAGTCCACCTGGGACTCCTCCCCTTTAGGGTTGGCAGGCCATGCAAGGTGGAGTCCCTCCGGGACTCCACTTTCCATGGTGATTTCTTCCGGACTTTTCTAGAACCTGCCATAAATGCACCGGATCATTTCCAAACTTGGAATATGACTTCCTATATATGAATCTTATTCTCCGGACCATTCCGGACCTCCTCGTGATGTCCTGGATCCTATCCGAGACTCCGAACAAAACTTCGAACTCCATTCCATATTCCATATCTACTCAAACGACATCAAACCTTAAGTGTGTCACCCTACGGTTCGTGAACTATGCAGACATGGTTGAGACTTCTCTCCGACCAATAACCAATAGCGGGACCTGGAGATCCATAATGGCTCCCACATATTCAACGATGACTTAGTGATCGATTGAACCATTTACATACGATACCGATTCCCTTTGTCACGCGATATTTTACTTGTCCGAGGTTTGATCATCGGTATCTCTATACCTTGTTCAACCTCGTCTCCTGACAAGTACTCTTTACTCGTACCGTGGTATGTGGTCTCTTATGAACTATTCATATGCTTGCAAGCTAATTAGACGACATTCCACCGAGAGGGCCCATATCTATCCGTCATCGGGATGGACAAATCCCACTGTTGATCCATATGCCTCAACTCATACTTTCCGGATACCTAATCCCACCTTTATAACCACCCATTTACGCGGTGGCGTTTGATGTAATCAAAGTACCCTTCCGGCATAAGTGATTTACATGATCTCATGGTTGAAAGGACTAGGTAACTATGTATCGAAAGCTTATAGCAAATGAACTTAATGACGTGATCTTATGCTACGCTTAATTGGGTGTGTCCATTACATCATTCACATAATGATATAACCTTGTCATTAATAACATCCAATGTTCATGATCACGAAACCATGATCATCTATTAATCAACAAGCTAGTTATACAAGAGGCTTACTAGGGACTCCTTGTTGTTTACATAACACACATGTATCAATGTTTCGGTTAATACAATTATAGCATGGTATGCAAACATTATCATAAACACAAAGATATATTATAATAACCATTTTATTATTGCCTCTTGGGCATATCTCCAACAGTCTCCCACTTGCACTAGAGTCAATAATCTAGTTTACATTTGTAAAGATATAACACCTTGGCCTTCTGGTGCTTTATCATGTTATGCTCACGGGAGAGGTTTTAGTCAACGGATCTGACACGCTCAGAAACGTATGTATTTTGCAATTCATATGCGTCTCAACGCATCACTCATTTTCCAAATGAGTCGGCATATATGCTTAGTCCTCTGGTGGAACCTTAATTCCGCGGTCTGAAATATGTCACTAATATTGTCATACACAATATAGCTTCAAAGTTTTGACACTATCGGAACTACACCAAGTTCTCAAAGAACTTTTTGACTTAACATCTTTAGTCATTGTCAAAACAATGACATACTCTGCCTTCGTTTGTAGAATCCGTCACAATATTTAGAACTCTTCTAAATCTAGCATTGTGCTACCTTTTAAACAACACTTAGCCTAATTGAGATTTGAAATTCATTTTTATATGTGACCAAACTAATATCGGTGCAACACTTTACAGCGATTTGTTTGTCATTACCCCATACAAAAATATATTTATATATCCTTGGTTCTTCTAAAGTACTCAAGGATATTCTTACTGTCGTCCAATGATCATCACATGAATCATTCTGGTATATGCTCATAACATTTTAGAGCATAGGACATCTGATTATGTACATATTATACGTGATCTATAATCACTCATGTGTTTTAACTCATTGAGTGTCATATACACTCAAGTCTTGTTAATCCTTCACATGAAAAGAACACCTTCTTTATATTGAACTACTTCAATATTCATTCTATGTACTTTAACTTAAACTTATTATGTGTTTCAATCTATCTTCATAGATCTTGACACTAAATATGTTTCAGTCCATATCCTTTCATTGAAGTTAATTCTCAATGAAACCTTTTAATCAATTATATAATTACAATATTTATAATCAACGATATGTCAGCTACATAAAGTATTACAAATATGTCTCAGCGCTCCCACTTAATTTCTTGCAAATGCAAGCATCTTCATCGTTTCTGATGAAATCAAAAACTCTTTGACTATTTCATCCGGTGAAGATTCCAACTCCGCAATACTCACTTTATCCAATTGAAGTTCGTATTCCTATCTAGTATTCTACGGACTAGCAAAACTCTAGGTTGTATCTTGTATACACCTTTAATACACACTTCTGTTAAGTAATATATTTTGCCATCCTACTAACATATCTCATAAAGAAATATGTAGCGATTACTAGAATAATCCACATAGACTATAAGCATTGCTACGGAAGATCTAATCTTATCGTAGTCAACTCTTTGAACTTTGTCGTAAACAATTTTTCGACAAGTCGTGCTTATTTAAGGATATTTCATCCAAGTCCATCATTTTCATAGATTCATTTACTTTAAAAAAGTATTAACCTATCTTGGATTTTATGGCGCATAGCCATTTTAACGGAGTCAGGGCCCATCATAACTTCTTTGTCTGTAGTTGGTTTATCATTGTTCAAAATTAATCCTTTGTCCACAAATCATTTATTTGATCACAAAGTAAACCAAACCTACAAGGTTCAATAGGTACTTCGATCTCCATGGCTAAAACATTTTGTAGTCATGGGAGCCATGATCGTCGTGGCCGCTTCCGGAACCATTTCCGATGTTGCGCTACTCTGATCATTATGCTCAGGTTCATAAACCTTATCAAGTTCTATTGTCCTCCCACTCAAATATTTCGCTAGAAAACAATTTCTTGGAAATAAGCAAGTAACATTAACAAACACTTTTGTCCTTTACTTCATAGTGGAAAGAATTCCCAATCAATTCTCTGGGATAACCAACAAAGACATTCATCCGATTTTGGTTGTAAACTTATTTACTTATGCTATGCATACCAAAATTTAAGAAAAGACTATTAGGGTTCATACCCATGCCATAACTCGTATGGTGTCATTTCAACGGATCATGATGATGCTCTATTCAGTGTAAAAGCGGTAGTCTCTAAAGCATAATCCACAAAAATATAATGGCATCAATATTTTATCTCATCATTGATCCAACAAGGTTTGGATACATCTCTCGGATACTCCATCATCATTATGATACTCCAAGAAATGTGAGTTGTAGAACAATTTCATAACTCTCTTAGATGTTCGCTAAAACTTGTAATTCAAATATTTCCACCATGATCCAATCATAGATATTTGACTTTTCTATTACGATGATTTCCACTTCATGCTGAACTTTATTTGAATCCATTCAAATGTTTCAAACTTCTTCCTTATCGAATATATCCACAAATATATACTCAATTCATTGTTGGAAGTTATCATGAAGTAGAAGAATCTCCCGCACACAACTATGCCCAGTGAACCACATACATCATCATGTATGTTTCCACTAAGTTAGTTGCCCGTTCAACTCTTGGCCTATGAACGGTATTTAAGTCATTCTCTTTAGAAAAGATTTGCAAGCGCCAAATGATTCAAAAATCATGTGACTCCAAAAATCCATCTGCATGGAGTTTCTTCATGCGTTCCTTTCTAACATGACCTAAATGGCGGTTCCACAAATAAGTGGAATTCAAATCATTTGCCTTATGGCATTTTAGCGTCAGTGTTATGTATGTGTGTTTCACCATTAAGATTTATAATAACTTATCCATCGTACATGGAGTAATGTCATAATTTGAACAACTCATTGTTTTCATTTGACTAGAGCAAAATAACAATTATTAAGTTCTTTATTATAAATTCTAAGGGCTAGGTATAATGCCAACGACAAACATAATAACACTTTATTATGTTCCAGACGTGCATTATTACCATATTCCTTATCAGTCACTTAGGCCATTGTATTCTTGTATTGCGTTGTATTGTATGACATCTCATACCAACCAATCTGGTACAAATACCCAAGAATTTCATTGTGTGACAAAACAAGGAATACATCCATAACATGTATATCATGTATATACACCTGAGCTAGACTTTCTAGTCTTTTCTTTATTTCTGCCAAAATATCTTTTGTAGTTTCTCTTTTAGTTTTCCTCATTCTCAGAAAACACTTCACCTTCAAAAACTTCTAGGTTTGTTGGTCAAATACCAATAACCTTGAGGTTCTTACTTTGAAGTTGATCATCATATGACAAGTGTTCCAGATTTCACTATTAGTAACTTTGTAATATGATGAACAATATCACTCATAATTTTATCCATCATGACGACTTTCCGAGACCATGTCTGTACATGCTAGGCTCGTAAAGTTTAACCTTAGTATTTGCATGTGCAAATCTGGCTTGCACCCGTTGTAAGCACTCGTGGAATCTATAACACCCAATCATCATGAGATGCTTCGAAACGACGAGTCTTAGCAATGGTGCATACTAAGAATGATCACCTCATGGATATGCGAATATGGTTAGTGCCCCAATAGTTGGAGGATTGGGACGCCTGGCATCTTCAACCTTCGTACATTCCCATAAAACTTATGAGTTTATGTACTCTCACCAAATTATATTCTATCACCTTGCAATAAGGTCTTAGATATCACATATATCTCATACCTTGCTTATTTCTGAAAACAAAATTTCCAGCTCCTTACTTTAATTTCAAACGGATTTGAACTTCAAGTTTCATGGAGAAAAGATGATTTAAGGTACTAATTGAAACCATTGTTCTTTAAATCAACAATGTGAGGTTTACTAAAAGTTTGTAATAGGACTTAATCATTTCTTGATTCTTTAACAATATGGTACCAGTCCGTAAAGTTTCATGTCAGATTTTAACAGTATTTCTATCTCAATTACAAGACTAGCGCATGGTAGAAAACGAATGCCAATACTACAAATTTAATTCAAAATACTATTCAGACTATGTTCATGATAATTAGTTCAAGTTTTAATCTAATTACTAATGAACTCCCACTTAATACAACATCCCTCATAGTTGTTAAGTGGCACACGATCCACATCCACTACACCAAAACCGATCATCACGTGAGATGATGTAGCTTCAATGGTGAACATCAACATGTTGATCATATCATCCATATGACTCGTGTTCAACCTTTCGGTTTCCGTTGTCCCGAGGCCATGTCTGTACATGCTAGGCTCGTCAAGCAAACCCAAGTATTCCGCGTGTGCAAACATGGCTTACACCCGTTGTATGTGAACATTGAGTCTATCACATCCGATCATCACGAGATGCTTCGAAACGACGAACTATAGCAACGGTGCATACGAGGGGAGAACACTTTATTATCTTGATATTAATGTGAGGTATCATCTTATAATGCTACCGTCGCGATCTAAGCAAAATAAGATGCATAAAGGATTAACATCACATGCAATTCATATGTGATATGATATGGCCCTTTAGTCTTTGCGCCTTTGATCTTCATCTCCAAAGCACGGACATGATCTCCATCATCAACGGGCATGATCTCCATCATCGTCGGCGTAGCGTCAAGGTCCATGGCGCCGTCTTCATGGTTGTTCACCGCATGTAGCAACTATTACAACTACTTTGAAATAATACTCAACATGAAATTTAAAGACAACCATAAGGCTCCTGCCGGTTGCCACAATACAATAATGATCATCTCATACATATTCATCATCACATCATGGCCATATCACATCACCAAACCCTGCAAAAACAAGTTAGACGCCTCTAATTTGGTTTGCATATTTTACGTGGTTTAGGGTTTTCGAGTAAGATCCAATCTACCTACGAACATGAACCACAACGGTGATACTAGTGTTGTCAATAGAAAGAGTAAATTGAATCTTCACTATGGTGGGAGAGACAGACACCCGCAAAGCCACTTATGCAATACAAGTTGCATGTCGAACGTGGAGCAAGTCTCATGAACGCGGTCATGTAAAGTTAGCCCGGGCCGCTTCATCCCACCATCCCGCAAGATGCAAAGTACACGAACTAAAGACAACAAAAGCATCAACGCCCACAAAACAATTGTGTTCTACTCGTGCAACCAATCTATGCATAGACACGGCTCTGATACCACTGTTGGGATTCGTAGCATAGAAAACAAAAAATTTCCTACCGCACGAACGAAACACAAGCCAAGATCTAATCTAGTAGACGGTAGCAACGAGGAGATGATGAGACTAACCCTCGAAGATTCGCAAAGCTTAACGAGATTAGATCTCGGGGTGGATGTAGATGATCACTTGCCGCTTGCAAAAGCGCGTAGAAGATCTTGATCTTGACGGTGCCACAATCGGGCAGCACCTCCGTACTCGGTCACACGTTCGGTGTTGATGAAGACGACGTCCTCCTCCCCGTTCCAGCGGGCAGCGGAAGTAGTAGATCCTCCTTAGAATCCGGCAGCACGACGGCGTGGTGGCGGTGGTGGTGGAGAACTCCGGCAGGGCTTCGCCTAAGCGTATGCGGGAGAGGTGGTGGAGGAGGAGAGGCTAGGGTTTGGGGAGAGGGGGGCTTGGCCGGCCACAAAGGGGGCGGCCAAGGTTGTGGCTTGAAGTGGCCGGCCCCCTCCCCTTGCTCCTCATTATATAGGTGGAAATCCCCAAGTGTTGGTATCCAAGTCTTCGAATAAGACCCGAAACCAAAACCTACCAAAGGGACAAAACCTACCCAAGGGGGGAATCCCACTCAAGGTGGGACTCCCACCTTTCCTTGGGGGGTTGGCCGGCCACCCTAGGGGAGTCCACCTGGACTCCTCCCCTTTAGGGTCGGCAGGCCATGCAAGGTGGAGTCCCTCCGGGACTCCACTTTCGATGGTGATTTCTTCCGGACTTTTCTAGAACCTGCCATAAATGCACCGGATCATTTCCAAACTTGGAATATGACTTCGTATATATGAATCTTATTCTCCGGACCATTCCGGACCTCCTCGTGATGTGCTGGATCCTATCCGAGACACCGAACAAAACTTTGAACTCCATTCTATATTCCATATCTACTCAAACGACATCAAACCTTAAGTGTGTCACCCTACGGTTCGTGAACTATGCAGACATGGTTGAGACTTCTCTCCGACCAATAACCAATAGCGGGACCTGGAGATCCATAATGGCTCCCACATATTCAACGATTACTTAGTGATCGATTGAACCATTCATATACGATACCGATTCCCTTTGTCACGCGATATTTTACTTGTCCGAGGTTTGATCATCGGTATCTCTATACCTTGTTCAACCTCGTCTCCGACAAGTACTCTTTACTCGTACCGTGGTATGTGGTCTCTTATGAACCATTCATATGCTTGCAAGCTAATTAGACGACATTCCACCGAGAGGGCCCAGAGTATATCTATCCGTCATCGGGATGGACAAATCCCACTGTTGATCCATATGCCTCAACTCATACTTTTCGGATACCTAATCCCACCTTTATAACCACCCATTTACGCAGTGGCGTTTGATGTAATCAAAGTACCCTTCCGGCATAAGTGATTTACATGATCTCATGGTTGAAAGGACTAGGTAACTATGTATCGAAAGCTTATAGCAAATGAACTTAATGACGTGATCTTATGCTACACTTAATTGGGTGTGTCCATTACATCATTCACATAATGATATAACCTTGTCATTAATAACATCCAATGTTCATGATCACGAAACCATGATCATCTATTAATCAACAAGCTAGTTATACAAGAGGCTTACTAGGGACTCCTTGTTGTTTACATAACACACATGTATCAATGTTTCGCTTAATACAATTATAGCATGGTATGCAAAAATTATCATAAACACAAAGATATATTATAATAACCATTTTGTTATTGCCTCTTGGGCATATCTCCAACACAGGCACCTCTGAAGTTCATGGGAAGACTAGAAGTAAAAACTATCAAAGATAAAAGCATCAAAGTTATACCACAGTTAACTATATTCTGGGACAAGCATATTACACTAAGAATGACAATTATGCTCTCAAGAAAGTGCTCAAAGAAAGGATGGTGACTCAACATAAAAGTAAAAGATTGACCCTTCGCAGAGGGAAGCAGGGATTAACATGTGCTAGAGCTTTTCATTTTTGAAACAGAAGTAAAATTGTTTTGAGAGGTGTTTGTTGTTGTCAACGAATGATAGTGGGTACTCTAACTACCTTGTCAACCAGACTTTCAAGAGCGGCTCCCATGAAGGACGTTATCTCTACCAGCAAGGTAGATCATCCCTCTTCTCTTTTGTTTACACATGCATTTTAGTTTCATTATGGATGACACCCCCCAACCTTTGCTTACACAAGCCATGGCTAACCGAATCCTCGGGTGCCTTCCAACATTCACATACTATGGAGGAGTGTCTATTTGCAAGTTAAGTTGCTTACTGATAAATCAGGGCAAAACATGTGAAGAGAATTATTAATGAAAGTTGTAATTAATTGGGGCTGGGCACCCCGTTGCCAGCTCTTTTTGCAAAATTATTGAATAAGCGGATGTATATGCCACTAGTCCATTGGTGAAAGTCTGACTGACAAGATTGAAAGGTAAAACACCACATACTTCCTCATGAGCTATAAAACATTGACACAAATTGAGAAATAGTTTGAAGGTTTTAAAGGTAGCACATGAAAATTTACTTGGAATGGTTTGAAATGCCATGCATAGGTATTTATGGTGGACACTCTGGAATAACTTGGTTTTCAGGGATTTGGAAGCACGAGCAGCATTCCCGCTCAGTACAAGTGAAGGCTAGCAATAGACTGGGAAGCGACAATCAAGAGAGCAATAACTGTCATAATCATGCTTGCGACAAAATAAAATTAACGGAGGCATAAAAGTGATACAAGAACTCTGAAGCAAAGTAAATCATCGAGGCTTAATTGACTTTTGTTTTTCAGTCATATGCATGCGTGAGCATGTGCCAAGTCAATTCAAATGAATTATTCAGAGGAGGATACCACAATGTCATACCTATCTATGAATAAAACAATGCAAGCAGATATTCATGACATGCTACTCATTATTAATAAATTGGAGCTAAACATGAGAGATCATGAACTACTAGACTTTCATTAAATGACATATACCTCACATGAACCAGCTAAGTATGCTCACATGGATGAGTATATGTACAAAAATGAAAACAAATAGAGTTCATACCAGCCTCTCACCACAGTCGAGTTGCCGTAGATCGTCATTATTGCCTTTCACTTGTGCGGCTTGAATAATATGGAATGAAAACCAAGCTCCAACCACCGGAGACCGCTGAACTCCCTAATAAACTTTACAAAACCAAAGAAGAACAATAAATATTTTTGGCGTTTTCAATATTAGAGTCACCGAATGAAAGTAAAATCTTTTTGGATTTTCTCATAGCAAACCAACAATAGCAAATAAAGTAAAATAGGAACAAAGAACCAAATAAACAAATGATAAAGAGAAACAACAGAAATATTTTTGGTCTTTTTGTGTTTTAGGAAAGAAACAAAGCAAAAAAAAGAGAACGAAAACTAAATGAATCACAGAAAAGCAAAGTGGCAGAAATCTGCCAAAACTTGACAGCAATTCAGTAATCAATTTTTCGGAAAATCTTCTTCTGCTCAACTCGAAAAGTGCTCAACTAATGAAAGTTAGATAATAACCTGGGAACATGCACAAAAATTGGCAGCTCAAAATAACGTTCTGGCTATGCACAGAATTTTTTTATCAGCCCAGAATCTGTTTTTTAGACAGCACTTCCCCAAATATCATCTTCCTCATATTAGAGGCACCCATCGGCACACAAATGAAATAAAGAAGTAAAAGTAAAGATTACTACAGTAGTAACAACCTTCAAAAACTAAAAATGAAATCTTACTGAAATAAAAATAAACGAAAGAGAAACAACCGAAAGAAATGAAACAAGTATATACACATGACCGGCAATTGTAATATGCAATGAATGAGTGATGCCGGCATACCTCCCCCCAAGCTTAGGCTTTTGGCCTAAGTGGAGGTCAATCCCACGGTGCCCATGAGGTGGCGCCTCCGTAATATGATGAAGGAGGATCCTGTCCTTGGTACGAACTGGAGGACGCACCAGGATATGTGACATTGTAGCCATCAGAGGGCTCGGCGTCCTCGGAGTCGTGCTGCTGGTGAAAGCCAAGTATCCTCAGCTGATCATCCACCTCCTCCTTGGAGCGCGACCACGGCCTCCTGCGAACACTGAACAAATCGCCCTGCGGCAAAGGGATTTCTCTCTCATCCCCGTCAATAAACAACATTCTATAGACAATATTTTCTAAATTAGAGTCAGTTGTGACAAATTGGTGACTCTTCATGGCAGCAATATCAAGCTTAACAGGGGTTAATATCTCATCATTTGGATCAATAGAAAGACCTAGATGTGCAACAATACGTGAAGCAATAATTCCTCCATAGATAGGTCCCTTACTAGATAAGCGACGAGCAATGAGAGCACCAAGATGATAAGGTGTACTCCCAGTCAGTGCAGCAACCAGAAAAGCAAGATGATAACTAGAAATGTTGCTAGTGTTCTCCCTACCAAGAATGCTAGTAGCAAGATAGTAAGCGAAATATCTAATGGCAGGGAGTTGAATGTTCCTTATCTTGCCACGCTGAATGGCACGGTCATCATCATTGGTAACTTCTCGATAGAGTTCCGTCAAAGCTTTGGGGCGGTTATCGATCTTCTTCGATGTACCTAGAGGAGTAATATCCAGTGCAACACAGAAATCACACAATTTCATAGTAACAGGCCTATCATAAATCTTAAATTTAACTGATGGTGTGAAAGGTGAGTTGCTAAATTTGAAACTTTCAACAAATATTTTGGTTAGCCTATAATATTGATCACTCTCATCCTCCATATAAGTAAACAAGCCCACTCGATTAATAAGAAACAAGAAGTCATCAAGTAGCCCTGCATTACGCAAAAAGTCAAAGCATGGAAAGGATGAAGCATTAGGAACCCCATTATCCTCTTCAGCTTCAAAGCTAGGCGCAATGACATCCTCATCATAGGATCGCCTAATACGAGTAGCTTCCCTTGAAGGCCTTGTCGCTCTTGGCGTATCCCTCTCAAACACTTCTCCAAAGGTGTGGTTATTCATTTTCCTTTTCTGAAATTTTTCAACAATCATTATAAAAATTGATTTTGAGACATATAAATGAGGGAGACTACTATAGGAACTTGCTAGAGTACTAAACATGCATCAAAACTCATTTCTACAACTTGAATCAAGCATGCAAGCTCACTTAACATGTCACCTACAACAGCAAATTACTCAAGATATACTCTACCATTCAAAATTATAATTGGATAATCGAAGGAGTCACATACCGAAGAACAAATGCTCCAAATTTCAGCAGCAAAGATGGGCTGAGCAAAGAGATCGAAAAATCCTGAAAACGCGAGTGAGAACGAACTGGTACGAGTTTTTTCGGGAGAGAGAGTGGAATGAGTGGAAGGGATGACTGAGTGGGGCCAGGAGGGGCCCTCACCACAGGGTGGCGCGCCCCCTTTGCTGGCCGCGACGACACATGGGGTGCCGCCCTGGGGTGCCCCATTGGTCAACCCCAGGCACTCCCAGGTTGCATTTTAAAAAATAGGACCAACGGTATAATTTTTGTAAATTTTTGAAAACTTCGAAAAACGCACATTTCTGGGTGTTAAAGTAACTGTTTCAGGGCAGAAAAATGTTTCCAAAATTTTAAACAACTAAAGCATCTCGCAAAACAAGTAGTACTACAGTAAGTAAAACAAGTGGAGAAGGAAAGAAATGTTGTTTAGCTCTTCTATGCATTTAAAATATACTTGCTAACAAGGTTGATCAAGTCTTGCTACCAAATAAATTTTACATGACATAAGAAGAAATAAACCTCAAATCAATCATGTTACCTTATATTGAATTGATATGGACCCAATCACAATAGTTTGATATTCTTCTTTAGGCTCATATATAGGATAATCAATAACTCCCACTTTGATAGTTCTCAAATTAGAAATTGTATTAACTCCATATACTTTATCAATCCTCTTGGGAAAATAAACAGTATGTTCCTTGTCATCAACATTAAAAGTGACTTTTCCTTTATTGCAATCAATAACAGCCCCTGCAGTGTTAAGAAAAGGTCTTCCAAGAATAATAGACATATTATCATCTTCAGGCATTTCCAACACAACAAAATCAGTTAATATTAAGCAATTTTGAGTAACTTGAACAGGAACATCTTCACATATACCAACAGGAACAGCAGTAGATTTATCAGCCATTTGCAAAGATATATCGGTTGGTATCAACTTATCTAAATCAAGTCTCTTGTAAAGGGAAAAAGGCATCACACTAACTCCTGCTCCCAAATCACATAGAGCAGTTCTAACATAATTATTCTTGATGGAACAAGGGATAGTTGGTATACCTGGGTCTCCCAGCTTCTTTGGAACCTTGCCATTGAAAGAGTAATTAGCAAGCATAGTGGAAATCTCCTCATTAGGAATTTTCCTTTTGTTAGAGACAATATCTTTCATATATTTTGAATAAGGAGGCAATTTAATAGCATCAGTCAAAGGGATTTGCAAAAACAAATGTTTCATCCAATCACAAAATTTATTATAGTGTTCCTCCTCCTTTGATTTTAGTTTCTTAACAGGAAAAGGCATTTGCTTTTGAACCCAAGGTTCTCTTTCATTACCATGTTTCTTAGCAATAAAATCTTCTTTAGTGTACTTTTTATTTTTAGCATGCTTTTCAGGTTCATTTTCAATCTCTTCTTTATCAGAAACATCATTCTTGTCATTATCTTTATCATGTTCATTACCACTTTCAGTTTCAGCATCAGAAATAGAAATACTATTAGGATCATTAACAGGTTCAGAGGATTCTACAACAGTTTTATGTTTCTTCTTCTTTTTCTTAGAAGGACCACTAGTTTCTTTAGTTTGTTGAGAATCTTGTTCAACTCTTTTGGGATGCCCTTCAGGATATAGAGGATCCTGAGTAGAAACACCACCTCTAGTTGTTACTTCATAAGCATGTTTTTCTTTATGAGTATTTTTTAACAAGTCATTTTGCACTTTAGTAAGTTGATCAATTTGAGTTTGAACCATATGAAAATGTTTAACAAGCATCTTAATATCATTGGAGGTTCTCTCCACAATATCATGCAATTTACTAATAGCTCGAGAATTTTCTATTAGATGATTCTCTACTCTCATATTAAAGTTATCTTGCTTAACAACATAATTATCAAATTCATCTAAACATTGATCAGGAGGTTTTGAGTAAGGAATGTCTCCTTTATCAAAGCGTTGAAGAGAATGTACCTCAATCGTGGATGAAGGGGGAGTTATCTTACATAAATCTTCTATAGGAGGTAAATTCTTCACATCTTCAGATTTAATACCTTTCTCTATAAGAGATTTCTTGGCTTCCCTCATATCTTCATCATTTAATTCAATCATACCCCTCTTCTTCAATATTGGTGTTGGGGTTGGTTCAGGTGTAGTCCAATCATCATGATTTTGGCTTATTCTAGCCAATAATTCTTCAGCTTCGTCTGGAGTTCTTTTCCTGAAAACACAACCAGCACAACTATCCAGGTATGCCCTAGACTCAATGGTTAGTCCACTATAAAATATATCAAGTAAGTCATGCTTTTCCAAATCATGTCCAGGCCGAGCTCTAATAAGAGAGCAAAACCTTGCCCAAGCTTCAGGCAATTTCTCTCCATCTTCCTGGTCAAAACTATAAATTTTCTGCAGAGCAATATGTTGAGCACTAGCAGGAAAATATTTTCGAAAGAAAACATCAAGTAAACAACTTGGACTATCAATAGAATCAGGAGGCAAATTATTATACCAAATTTTAGCATCATCCTTTAATGAGAAAGGAAAATTTTTAGCAACAAAATAAGTACGCATCTTAATATCATCAGAAAACAAGCTACTCAAAGTAGAAAGCTCATTCATGTGCTCTACATCACTTTCTTTTTCAGTACCACAAAAAGGTGTTTTCTCAACAATAGATATATGAGATAAATCAAGAGAAAAATCATAATCCTTATCCTTAATGTTTATAGGAGATGTGGCAAATTTAGGATCAGGAGACAGTTTATATCTAACAGCATGTTGTGCAAGAAGCTTTTTAAGGTTACTTGTACCAGTAGTAGCATTACATTTATCAATAAAATCATCATCAAGTTCCACATAATCTTCATCAGGATCATCAGACTCAGGTGAATTAACAGGTGTAACTGTAATTTCAATTTGTCTAGACCTAGCAATTGTAGCATCTAGAAAAGGACCTAATGAACCATTTTCATCAAGCACAATAGAAGCATCATCAAAATTATCAGAGGAATTTTCAGATTCAGCAGAAGTACCAACACGTGAAGCTTGTGGTGGTGAAACAAGTTGACTTATCACAGATGGTGAATCAAGAGCAGCAGAGGTACTCAGAGTTGTACCTTTTCTTGTAGTGGATGGTAATATGGCGACTTTAGCATCGCGAGTTTTACCCATGATGGAGGATTTGCAGCGAACAATATCAATTCAGGTGAACTTGCAAATAAAGCTATGCTCCCCGGCAACGGCGCCAGAAAATAGTCTTGATGACCCACAAGTATAGGGGATCGCAACAGTCTTCGAGGGAAGTAAAACCCAATTTATTGATTCGACACAAGGGGAGCCAAAGAATATTTGTAAGCCTTAACAGCGGAGTTGTCAATTCAGCTGCACCTGGAAACAAACTTGCTCGCAGTAGTTTATCAGTAGCAACAGTTTTATGGCAGTAGCAGTAGTGAAATATAAGCAGCAGTGTAATAAAGACAGCAGTAGTAATTATAGTAAACAGCAGGATTAAAATACTGTAGGCATAGGGATGGATGAACGGGCGCTGCATGGATAAGATAACTCATGTAATAATCAAAGCTAGGCATTTGCAGATAATAATAAAACAGTATCCAAGTACTAAACAACCATAGGCATGTGTTCCGTATATAGTCGTACGTGCTCGTAATGAGAAACTTGCACAACATCTTTTGTCCTACCAGCCGGTGGCAGCCGGGCCTCTAGGGAAACTACTGGTAATTAAGGTACTCCTTTTAATAGAGTACCGGAGCAAAGCATTAACACTCCGTGAACACATGTGATCCTCACATCACAGCCTTCCCCTCCGGTTGTCCCAATTTCTGTCACTTTGGGGCCTCGGGTTCCGGACAGCAATATGTGTATACAACTTGCAGGTAAGATCATAAAACAATGAATATCAACATGAATCAATAACATGTTCAGATCTGAAATCATGGCACTCGGGCCCTAGTGACAAGCATTAAGCATAACAAGTTGCAACAATATCATAAAAGTACCAACAACGGATACTAGGCACTATGCCCTAACAATCTTATGACTATTACATGACAAATCTCATCCAATCCCTACCATCCCCTTCAGCCTACAGCGGGGGAATTACTCACACATGGATGGGGGAATCATGGATGGTCGATGGAGAGGCGTCGGTGGTGATGATGGCGATGATATCCTCCAATTCCCCGTCCCTGCAGGGTGCCAGAATGGAGTTTCTGATCCCGAGATTGAGTTTCGCGATGGCGGCGGAGTTCTGGATGTCTTCTGGAAAAGTGGTCGAACCCCCTCGCGTTTTTAGGTCGGAGGCCTTAAGTAGTCCAGAGGAGAGCGTCGGGGGGCGGCCGAGGCGCCCTCACCATAAGGCGGCGCGCCCCCCTGGCCATGCCGGCCTATGGTGTGGGGGCCGTGGGCCTCCCCCTCCTTTCTGGCTCCGTATGTCTTCTATAAAAATAGGCCCTTTGCAATTATTTCCGGGGATTTTCCTGAAAATTAAGACACCAGGGCAATTATGCTGAAAACAGCGTTAGTCCGTGTTAGTTGTATCCAAAATACACAAAATAGAGGCAAAACAATAGCAAAAGTGTTCGGGAAAGTAGATACGTTTTGGACGTATCATTGGGCTCAACCTTCGATTCCCATGGTCCACTGAAAAAGCCAAACACATATCAATAGAAAAGTTCATTGTTCAAATTTTGTTTGAAGAATTTTAGAAGGGTTGATCGTGCGGGGCCCATGGGGCTGCATTTCACCTTAGATCGCACTTCGATTGCCCGAACCGACCTAAAACTTACTAGTGAACCTAACATGGGCATTGAAGTTTAGTGGGATGCTAAGGTACACAATAGTTAGCTCTCGTGTGTGACCCAATTCACAAGCATGCACTGGGCAATTAGAAAGGTTCTAGACTGATAAAGGGAAGTTCCCACGTCGCCTCCACCAGAAGGAATCTTGCGAAATCTTGGGCTTAACCGTTGCTTCCCATGTTCCTATGAACTAACCAAACACAAACCAAGAGAAAAGTCCATTTTTCAACCGTCATTCAAAGAATTTTAGATGGGTAAACCACACCGGTCCCACGGAGCAGTGTTTCTCCCTAGACCGAGCTTCGGAAGGGCACAACACCCCCAAAACTTGCTAAACCTAACATTCATATAAGTCCTTTTGAGGCTTAGGGACCAAATAGCTCCCGGGTGTGCCCCGTTTGTAGGCTTGCAATATCGGTTAGGAAGTTTTGGACGGAAAGGGGGGAACTCCCACGCCGGGTTCATCGGAGGGAAATGTGCAAGATCTCTGGCTCAACCTGTTGGCCTCCCATGTTCATATGAAATAACCAAACACACACTAAGATTAAATCCATTGGTCAACCATCGTTCGGAGAATTTTAGATGGGTAACCGCGTTTCGGAGGGCCGGAACCCACCGAGAACATGCTTGTGGACCTGACATGTGCATAAAAGTGTTTTGAAAGGCTAAGGGACCCAATAGTTAACTCTCGGGCATGAGCTGATTCACATGCATGCGCTATCATTTAGGAAGGTTCTGATAGGGGAAATTTTAACGTCATGTCCATCGGAGAGAAACTTGCGAGACCTTGAGATCAACCTTGGATTTCGTAAAAAAGAAAAAGGAAAACTTTGGCTTCACATATTCCTTGAACTAACCAAACCTGCGATAAGTTTCAGGGGTAAAAAGTAAAGATAATCGAAGGAGTGCTGTTTTAGTCGCTGTAGTACCCAACCATCTCCATGTCATAAAGCAAAATCTTGGAATTGCAGGTTTCAACTCTTTATTCATGCTGCAACTTCATATGCTACTACTTTGTCACTTGCTTCCGCCCTTTGCTATCTCTGATTTTAATCTATCTTCTTATAGACTTATCTCCTCGAGGCAAAAAGTTCAAGCGATTCCGTTCAACAGCACTTACCCTCTATGCACTTGGCGTAAAAACTGGACAAAAGTTGCTTTTAGATACTCTTAAAACTGCACTGAACCTCTATGCACTTGGCCTAATAACAGTACTTCTACAATTCTTTCAAGATTCCTTTGAAATACTGTTATAAGTAAGCATTGGGCGAGTTTCTATGCCTCGAAGCTGGGGAGATAACGCTAGGACAGCTGGCGATTTGGAGAGGGTAGATTGAGATAAGAGCGGCCCTGCTGAAATTGACCAGTTGTAGTTCCAACGCTAGCCAACCTGCCTACGCCCCTTCAGAATGACGCGAGCTAAACTTATCTCCCACTCAGATGTATTATGATGTGGTGAACGATTTTACTTATGTATTATATTTTCTTAAATACAGTTTAGAACTTTAGATATACCAAGCTTGCCGACTTCAGATTTCTCACTTGAAAATTCGTTTTTATTTTTGTTTCCGCGTATCCACAAAGGAGATGTTGCGCATAAATCGATTACTATATTACTGATTGCTTCCCTACAGATGCATAATATGGTTTTCAGAATAGAACAGTCAGCACAAAACTTACACCAGATGATTCTCGCCTTTAGTCTTTTTTCCAACTTTTCACACTGAGGAACCATCAAGTATATCATATCCAATTCTCAAAAAAAAAAAGTATATCATATCCATGTATATTCGGTGTATGTATGCAGGGGAAAAAGAGATGGACTATAATCTCCGAACAGATCGATGGAAGGGATCCCAGAGCTTCACGTAACTGCATGCATGTGTATATCGATCATTACTTCGGAGAAGGTCATAACATCGATTAGAGAAGTCACGTTTCTTCACGTTGGGGAGAGCGTATAAATAATCAGCCTATGTCAAGTTACTGCCAAAATATATATCAGTGTCAGGAGAATCTCCTGCTAATTAGTTAGACTCTGGGAGAAACCAAGCTGTCAGTAACTTCTGACCCATCTACAGCTGACCTCTTCCCATCAATTAACTACTGTCAGAACAAAGATATGCAAGGATTTGCTCGAGAAAATAATGCAAGGAGTAGTTTTGCTAATTTAGAGAGAAACCAAGTTGCCAATAACTCAAGACCCTTCTACCGCTGACCGCAAGGAGTGCAAGTCAGCGGTACTGCATGCATTACCGTGACTGCATGAAGATATGAAGAGATTTGCTCAACAAATTAAGGAAGTCTAGCTGCAAGATCGATGCTAGCAGTGCAAGTCAGCGGTACAGCATGCATGTGACCTCTCATCGAACCCAAAGCGTGCGTTCGAGGTGCACCATGCATGGCCCTCATCCACCACACCACCGCTATATATACCCAGACAACCCTGCTGCTAAGCATCCAACTCATCTCGGTACTCCACCGAGCTCACTCACAATGGCTGCTACCACTAAGCTTGTAGCTCTTGGCTTCGTTGTCCTCTTGAGCATTGGCTTCACCAGTGCTTCACGTATGTTAGCTAGCTCATCCAGCGCCTCAGGAGGAGGGTCGGGAGGCGGAGGTGGTGGTGGTGGGGCGGGTGCAAATGGATACGGTGGAGGAAGCGGACAAGGTGGTGCCACTGGATACGGTGAAACCTTCGTAGGTTCAGGTTACAAGTATAACCAGGCCAAGGGAGCTGGTGGAGGAGGAGGAGAAGGTGGTGGTGGTGGTTCAAACGGCGGAGCCGGATCTGGTTCCGGGACCGGCGGTGGCATCGGCTCAGGTGCGAGTGGTTCTACTGGCAGTGGGCAGGCCAATGCTAATGGTAGTGGTGGGGGTGAGGGCCAAGGTGCCGGCGCCAATGGGTCTAGCGGACAAGGAGCCGGAGCGGGCGGTGGTGAAGGAAATGGTGAGAGTATCGTAGCACCAGCTCCATCTGCTGGTGGTTTGAGCTACTCCGATGCCGCTGGTGGTGGTACCGGTGGTGGCGGCGGGAACAGTGGTAATGGAGGCGGAGAAGGAACTGGAGCTGGAAATGCCGGTAACGATGGCACCTCGGGCAGTGCTAATGGAGAGGGTAGCGGCAATGGTGGTGGCATAGTTAAAGGTGTTGCTCAAGGGCCAAGCATCGGAGTTGGGTCTGGTGCAGGCTCCGGAGCTGCACAGACCAGTAGCGATGGGCCTTCTGGTTCAGGCTATGCTGCCGGAAGCGGTGCCGGTGGCGGTGGTGGTGCAGGTGTAAGCGAGAATGGCGGGGTTGCCAGCGGTGGAGGCACGGGACAAGGGTCCGGCAACGGATCATACCCTTAATTTTCCTTTACCAAACGAGCTAGAACGGGAGCCCAGCACGCATTTTTAGTTTCTTCCTGTTTCACATAAGTTAAGTTACTCTTCATTCTTAGGGTTTTCACTATGCTCCTAATAATGGGCTCCATGCATGATTCTAGTCGAAGCACGTAGTTAGTGGAGCAAACCACTTGAGATGTAATCGCTTTTGTCATCAAAGAATATCAAGTTGCCGATTCTTCTTTACTGTTATCGTGCATGCATGCTATGTTGTTCTTGTATATCTTGATTCTTCCCACTAAACACCGTGAATTTTATCAGTGACCACTGATTCATGTACTCATGTCACCAAGTTAAACTAATGTCCTCGACTAGCAGAACCCATGCATGTTTATACTTATACATCTAATCATTAAGCACTCATTGCATGTGGATATAGATGAGCCATGTCACCTTGAGTCCTTGACATTGGCCATTGCAAGCCCTCCCTACATATCTCATGGAAAATTAATTTGATACCTTAAAAAATAGGCTGACATCTGACTCTCATGTTGAATTTTATATGTAATAAGTCTATGTTACAAAGAACAAGTACTTATGCGAGTGATTCGAGTGGCGAATGACGAAAAGAATGTGGGGTAGGACATACTCTAAAAATAATGCAAACTCCAAACTAGCGCCGAGACATAAATGCTATATACGATTTAGGTTCATGTTACAAGTATAACTGCAGTAGGTGTAGTTATATGAGCATGTACTTCCGAGCGAAGTGATTCTAAATTCCACTAAATTGAAGTCTTATCTAGATTTTAATTTTGAAAAGAGTCTTATCTAGATATCCAATTCAAATACCATTTGGCACAGTAGGTTGGACGGTCGATCACATGAGCAATGTGGACGAATGTTGAATGGGTGGGGAGGGGGTGAATCTGTCTCCAGATGCACCTGCCATGGGACATGGTGCACCAATGGGAATCAAGAAGAACACTTGCATCGTAGCACGATGAATTAAATGTGGTGGAACAATTTTCTTAGATTATCTAGGTGGTTGTCGAGGCAAAACCGTTATAACACGAGTTGATCGATGTAGGACAGAAAGTATTTCACTAAACATGAATTGGTCTCATTTATAAACGATTCATACTTTTAGATAAATTGACTAATGCACACAATTCAATAGCCGTATCTTAGTTCAGGAGGACATCTTCTCTATGCAGAGGAAGAAGGATATAGAGTGAGATGAGCAAGGTACGCATAAACTACTTTCAGGCAACAAGCTACTTTGATTATGTGTTTCCAGTTTCCTACTTTATGATCCGACTGAATTGCAGAAGGAGCCGACTGAATTGCTATTTCTCTGCCGCGGCACAGGTTTAGGGTGCAGCAGCGTTTCTCTGACGCGGCAGAGAAACAGGGCGTTTCTCTGCCGCGGCTGAGTTTCAGCAATGCATATATATCATTCAAGAAACCACAAAAAATCGTCGTGAATATATATAGACATCGTCAACAGTACACGTAATGCATGCATATTTACAATATAAAGTCGGATCTCTTTACTAAATCTATTAGCTTCTACGAAGTTGCTCAACACCTAGCTATGACCTTCGCATAGTGCTCTCCACCTGGGGTAATGCACTCGGTAAGAAAGAATCCCGCGAGTTCCTCTTGAATTGCTCGTATTTGATCCTCCGTTATGAGAGTGTCCCGCAGGCGTATCATCTATATTTAAAAAAGGAGATCAATATATGAATGGAAATCAATACAATAGATGGTACTAATTAAGATAATTGTGAGAATTTGTTATCGTACACGAGTGTCATGTATTTGGGCATCCCCACCCTTGGGACAGGACATGTCACGAATGAAGGTGCAGACGTAGTATCCACATAAGTTATTCCCGCGTTCCTGCCACATACACTTTACGAAAAAATAGTTCGATCAAACTAATAATCAAGCATCGTATTGAAAGTAAATATCATACATAGAGTTTCACGGACATAGCTATATATATAGTACTACTTACAGGGTAATCTTCAAATGTAAGCTCCGGTTTCCATTTACCCGGAACAGTAGTGATGAACCGTTTCCAAGCCCTGCCCGGCAAAAAATAATGAGTAAATGAGTTATTGATTAGTTGATGATATCGTCGAATTAGAACAGATGAAGATGCCAATACGAAATTGATTGAAATTACCTCTGGAGGATGGCAGCCATGTCCGCCCATTCCGCATATTCTTTACGTTTCGAGTCCATGACCTTTACGACTCCTTTGTGAAGATCAATGATAAGGAGAATAAAGTGGAATCTGCACAAGCATAGCTCAATGATTAGGAGAATAAAGTGGAAGCTGCACAAGCATAATGTATGTTATATATAACACTCACTTGAAGTTGTAGGGAAAGAATATTTCCTCTTTGTTTGCTTGCTTCACTAAAAACATTACCATGTTGTCCTCTGTGTCCTTGGCGAAGTCTCGAACCGTAACTTCATGAACTGTGTCTGGGTCTATGAACCCCAGCGGTAGGAGCTTGCCTCTTTTGCATTCGAGCTTCTTCATTCTGCATAATTAAATATATAGCGTACACAAAGAATATAGTGAGGATAATTGTTAGTGCAAATGAATGAGCGCTGAGCTACAGACTTAATTACATAAATAAATCACTTACAGGCAGTAGCAACTGATGACAGCTTTGTCGAGGGCGTCTTGATTGAATAACTGAAACAGTTCTTCTAACTCAAGGTTTATCTCCTCGACCCCCCGGAAGTAATGCTCATCTCTAAGATACACCGTGAGGTAGCGATCACCTCTTCGACAGGCTTTCAAGTACCAGTCATGCAACCTTCGCATCTGAGTCCCTAGACGCGCGAGCTCGCCAGGTTTGACGAGATCTTTTCCGTATCTATACTTGTTTACCACTTGAGCCGTTGGATAGTAATCTTCGTACTCAATTGATGCTCCCTGAGCTCTAGCCTCCCGTTCGATCATCGATGCCGTCTCTGGATCATCATAGGGCTGCACGACGAAGTGGGGTATGGCCTGATTGTCCTGCTGTCCAAGCTGGGCGACTTTTTTTGCTTCTTTGCTCGCTCTATAGGACTGTCCAAGAGAGCGGTCATAATCAGATCTCAGCTCAGGTCTCTTCATTCTCGTCTCGGCAAAGTGCTTCATTGTTTGCGGTTTAATAAACATCTTCTTCGGCGCAAGAAACGCCTTTTGCTCTTCAGTCTGCTCATGTGGTAACAACTCTGGAGTCTGTGCCCTCATCGGAGTTGATGATCTCTTCGGAGCTGTAGGAGGTGCCGCGGTTAGCTTCCTCTTTTGCTTAGGTGGAGGCGGCGGAGTCTCCTGACGAGGAGGAGGAGGCGGCTGAGTATTTTCACGCGGAGGAGACTGCTCATGCACAGGGGAATCATCATCGCGCATAGGAGAATCATCACGCGGAGGAGACTCATCACGCGGAGGAGACCCTGCAGGTGGCGGAGGAGGCGGAGGAGGTGGCCTGCTTGGTGGCTTCTCACCTGGAAACACAATGTTCTCCTTCCGCCATTGCACGGTGGTTCTACGGGCTTCTCCCAGTTCTTTGATTTCCCCATCTTCACCTGCAGGGTGCTCAAGCACCATCCCCTCATAATCTCTCAACACTTCATCCACCATCACAACAGCAAAGTCGTCTTGGACCGGACGGCAATGGTAAGACCTTGTAGGTAAGAAGATGCCGACCGCCGCCTTGAAGGATAGGTTGAAAACTTTAACATGCAGCTCACAAGGAAGGCTCTCAGTGAGATCATCCACGGGAGGAGAGGAGGTTCGAACCAGTAGCAAGAAGCACGTGAAGGTTGTTGGTGGAGGAATGTAGTGCTGCGCAACACGGTGAAACCGGCGGAACCTGCACAACACAATCAAAGTACTTTGCCCCAACGTAACAGTGAGGTTGTCAATCTCACCGGCTTGCTGAAAACAAAGGATTAAACGTATCGAGTGGAAGATGGTGTTTGTTTGCAAAGAACAGTAAAAGCAAGAATGTATTCAGATGTAAAGAATGGACCGGGAGTTCACTAGTGGTGTCTCTCCAATAAGATAACTAACATGCTGGGTGAACAAATTACAGGCGAGCAATTGACAAATAAAGATTCAATACATATCAACGATGATTACTATGTGATTTAATCAGGGCATTACGACAAAGTACATAGACCGCTATCCAGCATGCATCTATGCCTAAATAATCCACCTTCAGGTTATCATCCGAACCCCTTCCAGTATTAAGTTGCGAACAACAGATAATTGCATTAAGTATGGTGCGTAATGTAATCAACACAAATATCCTTAGACAAAGCATCAATGTTTTATCCCTAGTAGCAACAGCACATCCACAACCTTAGAACTTTCTGTCACTGTCCCAGATTTAATGGAGGCATGAACCCACTATCGAGCATAATTACTCCCTCTTGGAGTTACAAGTATCAACTTGGCCAGAGCCTCTACTAGCAATGGAGAGCATGCAAGAACATAAACAACACATATATGATAGATTGATAATCAACTTAACATAATATTCTCTATTCATCGGATCTCACCAAACACAACATGTAGCATTACAAATAGATGATCTTGATCATGTTAGGCAGCTCACAAGATCTAATACAATGAAAGCACATGCGGAGAAGACAACCATCTAGCTACTGCTATGGACCCATAGTCCAAGGATGAACTACTCACGCATCAATCCGGAGGCGGGCATGATGATGTAGAGCCCCTCCGGTGATGATTCCCCTCTCCGGCAGGGTGCCGGAGGTGATCTCCTGAATCCCCCGAGATGGGATTGGCGGCGGCGGCCTCTGGAATGTTTTCCGTATCGTGGCTCTCGGTACAGGGGGTTTCGCGACGGAGGCTTTAAGTAGGCGGAAGGGTAGGTCAAAGGGCGACACGAGGGGCCACACACCAGGCCGGCGCGGCCAGGGCTTGGGCCGCGCCGCCTTGGTGTGTCCCCACCTCGTGGCCCCACTTCGTCTCCTCTTCGGTCTTCGGAAGCTTCGTGCAAAAATAGGACCCTGGGCGTTGATTTCGTCCAATTCCGAGAATATTTCCTTACTAGGATTTCTGAAACCAAAAACAGCAGAAAAACAGCAACTGGCACTTCGGCATCTTGTTAATAGGTTAGTGCCGGAAAATGTAAAATAACGCTGTAAAGTATGTGTAAAACACTCAAGTATTGTAATAAAAGTAGCATGGAACATAAGAAATTATAGATACGTTTGCGACGTATCAAGCATCCCCAAGCTTAGTTCCTACTCGTCCTCGAGTAGGTAAACGATAACACAAATAATTTCTGAAGTGACATGCTACCAACATAATCTTGATCAACATTATTGTAAAGCATATGAGATGAATGGAGTGATCTGAACAAAAGATTGCTAACAAAGATAATGACTAAGCAAATGAATCATATAGCAAAACTTTTCATGAATAATACTTTCAAGACAAGTATCAATAAGACTTGCATAAGAGCTAACTCATAAGCAATAAATTCAAAGTAGAATGCATTGAAGCAACACAAAGGATGATTAAGTTTCAACAATTGCTTTCAACTTGTAACATGTATATCTCATGGATATTTGTCAACATAGAGTAATATAACAGGTGCAATAAGTAAACATGTAAGAATCAATGCACACAGTTAACACAAGTGTTTGCTTCTAAGATAGAAAGAAATGGGTAAACTGACTCAACAATAAAGTAAAAGAATGGCCCTTCGCAGAGGGAAGCATGGATTACTATTTTTGTGCTAGAGCTTTTTGTTTTGAAAACATAGAAACAATTTTGTCAACGGTAGTAATAATTCATATGTGCTATGCATAATACTTCCTACAAGTTGCATGTCTCATGCATAGAGTACTAATAGTGCTCGCACCTTGTCCTACTATCTCGGAAAACACGGATTCTCATCGCATAACATATGCTTCAACCAAGTGTCACAAAGGGGTACCTCTATGCCGCCTGTACAAGTGTCTAAGGAGAAAGCACGCATTGGATTTCTCGCTTTTGATTATTCTCAACTTAGACATCCATACCGGGACAACATAGACAACAGATAATGGACTCCTCTTTTAATGCTTAAGCATTCAACAATAGTTAATATTCTCATAAGAGATTGAGGTTGTATGTCCAAACTGAAACTTCCACCATGATACATGGCTTTAGTTAGCGGCCCAATGTTCTTCTCTAACATATGCATACTCAAACCATTTGATCATGAAATCCACTACTTCAGACAAGACGAACATGCATAGCATCTCACATGATATCCAACAAAGATAAAGTTGATGGCGTCCCCAGAAAACATGGTTACCGCTCAACAAGCAACTTATAAGAATTAAAACACATAACTACATATTCATTACCACAATAGTTTTTAAGCTATTTGTCCCATGAGCTATATATTGTAAAGGTAGAGGAATGAAATTTAAAGGTAGCACTCAAGTAATTTACTTTGGAATGGCAGAAAAATACCACATAATAGGTAGATATGGTGGACACAAATGGCATGGAGTTTGGCTTAAGGTGTTTGGATGCATGAGAAGCATTTCCTCTCAGTACAAGGTTTGGGCTAGCAAGGTTATTTGAAACAAACACAAGTATGAACAGGTACAACAAAACTCACACAACAACATATTGCAAGCATTATAAGGCTCTACACTGTCTTCCTTGTTGTTCAAACACTTTACCCGAAAATATCTAGACTTAGAGAGATCAATCATGCAAACCAAATTAAACAAGCTCTACAGTAGTTCTTCATTAATAGATTAAACTACATGATGCAAGAGCTTAAACATGATCTATGAGAGCTCAAACAATTGCCAAATTGTCAAACCATATGCATCATTTTCCAATTCCAACCAAATAGCAATTTAACGAAGCAATGAGCTTTCGCCATGAACATTAAAGCACAATTAGGAACACAAGTGTTCCATATGAAAAAGCGGAGCGTAATATCTCCAATATAAGAATAGCGAGATCCAACTTTATTCAAAACAAAACAAAAACAAAAACAAACCAGCGCTTCAAGTAAAGAACATAAGGATGTGACGAAAAAAAATATAGTTTCACTAGAAGTGACCTGATAATGTTGTCGATGAAGAAGGGGATGCCTTGGGCATCCCCAAGCTTAGATGCTTGAGTCTTCTTAAAATATGCAGGGATGAACCACCGGGCATCCCCAAGCTTAGACCTTTCACTCTTCTTGATCATAGTATATCATCCTCTTCTCTTGACCCTTGAAAACTTCCTTCACACAAACTTCAAGCAAACTCATGAGAGGGTTAGTGCTTAACCACAAATTCACATATTCAGAGGTGACACAATCATTCTTAACACTTCTGGACATTGCACAAAGCTTCTGAAAGTTAATGGAACAAAGAAACTCATTCAACATAGCAAAAGCGGCAATGCGAAATAAAAGACAGAATCTGTCAAAAACAGAACAGTCCGTAAAGATGCATCTGGACTGGGCACTTAACTTGCTCAAATGGAAAAACTCAAAACTAATGAAAGTTGCGTACATATCTGAGGATCACGCTCGTAAATTTGCAGATTTTTTCGAATTTTTTACAGAGACTTATGCCAGAATTCGTGATAGACAGCAATGCTGTTTCTGCGCAGCGATCCCAAATATAACATCAACTTTAACATAGAAACTTTACTTGGCACAAAAACATGATAAGGAGAGGTTGCTACAGTAGTAAACAACTTCCAAGACTCAACAAAACAAAAATTGCTGTAGTAAAATAAACACATGGGTTATCTCCCAAGAAGTGCTTTTCTTTAACGCCTTTCAGCTAGGCGCAGAAAGTGCAAATCAAGTAACATCAAGAGAAGAAGCATCAACATCATAGCTTGTTCTAATAATAGAATCAAAAGGCAACTTCATTCTCTTTCTAGGGAAGTGTTCCATACCTTTCTTGAGAGGAAATTGATATTTAATATTACCTTCCCTCATATCAATAACAGCACCAACGGTTCGAAGAAAAGGTCTTCCCAACACAATAGGACAAGATGCATTGCATTCGATATCCAAGACAACAAAATCAACGGGGACAAGGTTATTGTTAACCGTAATGCGCACATTATCAATCCTCCCCAAAGGTTTCTTTTTAACATTATCGGCAAGATTAACATCCAAATAACAATTCTTCAATGGTGGCAAGTCAAGCATATCATAAATCTTTTTAGGCATAACAGAAATACTTGCACCAAGATCACATAAAGCATTACATTCAAAGTCATTGAATTTCATTTTAATGATGGGCTCCCAACCATCTTCTAACTTCCTAGGAATAGAAGCTTCAAGTTTTAATTTCTCTTCCCTAGCTTTAATGAGAGCATTTGTAATGTGTTTTGTAAAGGCTAAATTTATAGCACTAGCATTGGGACTTCTAGCAAGTTTTTGTAAGAACTTTATAACTTCAGTAATATGACAATCATCAAAGTCTAAACCATTATGTTCTACAGCAATGGAATCATTGTCACCAATATTTTGAAAAATTTCAGCAGTTTTATCACAAACAGCAGTTTCAGGCAATTTTGTGCGCTTTGCACTAGGAGTAGAAACATTGCCAACACCAATTATTTTACCATTGATAGTAGGAGGTGCAGCAACATGTGAAGAATCAACATTACTAGTGGTGGTAATAGTCCATACTTTAGCTACATTATTTTCTTTAGCAAGTTTTTCTTTTTCTTCTCTATCCCACCTAGCATGCAATTCAGCCAACAATCTAATATTATCATTAATTCTAACTTGGATGGCATTTGCTGTAGCAGAAAATTTTGTATCATTATCCTCAGGTTTAGCAGCCATTTTATTAATTAAAGAAGATTGTGATTCAGACATATATGAGATTCGCTTTTCAGCGCTTGTAAGTTTAGTTTGCAAACCAGAAATTTTCACATTCAAATTTTCAAGTTGATTTCCTATATTTTTCAACAAGGCAGATTGTTCATTCATAGTTTTAGTAAACAATTGATTTTGCTCATATTGAGATTGCATAAAGCTCTTAGTAGTTCTTTCAATTTCCAATATCTTTTCCTCATTAGGCAAAACAGATCTACCATAAGAATTACCATAACCACTACTATTATTAAAAGGATATGGCCTATAGTTGTTGTTGAAATTATTGTTCTTAATGAAATTCACATCAACATTTTCTTCTTGAGCAACCAATGAAGCTAAAGGAACATTATTAGGATCAATATGAGATCTACCATTTGCAAGCATAGACATAATAGCATCAATCTTATCACCCAAAGAAGAGGTTTCTTCAACAGAATTTACCTTCTTACCTTGAGGAGTTCTTTCAGTGTGCCATTCAGAGTAATTGATCATCATATCATCAAGTAGTTTAGTTGCGGCGCCCAGGGTGATGGACATAAAAGTACCTCCAGCAGCTGAATCCAATAGGTTCCTTGAGGAAAAATTCAATCCTGCATAGAAGGTTTGGATGATCATCCAAGTAGTCAGTCCATGGGTTGGGCAATTCTTTACCAAAGATTTCATTCTCTCCCATGCTTGAGCAACATGTTCGTTATCAAATTGTTTAAAATTCATTATGCTACTTCTCAAAGATATAATCTTAGCAGGAGGATAATATTTACTAATAAAAGCATCTTTACACTTAGTCCATGAATCAATACTATTCTTAGGCAAAGATAGCAACCAATCTTTAGCTCTTCCTCTTAATAAGAAAGGAAACAATTTCAGTTTTATAATATCACCATGTATATCCTTATACTTTTGCATTTCACAAAGTTCAACAAAATTATTAAGATGGGCAGCAGCATCATCAGTACTAACACCAGAAAATTGCTCTCTCATAACAAGATTCAGTAAAGCAGGTTTAATTTCATAGAATTCTGCTGTAGTAGCAGGTGGAGCAATAGGAGTACATATAAAATCATTATTATTTGTGCTAGTGAAATCACACAACTTAGTATTTTCAGGAGTACCCATTATAACAGCAATAAAGTAAACTAGGCAAATAAAGTAAAGACAAGTAACTAATTTTTTGTGTTTTTGATATAGAGAACAAGACAGTAAATAAAGTAAAGCTAGCAACTAATTTTTGTGTGTTTTGTTTAAGTGCAGCAAACAAAGTAGTAAATAAAATAAAGCAAGACAAAAACAAAGTAAAGAGATTGGAAGTGGAGACTCCCCTTGCAGCGTGTCTTGATCTCCCCGGCAACGGCGCCAGAAAAAGAGCTTGATGCGCGTAGATGTACACGTCCGTTGGGAACCCCAAGAGGAAGGTATGATGCGCACAGCAGCAAGTTTTCCCTCAGAAAGAAACTAAGGTTATCGAACCAGTAGGAGCCAAGAAGCACGTGAAGGTTGTTGGTGGAGGAATGTAGTGCGGCGCAACACCAGTGAAACCGGCGCCAACGTGGAACCTGCACAACACAATCAAAGTACTTTGCCCCAACGTAACAGTGAGGTTGTCAATCTCACCGGCTTGCTGAAAACAAAGGATTAAACGTATCGAGTGGAAGATGGTGTTTGTTTGCAAAGAACAATAAAAGCAGTAGAATGTATTCAGATGTAAAGAATGGACCGGGGTCCACAGTTCACTAGTGGTGTCTCTCCAATAAGATAACTAACATGCTGGGTGAACAAATTACAGGCGAACAATTGACAAATAAAGATTCAATACATATCAACGATGATTACTATGTGATTTAATCAGGGCATGACGACAAAGTACATAGACCGCTATCCAGCATGCATCTATGCCTAAATAATCCACCTTCAGTTATCATCCGAACCCCTTCCAGTATTAAGTTGCGAACAACAGATAATTGCATTAAGTATGGTGCGTAATGTAATCAACACAAATATCCTTAGACAAAGCATCAATGTTTTATCCCTAGTAGCAACAACACATCCACAACCTTAGAACTTTCTGTCACTGTCCCAGATTTAATGGAGGCATGAACCCACTATCGAGCATAATTACTCCCTCTTGGAGTTACAAGTATCAACTTGGCCAGAGCCTCTACTAGCAACGGAGAGCATGCAAGAACATAAACAACACATATATGATAGATTGATAATCAACTTAACATAATATTCTCTATTCATCGGATCTCACCAAACACAACATGTAGCATTACAAATAGATGATCTTGATCATGTTAGGCAGCTCACAAGATCTAATACAATGAAAGCACATGCGGAGAAGACAACCATCTAGCTACTGCTATGGACCCATAGTCCAAGGATGAACTACTCACGCATCAATCCGGAGGCGGGTATGATGATGTAGAGCCCCTCCGGTGATGATTCCCCTCTCCGGCAGGGTGTCGGAGGCGATCTCCTGAATCCCCGAGATGGGATTGGCGGCGGCGGCTCTCGGAATGTTTTCCGTATCGTGGCTCTCGGTGGGGGTTTCGCGACGGAGGCTTTAAGTAGGCGGAAGGGTAGGTCAAAGGGCGACACGAGGGGCCACACACAGGCCGGCCAGGGCTTGGGCCGCGCCGCCTTGGTGTGTCCCCACCTCGTGGCCCCACTTCGTCTCCTCTTCGGTCTTCTGGAAGCTTCGTGCAAAAATAGGACCCTGGGCGTTGATTTCGTCCAATTCCGAGAATATTTCCTTACTAGGATTTCTGAAACCAAAAACAGCAGACAACGGCACTTCGGCATCTTGTTAATAGGTTAGTGCCGGAAAATGTAAAATAACGCTGTAAAGTATGTGTAAAACACTCAAGTATTGTAATAAAAGTAGCGTGGAACATAAGAAATTATAGATACGTTTGCGCCGCCTTGAAGGATAGGTTGAAAACTTTAACATGCAGCTCACAAGGACGGCTCTCAGTGAGATCATCCACGGGGGGGTAGCGAGGAGGCTCGACCACCTCATCATTAATATGATCGGCCTGCTGAGAGGAAGCTACGCTGCTTCTCCGGTGTTGTTGAGATTGCAGCGGGACGAGGGCATTGAGCAATGGCGCAGGATCTACAGCCTGCCCCTGAGCCATCTGGGATGTAAGTACTTGGGTTACCATGGTTAATTGGGCTTGCATGGTGGTAAAACCCTCCTCTAAGGACGCTATGCGGTCTGTTTCCCTTGCCTTTCTCCTCTCATGGCTTTTATCAGGAAATCTCTTCCTTTCCGCAGGAAAGCCAATGTTCCACGGAACGGAGCCTTCTGTGCCTCGTGTTCGTCCGCCGTGTTCTTTGTTCCCAAGGGCGCGTGTCAGCTCATCGTTCTCTCTATCGGGCTGGAACCTCCCCTCCTCCACGTCCTTATGTGCTTTTTCCAGGGCTTCAATGGGAAACTTCAGATGAGCTTTCTTATAGATGCACTTCCCTGTTTCTGGATGCAACGTTCCCCCAATCCCGTAGAACCACTCCTTACACCGTTCGATCCAACCGTGTGTCCCTAATCTGATCCCTTTCCTGGTCAGTTCCGCCTCAGCTGCCTCCCACTTAGGACGGTTAGCCCTGTATCCACCTGGACCCAGAATTTGGTGATATATCTTCAACGCAGCATTTGCCTTATTTGTTTCCGACCTTTTCTTAAATTCTTCTGACTCCGTGCTGTACTTCACGAATTCGTCCCAGTGATTTTTTACCTTCTCACTGTCCGGAGTCTTCTTTTTCTTGATAAGGCCGCGCAATCTTTTCTTGTGGTTCTTGAATAGTTCGGCCATCTTCTTCTTGGCAAACTCGCGGAGGGCCTGCTCCATCTTGGCCTTTTCAGCGGCACCCCCCTCTTCGGGTACTATGTTGAAATGTGACATGAGCTTGGTCAGAATGCTGTTTTTGGCTACATCATCGATATAAAGACCTTGAGCTTCTTCCTCTGCAGACAGCACTAGTCCCTTTGGCTTGTTCCATTCTCGAACGGTGATCGGGACGTGGTCCCTAACAAGCACTCCGCATTGAGCTATAAATGCCTTTGCACCTTTCTCTGGAGCAATCGGTTTACCATCCTTAGCGATGTGGGTGATGTCGTGCCTAACACCGTCGTCCAACTTTTTGGCCGGGCCTCGCTTCCTCGACTTTACAGAAGAAGTGCTCGATCCGGAGGGCTAAAAAAGAAATAATTCATAGTCAGTACAATTTAATTAGTTAATGCATCTAGTCGATCAACAGCGGCTTAATTAATTTATATACCTGGGTGATAACTACGGTTCCGGAGCCATTATGATGATCTTCTTCCTCACCGGCGCCATTAGGATCTTCTTCCTCAATATTCTCCGCTCCCTCACCGGAGTCATTCAAAAAAGTTGCGGTGACATCGTCACCGCCATCATCTGGAATAACGTCGTCGTCGCGATCATCCAGAGTACCGTTGGCTATGAGGTCAGCCATGAATTTTTCTTGAGTTTCATCTCTCTCCATGCTTTCTACAACGACCTGCAAGCTATATATAGGAACCATCATATGATCAAATTAAGGATAATGCAGAAAACTGAAAATGGAGTTACATATGTAGTTCTTAACTAAGGATCGATAATATAGTGCTGAAAGCAGATAGTGCAGTTACATGCATACATAGATCGGGTTCATGTTTATTTAACCCTAATACATCAATCAATACTACAACCTCTCAACCGCGCCGACCGGGACCTGAGCCGCGCCGGGTGAACACCCAAAGCCACGGAACAGTCACGGGAGCATAGCTAACATGAGATCCCTGCATAACGCTCCATCCGGTCCTATACATGTTGTCTAACGCATACATGTAACGGCGAACGTGCTCGTCCTCCGCCGCAATGCGCTGAGCTACCTCCTCCGGCGGGGCCGGCTCCCTCTGAAACGACCGTGGCCCATAAGACCTCCACCATAGAATATCCGGGTCGACGACGGGACCCGGATTCCGCACCAAGGTGCGCGACCCGGAAGCTAAGACCTCCCAGTGCCACCCCGGCGGAGCCCAGTCCCGGACCTCCCCCAGCTGCTGCATCTCCTCTAGAAGAGTCAGACCACGGCGCGGCGGCTGTCGCGGCATCGTAGCTACGAAAACAAATCATATATATATGTACCAACGTTAACATAAATAAAAAAATAACTTCACTACTTAGTTGGCGCCGACACTACCGTTTGGGCGCCGGCACTACATACTCTATTTTGGGGGCGCCGGCAGGGGCGTCGGCACTACCGTATTTTGGGAGCACCATCGCGAGCGTAGTGGTTACCGGGCGCGGCGGCCCTCATAACTTTTTCACAAAAACAATAACTATTTTTCTAACACTAACACTAACACTAACTAATTAATTTTTCACTAACACTAATTAACTAATTATTCACGAAATTTCTAACTATTTTTCAATAACACTAACTAACTATTTTACTAACTAATTTTTTAACTATTGTTTTAACTATTTTTTCTAACTAATTATCAAACTATTTATCTAACTATTGTTTTAACTTTTTATCTAACACTAACTTTTTCACTAAAATTATCTAACAAACTAACTAATTAATCTAACATTATGCAAGAAAAAAAAGAGGAGAGAAGGGCCGGGCGGCGCCGCGCGCTGAGTGGCGGCAGGCGCGGCGGACGGCGAGCGGCGGGCGCGGCGGTGGGTGGCGCGGCGCGGCGCGGCGACGGGCGCGCGGTGGCGGAGACGGAGGCGGTGGACGGCGCTACGGCGGGCGCGGTGTGGCGACGGCGACGGCGGGCGCGGTGGCGGAGGTGGTGGCGCGCGGGAGGGCGGCGGCGATGGCGCGCGGGAGTTGGGCAGCCTGGCGGCGCTCTAGCGCTTCTTCTCCGCGGGATTGATCTCCGCGGAGACGAAGTGTTGGATTATATTGTGGAGGACCCTTTGGTCCCAGTTCGTGGCACCAACCGGGACCAAAGGCCCCCCTTTAGGCCCGGTTTGTATTACAAACCGGGCCGGCCATTTGCTGCGGTTTTTTGCGCAAAAGGCCTTTAGGCCCGGTTTGTATTACAAACCGGGACCAAAGGCCAATTTTTTTAAAAAAATTCATTCCCGCCTTATTTCAAATAAAAAAACACTTACTGGCCACCGCCATGCCACACGTGTCCAACGCCGCCGTCGACATGTACTGGCCACCGCCGCCACCGCCGTGTACGCACCGCCACCCGTCACCGCAAGCCACCACCGTCCCGCCATGTACGGCCACCGCCGCCGTGCCACACGTGTCCCTTCCCCGTGCCACGTGTCCCTCCGCTCCACGTGCCTCGCCCCGTCGACGCCGTCGTGCGACGTGTAGCCACCGCTTCCACGTGCCTCGCCCCGCCGACGCCGGCGTGCGACGTGTGTAGCCGTGGCTTACACGTGCCATGCCCCGCGTGCGCTATATAGAGCGACGAGTGCGGGCGCAACCACACGTCGCCACCGCCTCCGCTCATTCATCTCCGGGATGCCTCCACGTCGTCGAGGGGCGTCCGGTTTCCGTGGCGTTCGAGTGCGTCCGAGCGGTAGGTTCACCGCCGAGATACGCGCCGGTGGCTTCCGCCTCACCCTCGGCACGTACAACACGCCGGAGCTGGCGGCGCGCGCTTACGACGCGGCGGCGTGGCGCTTTCGGCGGCCAGGGCGAGACATGAACTTCCCGGATGTTGAATCGCTAGAGGAGGCGGAGTTCCTCGCGCCACCGCCGTGCCTCGTCGACGACGAGGACCGTCGCCGGCACCGCCAGGTGCAGCGCAGGATCGCCATCGCCGAGCGCGACGAGCAGTTGATGCGCCAGTGGAGGGCGCAGTTCCCCAACGACGTCGACAACACCGACGCGTTCTTCGCTGACCTCCGGGCACATCGCAGGTCCAACAGGCGCCACCGTCGGGCCGTCGCCGTGTTCGAGCTCGACAACCCGAATACAACTTGGGCCGACAACGACCCTCGGTGGGACGACATTTGGACCGAGACAACCTCCGACGACGAGTAGATCGACTAGACTAGTTGTTTATCTATTTTAATTGTATTTTCAATAAAGTCGTTGTGGCAGACGCTGATGATGAGAAAAGTTTCCCGCCAGATACATGGAATTAAAGTACAGAGCTCAACTGAAAATTAATTAAGATACATGGCCAGATTCGACTGTTCGAGTCATTCAGTCATACTCGTGCCTAGCCCTATAGTACTCGCCACTGTAGTCGTCGTAGTCGCCGTCATCATCGTCGCTGGCATCGGGGTCGCGGTAGTCGAACCTCGGCGGGAGAGCACGCGTGGGCTGGGACTGAGGGTAGCACAGGCGGGGGCCACGGTGGGCCATGACGCCCTGGAGAGTCCGGCCGCGCCACCACAGCCGACGGCCGGCCTCGTTGAAGTCCGAAGGAGGCGGGCCGCCCTCCTCGTGCCTGGCAAGCGCCCTCTCACGCCGATTGATGAAGAAGCTTTCCCAAGTCGGGAAGTAGTCGGGATGCCACTGGGGATTCCTCCGCTGCTCTGGCGTGAGCTCGAAGTAGTAGTGGTTCGTGATGGCCATCTCGCGCGCCACACCTAGAGGGACAGGAGGGACCGGTACGCCTCCGACGCTCAGCAACCAGCCGGTCGGGACGCGGTAGCCCGGCGGGCAGGGGTAGTTCGACGCGCAAAGCGCCTCCGCCTCCCGGAGGGTTAGAGATACGATGGAAGCCATGGGACAGAGTGATGAGGTTTGCAGATATGAGTCTAGATGTGATATGTAAATGGAGGCCAAGCCATCATATATATAGTGAAAAAATGGCGGGAGGACGGAGGCGGGAAGCAGTGGAAAGCGCGGGAAGAAAAATAGGCGGGAACGCAGTGGCGCCAAAAACTGGGACTAAAGATCATTTTTTTGTCATCTAACAAAACTGTCGGTGGGATAAGGACGTGTGGGTAACCTTTAGTCCCGGCTGGTGGGTACAACCGGGACGAAAGATCCTTTTTTTGTCATCTAACAAAACTGTCGGTGGGATAAGGACGTGTGGGTAACCTTTAGTCCCGGCTGGTGGGTACAACCGGGACTAAAGATGTCGGCAGGATAAGAACGCATGGGTGGACGCACTGCTCGATGAGATAAAGCATGTAGCGCATGACGCCCTCACTACAAGAAAAGTTCTGATAGACAACGTCCCAAAATCGTCAACTAAGGGGCATTTTTCGTCGCCTATGGGCCTAACCCGACGATATGGGTTCTGTTGTCGAAACTGCGTCAGGCAAAGTCCTACGACATTTTTTCGGTCCGTCGCGCTTGGGCGCCCTTCCGCCACGGAAAATCGGACCGTTGCGGAATTGTTTTCGGGAGCCCGTTGACTGCTGACGTCATGCAAACTGACACGTGGCAGACGCCGTTAACTGGCAGTTAACGGCGTTAACCGCTGAAACCCCGTGGTAGATGGTAGGCCCACACGAGGCCTGCCACGTCTTAAGCGGGCCGGGCCAGATGACATAGTTTGACCGGTCAACTATATAGCTGGGCTGGTCCATTAGTTACGTGGGCCGGGCCTAACCTCTAAGGTTGACTGGTCAAAACTTAAATGGGCCGGCCCATTTAACATGTGGGGTCCACCTTACAACTGGGCCGGCCAAGAAGCAAGTGGGCCGGGCCAAAAACACAGTGGGTCCCACTTTCTGTTAAAAGGCCGGCCCATTTAGTGTGTGGGGTCCACCGTATAGCAAGTGGGCCGGCCCAACAAGCTAGTGGGCCGGGCCAAAAACACAGTGGGTCCCACTTTCCGTTAAAGGGTCGGCCCATTTAGTTTGTGGGGTCCACCATATAGCAAGTGGGCCGGCCCAACAAAATAGTGGGCCGGGCCAAAACACGTGGGTCCCACTTTCTGTTAAAGGGCCGGCCCATGTAGTATGTGGGGCCCACCATATAGCAAGTGGGGGCCCACCAAGATAGTGGGCGGGCCAAAAACAGTGGGTCCCACATTCCTGTTAATGGGCCGGCCCATTTGGTATGTGGGGTCCACCATATAGAAAGTGGGCCGGCCCAACAAGATAGTGGGCCCAAAAACACAGGTGGGTCCCACCTTCCTATTAAAGGGCCGGCCCATTTACCATGTGGGACCACCATAGAGCAAGTGGGCCGGCCCAATAAGCATGTGGAGCCCATTATCGTGTAACCGGGCCGGCCTACTAAAGAAGTGGGCCGGCCCAAAATGAAAGTGGGTCCCACACTACTGTAAGTGGGCCGGCCCAATCTGTTGTAGGGCCCTACTTGTTTGACTAGTCAACTTGCATTAAATTTCATGAGCCTAAAATCTGATTTCAATGATACACACAAGTACATACACAAATAAAACAAATAGGAAAATTACAAGGCAATTAATGTGCCCAAATAAAAAAATTACATAGAATCATTGAGGACTTCTATTAGCATCATCAATAACACGTTGACATTTGGCAATCGCCTTGATTGAATCTTGTGTACTCTTTGTCAACATATCAGCTACAGATCTTAAAGCAGCAATACCATGTCTTTTATAAAGTACAGCCTTGAGATATTTACTGTTTGATGAAAGAAATGGTCTAGGTTGACGGCTATGAGAAGATGCATCAGAAGAAAGATCAGAACTTTTTGTGGGCCTCACTTCTAATGAAGATTGCTTCATCACAACTGCATTCTGATAATAATGCAAAAAGAGTTAAACGATGAACTATGCAAACATTTATTATGCAATATAGATATAAGATAATAACAAGTTGCATATAAGACATGTATGGAACTTGCTCAAATTCACATACTTTTTTGGGCCTCACTTCTAATGAAGATTGCTTCATCACAACTGCATTCTGATAATAATGCAAAAAGAGTTAAACGATGAACTATGCAAACATTTATTATGCAATGTAGATATAAGATAATAACAAGTTGCATAAATAAGACATGTATGGAACTTGTACTAAGCACAAACTTACATCATAATGTTGCACAGGGTCGCTACAGATCCTTTTTTGGCGACTATCTTCTAATGATGACTGCTTCATTAAAACTGCATTCTGGTAACATTGTAAACATAGTTACAACAATTAACTATTCAAACATGTATTACGCAATGTAGAGATCAGATAACAGCATGTAGCAGAAATAAGCACAAGATAAGATAAGATGCATGTACTAAGCACATACTGGCTCACTGCAGGTCCTTCTCTTGCGTGCACTAGTCGTGGTCAACATGCCTATCATTTTAGGTTCAGCCATCAAGTGAAATGCTAATCCTCCTGCTCCATTGTCCTTAATCTGTGTTTAGATATCACATTTAAGACCAAGTCAGCTGGTTTCAAATAACAAAAAACTTGAGCTGCCAAATGAATAAGCCAATATTTACCAGATATCAGATTAAAACCAACTAGATGTTGCTTTGCATGAGATACGAATTTCAGACATTCAGATTTAGAGTAGGGTAATGCCAAGGTTTTACACATAAAGTAAACTGGCATTAAGAATGACCAAATGTCAGGTTCAAATCACCCTCGCAGTTTCTCCAAGACAAGCATATCAAATAGGCAGAAACATAGTAAAGCATGAATGACATTGCTATGGCAGGGTTCCAAGTGTTAATCTCTTGCATAAGGAACAATGCATATAGGTTATAGATAATAACGGAAGTAAACTGCCAAAATTACCAACCACGAACTCAGATTCCAACCTTACCTAGCGTCCCCGCTGTTAATGTTGGATGTTCTAATAAGTGGTTCGCATGATCAATCCCTAGGAAAAATAACATTGACAAGTCAGTCTACGATAATACAAAGACCAGACATGCACGCAACAATAACTATATAAGCTAAAGACGAGGTATAAGAGCAAGCAGATTGGAAATGCACATAGCATGATTATAAAAGCAGTGTGAGAATAGCAGACACGAGAAAACAGCTAGCGGTGAGCTAATGACGTGGTATAAGAACAAGCAGATTGGAAATGCCCATAGCACGACTATAAAAGCAGTGCGACAATAGCATGCAGTACAAAAACAGTTGGCAGCAAATGAATGGGTACAAGGCTATAAATATGTGGATGCACACAGGTGTCAGTAGAATGAACAGGATGGTAGCGACCGGATAATGCTTTTGTACTGTACAATATTTAAACAAACTTCATGCGAAGCAACACATCAAGAAAGTTAACGGCATATGAGATCTGCAAATAACTACACAAAACATGGCTAAAGAAACACCGCGATCTAACGGGCCAGCGTACTAACCAAGCTGCGGCGGGGTGGACGGGGGCGGCAACTTGCATTCCAGCGGCGGCGAACGCGGGAGACGATGAATCGACCCTGTTTCAGTAGAAGCGGGCGTTAGTGAAGCAGATCTGGTTGGCTGGCAAGGTATTCGGTGAAGTTGATACAGCCGCTGCGGCGAGGTAGTCGGTGGCGAGGTCGGCGGTGAAGCAGATCCGTCGGTGGCGAGGTCGGCGGTGAAGCAGATCCGTCGGTGGCGAGGTCGGCGGTGAAGCAGATCCGTCGGTGACGAGGGCGGCGGGGGAGCGGATCAGGTGGGTGGACAGCCAACACGATCAAGGCTACGCTGTGGAGGAGTATGCCGGCGGCGAAGCAGATCTAGTACTGTAGAGAGTCAGAGCTTTGGCGTGTGAGAGTATTTTTGAGCTAATGGGGCGAATGGTTGGTGGGTGGGTGTGGGCCTGTGGGGAGGGTTCGGGATCTAGGCAAGATATTTCATTGTTACCGAATGAGCCCTCCATGGTCGGTGGGTTGTAGCTTCCGGACCAGGGTTAAAAGGGTAAAACTGGTCACGGGATTTTCGAATGGATGCGGCGGGATGATTTGGCGCGCGGCCGAAATTTTCAGTTTCAAGCTACGAGCAGAACGACAAAAATAATGTTCTTCCCCAGGGAGCTCTCATTTCTTCCTCTTCTCTTTCTCTCTCGAGTCTCTCCCACTCCCCCGGCTCCTCTCCCCCTTCTCTCCGGCGGCCTCGCCGGCCGGAGACGAGGCCGACTTCTCTCTGTATATTGTACACCCTCCGAACTAAATTAATTGATTCAACTTTCCTTAGACGTGTATGTATCTAGAGTAAAAACATGTGTGGATACATCCATATTTAGATAAGCAAAGTTGAGTCAGCTAATTTGGATCCGAGGGAGTTAGTGTTGTTGTAAGCTTAGATCCAGTGTTTCCCATGAGCAGAATGGCGCAATGGAGTCGGGGATCTCGTCATCGGCTTCAGATCTGGCCTATGGTGAATCTGGCGGATCTTGCCGGCCAAACCCCGATCTGGTGCCATCAATGTGATGGCGCTAACGGTGAGGCTTGCTTTGGTCAGTGCTTCAGATCTGGCCAATGGGGAAGTCAAGCTGCTAAAGTTCACAAGCTCGGGGCATACGACGGCGTCATCCGTCTTGCCCGTGCACATCTTGGACTTTCAGCGGCCCTTCTCAGAGCCAATATGCCGTTGCTGAGGCCCTTCTTCTCCTTCGTCCTGGCGACTACCGGCGACACCGTCCCAAGTGGTGCGTCCCCGGCGACGGAGTTGCTGGAAAGGATGCGGAGCAGAGATCTGATGTGCGGTCGAGAAGGACTCGATTGATTTTCTTCTATATGTTTTGGGGTCCTTTTTGTAAAGTTGCAGGTTCTATTAGTTATTGTCTAGTACTTTTGGTCCTCTATGTAATTTTTTGGACTAGTTTCCATTGGCACTGATAAACTTGAATTTTGACAAGTTCACGGGGAAAAAATTCCTTTGCACATATGGCCTATCATGTATAAACATTCTTGAGATTTAAACTATATGTAATGTGCCATGCATTAACCCTAAACCATATATATGTAACTAACCCTAGCTGATCAAACCCTACTTAATTAAAACAAATAACCCTAAACTATACGCATGCACTTTATGCGCAAAGGCGCGGGTGCCTCTAATAATGTGTGTGCGCACTCGATCGATGATCCCTAAACCTTATACAACCCTGAAACCCTAATCCCTAATCCCTAAACCCTAAACACCCTAAACACTAAACCCTAGACCCTAAACCCTAACCCTAACCCTAAACCCTAATTAAACCCTATATATAGGCCAACGACACTTAATTGTGCATCAAGCAGGCCAGGGGTGCCTCGCGGTCCTCTAATTAAATTAAATGTGCCATGCATTAACCCTAAACCATATATATGTAACTAACCATAGCTAATCAACCCTACTTAATGAAAACACATAACCCTAAACTATACTAGCTATAACCCGATCTAATAAAAACATGCTCTATATATAGCAGCTAGCTAGCAAACCGTAGATTAACACCAATTAATATATACATGGCCTATATCGATCATGTTGTATAACATATCCCTGAGATTCATTAATTAATTATATAATTATCGTGATAAATTAATTAACTTTAATTTTGACAAGTTCTCTCGAATGAAAACACATTTGATTAAGTTGCCTCATAATATATATATATATAATTAGTGTGCATGCATGGCCTACCATGCATTCGTGCATATATTTTAATGTATATTTGAACATATTCTTGGGGATTTCAATCTCTCTCTCTCGATCATCTATATATCGTTGGTGGCCAAAAAACACACATATATATGCATGCAATTTATGCGTAAAGGCGCGGGTGCCTCTAATAATGTGTGTGCGCACTCGATCGATGATCCCTAAACCTTAAACAACCCTAAAACCTTAAATCCCTAATCCCTAAACCCTAAACACCCTAAACACTAAACCCTAAACCCTAGACCCTAAACGTACCCTAACCCTAACCCTAACCCTAACCCTAAACCCTAGCTAATCCTAAACCCCAATTAAACCCTATGTATAGGCCAACGACACTTAATTGTGCATCGATCGAGCGGGTCATGGGTGCCTCGCGATCCTCTAATAAAATTAAATGTGCCATGCATTAACCCTAAACCATATATATGTAACTAACCCTAGCTAATCAACCCTACTTAATTAAAACACATAACCCTAAACTATACTAGCTAGCTATAACCCGATCTAATAAAAACATGCTCTATATATAGCAGCTAGCTAGCAAACCGTAGATTAACACCAATTAAAATATACATGGCCTATATCGATCATGTTGTATAACATATCCCTGAGATTCATTAATTAATTATATAATTATCGTGATAAATTAATTAACTTGAACTTTGACAAGTTCTCTCGAATGAAAACACATTTGATTAAGTTGCCTCATAATATATATATAATTAGTGTGCATGCATGGCCTACAATGCATTCGTGCATATATTTTAATGTATATTTGAACATATTCTTGGGGATTTCAATCTCTCTCTCTCTCTCGATCATCTATATATCGTTGGTGGCCCAAAAAACACACATATATACGCATGCACTTTATGCGTAAAGGCGCGGGTGCCTCTAATAATGTGTGTGCGCACTCGATCGATGATCCCTAAACCTTAAACAACCCTAAAACCCCTAAATCCCTAATCCCTAAACCCTAAACACCCTAAACACTAAACCCTAAACCCTAAACCCTAACCCTAACCCTCTACCCTAGCTAACCCTAAACCCTAATTAAACCCTATGTATAGGCCAACGTCACTTAATTGTGCATCGAGCAGCCCAGGGGTGCCTCGCGGTCCTCTAATTAAATTAATTGTGCCATGCATTAACCCTAAACCATATATATGTAACTAACCCTAGCTAATTAACCCTACTTAATTAAAACACATAACCCTAAACTATACTAGATATAACCCGATCTAATAAAAACATGCTCTATATATAGCAGCTAGCTAGCAAACCGTAGATTAACACCAATTAAAATATACATGGCCTATATATATCGATCATGTTGTATAACATATCCCTCAGATTCATTAATTAATTATATAATTATCGTGATAAATTAATTAACTTGAATTTTGACAAGTTCTCTCGAATGAAAACACATTTGATTAAGTTGCCTCATAATATATATATAATTAATTAGTGTGCATGCATGGCCTACCATGCATTCGTGCATATATTTTAATGTATATTTGAACATATTCTTAGGGATTTCAATCTCTCTCTCGATCATCAATATATCGTTGGTGGCCAAAAAACACACACATATATATATACGCATGCAATTTATGCGTAAAGGCGCGGGTGCCTCTAATAATGTGTGTGCGCACTCGATCGATGATCCCTAAACCTTAAACAACCCCTAAAACCTTAAATCCCTAGCTAATCCCTAATCCCTAAACCCTAAACACCCTAAACACTAAACCCTAAACCCTAGACCCTAAACCCTAACCCTAACCCTAACCCTAACCCTAACCCTAAACCCTAGCTAACCCTAAACCCTAATTAAACCCTATATATGTATATAGGCCAACGTCACTTAATTGTGCATCGAGCAGCCCAGGGGTGCCTCGCGGTCCTCTAATTAAATTAATTGTGCCATGCATTAACCCTAAACCATATATATGTAACTAACCCTAGCTAATTAACCCTACTTAATTAAAACACATAACCCTAAACTATACTAGATATAACCCGATCTAATAAAAACATGCTCTATATATAGCAGCTAGCTAGCAAACCGTAGATTAACACCAATTAAAATATACATGGCCTATATATCGATCATGTTGTATAACATATCCCTCAGATTCATTAATTAATTATATAATTATCGTGATAAATTAATTAACTTGAATTTTGACAAGTTCTCTCGAATGAAAACACATTTGATTAAGTTGCCTCATAATATATATATAATTAATTAGTGTGCATGCATGGCCTACCATGCATTCGTGCATATATTTTAATGTATATTTGAACATATTCTTAGGGATTTCAATCTCTCTCTCTCTCGATCATCAATATATCGTTGGTGGCCAAAAAACACACACATATATATATACACATGCAATTTATGCGTAAAGGCGCGAGTGCCTCTAATAATGTGTGTGCGCACTCGATCGATGATCCCTAAACCTTAAACAACCCCTAAAACCTTAAATCCCTAATCCCTAATCCCTAAACCCTAAACACCCTAAACACTAAACCCTAAACCCTAGACCCTAACCCTAACCCTAACCCTAACCCTAAACCCTAGCTAACCCTAAACCCTAATTAAACCCTATGTATAGGCCAACGACACTTAATTGTGTGCATCGAGCAGGCCAGGGGTGCCTCGCGGTCCTCTAATTAAATTAAATGTGACATGCATTAACCCTAAACCATATATATGTAACTAACCCTAGCTAATCAACCCTACTTAATTAAAACACATAACCCTAAACTATACTAGATATAACCCGATCTAATAAAAGCATGCTCTATATATATAACAGCTAGCTAGCAAACCGTAGATTAACACCAATTAAAATATACATGGCCTATATCGATCATGTTGTATAACATATCCCTCAGATTCATTAATTAATTATATAATTATCTTGATAAATTAATTAACTTTAATTTTGACAAGTTCTCTCGAATGAAAACACATTTGATTAAGTTGCCTCATAATATATATATAATTTTAGTGTGCATGCATGGCCTACCATGCATTCGTGCATATATTTTAATGTATATTTGAACATATTCTTGGGGATTTCAATCTCTCTCTCTCTCGCGATCATCTATATATAACGTTGGTGGCAAAAAACACACACATATATACGCATGCACTTTATGCGTAAAGACGCGGGTGCCTCTAATAATGTGTGTGCGCACTCGATCGATGATCCCTAAACCTTAAACGTACAACCCTAAAACCCTAAATTAATTATCGATCTCCCTGTGATTCATTAATTAATTATATATATAATTATCGATGATAAATTAATTAACTTGAATTTTGACAAGTTCTCTCGTATGAAAACACATTTGATCAAGTTGCCTAGCTCATAATATATATATAATTAGTGTGCATGCATGGCCTACCATGCATTCGTGCATATATTTTGATATATATTTGAACATATTCTTGGGGATTTCAATCTCTCTCTCTCGATCATCTATATATCGTTGTTGGTGGCAAAAAAACACACATATATATACGCATGCACTTTATGCGCAAAGGCGCGGGTGCCTCTAATAATGTGTGTGCGCACTCGATCGATGATCCCTAAACCTTAAACAACCCTAAACCCTAATCCCTAATCCCCTAAACCCTAAACACCCTAAACACACTAAACCCTAGACCCTAAACACCCTAAACACTAAACCCTAAACCCTAGACCCTAAACACCGTAAACATTAAACCCTAAACCCTAAACACCCTAAACACTAATTAAACCCTAAACCCTAGACCCTAAACACATAACCCTAAACTATACTAGATATAACCCGATCTAATAAAAACATGCTCTATATATAGCAGCTAGCTAGCAAACCGTAGATTAACACCAATTAAAATATACATGGCCTATATATATCGATCATGTTGTATAACATATCCCTCAGATTCATTAATTAATTATATAATTATCGTGATAAATTAATTAACTTGAATTTTGACAAGTTCTCTCGAATGAAAACACATTTGATTAAGTTGCCTCATAATATATATATAATTAATTAGTGTGCATGCATGGCCTACCATGCATTCGTGCATATATTTTAATGTATATTTGAACATATTCTTAGGGATTTCAATCTCTCTCTCGATCATCAATATATCGTTGGTGGCCAAAAAACACACACATATATATATACGCATGCAATTTATGCGTAAAGGCGCGGGTGCCTCTAATAATGTGTGTGCGCACTCGATCGATGATCCCTAAACCTTAAACAACCCCTAAAACCTTAAATCCCTAGCTAATCCCTAATCCCTAAACCCTAAACACCCTAAACACTAAACCCTAAACCCTAGACCCTAAACCCTAACCCTAACCCTAACCCTAACCCTAACCCTAAACCCTAGCTAACCCTAAACCCTAATTAAACCCTATATATGTATATAGGCCAACGTCACTTAATTGTGCATCGAGCAGCCCAGGGGTGCCTCGCGGTCCTCTAATTAAATTAATTGTGCCATGCATTAACCCTAAACCATATATATGTAACTAACCCTAGCTAATTAACCCTACTTAATTAAAACACATAACCCTAAACTATACTAGATATAACCCGATCTAATAAAAACATGCTCTATATATAGCAGCTAGCTAGCAAACCGTAGATTAACACCAATTAAAATATACATGGCCTATATATCGATCATGTTGTATAACATATCCCTCAGATTCATTAATTAATTATATAATTATCGTGATAAATTAATTAACTTGAATTTTGACAAGTTCTCTCGAATGAAAACACATTTGATTAAGTTGCCTCATAATATATATATAATTAATTAGTGTGCATGCATGGCCTACCATGCATTCGTGCATATATTTTAATGTATATTTGAACATATTCTTAGGGATTTCAATCTCTCTCTCTCTCTCGATCATCAATATATCGTTGGTGGCCAAAAAACACACACATATATATATACACATGCAATTTATGCGTAAAGGCGCGAGTGCCTCTAATAATGTGTGTGCGCACTCGATCGATGATCCCTAAACCTTAAACAACCCCTAAAACCTTAAATCCCTAATCCCTAATCCCTAAACCCTAAACACCCTAAACACTAAACCCTAAACCCTAGACCCTAACCCTAACCCTAACCCTAACCCTAAACCCTAGCTAACCCTAAACCCTAATTAAACCCTATGTATAGGCCAACGACACTTAATTGTGTGCATCGAGCAGGCCAGGGGTGCCTCGCGGTCCTCTAATTAAATTAAATGTGACATGCATTAACCCTAAACCATATATATGTAACTAACCCTAGCTAATCAACCCTACTTAATTAAAACACATAACCCTAAACTATACTAGATATAACCCGATCTAATAAAAGCATGCTCTATATATATAACAGCTAGCTAGCAAACCGTAGATTAACACCAATTAAAATATACATGGCCTATATCGATCATGTTGTATAACATATCCCTCAGATTCATTAATTAATTATATAATTATCTTGATAAATTAATTAACTTTAATTTTGACAAGTTCTCTCGAATGAAAACACATTTGATTAAGTTGCCTCATAATATATATATAATTTTAGTGTGCATGCATGGCCTACCATGCATTCGTGCATATATTTTAATGTATATTTGAACATATTCTTGGGGATTTCAATCTCTCTCTCTCTCGATCATCTATATATAACGTTGGTGGCAAAAAACACACACATATATACGCATGCACTTTATGCGTAAAGACGCGGGTGCCTCTAATAATGTGTGTGCGCACTCGATCGATGATCCCTAAACCTTAAACGTACAACCCTAAAACCCTAAATTAATTATCGATCTCCCTGTGATTCATTAATTAATTATATATATAATTATCGATGATAAATTAATTAACTTGAATTTTGACAAGTTCTCTCGTATGAAAACACATTTGATCAAGTTGCCTAGCTCATAATATATATATAATTAGTGTGCATGCATGGCCTACCATGCATTCGTGCATATATTTTGATATATATTTGAACATATTCTTGGGGATTTCAATCTCTCTCTCTCGATCATCTATATATCGTTGTTGGTGGCAAAAAAACACACATATATATACGCATGCACTTTATGCGCAAAGGCGCGGGTGCCTCTAATAATGTGTGTGCGCACTCGATCGATGATCCCTAAACCTTAAACAACCCTAAACCCTAATCCCTAATCCCCTAAACCCTAAACACCCTAAACCACCCTAAACACCCTAAACACTAAACCCTAAACCCTAGACCCTAAACACCGTAAACATTAAACCCTAAACCCTAAACACCCTAAACACTAATTAAACCCTAAACCCTAGACCCTAAACACTAGACCCTAAACCCTAGACCCTAAACACCCTAAACACTAAACCCTAAACCCTAGACCCTAAACACCGTAAACACTAAACCCTAAACCCTAAACACCCTAAACACTAATTAAACCCTAAACACTAGACCCTAAACCCTAGACCCTAAACACCCTAAACACTAAACCCTAGACCCTAAACACCGTAAACACTAAACCCTAAACCCTAGACCCTAGCTAAACACCCTAAACACTAAACCCTAAACCCAGCTAGCTAACCCTAAACCCTAATTAAACCCTATATATAGGCCAACGACACTTAATTGTGCATCAAGCAGGCCAGGGGTGCCTCGCGGTCCTCTAGTTAAATTAAATGTGCCATGCATTAACCCTAAACCATATATATATAACTAACCCCTAGCTAATCAAACCCTAGTTAATTAAAACACATAACCCTAAACTATACTAGCTATAACCCGATCTAATAAAAACATGCTCTATATATAGCATGCAGCTAGCTAGCAAATTAAACGGTAGATTAAAACCAATTAATATATACATGGCCTATATCGATCATATGTTGTATAACATCTCCCTGAGATTCATTAATTAATTATATAATTATCGATGATAAATTAATTAACTTGAATTTTGACAAGTTCTCTCGAATGAAAACACATTTGATTAAGTTTCCTCATAATATATATATAATTAGTGTGCATGCATGGCCTACCATGCATGCATTCGTGCATATATTTTAATATATATTTGAACATATTCTTGGGGGATTTCAATCTCTCTCTCTCTCGATCATCTATATGTCGTTGGTGGCCAAAAAACACACACATATACGCATGCACTTTATGCGCAAAGGCGCGTGTGCCTCTAATAATGTGTGTGTGCGCACTCGATCGATGATCCCTAAACCTTAAACCCTAAATAAACCCTAATCCCTAATCCCTAAACCCTAAACACCATAAACATTAAACCCTAAACCCTAGACCCTAAACCCTAACCTCCTAACCCTAAACCCTAAACCCTAATTAAACCCTATATATAGGCCAATGACACTTAATTGTGCATCAAGCAGGCCAGGGGTGCCTCGCGGTCCTCTAATTAAATTAAATGTGCCATGCATATATATGTGTTTAATTTGGGGATTTCAATCGCTCTCTCGTATGTAGCTCTCTCTACCTCTCTCTCTTTCTCTGTCTCTCTCTCTCTCGTTGGTGGCCAACAACACACACATGCACTTTGTGCGCAAAGGCATGCGCCTCTAATAATGTGTGCGCAGTCGATCGATCTAGTTTTGATTAATCATAGCACACAAATAAAGAAGTTGTATTTGAATCCACACAACCTAATCTAAAACACATAACCCCTAACATGGCCTAATTAATTAACCCTTCTCGATCTCTACCTAATTAGTGGAAATTGCACAAAATCAAAAGGGGTCCCTCACTAATTATGCATATCTGCTAGATTGTGATAAACTTTTGCCACATATATATTTGGTGGATGGGTGCATCTTGGCATGTAAACAATTAGTGTTTGCAAATGGCGTTGTCAAAATTTATGTACAAATGATTTCTTTCCATCCAAAGTGCATAAAATGGGAGTTTTAATGAAGAAAGTACAAATAAAACAGCTCAACATGCTTCCACACCCCGATTTTCACACGAAGTAGAGCATATTTAAAGGATAATTCCAGAGTTTTACTATTTTTCAAGCAACTTTGCTAATTTTCCCCCACTCACATGACTTTATGTCGATTTAACGAAAATATGGCGAATTTAAACTACATGGGCGGGATAGTTTGAATTGTGCGCGCGGCAAAGGGAACCGCCTATTCCTCAACCTTGTGCACGGCAAATTACACACGCAACTCCATTAAACGCCACCTACCGACCTTAATTATCACCCCGGCGGCCCGGCCGCATGACCCCCCACCCACCCGTACACAACTTATCCCCGTCCGTGCGAAGAGCTTCCCCTCCCCGTCCCGTCCGTGCGAAGAAGAAGCTTCCCCTCCCCGTCGTTCTTCTCGAGACGCACCGGCGGTCAAGTTGATCCACGGTAGGGCTGCTATCTCTAGCTCAATCATGTATCGGGCAAGACAGCCTAACGATTTATATTTTCTTGATGCTGCTAAAAAAATTCGTCAGTATGCTCGAACTAATTGGCACTTTATAGTTTTCCGCTCGATTTGTCATCGATCAATTTGTTCATTTGCGTGGGCATATAGAGTCAGTTCTGCACTCGATCCGTTAATTTGCTGAAATGCCATGGCAGAGTTTTGTACACGATCTGTTTGCTAAAATGTCGATGGGCATTTTTTGTTTTGTACTCGACATGATTGCTGAAATGCATAATCATGTAGTATAGTTTTGTACTCGATGGATATACATTTCCTACTTCGCCTTAAATTAATCACCAACCACTGTATCTCATAATTAAACAGATGGACAGAACTTGGATACTGCATGGACACTTATGTTCCCCTTCATATATAAATGGTGTTCAACCCTTTATGGGGTTTATTAGAGCTCATGATGGTCACAACCTGGACGTGTATTGCCCGCGCTGCACATGTATGAATGGTGAGAAGAGGCCTCACCCTGTAGTGGCAGATCATTTACACATTTTTGGGATGGACCGCACATATGTTAGGCGGGTTTAGCATGGTGAACCATATAATGATCCTTTAGCAGGAGAAGCAGATCTTGCTCACACTGTATGTGTGCTGGCATATGTAGTTAATTATTTATATTGATGTTGCCGCTGTTTCAATCAATAGTTTGCATTGCTGTGCAAGGTTCTGTACTCAAATTTAACTTGTTGCAGATGGATGGACGGGAAGGAGAGAAAAAGCGCTTGCTTCAGGAAACGGGTTTCAGCTCTGGGACATGTGCTGTGCCAGATGAGAAGGTAAATATGTAAAACGGCATTTGTTCAGGTTGCATCCCTTAGATGTTTGTCTAATCGGTTGATGTACTAATTGCAGAAGCATAGAGTTGAAGAGGTCTCTCAGTTTGATGGGAGATTTGAAGATGAATCTCAGTTTGATGCACCTGTGGATGGTACTGATGACGAGCCTTTCATAGACGAAGGTCCTGCACCTGAGATTATCCAGTCTACAGAAGGAGGCCGTGGACCGAGTACACAGCTTTGCGTTGAAGTGGATGCACGCCCGGAGATCATCACGGGCGTCCGGGTAGTCTCAAGACCACCCAGCCCTGATGCACCTGTGGATGGTACTGATGACGAGCCTCTCATAGACGAAGGTCCTGCACCTGAGATTATCCAGCCTACAGAAGGAGGCCGTGGACCGAGTACACAGCTTTGCGTTGAAGAGGATGCACACCCGGAGATCATCAGGGGCGTCCCGGTAGTCTCAGGACCACCCAGCCCTGATGCAAAATGTTGAGCTACTTTATGATTCGTACTCTTATGTTCTGGTGCTGTAGTATGTTATGATTTGTACGCCTTTGGCGCTAGATTAAGCATTCAGTGGATGATCGCGTTGCAAAATTCGACACCCACACAATCAGTTCATCGTATGAGTAGTAGCACAATTACTTCTACAGCGATTCCTGCCAGCGCATTAGTTGGTAGCATGAAACACTTTCAGGTACTCCCCTCTGATTCATATTAATTGACTCAATTCTGTCTAGATATGGATGTATCTAGATGCATTTGTTAACTAGACTAACAAACTTGAGTCAGTTAATATGAATCCGTGTAAACCGCCCAAGTCCTCGAGCAGCTAGTTTATTGACTCTGGACTCCAAGCCTCTCGCGGCAAGCCATCGACGAAGCTTTGACCAGATCTTGGCCCGCAATTTTTTTTGTGTGGCGAATAGCAAAGCTTTGACCAGTTCCTCTCGGGATACAGCACGCCGGTGAGCTTGCACGGTTGCCATGAGCACTTTCCGGCGGAACTTCCTCTTCAGCGCCCTCAAGCCGCTGCTGCGAGACAGCACGCAGTGCCTCGAGGTGGACGGAATTCTGGATCTCAGGGCGGGTGGTCCGCATCGTCCGGGAACGATCTCCAGCGGGTTAACGAGGACATGCATGGCGGCCAGGGGATTTGTTTTTTTTTTTTTTTTGGTTTGAGCTTGGGATTTGGGGTTTTTTCGGATAGGGGAGGAGGAACCGAGGAAGAGGAAGGAACAGCCGCGTGCTTGGCGCGTGGCGGTGTGCTTGAATTTCGAATTTTTGTGAAATGTTTCATTTCCCCGCTACAATTCGGGGGTTTCTTGACGCGCCAATGCGTCCCGCCGGGCAGCTTCAAGTAAATTTGGGGTGCCACACTATGGGCCCTAGTTTCAGTGAGACATGTAATGACTAGTCACATCAGTAAGTTCACTGTGTAATAAAATATGTTACCCCTCCCCTTTATGTAGCACCCCTTCTCTCCCGATCGAGTGCCGATTGCCGACGGATGCAAGCCGCTAGCTCGATCCCCTCCTTTCGCCTCCACCGTCCAGGCATCCAGCTTGGAGGGGCAAGCTGCATCTAGCCCAAGCGGATTAGGTAGGACTAGTAATGTTCTCTCCTTTCTCGAGATCGGTTCTTTTTTCCTCTCCTCGATATCTTGCGCATCTCTTTCCTATTCTGGGCGAAGGGGTGTCTTTCTGGTCACCCTCGAGCTGGGAGTGATTGATGGGGGTGGGGGGCGGGGGCTACCTTTGCTTGGATTGGGGTGTTCTTCCTTTATTTGTCGACATTTGCAACCTTTGTAGTTTCTGCTGATCCTCACTGTATCTTTTGTCAGCTTGTACAGGAAAGGTAAGACCTCGGCGGTGGGGGCAATGGAGCGTAAGGCCACCACGCATGTGGGCAGTTGGCTGAGCCTGAGCTGCGTCCCCAGCCCCGCGAAGCAGGTACTCCGTTTGCTTATCCACTCTTTACCTTTTAAGTGTCTCTCTGGTCTCTGCATCCTCAATCTGTTCCTGTTCTGGAATATGCTTAAAGTAGCACATGTCTTCAGCTGTTTGTGCGTAAAGCCTCTGTGACACCATGCTCTATATTCTCTGTATCAGGTTGGTACCTCCAGGTTCCGTGCTGAGGCTATGGGGAACGAGAATAGCGCCCCACCTGCTGCAGGAGCATGGCCCGATCTGCAGCACAAGAAGCGAAATGCCACTGCCGAGCTGGGCAGGGACCGCCCAGGGGTAATTTTTTTAACCAACTTACCATGATGTAGTCTGAATCTGATACTCCCTCAGATCCAAATTAATTGACTCAACTATCTGTAGATACGGATGTATCTAGATGTGTTTTAGCTCTAGATACTACTGCCTCCATCCCAAAGCTTTGGGCTTATATTATTTTTAGAAAGTCAAACTATACCATGTTTGACTAAGCTTTTACCAAAAATCAGTAACATGCAAAATACAAAATTAATATCATTAAATAGATAATAAAATATATTTTCCTACGGTATCTACACAGTATTATATTTGTTGATAGAATGTTCTAAAATTTTGGTCAAACTTTGCTTGTTTTGATTTCTCAAAAATAAATAAGGCTTAAGCTTTTGGATGGTGGTAGTACATTCATATCTAGACAAAGCTGAGTTAACTAGTTTTTTTGTCTGTCCATAGCTAGTGTTCACGCTGCAAAAGGCTAAGAGCATCCACTATATGCATCAGTCTATCTCATACAGTAATTCAATATCACTGCTGAGGTCTGCCTTTTGTTTTGCTATTCATATGCAGACTGAAACTTTAGGGCCTTTACTCAAAAGGAAGATCAAAACTGCGGCTGATCAGGCTGCCAGTATGTTGATGCCGCCCCCATCTTCTAAATGCCTCTACAAGCACAAGGCCACGCACCAGCTGGGTGGTGATCTTTTAATGAATATGGTATATTTTCTTAATCCACAAAACATGCCTTGATTTTTCTCTGTTTATTGTCGGTTTTTTCTATGCTTGCCAAAAGTTTACAACAACAACAACAACAACCAAGCCTTTCAGTCCCAAACAAGTTGGGGTAGGCTAGAGTTGAAACCCATAAGATCTCGAAGCCAAAAGTTTAGAAACACCAAATTCGTTTGCTTACAATCATCATACAGTAATGTTCATCTACTCCAGTTCCCCTAACCCAACATAAAATGATGTTAATTACGATTTTTAGATTAAAAGAGCACCATTAGGCGCTGTTAATTACGACTTTGAGATTAAAATGTCATTTGCAATTGTTAATTACAATTTTGAGACAATTGGTTAGTTTAACCTCGATCTCTTCTGCTCTCCATTTTTCCCAACCGAACAAAAATGTAACCATTCCATTCCTCTGAAATGGAACCATTCCATTCCATTCCACGCTGTTTCAGAACCGAACACACCCTTGCATTGTTGTGAACTGTTGTCCATACACGGCCATACCCTTCCACTTACATCTAGCACTATATGCATCAGTCTGTCTCAGAGTCATTCAATATCACTGCTGAGATCTGTTCCCATTCTTATGCAGGCTGAAACTGCTGCGCCTTTACTCAAGTGGATGCAAAATGAGGCTAATGAGGCTGCTGTGAGGACGATGGTGCCGGCACCATCTTCCGAAAACCTCTACAAGCACGAGGCCATGGGCCAGCTGGGTGGTGACCTTTTAATGAATCTGGTATATTTTCTTAATCCACATACATGATTTCATTATTATCTGTTTAATTACTGTTGGCTTTGTCTAATGCTTACCAAAAGTTCAGAAACACTGCGTTTGCTTACAATCATCATACACTAATTTTTCACTTTTCAGTCTGTCTCATCCAGTATATAAACTGTTGATTTCCATTGGCTTCTTTTGTAATCATTTGCATTGTTGTCAACTGTTCTCTATGCACAACCCTATTCTTCCACTTACACCCCGCACTATTTGCATCAGTCTATCTCATAGATTTATTAAATATCAATGATGAGTTCTGTTGCTATTCATATGCAGGATGAAACTTCTGTGCCTCTACTCAAATGGATAAAAAATGATCCTGATGAGGCTGCTGTGAAGACGATGGTGCTGCCACCATCTTCTGAAAACCTCCTCAAGCACAAGGCCACGGGCCAGCTGGGTGGTACCCTTTTCAGTAAGCAGGTATATTTTCTTAATCCTCATACATGATTTGATTTTTGTCTGTTTATTGCCGGCTTTGTCTAATGCTTACCAATAGTTCAGAAACACACACACCTATTCTTCCACTTACATCCAGCACTATATGCATCAGTGTCTCATAGATTCATTTTATATATCACTGCTGATGTCTGTTGCTCTTCAATTTTTATATGCAGACTGAAACTGCTAAGCCTTCATTGGTCAAAAGGATTGCAACTGCTGCTGATGAGGCATCTGCAGAGGCTGCCACCAAGTTACTGTCAGCCCCACCTTCTGGATGCTTATATAAGCTCAAGTCCAAGGACCAGCCGGGCCGTAACCATCCAAGGGTTCGGGTATATTTTCTTAAGCCACATATACATGCCATGATTTATGTCTGATATTATCACCGGCTCTGTCTAATGCTTTTTGGAATTCGGAAACACCAAATTAGCATGCTTATATTCATCATACACTAATTTTTCACTGTTCAGTTTGTAACATAGTGTTATGCACTTGCTTGTCAACATTTGCATTGCTCTGAACTATGCACTTTACACAACCTAATTCTTCCACTTACGTTCAGCGCTACGCACCAGTAGTACCTCCCATGTTTCCTTCACCATCCCGATGCCGAGCTTGCGGGAATATGGCGGGCCCATGTACATACCCCGCATATAACACCTCCTATGGCTCTATCTACCTTTCTAGTAGCTCCTTCACAGAGTTACAGGTATGTATTCTCAGTGGTTTAGCATGAATTGGCATATAGTAAAGTCTTGTTTTTAGTCTTCCTGCTTCTTACATTTGTATCAATTTTCACATGCAGACTGTACCTTGTGAACTTCGTCCAATGATTAACCAGATGTGTCCGCATGAAGGATCTTTCACTATGCATGGCAATGGCAAATTGATGAACACCTACACGGTCTATGAGGTGTATGTCTACAAGACGCAGGCCATCACATATTTGTATGGACATGATTGGAGAAAGTTTGCTTTTGACTACGGTCTGAAGAAGGGCGATGATACGTCCAATTTGCATCACTATTTTGTATCATAATTTGCTGTTATTCATTGATATATTTCATATTGGGACACAATACTTATGTTATTTCATCTATTTTGCATGTTTCATCATTATTGGAGGATCAAGCACCGGAGCCAGGATTCTGCTGGAAAAAGCACCGTCAGAACGCAATATTTCGGAAGATCAACTGTGGAAGGAAATTTCACGTAAATTCCTATTTTTCCAGATGACGGAGGGAGCCAGAAGGGGAAGAAGAGGGGAGCCAAGGTGGGCCCAGACCACAGGCCGGCGCGGCCCATGGCCTGGCCGCGCCACCCTGTGGTGTGGGGGCCCCACAGCCCCTTTCGCCTCCTTTTCTTCGCGTACTCCTTCGTCCCGAAAACCTAAGCCAGAGAGAGGACCTCACGAAGAGTTACAGCCGCCTCTGCGGGGCGGAGAACACCAGAGAGAAAAGAGCTCTCCGGCGGGCAGGAATCCGCCGGGGAAATTCCCTCCCGGAGGGGGAAATCGACGCCATCGCCATCGTCATCGAGCGGGACATCATCTCCACCATCATCATCATCATCTCCACCATCTACACCGCCATCACCACCGCTGCACCTCGTCACCGCTGTAACAATTCGGGTTAAATCTTGATTGTATGATAGGGGAAACTCTCCCGGCATTATTCTCTACTTGTTATAGATGCTATTGAGTGAAACCATTGAACCAAGGTTTATGTTCAGATTGTTATTCATCATCATATCACCTCTGATTGTATTCCATATGATGTCTCGTGAGTAGTTCGTTTAGTTCTTGAGGACATGGGTGAAGTCTAAATGCTAGTAGTGAATTATGGTTGAGTAATATTCAATGTTATGATATTTAAGTTGTGGTGTCATTCTTCTAGTGGTGTCGTGTGAACGTCGACTACACGACACTTCACCATTTATGGGCCTAGGGGAGTGCATCTTGTATTCGGTTGCTAATTGCGGGGTTGCCGGAGTGACAGAAACCTGAGCCCCCGTTAGTATATCGATGCAAGAGGGATCGCAGGATCTCAGAGTTTAAGGCTGTGGTTAGATTTATCTTAATTACTTTCTTGTAGTTGCGGATGCTTGCAAGGGGTATAATCACAAGTATGTATTAGTCCTAGGAAGGGCGGTGCATTAGCATAGGTTCACCCACACAACACTTATCAAAACAATGAAGATTATTAAGCCACATGAAGCGAAAGTACTAGACTAAAATCCCCGTGTGTCCTCAAGAACGTTTGGTCATTATAAGTAAACAAACCGGCTTGTCCTTTGTGCTAAAAAGGATTGGGCCACTTGCTGCAATTATTTCTCTCGCATTTTACTTACTCGTACTTTATTCATCTGTTACATCAAAACCCCTTGAATACTTGTTTGTGAGCATTTACAGTGAATCCTTCATCGAAACTGCTGCCAACACCTTCTGCTCCTCGTTGGGATCGACATTCTTACTTATCGAAGATACTACGATACACCCCCTATACTTGTGGGTCATCAAGACTATTTTCTGGCGCCGTTGCCGGGGAGTGAAGCGCTATTGGTAAGCGGAATTGGTAAGGAAAACCTTTACTGTTTGTGCTGATTTTATTTCTGCCTGCTGCTATAAATCATTATGGAGAGATCTTCTCTTCAATTTCTATTTGGGAAATCTACTACTACTGCAACGGTAGTGGATGAGGCGCCAGGTGAGGAAGTAGTACCATATAAAATACCTATGAAAATTATTGAACGTGTTATGGATAACCGCTATGAAGGGGATGGAACTGTCCATCATCCTGTTTTTGCATGAATTATGCGGGTTATTCAAATGTGCAGGTATTTCTATGAATGAAGTTAGAAAGAAACTATTCACTATATCGCTGTCTGGTAAAGCGGCGCACTGGTATAAATTGCTGAAGAATGGTGATTCTATTGATTGGGAGGACATTGTGCCTTTATTTTATTCCAAATTTTATCCTCCAAGTGAAATTCACAAAGATCGGAACCGCATATATAATTTCTGGCCTCATGATGGAGAGAGTATTGCCCAAGCTTGGGGGAGATTGAAGTCTTTAATGCTCAAATGCCCCATTCATGAGCTTCCTGGTAATGTTATTATTGATAATTTCTATGCAAGACTTTCTTTTCAAGACAAGACCTTGCTGGATACTTCTTGTTCTGGATCATTTACACGCAACAAAGAAGAGTTTAAAAGAGACCTTCTTGATCGGATCCAAGAAAATACTGAAGGATGGGAGAACGACAAAGATAGAGAATCAGGTATAATTTATGATTATAAATGCATTGAAGCTTTTATGGATACTGATAAATTTCGTAATATGAGTGCTACATATGGTCTTGATTCCCAAGTTGTTGCAAATCTTTATAAAGCTTTTGCCTCTCATTATGAATTGCCTAAGAAGAATTTTGATAAGTATCATGAACCGTATAAAGATAAAGTTGATTCATCTGTAAACAAATGTGTAGTGATTGAAACTATTGATAATGTTATTCCTGAAGCTTATATTGAAAAAACTCCTTTCCCTGCTAAAATGAAGGAGTACTCTGTCATATCTAGTGCGGTTAATAAAAGTGAAAAGAAACCTAAAGAACCTGAAGAACAAATTAAAATTGAACCTGCTGTTGCAATAGTTAAAGATCTTGTGACTGAAAATGTGGAGGATGGTCATATTATTTTCTGTGAAGATGCTTCTAATATTGTTTCACATCCTAATAAACCCAAACAAGTTAGTGTTCCTATGCTATCTGTTAGAATTGGTGATCATTGCTATTATGGTTTATGTGATATTGGTGCAAGTGTTAGTGCTATTCCTTATGAGCTTTACACGGAGATTATGCACGAAATTGGTTCTTGTGAACTTGAAGATATTGATGTGGTTATTCATCTGGCTAATAGAGAAACTATTTCTCCAATTGGTATTGTTCGAGATGTGGAAGTTCTATGTGGTAAGATTAAATATCCTGCTGACTTTTTGGTACTTGGTTCTGCTGCTAGTGATCATTGTCCTATCATTTTTGGTAGACCTTTTCTAAATACTTGTGGAGCTATTATAGATTGTAAGAAAGAGAAAATTTTGACTAGATTTGCTGGTGAACCTTATGAATTTAACTTTTCTAAATTTACCAAAACTCCTTATAAAGCTGACTTGCCTAGTAATGATTTTAAAATGGAGCAGTGTGCATCTATTGTTCTTGTTCCTAATAATCCTTTGCAGCAACATTTGGAGAATAGTGAAAGTGAAGCTTTTAGGAAAGAAAGAGATGAGCTTGAGGAAATTTTTCTTCGCCAACCTATTCTCAAGCATGATTTACCGGTGGAAGATTTGGGTACAACACCGCCACCAAAGGAAGATCCTGTTTTTGATCTAAAGCCTTTACCTGATAATCTTAAATATGCTCATATTGATGATAAGAAAATATATCTTGTTATTATTAGTTCTAAGCTTTCAGAGATTGAGGAAGAAAGGTTATTGGAAATATTGAAGAAACACCGAGGAGCTATTGGCTATACTCTTGATGATTTGAAAGGGATTTCTCCTTCTATTTGCCAACATGCTATTAATATGGAAGAAGATGCAAAGCCTGTTGTTGAACATCAACGTCGTCTAATTCCGAAGATGAAAGAGGTGGTAAGGAACGAGGTATTAAAACTTCTTGAAGCTGGTATTATATATCCTATTGCTGATAGTAGATGGGTTAGTCCTGTGCATTGTGTTCCTAAGAAAGGAGGAATGACTGTTGTGCCTAATGATAATGATGAGCTTATCCCTCAAAGAATAGTTGTAGGTTATAGAATGTGCATTGATTTTCGAAAAGTTAATAAAGTTACTAAGAAAGATCATTACCCTTTACCCTTTATTGATCAAATGCTAGAAAGGTTATCTAAAAACACTCATTTTTGCTTTCTTGATGGTTATTCTGGGTTTTCACAAATTGCTGTTAAAGCTAAAGATCAAGAGAAAACCACGTTCACTTGTCCTTATGGAACTTATGCTTATAGGCGTATGCCTTTTGGTTTATGTAATGCTCCTGCTACTTTTCAAAGATGCATGTCTGCTATTTTTCATGGTTTTTGCGAAAGTATTGTAGAGGTGTTCATGGATGATTTTTCTGTCTATGGGAATTCTTTTGATAATTGCTTGCGAAACCTCGATAAAGTTTTGCAGAGATGTGAAGAAACTAACCTTGTTCTTAATTGGGAGAAATGCCACTTTATGGTTAATGAAGGAATTGTATTGGGACATAAAATTTCCGAGAGAGGTATTGAAGTTGATAGAGCTAAAGTTGAAGCAATTGAGAAGATGCCCTATCCAAGGGATGTTAAAGGTATTCGTAGTGTTCTTGGTCATGCTGGGTTTTATAGGAGATTTATTAAAGATTTCTCTAAAATTTCAAAGCCTCTTACTAATCTTCTTCAAAAAGATGTACCTTTTGTTTTTGATGATGATTGTAAGGAAGCTTTTGAAACTCTAAAGAAAGCCTTAACAACTGCTCCTGTAGTTGAACCTCCTGATTGGAATTTGCCTTTTGAAATTATGTGTGATGCTAGTGATTTTGCTGTAGGCGCTGTTCTTGGACAGCGGGTAGATAAAAAATTAAATGTTATTCATTATGCTAGTAAGACTCTTGATGCTGCTCAAAGAAATTATGCTACAACTGAAAAGGAATTGTTAGCTGTAGTCTTTGCTTGTGATAAGTTTAGACCCTATATTGTTGATTCGAAAGTTACAATTCATACTGATCATGCTGCAATTAGATACCTTATGACAAAGAAAGATGCTAAGCCAAGGCTTATTAGATGGGTACTTCTGTTGCAAGAATTTGATTTACATATTATAGATAGGAAAGGTGCTGATAATCCTGTTGCTGATAATTTATCTAGATTGGAAAATATTGCTTATGATCCTGTTCCTGTTAATGATAGTTTTCCAAATGAACAATTGGCTGTAATAAAGGTGAGCTCGCGAGAGAGCCCTTGGTATGCAGATTATGCTAACTTTATTGTTTCGAAGTATTTGCCTCCAACCTTTTCAGCTCAGCAAAGGAGGAAATTCTTTTATGACTTGAGGCATTATTTTTGGGATGACCCACACTTATATAAAGAAGGAGTGGATGGTATTATGCGAAGATGTGTTCCTGAATATGAACAACAGGAGATATTGAGTAAATGTCATGGTAGTGTTTATGGAGGACATCACGCTGGAGATAGAACCGCGCAAAAGGTTCTACAATCAGGTTTTTATTGGCCAACACTCTTCAAAGATGCAAGGAAATTTATTTTATCTTGTGATGAATGTCAAAGAGTTGGTAATATCTCTAGACGCAATGAAATGCCTATGAATTATACTCTTGTTATTGAACCATTCGATTGTTGGGGATTCGACTTCATGGGTCCTTTCCCTTCTTCAGATGGTAACACTCATATACTTGTCGCTGTTGATTATGTTACTAAATGGGTAGAAGCTATACCTACAAAAAGTGCTGATGGTGAGACCTCTATAAAAATGCTTGTAGATGTTATATTTCCTAGATTTGGAATACCTAGATATATTATGACTGATGGAGGTTCTCATTTTATTCATGGAGGTTTTAGAAAAACTCTTGCTAAGTATGGTATTAATCATAGAATTGCTTCTGCTTATCACCCTCAAACTAGTGGTCAAGTAGAATTATCAAATAGAGAGATTAAAGCTATTTTGGGAAAGACTGTTAATAAATCTAGAAAGAATTGGGCTAGCAAATTGAAAGAAGCACTATGGGCTTATAGAACTGCTTATAAAAATCCTATGGGAATGTCACCTTATAAAATGGTTTATGGAAAAGCTTGTCATTTACCTTTAGAACTAGAGCACAAAGCTTATTGGGCTGTTAGAGAACTAAATAAAGATCCGAAACTAGCCGGTAATAAGAGGTTGTTGCAATTAAGTTCTCTAGATGAATGGAGAAGTGAAGCTTATGAAAATGCTAAACTCTTTAAAGAAAAAGTTAAGAAGTGGCATGATAGAAGGATCATCAAAAGAGAGTTTAATATTGGGGATAAAGTCCTATTGTATCGGTCTCGTCTCAGATTCTTTGCAGGGAAATTACTCTCGAAGTGGGAAGGACCATATGTTGTTGAGGAGGTGTATCGTTCAGGAGCAATTAAAATTAGCTCTCTCCAAGGCAATGCCACACAAGTGGTGAATGGACAAAGACTCAAGCATTATATCTCGGGTGATTCTTATAATGTTGATGTTGATATTATTCAAGTGGAAACACCGGAGGCTTTCATCAAAGGACAAATTGACAGTCCGCCAGAACTCGACTTTGAATAGGTAACAGTACAGGTAATAAAAAGTCCGCGTTTACCTTTCCGAACAATATTTTGCTGTTTTTAGAAAATATGAAAAATTACGAGTTCGAAACGGAGTGGAAAGGACGCACGAGGGGTGCCACCATAGGCCGGCGCGGCCTGACCTGGGCCCGCGCCGACCTATGGTCTGGCCGCCTCGTTGCCCCTTTCCGACTCTGGTTCGATCTGGAACTTTCCTTTTGTCGTGAAATTTTTGCTATATAATCCCCCGGACCCCTGGAGGTCCGTAATATCGTTTTCTCGTCGTGTTTTGTTTCGAGCTGTTTTCTGCCAGGATCTGCTTCGGATCTAGATCCACCATGTCCTCGTCGGGAACTCAGAAGGACAGCTTCTTTGAGGACGTCGTCAACCCGTACATGAACGAGCTGAAGATGCACCCCAAAGAGTTGCTGCTCGTGGATGGAGAGTTGCAGATCAAAGATGTCCAGGGTCCTAAGGGAGAAGGGAGTTTGGAAGACAGGATGGAGAAACTGGAACAAGAGGTTTTCAACTACAAGAAGATGGCTGAGCGTGAAGTGGATATCTTTCACAAGATTGTGTCTGAACTCATTGATGGGCACAAGAAGGAGACTGCAAAGTTGTGGGACGATATCTTCTCACTTCACGACACCACCAACAAACTCCAAGCTCAACTCTATGATGTTCATAATCAAAACTGTGAGTATGAAAACAGGTTTAAGCGCATAAGTCATGCTGCTAGTTTCAGGTTTCCGGAGACCAAGATGTCTTTTGTTGATGGAGGGCCTCTTCCATGGAAGTCTGATGACGACAAAGATTCACCATCATCACCGAAGGAGTAATTCATCATCGGTATTGGCATCCCCTTGGTTTGTTCCAAGCTTGGGGGAGTGCCGCGGTATCACATCATCACTACCTTTATCTTTTACTATCAAGTAGTGTCATATCATGAGTAGGGAAGTTATCATATGGAATAGTATGCAATGTGGAAGTATCTCTCTTAGTTAGTTATCTATGTATCCGTTGGTGTGAGTTATCGTTATGGAATATTAATGAGAAGTCTTATCATTTACTTTTTGCACACCTTATTTTAGTTTGCAATCTCCATTATATGATTACTCTTGACATGAGTATTGATATCACTTTGGGAGCATCAAGTAAATCTATTTGGTTTTGGCAAACTTAGCATTGGTCAATAGCAACAACACCCTGATGTTTAAATAAAAGAGAGAAATACACTTAGATATACTACTCTATTATCTCTATGCTTATGAGCTTAGTATTCTTAAGTTAAAATTGCTTGTGCTTATGAGAAAGATGCATGATTGTTTCTATCATATGTATATTTGTTTGTTTCCCTCAACCTTTATGCTTGCTATCAAACCTTGCTAGCCAAAGACCTGTATCGAGAGGGAATGCTTCTCATACATCCATAACCTTAGACCAAACTTATGCCATTTGTGTCCACCATACCTACCTACTACATGGTATTTTCTGCCATTCCAAGTAAATACTTCATGTGCTACCTTTAAATTATTCAAACTACTACTCCTTATTTGTGTCAATGTTCTATAGCTCATGAGGAAGTATGTGGTGTTTTATCTTTCAATCTTGTTGGGCGGACTTTCACCAATGGACTAGCGGCACATCCGCTTATCCAATAACTTTGCAATAAGAGCTGGCAACGGGGTTCCCAGCCCCAATTAATAACTTTCATTAATAATTCTCTTCACATGTTTTGCTCTGATTTATCAGTAAGCAACTTAATTTTGCAATAGACACTCCTCCATGGTATGTGAATGTTGGAAGGCACCCGAGGATTCGGTTAGCCATGGATTGAGAAAGCCAAGGTTGGGGGAGTGTCATCCTTAATAAAACTAAAATACATGTGTAAACAAAAGAGAAGGGGGATGATCTACCTTGCTGGTAGAGATGCCGTCCCTCATGGGAGCCGCTCTTGGAAGGTTCGTTTGGCAAGGGGGTTAGAGTGCCCGCTACCATTCGTTGACAACAACAAACACCGCTCAAAATCTTACTTTTATGCTCTTTATATGATTTCAAAACTTGAAAAGCTCTAGCACATGATTTAATCCCTGCTTCCCTCTGCGAAGGGCCTGTCTTTTACTTTTATGTTGAGTCAGTAAACCTATTTCTCTCTATCTCAAGCAAGCAATTGAGTTGTTGTGAACCAATCATTTATGCTATGATTCAGTTAATCATGTCTTTTATACTTTCTTGTTTAGTACCAATTTTATCTGAATGAATATGACTTTGAAGTTATCAATGATTATGAGGAGATTGTTATGCTTAAATATGGAAGCCCAGCTATAAATTCTAATATGAAAGCTTTGCTTAGAAGTACAATCCGTTAGTAGTTCTCTGACCAAGAACAAAGTTTGCCATCACCAACTATGATTTCTTATGCACCTTTACTTGTGATTTCTCTTTACCTATTTCAAGAAGAGTTATATGAGGAAGTTGTTTACTAGAATGTCTTGTGTGAATGAATATGATGCTTCTTGTCCGTATTTTATTTATCGACTCTTCACTCCATAAACATGTGGTCTTGTTTATCGAGCTCAGTTTCGCTTGGGGACAAGCGAGGTCTAAGCTTGGGGGGAGTTGATACGTCCAATTTGCATCACTATTTTGTATCATAATTTGCTGTTATTCATTGATATATTTCATATTGGGACACAATACTTATGTTATTTCATCTATTTTGCATGTTTCATCATTATTGGAGGATCAAGCACCGGAGCCAGGATTCTGCTGGAAAAAGCACCGTCAGAACGCAATATTTCGGAAGATCAACTGTGGAAGGAAATTTCACGTAAATTCCTATTTTTCCAGATGACGGAGGGAGCCAGAAGGGGAAGAAGAGGGGAGCCAAGGTGGGCCCAGACCACAGGCCGGCGCGGCCCATGGCCTGGCCGCGCCACCCTGTGGTGTGGGGGCCCCACAGCCCCTTTCGCCTCCTTTTCTTCGCGTACTCCTTCGTCCCGAAAACCTAAGCCAGAGAGAGGACCTCACGAAGAGTTACAGCCGCCTCTGCGGGGCGGAGAACACCAGAGAGAAAAGAGCTCTCCGGCGGGCAGGAATCCGCCGGGGAAATTCCCTCCCGGAGGGGGAAATCGACGCCATCGCCATCGTCATCGAGCGGGACATCATCTCCACCATCATCATCATCATCTCCACCATCTACACCGCCATCACCATCGCTGCACCTCATCACCGCTGTAACAATTCGGGTTAAATCTTGATTGTATGATAGGGGAAACTCTCCCGGCATTATTCTCTACTTGTTATAGATGCTATTGAGTGAAACCATTGAACCAAGGTTTATGTTCAGATTGTTATTCATCATCATATCACCTCTGATTGTATTCCATATGATGTCTCGTGAGTAGTTCGTTTAGTTCTTGAGGACATGGGTGAAGTCTAAATGCTAGTAGTGAATTATGGTTGAGTAATATTCAATGTTATGATATTTAAGTTGTGGTGTCATTCTTCTAGTGGTGTCGTGTGAACGTCGACTACACGACACTTCACCATTTATGGGCCTAGGGGAGTGCATCTTGTATTCGGTTGCTAATTGCGGGGTTGCCGGAGTGACAGAAACCTGAACCCCCGTTAGTATATCGATGCAAGAGGGATCGCAGGATCTCAGAGTTTAAGGCTGTGGTTAGATTTATCTTAATTACTTTCTTGTAGTTGCGGATGCTTGCAAGGGGTATAATCACAAGTATGTATTAGTCCTAGGAAGGGCGGTGCATTAGCATAGGTTCACCCACACAACACTTATCAAAACAATGAAGATTATTAAGCCACATGAAGCGAAAGTACTAGACTAAAATCCCCGTGTGTCCTCAAGAACGTTTGGTCATCATAAGTAAACAAACCGGCTTGTCCTTTGTGCTAAAAAGGATTGGGCCACTTGCTGCAATTATTTCTCTCGCATTTTACTTACTCGTACTTTATTCATCTGTTACATCAAAACCCCTTGAATACTTGTTTGTGAGCATTTACAGTGAATCCTTCATCGAAACTGCTGCCAACACCTTCTGCTCCTCGTTGGGATCGACATTCTTACTTATCGAAGATACTACGACTACGGTCTGAGGAAGGGCGACGAGCTGAGGATCAGAAACTCAAACGGGCAGATATACGTAACTGCTTACAGAGTTGGAGACACTTCCAAATATATAATATGTAACTTTTTTCTACTCATATCTTTTGATAACTGCATTCTGAGCAGTTGTTCTAAACCATTCCCTCTGTTCTAGCTTGCTGGGTTTAACATGATCAAAGCTGCAGATCCCCTGATGGAACAGGAGCGGATGTCACAAAGGGCAACCACACCAGCACCGGCACCGGCTTCCCACTCTCCTGCATCAGCACCGGTTCCTGTACCAGCTCCGTTTACTGCATCTACCCAGCAGTCCCCTACATCAGCATTGGTTCCTGTAGAGGCCCCATATACTACACATGCCCAGCAGGCTCCTGCATCAGCACTGGTTCCTCTAGCTGCACCGTTTACTGCACCTGCCCAACAGTCTCCTGCATCAGCACCGGTTCCTCTAGAGGCACCGTTTACTGCACCTGCCCAGCAGTCTCCTGCATCAGCACCAGCTCGTGTACCAGCCCAGGCTCATGCACCTGCCCCAGCCAGATCACCGAGGTCTCAGCTCATTGCTGTGGCCACCCGTGTGGTGACCAGGACGCATCTGAAGGCTATGTTCGTGAGTATATGACAGCATAACTGCTCTTATCTTGATGTCTTCTCTGCTCAAAGTCTCACATGGTTCAGTGCATTGGTGCCATTGACTAATTTTTGGTGGTATCTCTTGCTTTGAATCAGAAATTGCCTAAAAGTATCTCCAAGGATCTCAATGCTGGCCGAAGGGGCAAGATATCCCTCGTCATGGAGAGTGAAGGTCTCACCGTGGAGGGACGGTACTCTGTCAGTCCCACAGATGGCCGCTTGGCTGTTACTTCCAGGTGGAAAAAGTTCATTGACGGTGCCAAACTTCGCATTGGATCAAAGTTGAAGGTCAAGATCTTTCGATGCCGCTGTGACATGCTGGTCATAAAGTTCGCGGTTGTCTAGTTCTGTTGTCCCATGAGCCCTTAGCAAATGCATTTGTAGTTATACTTATATAAGGTTATCTTATCTGAACTGCTAATTAATTGTATGGGTGGTAAAACTCTGGCAAGCTTTTGCTCTTAGCAAGTATGTATGTATGATCAGCTATTATGATAACTAATGTTTGTGTTCATCTTAATTTGCATTTCCGTTTTAGAAAAAAACTTAATTTCTATTTTGGCTGACCTGTTAGAGAACTATCAGATTGAACCCACAACATGATTCATATAGATTCATTACACCGAGCCACATGTCTTGACCTTGCGATACACTACTTCCATTAATTAGTGCAAGAAGGCTTACCTGAGCTGCCTGAACCATGGCAGATTCGAATCCACCTTATCTATCTAGAAATACAACCTTTGCAGAAAGAGGATTTGCAGTATGGGGAGGCTGACATTGGGGACCCATGAGCCAGCAGCGTCGTCAACGTTTTAAAGGTGGCAGGAGATCGAAAGAAAAAATAAGCCAAAAATCAGTTGGTAAACAAATTCAAGAAAAGAAACATTTACCTTTCTGAGAGGATGACATGCGGGACCCATGAGGCAGCAGCATCCTCAACTATTTCAAGGCGGCAGGGGATCAAAATAAAAAAGGAAATAGCCAGAAATTAATTAGGGTCAAAAATAAATCCATCAAAGGAAACTTTTATTGTTCATAGAGGATGACATGTGGGACCGACTTGCCAGCTGCGTCGTCATCGTTTCAAAGGGGGCAGGGGATCAAAAGAAAAAGACAAATAGCCAGAAATTAGGGGAAAAAAATAAATCCAACAAAGAAAACTTTTATTGTTCATAGAGGATGACATGCGGGACCCATGAGCCAGCAGCTTCCTCAACGTTTCAAAGTCGGCATGAGATTGAAAGAAAAAGTCAAGTGACATAATATCAGGAGCCAAAAATAATCCAAGAAAAGAAACTTTATTGTACATAGAGGATGACATGCGGGTCCCATTTTGTAGCAGCGGTCTCAACGCTTCCAAGGCGGCACAGGACCGAAAGAAAAATGAAGTAGCCAGAAATCAGGGTGTGAAAAAAATCCAAGAAAAGAAAGATTTCAATTGGGCTGTATCTGGACATCTGGGCCTTCGAACTATCCTGCTGGGCCTTTTGACTCGTACAATTTCAGCCCACTCCAAAACAGGAAAGGTCGGATTTTTCTCAAAAAAACAGGAAAGTCCTATGCTTCGCAAAAACAAAAAACAAGGAGATTCAACATATAAGTTTGTTTATGTAGATATAAAGATTTAATTTATCCGTTTGCAATAGCTCAGAGCGAAATACAACGTTTATTATCTGCAAAATAAAATATCACATTTTCTTGTACGGGGAGGCTGACATCGGGGACCCATGAGCCAGCAGCGAGTCAACGTTTCAAAGCGCGGGGATCGAAAATAAAAAAAGCCAAAAATCAGTTGGTAAAAAAATACAAGAAAAGAAAACATTTATCGTTCTGAGAGGATGACATGCGGGACCCATGAGGCAGCAGCATCCTCAACGTTTCAAAGTCGGCATGAGATCGAAAGAAAAAGGCAAGTGACATAATATCAGGAGCCAAAAATAATCCAAGAAAAGAAAATTTATTTTACATAGAGGATGACATGCGGGTCCCATTTTGTAGCAGCGGTCTCAACGTTTCCAAGGCGGCACAGGACCAAAAGAAAAATGAGGCAGCAGCATTCTCAACAATTCCAAGGTGGCAGGGGATCAAAAGAAAAATAAAGGAAATAGCCAGAAATTAATTAGGGGTCAAAAATAAATCCACCAAAGGAAACTTTTATTGTTCATAGAGGATGACATGTGGGACCGACCTGCCAACAGCGTCCTCATCGTTTCAACGGGGGCAGGGGATCAAAAGAAAAAGGCAAATAGCCAGAAATTAGGGGTAAAAAATAACTCCAAGAAAGGAAACTTTTATTGTTCGTAGAGGATGACATGCGGGACCCATGAGCCAGCAGCTTACTCAACATTTCAAAGGCGGCATGAGATCGAAAGAAAAAGGCAAGTGACCAAATATCAGGAGCCAAAAATAATCCAAGATTTATTGTACATAGAGGATGACATGTGGGTCCCATTTTGCAGCAGCGGTCTCAATGTTTGTAATGCGGCTTGAGATCAAAAGAAAAAGAAAGTAGCTAGTAATTAGGGGGTGAAAAAAATCCAAGAAAAGAAAGTTGATGGACATAGAGGATGACATGCGGGTCCCTTGAACCAACAGCTTACTCAACGTTTCAAAGGGGGCAGGGGATCAAAAGAAAAAGGCAAGCCAAAAATCAGAGGGTGAAAAAAATCCAACAAAGGACATTTATAGCACACGAGGATGACATGCGGGTCCCATGAGCCAGCAGGTACCTCAACGTTTCAAACGTGGCATGAGATCGAAAGAAAAAGGCAAGTGACCAAATATGAGGTGCCAAAAAAACTCCAAGAAAAGAAAGTTGATTGCTCATAGAGGATGACATGCGGGTCCCATTTAGCTGCAGCGGTCTCACCGTTTGAGAGGCGGCAGGGGATCGAAAGAAAAAGTCAAGTGACCAAATATGAGGTGCCAAAAATAATCCAAAAAAAGAAAGTTTTATAGTACATAGAGGATGACATGCGGGTCCCATTTAGCAGCAGCGGTATCACGTTTGAGAGGCAGCAGGGGATCGAAAGAAAAAGTCAAGTTACCAAATATGAGGTGCCAAAAAAATCCAAGAAAAGAAAGTTTTATAGTACATAGAGGATGACATGCGGGTCCCATTTAGCAGCAGCGGTATCACCGTTTGAGAGGCAGGGGATCGAAAGAAAAAGTCAAGTGACCAAATATGAGGTGCCAAAAAATCCAAGAAAAGAAAGTTTTATAGTACATAGAGGATGACATGCGGGTCCCATTTAGCAGCAGCGGTATCACCGTTTGAGAGGCGAGGGGATCGAAAGAAAAAGGCAAGTGACCAAATTTGAGGTGCCAAAAAAACTCCAATAAAAGAAAGTTGATTGCACATAGAGGATGACATGCGGGTCCCATTTAGCAGCAGCGGTCTCAACGTATCCAAGGCGGCAAGGGATCAAAAGAAAAAGGAAGTAGCCAGAAATCAGGGGGTCAAAAAAATCCAATAATAGAAAGAATTTTGGTTCATAGAGGATGACATGCGGGACCCATGATCCTGCATCGTAAACGGCTCGATCGGAGAACGTTGAACGAGATGGCGCGATCTAGAAAAAAACAATGCCAGAGAGGCTGCCATCTGGGCCCTACATCCCTCGGCGGTGCGGATTTGCGTTGACTCGGCCGGCGAACCCGAGATTTCGAGATGCACCACGTCCCGGGCCACCATACGCGACGTTTTGGCCGCTTTCGTCGGGCTAGGTGGCCTCAAAAACGAGAAAAAAAGTTTTGACATGCACCACGGAGGGACCAAAAATCGTCGGCCATGGTACACCAGCAACCACGGCGCGACTTCAACTTCGTCGGCAACTTTCGCCCTGTCGAAGAACAAGACAAAGTAGAAGCGGTGCCGTGCCTATAAAAGGAGCATCGATACGCCTTGCCAAGCAGATCAACAAGCCAAGCAGAGTTTCATTCCCATGGATGAAGGAAAGGGTTGGGAAATCTCCCGTGGCACAGCTTCTCGAAGATGTCGTTGGTGCACACGCCCTACGGCATCTTCGGAGGCTGTGCCTCGGAAAAATTTCCCGGCAAGCCCGTGAACGACTACATCTCCTCTAACAGTACTGTTGGGGAAAGGGTTGGGAAATCTCCCGTGGCGCAGCTTCTCGAAGATGTCGTTGGTGCACACGCCCTACGGCATCTTCGGAAGCTGCTCCACGGAAATTTTTCCCTGCAAGCCCCTGAACGACTACATCTCCTCTAACAGTAGGGGAAAGGGTTGGGAAATCTCCGTGGCGCAGCTTCTCGAAGATGTCGTTGGTGCACACGCCCTACGGCATCTTCGGAAGCTGCTCCTCGTTCCAAGCCCCCGAACGACTACATCTCCTCTAGCTGTTGGGGAAAGGGTTGGGAAATCTCGTGGCGCAGTTTCTCGAAGATGTCATTGGTGCACACGCCCTACGGCATCTTCAGAAACTGCGCCTTGGAATTTTTCCCTGCAAGCCCCTAAACGACTTCATCTCCTCTAACAGTATTGGGGAAAGGGTTGGGAAATCTCCACTTTTAATATCTTACATACAGTTAAATGATTACACAAAAATAAATGGGAAATTGATTGCCATGTTGAGATACTCATTTGTGCCATGAACATTCTACAATTAACTTGATGATGGAGCATCTTCATCATTTAATCTTCTTCGGCCTTAACCATGGAGCATCTTCATCATTTAACTTGATGCTTGGATCAATGTTCACTCTGAAGGGTGGAATTTCATCAAACTTATTATAATCTTCTGACATGTCTGTCTTGTCCTCCACTCCCACGATGTTTCTTTTTCCAGAAAGAACTATGTGGCGCTTTGGCTCATCGTTTGATGTATTTGTTTCCTTATGTTTCCTTTTTCTTGGTTTGGTAGACATGTCCTTCACATAGAAAACCTGGGCCACATCCTTGGCTAGGACGAATGGTTCGTCTCTATACCCAAGATTGTTGAGATCCACTGTTGTCATTCCATACAACTTGTCTACCTGAACCCCGCCTCCTGTTTTGTTGACCCATTTGCACCTAAACAAAGGGACCTTAAAAGAAGGTCCATAGTCAAGTTCCCATATATCCTCTATGTAACCATAATATGTGTCATTTGGGCCTTCATTCATTATTGCATCAAATCGGACACCACTGTTTTGGTTGGTGCTCTTTTTATCTTGGGCGATCGTGTAAAATGTATTCCCATTTATCTCGTACCCTTGGAAAGTCACTACAGTCGAAGATGGTGTCTGGGCCAGCAAGTACAGCTGATCTTCAATATCTTTGTTATTCAGGAGATGTTTTTGCAACCAACCGCCGAAAGTCGACATGTGTTCACGTCTAATCCAATCGTTCGACTGCCCCGGGTTCTGGGAGCGTAGAAAGTTCTTGTGGTCACCGATATACGGAGCCACCAAGGTGGAACTTTGTAGAACTGTGTAGTGTGCTTGAGTCAAAGAAATTCCTTCCCTACATATCATTGATTTCCTTCCTAGCGTGCCTTTTCCACTTAGTCTCCCTTCATGCCGCGATTCAGGAACACCAATCGGCTTAAGGTCAGGAATAAAGTCAACACAGAATTCAATGACCTCCTCTGTTCCATAGCCCTTGGAGATGCTTCCTTCTGGCCTAGCACGGTTATGAACATATTTCTTTAAGACTCCCATGAACCTCTCGAAGGGGAACATATTGTGTAGAAATACAGGACCGAGAATGGAAATCTCATCGACCAGGTGAACGAGGAGATGTGTCATAATATTGAAGAAGGATGGTGGGAACACCAGCTCAAAACTAACGAGACATTGGACCACATCATTCTGCAACCTCGGTAGAATTTCTGGATTTATTACCTTCTGAGAAATTGCATTGAGGAATGCACATAGCTTCACAATGGGCAGTCGAACATTTTCCGGTAGAAGCCCCCTCAATGCAATCGGAAGCAACTGTGTCATTATCACGTGACAGTCATGAGACTTCAGGTTCTGGAATGTTTTCTTCTCCATATTTATTATTCCCTTTATATTGGAGGAGAAGCCAGACGGGACCTTGATACTGCTCAGACATTCAAAAAATATTTCCTTCTCTGCTTTTGTAAGAGCGTAGCTGGAGAAATGACGTCCTTTAACTCTCTCATGCAGATTTTTGGGGTCTTTCCAACGTTGCTGGTCCTCCCGTGCTTCTGGTGTATCTTTTGTCTTCCCGTACACGCCCAGAAAGCCTAGCAGGTTCACGCAAAGATTCTTCGTCACGTGCATCACATCGATTGAAGAGCGGACCTCTAAGACTTTCCAATAGGGTAGATCCCAAAATATAGATTTCTTCTTCCACATGGGCGCGTGTCCGGCATCGTCATTCGGAACAGACCGTCCGCCAGGACCCTTTCCAAATATTACATCTAGATCCTTGACCATACCAAATATATCAACACCATCACGATGGGGAGGCTTCCTCCGGTGATCAGCCTCACCGTTGTAATGCTTGCCTTTCTTTCTTACGGGATGGGTAATCCTAAGAAATCGACGATGCCCCAGGTACACGACCTTCTGACCTTTTTCCAAATAATCACCTTCGAGCTCATGTAAACAGTGCGTGCATGCATTGTATCCCTTGTTTGACTGTCCTGAAATGTTACCAAGAGCAGGCCAGTCATTGATGGTTACGAAAAGCATCGCTCTTAGGTCAAATTCTTCCTGCTTGTGCTCGTCCCACACACGTACACCTGCTAGGGACCACAGCTGTAGAAGTTCTTCGACTAATGGCTTCAGGTACACATCAATGTCGTTCCCGGGTTGCTTCGGGCCTTGTATGAGCACTGGCATCATAATGAACTTCCGCTTCATGCACAACCAAGGAGGAAGGTTATATATACAAAGAGTCACAAGCCAGGTGCTATGGCTGCAGCTCTGCTCTCCAAAAGGATTCATGCCATCTATACTTAGACCAAACCTTAAGTTCCTTCCATCCTGTGCAAAGTTTGGGAACTCTCTATCGATTTTTCTCCATTGGGAGCCATCAGCAGGGTGCCTCAACATCACGTCTTTCTTACGGTCTTCTTTGTGCCATCGCAACAACCTAGCATGCTCTTTATTTCTGAACAAGCGTTTCAGCCGTGGTATTATAGGAGCATACCACATAACCTTGGCAGGAACCCTCTTCCTGGGGCGCTCGCCCTCAACATCACCAGGGTCATCTCGTCTGATCTTATACCGCAATGCAGTGCACACCGGACATGCATCCAAATTCTCGTACTCACCGCGGTAGAGGATGCAGTCATTAATGCATGCATGTATCTTTTGCACATCTAATCCTAGAGGGCAGACAATCTTCTTCGCTTCGTACGTACTGGCGGGCAATTCGTTACCCCTTGGAAGCTTCCTCTTAATTATTGTCAGCAACTTTCCAAATCCTGAGTCAGTGACACCATTCTCTGCCTTCCATTGCAACAATTCCAGTGTGCTGCCTAGCTTTTTATGGCCATCTTCGCAAGTTGGGTATAACAATTTGTTGTGATCTTCTATCATCTTGTCGAAGGCCAACCTTTCCTTTTCAGTTTCACATTCTCTCCTTGCATCAACAATGGCCCGACCAAGATCATCATCAGCAGGCTCATCTGGTGCCTCTTGATCTTCTACTTCATTGTCTTCATTGCCTTCTGCAGTATCATCGTATTCAGGGAAATTGGGATAACCGTCATCATCCTCTTCCTCTTCTTCATTGTCTTCCATCATAACCCCTCTTTCTCCGTGCTTGGTCCAACAATAGTAGCTGGGCATGAAACCTTCCCGCAGAAGGTGGCTGTGAATGACACTCGAGTGAGCGTAATTTACGATATTCTTGCAGTCGACACATGGACAATATATGAAGCCACCATGTTTGTTTGCCTCAGCCACGGCGATGAAATTCTCCAGGCCCGAAGTGAACTCGTCAAACCGTCGGTCAATGTACATCCATTGCCGATTCATCTGCATGATATAATTAAGATTATCAATGTACAGAAAATCATGATGTATATATACACATGCATTTTATCAATTACAGATGAAAAGGATAAAGTTGTTAACCTCGATGAAGAAGAAAAAAGCAAGTTAAGTGTGGCTTGATTTGTGTAAACTCAAGTGGCAAATCCTCTTAAGCATTTCATCGAACACCTCTTGTGCATGTGAAGAAGAGAGGAGAGCAATACACCCCTCTTGTGAAGAAAGTGAAAAAATGGCCAAGTGTGGCTCACACTTGGGCAGGGGCAAGGTCATATAGCCAGATTGGGGACTTTGTCCCGGTTTGTAATACAAACCGGGTCCAGAGGGCCTTTGGACCCGGTTTGTAATACAAACCGGGACTAAAGGTTTCCCACGCGACACGGCGCGCGCGCCGACCCTTTAGTCCCGGTTTTTAATACAAACCGGGTCCAAAGGCCACTACCGGACAGGCTCAGAGCCAGTGGGGTTGCCCTAGGCAAAACGAACCGGGCCCAATGCCCCCATTGGTCCCGGTTTGGTTCTGCACTGGGTTATTTGCTTGGGACCAAAGGCCTCTTCTCCACTAGTGATTGGTACATTATTGTTTTCCTACATGGGATATTTTTCATGTGTAGTATTGCTTTCTACTGATTCATGATTTCCTATTAGCTTATTGAGTGTCTCAGTTTTAGGAATAGAAGCAGGTGTGCTAATGTGGCCAACAAAATTGAAGGCTTTATCTATTTTGCGCTTTAGCATGTATTTCATAATTAAATGGTTTTCTATACATACAGAGAGTAGTATCATTTAGTAGGCCAACATACCACAAAAAAATGCTACGGGGTTTTATACTTCCAATATAGTAGTCTATTCATTTTACAAATTTTCCTACTGGTAATAATTACATTCTGTTGTTGCACTGTACCTCCCCACTGTCATGTTGCGGGAGAGAAGAGGAAGACAGTTTCCATGCTACTGTCATGTGCACTAAATCCAGAGCTTTGAGAACCCAAATGAGGACTTACTGGCAGCTCCCACCAGAACGAGCCTTCAGACGCACTGGACCTGAATGGTTCCAAAACCTGCTTATCAATTCTTCCAAATCCCAAAGATGCCAAATCCTGATGCTGCTGTGGAGATCTTGGCACTTGAGATGCGATATTGTCCACGGTAAAGGGGACGAGACCATCGCCAGATCCGCTGTTTTCCTAGTAAATTATAACAATTTTCTCCAGGATCCGGGCCATGAGGAATCCTCTGGTCTTGGTTCGTCTACTGTTGACCCTGTGCAGGTGACTGAAGATAGCCGAACGCTTGCAGCCAACCCCAGCAAGCAAACAACCTGGTCGCCTCCGTGTGAAGGGGAAACAAAGATGAATGTGGATGCAGCCTTCTGCCCGACCTCAGGAGAATCGGCGGCTGGGGTAGTTATCCGTAATCACCAGGGTGCCATCATCCTAGCAGCAAGTCTGGTTGGAGCAAAGTGTAGGGATGCGGAAGAAGCAGAAGCTACTGCTATCTATGAAGGTTTGAAGATTGCTGTGGAGTACAACCTGACACCCTCCTCCCTGGAGTCTGATTGTGCCACTGCGGTTGCAGCTGTCAACAATCAGTCAACTATTTCTTCTGTGAACTGGCATATTTACAAGAACATAAAGTTGTATACGAGCGTGCTGCCTAACTGTATCTTCTCTAAAGTTGGTAGAAATTGTAATGAAGCTGCCCATAGACTAGCACATCTTGCTACTTCCTCTGGGTCTAGTAATATTTGGCTTTCCCCTGTTCCAGAAGCTGTTAGGGAATTATGTAATCAAGACTCTGTAAACTACTTTGTGAGCTGATTAAATATTTTTCCCCCTCAAAAAAAAAAAAAGTACCTCCCCACTCAAAACAAGAATTTATGTGTTACTCATAGTTTACCTATTTTTGTTAAAATACCATAATGTTGGCTAAAATTACCGCAGCAACACGCCGGGCATAATCTAGTTTTACTAAGAAGTGGAGTGCACCGGCCGAACCCTAAACTCATGTGGCCATTCTACAGAGAAAATAATATGGTTGTGGGATAGTGTTTAAATACACTTACAAATAGAGCAACCGCATTGTGTTCCATGTAAGACCAGAATAGGCACGGTTGGGTGAAAATCGGCTCTTTTGGACAACAGCAAATTAGAAGCCTAGGGAAGAAACGTGTGGAGGAGAGCACAATATCTCCGACACAATAATGATGTAGGAAATCAGACTAGCATTTGACATATTGTTGTTCTCCCAAGTCTGCATGGGCATGTACAATGGTAGGCACTTAGATAGAGGTTTGTGCAGCTAAACCATTTATTGTAAAGAATTTGCTAGTTCTTAGCTAGCTAACAAGTAGCTTATTTCTCAGTCAAGTTTTTAACCATGAGATATGTTGCGCGGAGATTTGTCTAGGTAGCCCTTTTTGTAGGACAAGGCGACTGAATAGGATGATATAGCTACATCTATTTGGGTTGATTTTTTGTCTGGTTGGTATGAGAAAGACTCCAAGGCTTACTGGTTAGTACATGTGAAGTTGTACTAAACAGCCAGATTTTGAGACTCACCACCTCCTATATCAAATACAACGGTGGTTCCTCCCACTGTTGGTTTCATCTTTTTTTTTGTCTGGTTGGTATGAGCATGCTTGGCCTAGGGCCTTTCCTCATTTGTATGTCCTGCTGGTTTTCCTAATGAGCGAAAGTTATTTTTTGTAGTCCTAGGCTACTGCGTGTAGGGTATTTTTAAGAAAATTGCTAATTCTCAGCTCAGAACTATCTTCGTGCTCAGTCGACTCTTACAAAGTAGGATATTACAAAGTAGAATATTGCTGTGCTCCAAGATTCATGTCTGTCCGGGTTGCGGCGTCGTTGGCCTGTTATGGCGTTTTTCTGTCTTTTGTTCTGTCCGGTCGTTTACTGGCCTGGTTCTTTTCGTTGTTGATTTTTTTACCGTTGTCTCTTACCCCGTAACGGTTGATGTGGAGTGTTTGGTTGAGGACGGAAAATGATGCCGCGATGGTAGGCTGGCTGGTCGGTGGCGGCAGGGAGGCGCATGCGGCGGCGTGCGCGCAGGGGCGAGGCATGGCCGGCGCTGTTGTTATCTTGTGGTGCGCGCGCAAGGGGTTGGGCGGGAGCAGCAAAAACAGAGGAGACTCTAGCTAGAGTGGCGACAGTGGGGCGTCTGGGGGTGAGCGGCGGAGTATGAGCGGTTGTTTTTCTCCGGCGTCAACAATATTTTCTCCTCGCGAGTTCTTTTTGTCGTGCTGACTTTGTTGAATTTGGTAGCAGGGCGCTTGTGGCTAGAGCGGCGGAATAGGGGCGAGGTTGAGGGGCAGAGAGAAGAGGAGATCCAGCTGTTGTGTCAGCCGAACTGCTGATGTTGCTTCAAGCTCAACTAAGTCGTCGCGCGTCAATCCAACTGGTAAACTGCAACGTTCCCACTGCATCCTCCCAGGCTTCTTCTCCATGGTGCTCTCGTGATACTGTGGGTGTATATTGCAGTCTCCCTATTTCAATTAGAGTAGATTTTTGATTCTAGGTTGCGGCTTGTGTTGACTAGGGAGATTTTGATTTGGTGTGTTGCCGCTTGTGATTCAATTTGGGGCCGTTTTCTTTTGGTGGGTGCAACCTCTTCCAGTTCACCATGAGATTCAGTTAAATGTGGCGTGCAAAGAGAATGGAATTTGGTGCCGATTTTTTAATAATACCTAGACAGTGAGCTGGTGGGCGTTGATGCTACTCCATTCTGCATAATATTCATTTACTGTTTGCTTGATTCAGGTTTAGAGTTCCATTCTTATCTCCTTATTGACATAGTCATGGAACCCACCCTGATCTTGTTTGCTTAGCTTCAGGTTGTGTGGTTCAAAATAATTGCAACCTAGCGCAACAACAACAGTCTCTTGTAGGGACCGAGCTACAGACCTTTGAATTCCTGAAGGTGCACAGCAAGAATAGGACTACCAGTTTAGCTTGTCAATATACGATACTATAATAATTGTACGCTGTGTTTGGATGTTGGAAAACTGGCCTGAAATTGAATTGGAAAAGGAATTCCAAATCTAGGATGGAAAGGAAAGGCCTTCCAATTTCAATTGGGTGTGTTCAGAATTTCATGTTGGAATGACAGGCTAGTGAGCAATTCCAATTCCTGTTTGGATGTACAAACCATGAAATTAGATGTTTTGTTGAGTTTAGATAATAGAAACGTGTGTACATGAATTAAAGTAGCATGTATATAGTACCATGTGTATGTATTATTTTCACACATTATAGTATTAAAACAATATAAAGAAGACACAAGAAGAACGCGCATGTCACGAAATATATAAGTACCAATGACAATTGTAACATGGATAATTAACATGTCTCTAACAAATAGAAAATATGCATAGATCATGTCTCTTACATATAGCCCACACATAGTTCATAAAAACAAACCAAGGCAAGATCAAGAGCCATGGCTTCCTTAAGGTCTCAAGGAGCGCCATGAGTGCTTCAAACAAACGTTCATTGATGAGCGATTTCCCATAAGCTCTCAACATATCAGAATCTTCCAAACCTTCTACCTTTTTAAGTGCATCAAGGATTTTAGTTCGAGGAGTCACCTTTGGCATAGGAAGTGGGTCGGCTGTCTTCAAAGCTTCATCAAGTGTTTTCATGTCTCTACTTTTTTGTATCGCTGACTTATATGTACTTAATTAAGCACAAACTAGCTATCAACTAAGAGTTGTCAGGTTGCAGTGGCATTAGTTATTTTCTTAGCTTTTTATGTGTACATAAAGTAATAGTGAATACGAATGATAGGGTGTGGTATTAGTACATTTTTTTATAATTATGAGTTTGTTTGCCCATTTCGTATAGTATAGCTTACAATGAAAACTTTTTGACCGTAATTTTGTAAATCACCAGACATACCTTTTCTATAGATTCTATGAGAAGCTACAATGATGTAGTAATTAAGTACATATTATTTTTCTTTTCGTGATGTTTTTTAGCTTGCTGGATCATTATGAGATGGCGGCTATTTTTGTGTTGATAGATTACCAGGGTGAGTGGAGGTTGTTAAAAATATGCATGTATTTCTATATGAAGCATCTCTACTTATTCTTTTGTTCAGATTTCAAAATGTGGCTGTTATGTAAGGGGTAGTGGTGGTACGGGTAACAGAGACCATCATAGAGATTGGACATCATGGACTTCTTGTTGGATTAGTTGGACGATTGGTTACTAGGTGTCTGTAACTCTGTATTCTGGAAGCATCAACATATCTTATTAAATTGTTCTCTTTTCTTAACCTGGCCAAGTCGGTGGAAACATGTTCAAGGTTGAATCGAGAATTTGCAAGTTTTACATCGATATATCTATGGCATTGACTCTTTCGTTAGTCCCATTTTTAAGATTCGGTTCAGTGTTTGGGATGGCTTGTTCCAAGCCCACATCAATAGTAGATGGAATTGAGCACCTAAGTATGCCACCTACGGATATGATTGATTATGATAATTATGATAGTGTGAATTTGATTAGGATTGATTTGCCGGTTGTAGCGGTGCATGTAGCTCTGCATTCTAATAGTTAGGATTAATTTGTCCAAGTTGAGACTTAAAAAATGATATTGTTGTAACTATTAACTAAGCTAGTACGTTTGTTTTTCCTATTCAAAAGAGCTAGTACCATGTGGTAACAAAGCTATAACTACACACTAATACGTGTCTAATATTTTTCATTTCTAAAATTATTTTTATTTATTTTTATTTTTGTCGTCAACTTTGTTTAAAAACATGAACTTTTTTAAACCATGAATATTTTTTAAACCCTGAATCATTTTTTGAATACATAAGGATACTTTTCCAATCACATGAATAGAAATTTGAACCATTCTGAAAATACTTTCGAAATCATGAAGATCCTGATATGTATATATGAGTTGCATGTTGCTTTTTGTAGTTTTGTTTTTTTAGATATAATATGGGTTGCATCCGAGATTTAATATTTAGTTGCAAGTATGAATGCAACTAAGAAATGATTCGTGTCGTTAGATTTTTTATTCAAGATTCATGTTAGTCACGAGTTGCAACATAGGTTGAATCTGAGTTTTTCATGACGTCATGGAAAGCTCTTCTCTTTTTAAATGGCTTTCCTAGCGTTTTTTCATGCTGATTCATGTGTTTTATGAGTTGAAAGTTCATTTGCAAGTGGTTGCAAGTTGGATGGCAACTAAGTTTTTTCAGACTGCAAATCGAATCACAACTGAGATTTTTTCAGTTGCAAGTTCAGTCGCAACTGAGTTTTGCAACTAGAATTGTAGATGATATTTTTTCAGTTGCAAGTCAAGTTGCAACTTAAATTTTGTCCGGTTGCAAGTCGATTCGCAACTGAGATTTTTGTCCAACTGCAAGTCTAGTTGCACCTAAGAATTTTCCGATTCAAGTCGAGTTGCAGCTAAGATTTTTCCAGTTGAAAGTCAAGTCGCAAGTGAGTAGTTTTTCGGTTGCAAGTTGAGTTCACTTGAGATTTTTCCAGTTGTAAGTCTAGTTTCACCTAATCCTGTTCAAGTCGAGTTGCAGCTAAGATAAGATTTTTCAGTTGGAAACCGAGTCGTAACTGATTTTTTTCCAGTTACAAGTCTAGTTGCACTTGAGATTTTCTAGCTGCAAGTCGAGTTGCAATTGAGTATTTTGTAGTTGCATGTTGTGTTGCAACTGAAAGTTTTTTCTAGTTGCAAGTTAAGTTGTACATTTAATTTTTTCAACTGTAAGTGGAGTTGCAACTGATATTTTCCAGTTGTAAGTCAAGCTACAACTAAGATTTTTTTAGTTGCAAGTTGAATTGCAAATGAAATTTTTTTGTTTAGTTGAGATATTTTCAGTTGCAAGTTGAGTTTGTAGGGTTCGTTGCATAGAAAACAAAAAAATTCTACCGCAAAAGACGAATAAATCCAAGATCCAATCTATGGAAAGTCAAGATCTAATCTATGAGATCGAAGAAACGAGATAGATAAGAAACTAACCCTCGTAGATCCAAAGTCTTAACAAGATCAGATCACGTGGTTGATGTAGACGATTGTTTTAGTGCTGCAAACTGGCAGCACTTCCGTACTCGGTCACACGTACGGTGTCAATGACGTCCTTCCTCTCCCCGTTCTAGCGGGCAGCGGAGGTAGTAGATCCCCTCGGAATCCCAGCAGCACGACGGCATGGTGGATGTGGTGGAGGAGAAATTCCTGCAGCGCTTCGCCAAGCATGCGTAGGAAGAAGGAGGAGGGAGAGAGGTGGCGGCTAGGGTTTCGGGGATGATGTGCTGCACCCCAACCCTCCCCTCCCTCTTATATAGGCGTGGGGGGCTGCCTTGGCCCCTCCTCCAAGCCCTAGGGTTGGCCAAAAAATGGGGGGAAACTTTCCTCCCAAGTTAAGTCCCTATTTTCAAGGGATTTGATCTTATCCACTTGATCCAGCCTCATGGACCTTGGGGGTATTGTGTGCCTGGCCCATGTGGGCCTATGCGATCCCCTCCAGTCCATATTGGTCGTCCAAGATAGGTGGGACCCACTATGGTACCCTCCGGAACCTTCTAGAACCTCTGGTACAATACCGAAAAATCCTGAACTTTTTCGGTAACCCTGAAAATGACTTCCCAAATATGAATCTTATTCTCCGGACTATTCCGGACCTCCTCGTGATGTCTTGGATCCCATCCGAGACTCCGAACAATATTCGGTCTCCATCTCATATTTCATATCTACTATACAACATCGAACCTGAAGTGTGTCACCTACGGTTCGTGAACTATGCAGACATGATTGAGACCCCTCTCTGATCAATAACCAATAGTGGGACCTAGAGATCCATAATGGCTCCAACATATTCAATGATGACTTCGTGATCGAATGAACCATGAATATACGATACCGATTCCCTTTGTCGCGCGATACTTTACTTAGTCGAAGTTCGATCATCGGTATCTCTATACCTAGTTCAACCTCGTTACCGATAAGTACTCTTTACTCGTACCATGGTATATCATCCCTTGTGACCTAGTCACATGCTTGCAAGCTAATTAAATGACATTCCACCGAGAGTGCCCAAAGTATATCTATCTGCCATCAGGATGGACAAATCCCACTCTTGATCCATGCGCTTCAACTCATACTTTCTGAATACTTAATCCTATCTTTATGACCACCCATTTACGAAGTGACGTTTGATGTAATCAAAGCATCCATCCGGTGTAAGTGATTTACACGATCTCATGATCGAAGGATTAGGTTACTATGTATCGAAAGCTTATAACAAGTTGAACTTAATGACTTGATCTTACTCTATGCTTACTATGGGTGTGTGTCCATCACATCATTCACCTAATGATATGATCTTGTTATTAATAACATCCAATGTTCATGATCAGGAAACTATGATCATCTATTAATCAACAAACTAGTTAAACGAGAGGCTTAATAGGGACTCTGGTTATTTACACAACACACATGTATCGATGTTTTCACTTAATACAATTATGTCATGGGATGTAAACATTTATCATGAACATTAAGATATAATAATAACTACTTTATTATTGTCCCTCGGGCATATCTCCAACAGAGTCGCAACTGAAAGTTTTTCCTAGTTGGAAGTCGAGTTGTACATTGGGTTTTTTTAGTTGCAAGTGGAGTTGTAGCTGATATTTTCCAGTTGCAAGTCAAGTTGCAACTAGGATTTTTCCAGTTGCAACTAAGATTTTTTCAGTGTAGTTCACATTCTTTTTAGTTACAAGTTAAGTCGCAACTGAAATTTTTCTCTAGTTGTAAATTGAGTTGTACATTAATTTTGTTCAGTTACAAGTGAAGTTGCAACTGATATTTTTCCAGTTGCAAGTCGAGTAGCAACTGAGATTTTTCCAATTGTAAATCAAGTTGTACCCGAGATTTTTCCAGTGTAGTTGAGATTTTTCAGTTGCAACTTGAGTCGCAACCGATAATTTTTTATAGGTGTATGTTAATTTGTATATAATATTTTTTTAGTTGCAAGTGGACTTGCAACTCATATTTTTCAGTTGCAAGTCAAGTTGCAATTAGGATTTTTATACTTGCAAGTCGAGTTGCAACTGAGATTTGTCCAGTATAATTAAGATTTTTTCAGTTGCAAGTTGAGTCGCAACTGATACTTTTTTTAGTTGTATGTTAATTTGTACGATTTATTTTCAGTTGCAACTAATGTTACATGAGAATTTTTCAGTGGCAACTGATTTTTTTTGTATTTTAGAATTATTCTCCAATATTTTTTATATATTTATGTTTATTGGACAATTTTTTATTGACTTGTATTTTATTGGTAAACAAGCTCACATGCAGCCTCATTTGTTCAGTTCGCCTGTTTTGCTGGGCGTGCGCATGATTTCCATTGTTGTAAGCTCGATGGCGCTATGTATATCATTTTAATTCTTTATCTAGTGGGTACATATTAAATTTGTTTGTTTCTGGGTTTAGATGTACATCACTAGCTTGTGTTCTTTCAAGAAAACGAGGGCAATCGAGTGCTTGGCTCACAAGTACGCATGTGATGCGCATGCAGAGCCGTGCGTAGATACAGGGGTCGGAGCCCGTGAGTAGCAATGCGTACAAGATTAGACAACCCATGGACTGGAGAGAATAATAAAAGCACCAGAAATTAATAGGTTGTTGTCATTCGACTGAGCACGAACTTCGTTCTCAGTCAACTGAGCCGGATACCCAATTTGTAAACCTATTATTTCTATGTCTACTTAAAGTTATCTTTTTATATTTTGTGTAGTTTATGGTGGTGTTGTCATTGAGATATTTTTTAATTGCAACTGCGATTTTTTTCTAGTTACAAACAGGGTTGTAACTAGTTGTTTTTCAGTTGCAACTGAGTTGTTTTTCAGTTGCAACGGGTTGCAACTCTGAGATATTTTTCATTTGCAACTTGGGTTGCAACTCTATTTTTGTAGTTGCAAGCAGAGTTGCAATTAACATCTCTCGTTACAAACGGGGTTGCAACTGATTGTTTCTTTAGTTGAAAATAGAGTTGCAAATGATAATTTTTAATTAAATATTTTCTATTTTTTCAAGTTGCAAGTGAGACCACAACTAAGTCTTTTGTAGAAATAGGTTGGTTGCAAATATATTTGTCCACAATAGGTTGTCACCATTTTTTTAATTGAGAATTGGCAAACCGGTTTCTTAACGTATTTGAATCTAAAGCAATTTCAAACCAGGAAAGAATTGTTGCATAACTAATCTATAATCTTTTATCCCTAAAAAGGAGTCACCCACTATAAATATTTCTCTCAACGTGCAGCTATGCCACATCAGAAAATCATCCACCTCGCCGGAAAAATAGGTATGTTTCAATCGGTGCAAAAAATGTCATTCTTTCCTGTAAGGTGCATTTTATTTTTCGGCGTGCTGAAAAACAACCTTAACACATGGGCTTTAGTCCAACTAATCATACAACCCATGTGCAGCATACCTGACGGATGTCAGCTGATTGAGAATTTACTTAATTGTAAGCATTAGATAGACCCTTATTGTAAAATATACGGGCTAGCTTCTATCACTACAACGTTGGGGGCTAATTCATGCATTAAAGTGAAATAGGAAGTTTGCCACCACGGCACACCGCATCCTTGGTTGTTCAGCTGTTTGTTATAGTATTTTAGAAGTACTATATATATATATGGATTATCTCAAGTACTACAAAAGTGTTGGTGTGAAAGTATTGATCAAGAAACATAAAAGTGGTATTATAACGCATGGTTAATTTTTTTCTCCAGCGCCTACTGGTATTGTCGCTGGAGAAAAGCGATTTCCTGGCAAAGATAAACACAAGCGGGATATTCCTCCATTGTATGAATCTCAACTCCGGGAAGAAGAAATAGAAGTGGAAGGGTCAAACTCCTCTAATGGAGAAAGATAGGAAGGATAAAAGTGTAAAATCACTTGTTTGAAACATCTTTAAAATAGCCTTTGTTGTTAGAAGTTGTATTTTCGATGTTCAAAATGAAAAAAAAAATGAAAACTGTGAAGGGCTAATCGTGATTCCATGAAAAAAGTGAGTAGTATGAAGAAAAAAAAACATGGAACGATCTAGGTGATGAAAAAAGGGGTAATATGCCCGTAGCGGTACACAGTAGCTGCAGCGCCGTAAGAGAGAAGAATGTGCACCGGTGAAAAGATATGATTTACGAAGGACTAATTTTTTTACAAATACTGGAAAGATGGCAGTATTATTTTGGTTGACTAAAAGAGGCGGCATATGGTAGATTATATTTGTTTCTAGAATTGTCACAAAATAAAATTGTAGAGTATATTTCTACTGACGAAATAAGGCAGCTGGTGATGGAGTAAATATATCTTTTCAAAGGTACCATAGAAGAAGGTAATAGTATTCTTCCCAGGTGAAAGAGACGATGGACAATGGAGTGAGTATTTTTTTTATGGTACCGTAGAAGAACACAATATTATTTTTCCGATAAAAGAGGTTTCAAATGTTGGACTTTCTTTTTGAAATTACTGATCAAGATTTATGCATCGGTGAAGAATTACTAACGGGTAATTACTGTTCAAAATTACGGTTGAGGTTGAAGATTTATGTAAAAGTCACCACGCTTGTGCGATGTTGAGAAAGTACCATCGTGTAAATATACGCGCTGAAAATTTACCATTAGGTAGTCAACGGCGTATTTCGTAGTTCACATTGGCAAATTAGTATCAACGTTCAAGATTTCTACCGATAAATTGCTTTTGGAAAAAATATAGATAGTTACTGCGTCGCGAAGAACTACTATGAAATAGTTAACGCGAGAAATTAAAATAACCCCTTAATAGTTATGCTCGGGTGTTGTATTACTCACGGTTAACTAAATTACAGTAGAATGTTTCTACTGAAGAATTACTCCAAAATTCCTATCTAAAACTTTAAAAATTTACTATCAACTTTTTTTATAAAATTTAAAAAAAACCCGACACTATTCACATGCACTATCCACACACGTGAAAAGTGCCCAGATCAACCAGGGAAGAGCAAAAGCCATCGGCTTTTACTAGGAAGCTTCAGCGCGGCGCACGCCGCGCCCGTGTGGTGGTACTGATTCCTGTTAGAGGCCTATCTGTCTTTGTTAGATTAAGCAAGGAGTGTTGAATAGAGAAAGAGAGTTTTCTGAGTTGGTGTTTCAGGATTGCAACGATGGGAAATAACACATATACTGGTTTTCGTGAGTGTTGTGCAAACCTGATGTATTGAAACAATGAGCAATGACTTGCTTGCAACCATTTTACAACATATAATTAAGATTAGTAGTATATATACTACAACTTGCCCTTCTCTCAACTGAGCTAAGGAAAACTATGCTCGAGTTAAATATGACTACATCTGCAAGTACCACCTTGCCAGGAAAATCCGAGTGAATTAAGAGTAAGCCTGGACCAAATACGGTATAAGATAATATGGCATGTAGATGTACCATCTTTGAAAGAACTTATGGATCTCGAGGAAGCCAAGGGACATCCATATTGTAGTATCAACTCTACATGAAACGGAGATATATTTACACACGGTCAGAAATTTGGAAATCTTTGATTTTCTATTAAATAAATGATTGGCTGTGATCAATACCATGGGTCAGAAGTTCACCAATTAAATTCGGAAAATGCTTCCGATCCGGCGACCGATCGCTCGCCCGGGATCGGTCGTCCGGCCTGGCTCCCGCATGTGCTTATATGAGCCTGCTTTTTTCGGCCCAACAAGAATTTTGCTGCAAAACACATGAGTGAGATGGTGAACTATTTGTTGTAAACGATTCGTAATTTTTGTAAGATTTGTTGTTAACAATTGTTGTAAAGAGACAACATTTTTTTATTTTTTTGTTGATGCTAATTAAGTGATTTTTTTGTTGTAACCATTTGTGACTTTGAATAAAATAGTAGGTGATTTTTGTTGTAATTTAATCTGTAGCAAATTAAATGTCGCTTGACCACTTTGCATCATTTTTGCAAACATATTGATTTTTTATTGTAATCGTTTGTGACTTTTTGTAAAAAAAGTTGGTGACTTTTGTTGTAATTCAATATGTAACAAATTAATGTTTTCTTCTTTTTTTGCAAACATATGGATTTTTGTTGTAATAGTCTCCGGTTTTTGTTAATATTAATGGCTACTTTTTGTTGTAAATTGATCTCCAACAAAATAATTTGTTGGTTTAACCACTTTATTGTGACATTACTTTTAAAAAATGTTTGCGACTTTTTGTTGTAATAGTATATATTTTTTGTACGCGGAGGGAAGATTTTTGTTGTAATACTCTTCACATTAGGGGGTACTGCGGGTTGGTTTCCAGAAAAAGGAGGGTGGCAAATGTAAAACTGTATTTAAACTAATATCTGAAAAATATAGTACTGCGGGTTGATTCTCCAGAAACGGGGGCTATAATGTAAACTTCCTAATGCAACTGATTATGTCCGTCGGATCGCTATCGGACGACGCGGAGGACAACCGATTTTTGGCCCCTTATCCGGCGCCCGGGCGCGTAGCGTTCGCCATTAAATTCTGAAAGTAATGCAAACTATTGAATAGATAGCGCCTAACCATATTGACATATTGGAAAAAACTAAGTCAGTGAAACATAAACCAACTTTTTTCAACATATGTAGTGGTTCTACCCATATCTTTGGCAAGGCCTTACCAGGGATAAGTGGAGGCCAGACAGTGTGATAAGGGGTGGCCCGATCTTCTCAGTAAGCAACGGTGGTGATGATGATCAATAGAAGATCACAGCGGAGATAACACGATGATAAAATGGATGATAACTTGTATGACGCAACGAAATCTCTCGATTGGTCCCTGTCGCTATAGCTCACAACCCTGCAAGATATTCGCAACTTCACGCACTTGCGCACGTAGCCGCCGACAACGAAGCGGTAAGTTGCAACCGTCTAATTCTCAATGGAACAGCAGATCACACAAGAGGCTAAACACCAAATCAATGCAATATGGTGTAGAGATTCAATAGAGTTGCAAATCAATCAACTATGAACTAGGGTTTATCTTAAACGTGGTCTAAACCTAATTTAGGGGCGTCCTGGGCATTTATATAGGGGTTCAGGACGACCAGGAGTCAAAAAGATACATAGAAAACCGACCCAGATTGGATCTGGTCGAGACAGACTCGGACTCGGCCGATCTGGGGGCCGGCCGACCGGGCCTGGGACCGGCCGGTCTGGTTTCAACCGGGCCTGGGACCGGGTCATGACCGGGCCAAGGCGGTGTCACACAGTACACCCGCCCCGGATGGCACCGGACACACCCGGCTTGGGGGCCGGTTGGACCGGGCCTGTGACCGGGTCGGCCGGCGTGGCGGTAGGTCGGACCGGGCCTGGCACCGGCCTGGATAGCTTCTTCTTCCTCCCTCGCGCATGTCTCCCGCTCCTCCCTCGCGCGTCCATGGGATGTCTTCATCCAGCTTCATGCTCCCTCGCGCATGTCTCCCGCTCCTCCCTCGCGCGTCCATGGGATGTCTTCATCCAGCTTCATGTCCAGCTCCATGTCCAGCTTCACGTCCAGCTGCTCCTCTTCTCCTCGTGCGATGCTTCCTCCCTCTTCATACCTGATCATACATAAGTAATAGGACTTAGGTCATCGATCAAAGTATCACTTAGGAACAAGTTCACCTGTTGTTTGAGTAGCTTCGCACGAGCTCTTGTCATAGGTCCAATCCTGACTGCATTTGACTTGAGCTTCACAGCAGCATCGTCTTCATCTTGCAATGAAGGAGGTAGTAGTGTATCACAGTGATAACCCATCTCTCTCAAAATCTCTATAGCTTTATGTTGTCAACCATAATATCCGTTGGATTTTACCTTTTCATTGTGATTTTGATTCTGCGATAACCCGGTACTTTGGCTAGCTGAACAACAGACTGACTGCGATTTAGGCTGTACTATTCAGAACAACAGAATCAGCTGATACAACAACAACGGATGGCATGGCATGCGATGGGGTGACATTATAAATATATAGATGCAAAATAACTATATAGATGTACCCATAAGTTAAGAGAACTACCTTACACTAAACGGTATCTAGTTTATACTATATTTATCAAGGCATAAACACTAAATATTCAATGGAAAAGTTGCAAACATTCCGTTCAGGTTCATAAGGTAGAAAATGAAGAAATTTCATGACAGGTTGATAAGATGAACAGTGCAAGATTGATTGAGGGTGTCTTAATGCAAAATAGGCAGGCTGAATCAAACAATAATTTGTCTAATTGTATAATTTGAAGCAGGTCCACTATTTGATGAGCTAGATCATTTGTGTGTATCAGATCCTCACCAGCGAACAATCGAACAACAAAGAGTGACAATGGAGAAAGAAAGCTATCGTTATCCAAAGCCAGGTCGAACCATAGGTAGGTACTTCAGAAGACTAAAGTTTATAGGATAACAAATAAACTACTATTTTAGCTAATGGTTTGTCAAAATGAGATAACCAAAGTGGAAACATATGAACAACCTTGGTTGATTGATATACAAATAAGATTTAGCAGCTGACTATTTCAGCTAATGATTTTTCAAAATGATATAACCAAACTGGAAAGTACGCCCCTCATGGACCTTTCAATATAATATAAAAACATAAAACAATAAACTCAGGGAAGCTAAAACTATAAAAAGATCACCTTAGATAAACTTTAGCCAAATATTATGGAATCATCAATTGAAGACCTGTGTGCTCGACATGCCAAATATTATAAAAGAATAACTCTTTGTCAAGTGTTACTTGATATTTAGGCTAACAAACCACATATGCTTGGAGAAGATCCTAGCAATCAATTACATGCAGATTTTTCACCGTTGGGAGGTGATGAACCGGATCAAATGATTTGCCAAACTCCAACTATAGATAATCAATATATACCGAGTTATAGATAACGAATAACTGATGTGATGCAGAAAATACATATTAGTGAGAGAGACCATAATCCATCCCATAAACCGCGCTTGAAAGGGCCGCAACCGGCCTAAAACTTGCTAATGAACCTAACGTGCACATAGAAGTGTGGTGGGAGTTTGAGGGGCCTATTGCTAATGAACCTAACGTGCACATAGAAGTGTGGTGGGAGTAATGATAATCCACGGGGTGCTGTGTTAGTCACTGTAGTACCCAGCCATCTCCATGTCATAAAGAAAAATCTTGGGAATATGACATGGTGTGCTAAGACTGCTCATAGTGGGATGGGAGTAACATAGCTAGTAACATCACACATCTCAATGCATTTTGGTGACATGGCATGCCAATAAATAAAGAAAGAGAGTGAGGTGGTAACTAGCTATGTTACCATAACATCACACACCCCAAGGCAAGATGAGTCTACAATATAATAAATATCATAATGCATGACACCACATATAAGTTACTACCCACTATGAAGGTAGTAACCTAGACTAGTAACATAGCATATGTTACTAGTCTAAGTTACTCCCCACTATGACCATCCTAATATCATATGTATTTGGAATTGCAGGTTTCAATTCTTTATTCATGCTGCAACTTGATATGCTACTACTCTGTCACTTGCTTCCGCCCTTTGGTATCTCTGATTTTAATCTATCTTCTTATATACTTATCTCCTCGAGGCAAAAGTTGAAGCGATTCCCTTCAACAGCACTTACCCTCTATGCACTTGGCCTAAAAACTGGACAAGTTGCTTTTAGATACTCTTAAAACTGCACTGAACCTCTATGCACTTGGCTTAATAACAGTACTACAATTCTTTCAAGATTCCCTTGAAATACTGTTATAAGTAAGCATTGGGCGAGTTTCTATGCCTCGAAGCTGGTGAGATAACGCTAGGACAGATGGTGATTTGGAGAGGGTTGGTTGAGATAATAGCGGCCCTGCTGAAATTGACCAGTTGTAGCTCCAACGCTAACCAACCTGCCTACGCCCATTCAGAATGACGCGAGCTAAACTTATATCCCACTCATATATATTATGATGTGGTGAACGATTTTACTTATGTACTATATTTTCTTCAATACAGTTCAGATATACCAAGCTTGCCGCCTTATAACAAGTTTAGACTTCAGGTTTGTCACTTGAAAATCCGTTTTTATTTTTGTTTCCGCGTATCCACAAAGGAGATGTTGCGCTTAAATCGATTACTATAGTACTGATTGCTTCCCTACAGTCCTACAGATGCACAATATAATATGGTTTTCAGAATAGAACAGTCAGCACAAAACTTATACAAGATGATTCTCGCCTTTAGTTTTTTTCCAACTTTGCACACTGACGAACCATCAAGTATATCATATCCATGTATATTTGGTGTATGTATGCAGGGAAGAGATCGGACTATAATCTCCAAACAGATCGATGGATCGAAGGGATCACAGAGCTTCATGTCCATGCATGCTGCATGCATGTGTATATCGATCATTACTTCGGAGAAGATCATAACATCGAGTAGAGAAGTCACGTTTCTTCACGTTGGGGAGAACGTATAAATAATCAGCCTATGTCAAGTTACTGCCCAAAATATATATCAGTGTCAGGAGATCGAATCTCCAGCTAATTAGTTAGACTCTGGGAGAAACCAAGCTGTCAGTAACTTCTGACCCATCTACAGCTGACCTCTTCCCATCAATTAACTACTATCAGAACAAAGATATGCAAGGATTTGCTCGAGAAAATAATGCAAGGAGTAATTTTGCTAATGTAGAGAGAAACCAAGTTGCCAGTAACTCAAGACTCTTCTACCGCTGACCGCAAGGAATGCAAGTCAGCGGTACTGCATTACCGTGACTGCATGAAAATATGAAGAGATTTGCTCAACAAATTAATGAAGTCTAGCTGCAAGATCGATGCTAGCAGTGCAAGTCAGCGGTACAGCATGCATGTGACCTCTCATCGAACCCAAAGCGTGAGTTCGAGGTGCACCATGTGTGGCCCTCATCCACCACACCACCGCTATATATACCCAGGCAACCCTGCTGCTAAGCATCCAACTCATCTCGGTATACTCCACCGAGCTCACTCACAATGGCTGCTACCACTAAGCTTGTAGCTCTTGGCTTTGTTGTCCTCTTGAGCATTGGCTTCACCAGTGCTTCACGTATGTTAGCTAGCTCATCCAGCGCCTCAGGAGGAGGGTCGGGAGGCGGAGGTGGTGGTGGTGGGGCGGGTGCAAATGGATACGGTGGAGGAAGCGGACAAGGTGGTGCCACTGGATACGGTGAAACCTTCGTAGGTTCAGGTTACAAGTATAACCAGGCCAGGGGAGCTGGTGGAGGAGGAGGAGAAGGTGGTGGTGGTGGTTCAAACGGCGGAGCCGGATCTGGTTCCGGGACCGGCGGTGGCATCGGCTCAGGTGCGAGTGGTTCTACTGGCAGTGGGCAGGCCAATGCTAATGGTAGTGGTGGGGGTGAGGGCCAAGGTGCTGGCGCCAATGGGTCTAGCGGACAAGGAGCCGGAGCGGGCGGTGGTGAAGGAAATGGTGAGAGTATCGTAGCACCAGCTCCATCTGCTGGTGGTTTGAGCTACTCCGATGCCGCTGGTGGTGGTACCGGTGGTGGCGGCGGGAACAGTGGTAATGGAGGCGGAGAAGGAACTGGAGCTGGAAATGCCAGTAACGATGGCACCTCGGGCAGTGCTAATGGCGAGGGTAGCGGCAATGGTGGTGGCATAGTTAAAGGTGTTGCTCAAGGGCCAAGCATCGGAGTTGGGTCTGGTGCAGGCTCCGGAGCTGCACAGACCAGTAGCGATGGGCCTTCTGGTTCAGGCTATGCTGCCGGAAGCGGTGCCGGTGGCGGTGGTGGTGCAGGTGGAAGCGAGAATGGCGGGGTTGCCAGCGGTGGAGGCACGGGACAAGGGTCCGGCAACGGATCATACCCTTAATTTTCCTTTACCAAACGAGCTAGAATGGGAGCCCAGCACGCATTTTTAGTTTCTTCCTGTTTCACATAAGTTAAGTTACTCTTCATTCTTAGGGTTTTCACTATGCTCCTAATAATGGGCTCCATGCATGATTCTAGTCGAAGCACGTAGTTAGTGGAGCAAACCACTTGAGATGTAATCGCTTTTGTCATCAAAGAATATCAAGTTGCCGATTCTTCTTTACTGTTATCGTGCATGCATGCTATGTTGTTCTTATATATCTTGATTCTTCCCACTAAACACCGTGAATTTTATCAGTGACCACTGATTCATGTACTCATGTCACCAAGTTAAACTAATGTCCTCGACTAGCAGAACCCATGCATGTTTATACTTATACATCTAATCATTAAGCACTCATTGCATGTGGATATAGATGAGCCATGTCACCTTGAGTCCTTGACATTGGCCATTGCAAGCCCTCCCTACATATCTCATGGAAAATTAATTTGATACCTTAAAAAATAGGCTGACTCTCATGTTGAATTTTATATGTAATAAGTCTATGTTACAAAGAACAAGTACTTATGCGAGTGATTCGAGTGGCGAATGACGAAAAGAATGTGGGGTAGGACATACTCTAAAAATAATGCAAACTCCAAACTAGCGCCGAGACATAAATGCTATATACGATTTAGGTTCATGTTACAAGTATAACTGCAGTAGGTGTAGTTATATGAGCATGTACTTCCGAGCGAAGTGATTCTAAATTCCACTAAATTGAAGTCTTATCTAGATTTTAATTTTGAAAAGAGTCTTATCTAGATATCCAACTCAAATACCATTTGGCACAGTAGGTTGGACGGTCGATCACATGAGCAATGTGGACGAATGTTGAATGGGTGGGGAGGGGGTGAATCTGTCTCCAGATGCACGTGCCATGGGACATGGTGCACCAATGGGAATCAAGAAGAACACTTGCATCGTAGCACGATGAATTAAATGTGGTGGAACAATTTTCATAGATTATCTAGGTGGTTGTCGAGGCAAAACCGTTATAACACGAGTTGATCGATGTAGGACAGAAAGTACTTCAGTAAACATGAATTGGTCTCATTTATAAACGATTCATACTTTTAGATAAATTGACTAATGCACACAATTCAATAGCCGTATCTTAGTTCAGGAGGACATCTTCTCTATGCAGAGGAAGAAGGATATAGAGTGAGATGCGCAAGGTACGCATAAACTACTTTCAGGCAACAAGCTACTTTGATTATGTGTTTCCGGTTTCCTACTTTATGATCCGACTGAATTGCAGAAGGAGCCGACTGGATTTCTTTTGAAACCAATCTATGGTTATAGCTTTTCCGGCGAATGCACGGTCAGCAACAAAGCCGTGGATTCAGAACATTACGGTCCAGTGCTTCATTTTGCCTACGGGCTTGAGTTGCTTCTACAAATAGCTGTTGTTGTTGTCTCCAATGAAGTTCCACGCTGTGGTGATTTAACTTCGTTGGTGCAGCCCGTTCATCACGATGAATGTTTCTGCTTCAGCCGGTGGTGCAACCTTCCTCTCCCCATCATTATTTCAACATGTTAATTCCAACTCTTTTGGTTGCCAGTTCTTACAATTGCGTGCACCTCCAGTTTGCTTCATGGAATTCCTTCTGTGAACAAACATTATGGGCAGTTGCAGCTTTGTAAGGGAGGTAAAGCAGAGAAAAAGAAATGTGAAAATCCTCTCAGGAGTCGCACAATCGTTTTGTTATCATCCAGTTTCACTTCAAACTCTATTTCTGTTGTATCATTTTTTATGTCAAAGTTTAATGCATGCAGTCTTTTCCTACTACTGTAAGCGCGCAACTGATTCAGAATGATCAAAACACATTCGTTCAGTGAACGGCAAGATTACAGTTTTTTTTTCCTTCGCTGAACTGATGGAATCTATCTTTGCTTACCTATAGTATTTCTTCTCCGGTCGGAATGAGAAGAAGCACATGTACTAAAATAATTTTCGTACCACAAATCAGAATTGTCCCCTTCTATTGGTACATTATTGTTTTCCTACATGGGATATTTTTCATGTGTAGTATTGCTTTCTACCGATTCATGATTTGCTATTAGCTTATTGAGTGTCTCAGTTTTAGGAATAGAAGCAGGTGTGCTAATGTGGCCAACAAAATTGAAGGCTTTATCTATTTTGCGCTTTAGCATGTATTTCATAATTAAATGGTTTTCTATACATACAGAGAGTAGTATCATTTAGTAGTCCAACATACCCCCAAAAAATGCTACGGGGTTTTATACTTCCAATATAGTAGTCTATTCATTTTACAAATTTTCCTACTGGTAATAATTACATTCTGTTGTTGCCCTGTACCTCCCCACTCAAAACAAGAATTTATGTGTTACTCATAGTTTACCTATTTTTGTTAAAATACCATAATGTTGGCTAAAATTACCGCAGCAACGCGCGGGGCATAATCTAGTTTTACTAAGAAGTGGAGTGCACCGGCCGAACCCTAAACTCATGTGGCCATTCTACAGAGAAAATAATATGGTTGTGGGATAGTGTTTAAAAACACTTACGAATAGAGCAACCGCATTGTGTTCCATGTAAGACCAGAATATGCACGGTTGGGTGAAAATGGGCTCTTTTGGACAACAGAAAATTAGAAGCCTAGGGAAGAAACGCGTGGAGGAGAGCACAATATCTCCGACGCAATAATGATGTAGGAAATCAGACTAGCATTTGACATATTGTTGTTCTCCCAAGTCTGCATGGGCATGTACAATGGTAGGCACTTAGATAGAGGTTTGTGCAGCTTTAAAAAAACCATTTATCGTAAAGAATTTGCTAGTTCTTAGCTAGCTAACAAGTAGCTTATTTCTCAGTCAAGTTTTTAACCATGAGATATGTTGCGCGGAGATTTGTCTAGGTAGCCTTTTTGTAGGACAAGGCGACTGAATAGGATGATATAGCTACATCATTTGAGTTGATTTTTTGTCTGGTTGGTATGAGAAAGACTCCAAGGCTTACTGGTTAGTACATGTGAAGTTGTACTAAACAGCCAGATTACGAGACTCACCACCTCCTATATCAAATACAACGGTGGTTCCTCCCACTGTTAGTTTCATCTTTTTTTTTTGTCTGGTTGGTATGAGCATGCTTGGTCTAGGGCCTTTCCTCATTTGTATGTCCTGCTGGTTTTCCTTTTTTTTCGAAATAGGGGTATTCCCCGGCTTCTGCATCATGATGATACACACGGCCTTTTATTAAAATCCAAGTAGCAAAATATTACAACTCACGCAACATCAAGGATTGATACACAAATCAACCTTCGAAAAAGTAACATACTAAGACGACACTCAACATATCCTTCTAGTATGACGCCAACCAGCCTGGCACAAGATATCCTGAGCGACCATCAGGAGACGTGTGCATCCAGTAACCATAGCATCCCGCTGTCCCTCCGGAGAGAGCAGGGCCCACAGCTGAACCCAATGGGAGACCATGTGGATAACCTGCAAGAAATGAAAAGAGGGTTTTTTTATTAAAAATTATATTCGTTCCTGGTCCTCCAAATAGACCAACATAAAGCAGAAACCCCAATACGGATATATGCTTTAGATTGTCTATCAACTCCATTTAACCAATTACCAAACATATTAGTAATATTGCTAATGAGCGGAAGTTATTTTTTGTAGTCCTAGGCTACTGCGTGTAGGGTATTTTTAAGAAAATTGCTAATTCTCAGCTCAGAACTATCTTCGTGCTCAGTCGACTCTTACAAAGTAGGATATTGCTGTGCTCCAAGATTCATGTTTGTCCGGGTTGCGGCGTCGTTGGCCTGTTATGGCGTTTTTCTGTCTTTCGTTCTGTCCGGTCGTTTACTGGCCTGGTTCTTTTCGTTGTTGATTTTTTTTACCGTTGTCTCTTACCCCGTAACGGTTGATGTGGAGTGTTTGGTTGAGGACGGAAAATGATGCCGCGATGGTAGGCTGGCTGGTCGGTGGCGGCAGGGAGGCGCATGCGGCGGCGTGCGCGCAGGGGCGAGGCATGGCCGGCGCTGTTGTTGTCTTGTGGTGCGCGCGCAAGGGGTCGGGCGGGAGCAGCAAAAACAGAGGAGACTCTAGCTAGAGTGGCGACAGTGGGGCGTCTGGGGGTGAGCGGCGGAGTATGAGCGGTTGTTTTTCTCCGGCGTCAACCCTGTTTTCTCCTCGCGAGTTCTTTTTGTCGTGTTGATTTTGTTGAATTTGGTAGCAGGGCGCTTGTGGCTAGAGCGGCGGAACAGGGGCAACGTTGAGAGGCAGAGAGAATAGGCGATCCAGCTGTTGTGTCAGCCGAACTGCCGACGTGCTTCGAGCTCAACTAAGTCGTCGTGCGTCAATCCAACTGGTAAACTGCAACATTCCCACTGCATCCTCCCATGCTTCTTCTCCACGGGAGCTCTCGTAATACTGTGTGTGTATATTGCAGTCTCCCTATTTCAATTAGATTTTTGATTCTAGCTTGCGGCTTGTGTTGACTAGGGAGATTTTGATTTGGTGTGTTGCCGCTTGTGATTCAATTTGGGGCCGTTTTCTTTTGGTGGGTGCAACCTCTTCCAGTTCACCATGAGATTCAGTTAAATGTGGCGTGCAAAGAGTATGGAATTTGGTGCCGATTTTTTAATAATACCTAGACAGTGAGCTGGTGGGCGTTGATGCTACTCCATTCTGCATAATGTTCATTTACTGTTTGCTTGATTCAGGTTTAGAGTTCAATTCTTATCTCCTTATTGACATAGTCATGGAACCCACCCTTGATCTTGTTTGCTTAGCTTCAGGTTGTGTGGTTCAAAATAATTGCAACCTAGCGCAACAACAACAGTCTCTTGTAGGGACCGAGCTACGGACCTTTGAATTCCTGAAGGTGCACAGCAAGAATAGGACTACCAGTTTAGCTTGTCAATATACGATACTATAATAATTGTACGCTGTGTTTGGATGTTGGAAAACTGGCCTGAGATTGAATTGGAAAAGGAATTCCAAACTCAGGATGGAAAGAAAATGGCTTCCAATTTCAATTATGCTGTTATGGTGTGTTCGGAATTTCATGTTGGAATAAGAAACTAGTGACCAATTCCAATTTCTCTTTGGATGTACAAACCATGGAATTAGATGTTTTGTTGAGTTTAGATAATATAAACTTGTGTACATGAATTAAAGTATCATCTATATAGTACAATGTGTATATATTATTTTCACACATTATAATATTAAAATAATATAAAGAAGACACAAGAAGAACACGCATGTCACGAATATATAAGTACCAACGACAATTGTAACAAGGATAATTAACATGTCTCTAACAAATACATAACGTGCATAGATCATGTCTCTTACATATAGCACACACATAGTTCATAAAAACAATCACACATGATAGCAAACATCAAGGCAAGGTCAAGAGCTATGGCTTCCTTAACGTCTCGGGGAGAGCCATGAGTGCTTCAAACAAACGCTCATTGATGATCAATTTCCCATAAGCTCTCAGCATATCAGAATCCTTCAAACCTTCAAACAAACTTGAGTCGCAACTGATACTTTTTTATAGGTGTATGTTAGTTTGTATATTATATTTTTTAGTAGCAAGTGGAGTTGCAACTGATATTTTTCAGTTGCAAGTCAAGCTGCAACTAGGATTTTTCTAGTTGTAAGTCGAGTTGCAACTGAGATTTTTCCAATATAATTAAGATTTTTCAGTTGCAAGTTGAGTCGCAACTGATATTTTTTTTAGTTTTATATTAATTTGTACATTAGATTTTTTTTTTCAGTTTCAACTAAAGTTACATGAGATTTTTATATTGGCAACTGATTTTTTTAGTATTTTAGAATTACTCTCCAATATTTTTTATATATTTATGTTTATTGGACATTTTTTATTGACTTGTATTTTTTTTTGTTTTTTTATTGACTTGTATTATATTGGTAAACAAGCCCACATGCAGCCTCATTTGTTCAGTTCGCCTGTTTTGCTGGGCGTGGGCATGATTTCCATTGTTGTAAGCTCGATGGCGCTAGGTATATCACTTTAATTCTTTATCTGGTTGGTACATCTTAAATTTGTTTGTTTCTAGTTGTAGATGTACATCACTAGCTTGTGTTCTTTCAAGAAAACGAGGGCAGTTGAGTGCTTGGCTCACAAGTACGCATGTGATGCGCATGCAGAGCCGCGCGCACGTATGGGATTAGACAACCAATGGACTAGAGAGAATAATAAAAGCACCAGAAATTAATAGGTTGTTGTCATTCGACTGAGCACGAACTTCATTCTCAGTCGACTGAGCCGGAGACCCAATTTGTAAACCTATTATTTCCATGTCTACTTAAAGTTGTATTTTTATATTTTGTGTAGTTTATGGTGGTGTTTTCGTTGAGACATTTTTCTAATTGCAACTGCGTTTTTTTTTCTAGTTATAAACAGGGTTGTAACTGAGTTTCTTTCAGTTGCAAGCGGAGTTTAGTTGCAAACGGGTTGCAACTGTGAGATATTTTCATTTGCAAGTTGGGTTGCAACTCTATTTTTTGTAGTTGCAAGCAGAGTTGCAATTAACATCTTCTCTCGTTACAAACGAGGTTGCAACTGATTGTTTCTTTAGTTGAAAATAGAGTTGCAAATGATAATTTTCAATTAAAGATTTTCTATTTTTTTCAAGTTGCAAGTGAGACCGCACCTAATTCTTTTATAGAAATGGGTTGGTTGCAAATATATTTGTCCACAATAGGTTGTAACCATTTTCTTTAATTGAGAATTGGCAAACCGGTTTCTTAACGTATTTGAATCTAAAGCAATTCCAAACCAGGAAAGAATTGTTGCATAGCAAATCTATAATATTTTATCCCTAAATAGGAGTCGCCCACTACAAACATTTCTCTCAACATGCAGCTATGCCACATCAACAAATCATCCACCTCGCCTGAAAAATAGGTCTGTTTCAATCGGTGCAAAAACTTCCATTCTTCCCTGTAAGGTGCATTTTATTTTCGGCGTGCTGAAAACCAACCAGAACACATGGGCTAGGGTCCAACGAATCCTACAGCCCATGTGCAGCATACCGGACGGATGTCAGCTGACTGAGAATTTACTAAATTGTAAGCATTAGATAGACCCTTATTGTAAAATATACGGGCTAGCTTCTATCACTACAGCGTTGGGCGTTAATTCATGCATTAAAGTGAAATAGGAAGTTTGCCACGACGGCACACCGCGTCCTTGGTTGTTCAACTGTTTGTTATAGTATTTTAGAAGTACTATATATACTAGTTGAATGCCCGTGCGTTGCTATGGCTCTAATTTTTCTCTCAATATGCTAATAAAATAGATGTAAAAATTCACTTGTGTAAAATAGAAAGTTATACTCTCTCCAATTCATATTACTTTTTGCTAATATAAGTATACCTAGAAGGCTAGAACTATAATCTATCTACATACATCCATATTGGCGACAATTAATATAGATCATAGAAAATAAGCTATTCTAAAAACTCATTAAAGTCTAGCCCGTCTAAAAATATATTTCGACAAAATATATAATTGACGTCATTTGAATATGAAATAAGCACTCAACTAATTATTTTATATTAAATAATCTACTCCTTGATGGTTCTTAGATAATGTCGTACAATGTTTAGGATATTTTCTGCTTCTTCTTCATTTTTATGGTACTTGAGCAAGTCTACCAGAAAAATCTTCTTAAGCTCGAAAACATCTTGCACACATATGTAGAAGTAACTTCTAATACCAATTTACTATAATCAAAATTAAAGATAAATCCTAGAGGTTCTGTCCAATGCCGTATGCACCTGATCGAGCATAAGTATTTCTAGCGTAGCTCTAAAAATACTAAAACAAACTTAGTCATTACAATCTTTGTATGCCAGTATTGTGAACACGCGGAGAAAATAGATAGGAAAGTTCAAAAGATATTAATGTCACCCATCTAATTGAGGACCAAAAAAGAAAAGGATTTAATAGCTTAGGAGGAATTCAGAAAAAGATAAGAATTAAAAACTCATATGATTAACAATTCTAGAAAATGTTCGGCAGACGATAAGAAAAACTCGGATGTTTAACAATTCTAGAAATTTTGATAGTTCTGCCTCCAAATTTACAACGTCGGTGAGGACAAAGAAACAAGGCACCAGTATCGGAATAATAAAAGAATTTAGAATGCCATAGACGTATACTAAGATCTAACAAGGGCCAAGCATCTAGTAATGACATCTCTAAGCACCAAGAAAGAAACAGATCAAAAGAGACAAGGTAAGATCAAACGCTTTTATATGTACCTTCCTATTGAGTTCTCTTGATCAAAAGGGTATGCGGAGGTTGTCGCAAGTATACAACAAGGTGATCGAGTGGACGCTCCGAGCGGTTGACGACGTATGCATGTTTGAAGGAACCATAGCGTTCCACCTCTCCTCTATCGTGCTGGAACCGGCAAGGTCAGTGCACGCCCATGAGGATCCACCCTGGACCCGTCAAGGTTGTGGACTGGTGGCCAAGATCGTCGTTGCACGCCTATCGAGTTCCCCATGAAATGAAATCGTTCGAATATCCCCTGCCGGCATGGACTTTTGGAAGAGAATCACTCAAGGATCAGAAGAACAATCTGTTGCTAGTGCTGCTCGTCTATAGAAACCGTGATTATTGCGAGGCCTTGGGGAGGCTCATGTGCACATTTTGAGGCCGCTATCAGAGGGGCAGCGTACGAACCATCAGAAAAATCCCGATAATAAAGGCAATATATGCATATCAAGAAAATATGAAATCAAGGAGGGGGCTTTGCCCGCGCGGGATGCCGCGCGGCATCCCGCGTGTACGCCCACCTCTACGCCACTGGTGCTAGCCAGCCATCCAACATCTCCCCTTTTACCTTCCTCCGTGTTTGTTATTTTTTGCACAAAAAAAAGGATAATACGGAAACATCTTGGAAATACGATGGGCACAAAATACTTGCCTAGTTTGTCTCCTTTACGGGTGTAAATTCTTCATAGCTCTCCCTCCATTGCAAAACTAATTCGCTAAACTTATGGCAGAAAGAAAAATGTAGACCAGATGGACTGATGGACATTGCACTGGCAGTTATCCGACAAATCATCATGATTAGAAGCCCTGCAATTTGCAAAGCCTATAACCTGATGCAAATATTTTCAAGTAGCTGAGAAAATTGAATGTGTAAGACGGTTAACAATGAGAAGCCCAGCAGTAGCAAAGAAAATCACCTGATGCAAAGAATATAACAATTACAACAAATCCAGAAAAAATATTGAAACGATACAGATGACAACCCCTGAGACAGAAAACTTAAGGCTTATCGCGAAGATATGCCACAACACATTGTGCGCCTCGAATACTCACACATGATTTCTATTTCGCTTAGCCATCCGTGAAGTACATCTGAGAGTCTGATTTAATCAGGTAGAGGCGGCAGTACCGAATTTGCCAGTAGCTCGTTGAACTCGTTGATGATCTAATGGTGTTTGGCATCGGCGACGAACTCCTACATCGTTGACGTTCCGGCGACGAAGCCCCTCATGGCCTCTCCCTCACGCATGATGGCCCGGGCCTCGGACCATGGTCGCGACGTTATTACGGTCGAAGGACACGTCCTCCTCGTCCCTCGTCACCTGCAGCCCCATTTCCTTTGCTTCCATTTGCCGCATCTGTTGGGACACTGATCCTCGGGGGCACCACTCAGGTGAAGCTGCCGCACGCCCTCCGTCCTCGTCCTCCCCATCCCTCGCTAGTTGCAGCATCATCTCCTTCACCTCCATTTTCCGCTTGTTGGGGCACCTCAACGACGCCCTAAGGGGTTTCGTCGCTGCACGTCCTCCATCCTCCGTCCTCCTCGTCCCTCGCCACCTGCGGACCCATGTCCTTAGCCTCCACAGATGCCTGCTCGCATAGTCCTTCTGCAGGCACGCTGCCACGAATCCCCCGGGTCCGATAGCATCAACATTTTTGCCGAAGCAGATGGTGCACATGAGAGCCGCCCAGGTCGGCTTATGCCTGCGCGGAGCAGTGGGTAGTGCCCCATGAGAAGCTCCACGATGGTCACCCCCAGACTCCGCACGTTGACAGCAGGGGGTCAGTGTTGTGGCGGCACTCCGAATCACTCGAACCGCTTGGGGCTCATGTATGCCGTCATGCCCTCGTACTCGTCGCCAACCCGGGTAAGCAGCTTGGCGATTCCAAAGTCAACGATCTTGACCTCGCCGGCATGCCGACGGGAAGGTTGGCCCGCTTGACGTCGCGGTGGAAGACGCGTCGGGCGTGGAGGTACGCGAGGCCGGACAGCTCCTGCGTCGCCACGTCTGTGAGCGTCGCCTCCGGGAACGCCCCCGCGTCGGGCCATGACGGAGTCCAGCGAGCCGCCGTCAGCCAGCTTGAGTAGGAGCGTGACGTCGTCGGAGGCACCGGCCAAGAGGACGGAGTGGCAGCGCAAGATGTAGGGAAAGTCTGGGAAATAAGCAAGATTGTAGGCGAGAGATGTTTGAGAATGGAAGGACATAACACCAACCATCACCGATCCTTGAGCGTGATTGCTTTCCATGTTATTTTCGTTTGCTGATTATGAAGACATCCTTATTTTTGGTACATAATTACGTCTCCTGCTTTCAATTGTTATTTGCTTTCCATGTTTTTGATATGCACGGGAAGGGGAAGGCAACAAATAGCCCAACGGTAATATTGTTTCAATGTTTAATGGGAGTTTTTGATGGTGATTTGACGGCTGAGATTTCTCCAATGTTTGATGTCAAAGTGGTACACCATCCCCAACTCCATTTTATACCTAATATCTATACCTATACCTACTAATAAAGGAAGTAAGGTTTCTCCCCAAAAATTTCGTCCGTTTTGTATATACCCTTAGTTTTCAGTTGAATTTACGGAGAATGCCACCGCTTAGTGAATAACGGTTCGCGCATGCAGCCTATCTTTACCTACGATCGCACATGGACCCGTCCGTGAGCCCATGTCGTTTGGCCCTGCCAGTAAACAAAACAACACGGCCTGTTATTGGCTGCCAATAAACAAATCCCACATCCAGGAGGTCCAGGACCTGACTATAGGACGACATCGTACGAGAGGAAAGCTCTTGGTCCGCTCAAGCCTGAACTCTCCTGCGCATGTACACGTAACTTTGCCCGTTCCTCAAGCCAAAGCCAGCTATAAATACCTCCAATACCACCTCAACATGAGATTCGTTTAGATACCGCCGTTCTACCGACTTCGTTCGATATCGAGGTTTAATCTAATCTCCTTCTCTAATCTCCGGCGAAACGTCACTCTGTGCCCGATGCGTTTCAACGAGGGTCTAGATCAGGTGTGTGGATTAATCCACTATCGATCAGATCGATATCGTGGAATTCCCTCGAAACCGAGCTTTCCATCGGCAAGAGAAAGTCCTGGATCGACGAATCGTCGGCTACGAAGCATGTGTACAGTCGCCGCTCGCCGAAATTGTACACGGTCTGCCCGGCCTGGATCAGCTCGCTGACGGGGAAGTTTGCCGCCGTAGTTGAAGGCAATACCGATCCATCTGAGGTATTCGGCTGCGCCTACACGTCTCGTCGACCGTCCTGAATGACGCGTGCGGCCGCTAGCGACTGGGAGATAGATGCTTTGGGGATTGATTGAGGTTTTTGGACGCTATTTTTTCGCTTGTGCATCGCCCTTCTTCCCCAAGCCGCCTCTTCGTCGACCTTCTCTACAAGCTGCTTCTGGGACAGCCGATGGAGCTGGAGAAGATGCTGGTCTCCTCGGAAGAGGATAGCTCGTCGAGCTGCGGCTGGGAGTCGCGGACTAGCGCGGAGCCGACAGCGCCTGCGCCCTGGTCTCCTCGACCTAGCTGAAGGGAAGCGCACCGCTTGTCCGTGTACAAGAACTCATCGAGTATGCATCGCGTATAAAAATACAGCCAGGCTACGGTCTGCCTCACGAGGCGACAGAAAAAGAAACAAAACCAGGACGCAGGATCTGATCGCGTGGTCGTAGGTCATCGGCCATCGGCTCCGACGCGTCGAAACCGCAACAGCTTTGACATTAGGAACTTAGGATGCTCACCGATGGGGGCCCGGGGAGTGCGACGATGCAGGCTCTCGACATGAGTTCTGCGCGAACATGCGGCTATGAGTGCTCATGGATGCTCATGCTCAACGTGGTCTCCTTTGCCCGTTTCCCAGCCCGGCCACGTCGATTGGTAGAGCACGCTGCTGCACGGGTAGGCGCTCTCGGCTGGATCCGCCGCGGAAGCGCGCGGCTATTCCGTATATTCGTGTTGATGCACACATACACCTATGTATTTGGTGCCCAAGGCGTGACTCCAGCACGCGCACGGCTTGGAGGATAGAACGTGCGCGAGCAGTGGGTTGGAGCTCGATGCGGGCGTCGAGCACAACATGATGAGGAACGGCCGGCGGCAGGGAGGCCCTGGACGGAGGGGCGGCTGCCGGCGTACGTCGTGTGTGGCTACGACGGGAGAGAGCAGGTCTGCTAGCGGGAGGACAAGGGAGCAGCACATGCCGCGCCGCCAGAACATGCCACGTACAAAGTCGACGTGAGTTTTACCTTCTCCACGATGGCATGACATGGTTTGTTTGAGTAGAATCTGTACTGAAACGTGTACTTTGCTACTACTTTGCTTAACGTGCAACATTCAGGAAGAAAGAAACACCACCATGGTTTTTTCCATCGTTGGATTTAGGAGAAAATCAGGAGAAGAAATGCACTTCCTGCAAACTACAGGACAAAAGGGGTTCAAGCTGTACTAAAATTCAGCGTACAACATGGCATTGATCCTTGCGTGAACAAAAGAAAGAGAGATGGTAGGGTGTATAGTTGATTCAACTAACTATATGGAAATCAAAGGTAGCAGGGACAGAGAGAATGCTGCATCAAGGCATCATGCGGATGCTGAAGAGATAAATGCAGGGCGTTCATGCTTCTACAACAATAAAACTACTGCACGAAAAGTAACACACACTTAAAGTGGTTCGTCACGGCGAAGCAGTAGCATAATGACCCGGACAAGGTGGTGAGACGAGCAAGAACATGAGCAATTTCTCGGAGCAGGGGGCATGATGGTGCTCTAAAACGAGAGGAAAAACCTACCCATATAAAAGCTCAATGACAATATAGATCATAGTCAGTAAAGCGAACTCCGAAGCCATGCATGGAAAGAAGGGTGTCAACTAGGAAATTATGAGAAGGTAAAATCACATAATCCTTTCACATTTTTTCTTCTTTTTTCTGCTTTTCGATGCTATGATATATTGTAACAACGTATCTCCGTTGCAACGCACGGGCAATTGTCCTAGTAAATACTAATACTAATACTAATCTATACCTAATAATAAAAGCAAAAGGGCTTCTTGTTGGTCCGTCAGATATTACACTCGTTTTTCGCTGGAATTACACCGTATGCCACCGCCAAGTCGTAATAACGGTTCGTCCGTACCGCCGAGTCGAACTTGAGGCACCGCGTACGTGAGTCCAGGCCTATCGGGCCGCGTAGAGTCAAAACCAGCAAGTCATGTGGCCCATCAACTGGTGGCCTGGCCCAATGTACCTCTTGTCGCCCACCGGGTCAGACCATGTTCATCGGCGAATCCTATACACCGACCAGGTCGGTGCTTACCCAGCACCGCACACCCTGGTCGGGTATAGGGCCCGGCCCATTTGCGTTTTTTCATTTCATTTTCGTTTTCTGTTTATTCGTTTTCTTTTCTTTTTTGTTTGTTTTTCTGTTTTCTTTTCTTTTCTGTTTCTGTTTCTTTTTATTTTCTTTCTTTTTAAAAATTCCGAAAAAATAAATTAATTTTCTTAATTTTTTTAAAAATGTTCAAATTTATAATTTGTTCAAATTTGAAAATTGTTCAAATTTGAAAATTGTTAAAAAATATAAAATGTTCATATTAGAAAATTTGTTCAAACTTAAAATTGTTCAAAATTAAAATTGTTTAAATTTAAAATTGTTCAAAATTAAAATTGTTCAAACTTAAAATTTGTTCAAACTTAAAATTGTTCAAACTTAAAATTGTTCAAAATTAAATTTTGTTCAAATTTAAAAAAAAAGAAAAATTTAATAAAATTGTCAAATCAGAAATTCTCGATTTTAAAATTTAAAGTTCAGATTTTAAAATTTTCATTTTTTAAAATATTCAAATTATAAAAAATGAACAGAAAGAAAAGAAACAAAAAAAGAAAACGTTTACCTGATGCTGTTGGGCCGGCCCAGCAAGCCACATTGGACCACCTGAAATGAAAACAGCCAGCCGGGTTCGTGGGCCGGGCCCAACAACGGCCGGAGGGGTGTGCGGCTCCTCGCTTTGCCACCGACCAGGTCGGTGTAAAGCAACACCCATGTTCATCCGTCCCGATCGAGGAAGAGATTGCTCGATCCGATCGAGACTTCAATTCCGACAGAAGAAAGGAAGTACATCCCGTCCTTAAAGGTCCAGCCCTCCTAGCGTTTCTTTGATCGATTTGGCGTGCTCAAAATCCATCAGCGACACGGCGGCGCACTACTGTTTTCACGCCGCCCGCCACCTAGCTCGGGGAATCGGCATCCTCCACTGGGCGACCACCCGAGAATCCGCCGCACCACCGCCCGAGAGTCCACGGAGATTGCTGCGGGAGTCCGCCGCCGCCTCTCGAGCCGCATCGGCATCATCCCAATCCGTGTCGCATAGGCCAGGAAGAGCAGAGCACCAGCCCGCCTTTGATCCTTTCTTTACCGCGCCGCCGAACCCGCGTCAGCGGTCAGTGGCGAGTACTACTGCCGTGGCCGCCAACGCCCTGATGCAGCACGCAGGAGCGGAGAACCTATACGGTCAAATTTGTAGCTGCCGTTTGTAATGGTGAGAAGCTGAACAAGAGGGTGATGTTCTCTGGAAAAAACATTCAAGGTTATCAGCACCTGAAGAAGAGGAAACCTCGGTTCGATGGTGTTGTTCAAAAGGCGACTGCTGGCAAGGGGGCAGATTTCAGATGTGGTCAATTATGCAAGAGCCTGAAGCGCTCGATATTTGCGTGCTTCACGAGCGGCACCATTGCAGGCTTTGATGCTCCAGGTTAGCACTCTCAAGCATACATTGTTTCATGCATCAGATCGGTCTGAAGCTTGTTGGATTTAGGACTAACCGTTTGTTGCAGTTTAATCATAGGATGTTCGAGGAATCTAAAAGATAAAGTTGCTTGGAATCCGGAATAACAAAGGCCATACAATCAACGCCTTATTTTAGCATTTTTAAGAAGCACAATGAATTTTATGTTTGTTTCTCCGAATAATCATGGTCTTGATTCTCCAAATCTTGGTGTTCAATTTTTTACTGAACTAATTACAATTGGTTGTCGTATTTTAACTACTACAATATGGATGTAAAGCATGCTATGTAGAAATTGCTGGTTGAGGTTTCTGGGCATCCCGGCCATGTAATCAAATATATTCTGATGTTTGTTGGCTAACTGAATTTTATGTTCAGAAATCTATGTCTGATCTCGACCTTCACAATGACATAATCTGAAGCAAATAATTTTAGTTGATTTCTTCTTTACATGCTCGTTCAGCAATGACTAACATGATCAATATGAAACACACTAGGAGACCATGCATTTAACTGTGAAAGTGCATTATTGGCTGGATAAACTTTTACTTTCTAGCAATATGGTTTGGGAAAGAGCACAAGAAAGCAACCTTTCTTAATAGTGATGTTATTGTATGTGTAATAGTTATTATTTACTTATGTTTCCACCTTTCTTTCCATGTGTATTTATTTGAGGTCAGATTACTGTGTTCATGTTTCAAGTTGGAAGTAACTTCATTTTTTATTACTAAGATTGATGTATTTGAGCTAATTTTACCAAGAAAAACAGATTTCTGCAAGAAGATCTCAAGTTATGCGTAAATACGGATGGAGAAACCGTAGCAACGCACGGGTTTTGTCCTAGTACCTTACTAATAAAGGAAGTAAGGTTTCTCCCAATTTTTTCGTCCGTTTTTTAACTACCCCTGCTTTTCGATTGAAATTACGTGTTCTGCCACCGCCTAAATGAGATAACGGCTCCGTCTGGGATGAGGCTGGCCGAGGCGGCATTGTTGGGTGGAGGAAGATCTCGCGCGGAAGGCCACGAGGAACAACACGGCTGCGACGCACAGGGTCGAGCGGGCGCGGCGAACGCTGGGCAAGGGGGAGCTCGTGGAGATCTGCAGGGAGTCAGGCAGAGCTAGGTGGCCGCCACGGACACGGACGGTCTTGCGTGCCTAGCGATTCCCGAATCGCCCGTGGCTGCAGTGCTAGAGGGCGGCGACAGGATCCGGAGTGCAAGGGAGACGGAGTGCAATGGACCTCGGTGCTGGAGCGGAAGTGGAGCACGGAGCAGCAATGGAGCGGGAGATGGGTGGGGCGGGCCGGGATGGAGAGCGAAGTTGGCAGCTACGAGGCGTCGATCTCAATCCCCTTTCCTCCGTTCCGTGCCCTGCAACGAAGAAGGCAAGAGAGCCAAGCCTTATCCTTATTTTCTATGCCAGACAAGTGGAGCCCATAGTCTTTTTACAACCACCCAAGCATCATCTCCATTTCCCGTCGCATATTTCAACGTCTTGTGCTTTTCACATTTTATAATGCAGCGATCCCAAATAGTGTTTATATGTACACGTTTGTGCTTCTACATTTTTCCTGTCACGTATTTATAGAAATTGAAAGGATTTTAACATGCTGTATTGGCAAAGCCTTGAATTTGTTGCACATCATGAGTTTTTCAAAATGGAGGATGAGACCTTGAGCCTCTACATCAAAAACATACATACGTCATTCTTTATTAATTATTAACTTGTTGCATATCATGAGTATGTAAGTGCAGCCTATTACTTTTAGTGTAGACACTTTGATTTAATCGTGAGGTGTAAAATACTTGCTACAGCCTTAATTTGTTTGTTATGCTTGACATCATTGCAGTTTTCACTATTACACAATTTAAATTGTCACTGATTTAGTACCATTTTTTCACTATTGCACGGTACAACAGATATGACCATGACTACATGTCATTTTGATTAAATCGACGTACAAATTTAAACATATTAAATGTTGTTCTTTTGATTTAACTAATGTACCACTGCACGAAACACAGTCTTTGTGCTTGCTCTTCCGCAGCAACGCGCGGGCATTGTGTGCTAGTAAATAATAAAGGAGGTAACGTTTCCTTGGTTTGGTCCGTCCCTCTACGCTTTCGTCCAACTTATTTTACGTCTTCCTACTACGCCATTGTACGCCCATACGCTGGTGATCCGGTCGTGTTTCTAATGGACACCCATACATGTCCCGGTCGGTTTATTAATTCTTTCTTCCGTAGAAGAAAAAAACTCTTTGCCTAGCTGGCACCTTTCCTACCGTAACCACCACGATCCCTATATAAAGATGACGGGTATGACCAAGGAGAAGAGATCGGTAAACCTATTGACATTGGATGATGACCACAATGCTGAAGCCCATGAACATCTGCAGCGCCGGCGGGTGGACGTTGAAGCTCAGCACGAGTCGAGCGTCGCTGCCTATCCATGGCGTGGTACAGACGAAATCGACAAACCTATTCACCTTGGATGAACACCATGATGCTTATGCCCATGAACGTCTACAGTGCCGCAGGGTACACCTTAAAGCTCAGCTCGATCCGACGGTCTGGCGCCGCCTGTCTGCAGCCTCGATTATAATCACCCAATCCCGCGTGAACCTCTCCCACATGGTCGCTGTCAATCGGATTGTCCGATCTCCCGCCGCCGGCCACGTACTGGTACGCCTGCACCTGCAAGCTATCCGTCGATGAGTTTTCCATCGGTTGCGTCATCTCCAACGCGGCCACTACAAGGAAGACCGGGCCTTGAGCCTCTGATCTGCCAGCGGCGTCAAGTCCGGACGGCGCTTCGTTGGGTTCTAGCACGACTCTTTGAGCAAGGCGTACTAGGCCAGGCAGCCTGCGTGCACATGAAGGAGTTCCTGGAAGCAGCGAAGCGCCAGGGCGCGCGCGTGAAGGACAGAGGTGTAATTCGTCGCCAATCAAACCTGGCATTGAGTTTGACTGGGGCTTTGCTAGAGGACGACATAGCTACGGGTTGTTTTCTGCTCTTTCTTTGCTGTTTGGCTGCAGCGCTGCACGGGTTCGTGCTCTTTTCCTTCTTATGCTCCTGATAGATACTTTCCTGAGAGACTTCTCCACCCTCCTGATCATATTCTCCGAGGCCTTTCCCGCCAAGTCGCAGTCAATGTCCTTGCCATATCCAGGACTAGCCGCCTCCAAACTAGCGAGCAAGCCGCAAACCTCTTTTGCAAAAAGAGCATCAGAACTAGGCGCCAACACTGCTCCACAGTCCAAAGAGGCGAGGGACTGGCAAGGCTCCAACTGTGGTGGCGGGGTGTCATGGCCACCTCCAAGGTCTCCAAAGAGCATAACACTAGCGGAAGCACCGCAGGAGAATCACCATGCAACTCATGTCGCTCTGGCGTGATCTGCAACACCGGAGCCAAGGTCTCGTCTATGCCCTCGCTCTCCAAGGCAGCCGACACAACATGTTGCAGCGACTGGCCGGGGCTGCCACGAGGAGATAAACAGCTGTAGAGATATTCTTCCTCAACCACAGATGACTTCTCCTCAGTGGAGCCAAGTGAAAGTGAAACCTGCACGGTGGCGAGCTCATGTCCACCTGAAGAACATGCCTCCGTAGGCTCCAAAGAATCACCAACATGTGCCAACAACAACTTGAGACTTGCCACCTCCTCACGGAGGGGGCGAGTCGCCTCCTCGACGTGCGTAGCAACCAACTGGGTGAGCTCCATGCGCAGCAAGGAAAGCTGGCACTGAAAGCGGGAGTCCAAACTGGTGTTGGAATTGAACTCCTCACAACACCTTTGAGAGGGCCTTGGCGGTGATGTTGCGGGAGACGAGGAGTGGCACACGACCTCGACCCAAATATGGGGTGGCGAGGAACGACAAGGCTGAGCAGGCGGAGAGCGGCTCCGCTGAAAGGGAGCACGTGCCGGAGAACGAGCACGAGTGTCTGGAGAGCGAGAACGAGCGGCAGGAAAGCGTGCATGGCAGAAACGCTCCCGATGACCAGGACGACGGCACCGGATGCATCTGAAGGGCGCACTGCATGTGTTGACATGGTGGTCACGCTCGAGGGACCGAAAACATCTCCCACAAGCCCAATGCTTGAAAGCGAGACTACACTCAAGGCCTTCATTCTGAAGCAAAGCCGATGGCTCGCGACCGGGGTGTCTGCCCCGACCCACCTGCACCCAGCCATCCTGGTCGCCAAGAGTGTCAACAGCAGAGAGGCTGCCGCAGCGCCTGCACATCATGGCGCACATCATCGGTGTCGTGAACCGAGCCAGAAACAACACCTTTGGATGAATCCAATGGCGAACGCGGAGCCACCTCTTCATCGTCGCTACCGTCCTCGCCCTTGTCCTCGTCGGAGCTCAAAGAAGCAGCCAAAAGCAAGCTCGAAGCCGGTAGCACAACATCAGCAGGAAGAGGCACTTCGGCATGGCCACCCGAGGCAACCGACAGCAGCGACAAAGACCCAAGTCCTTCCACCAACATATAAGGGTCGTAGAGCAGCCCATCGGGGCAACAGTGATGGTACATTTGGTTGCTGATGGCACCATCCTCGGAGCAAGAGGCCGCAGGAGCCTGGGCATGCGGCACAAGCAGACATGCAGCAGGTGTTGGTGAAGGCGTCTCCACGACGAACTCCCCGGCAAAGGAGGGAGGGCAGTGCACATGCATCGGCGGAGTAGGCTTTGAACCGGGCGTCTCGGGGGCAGCCTCCACAGCCGAGGTAGCTTGGGGCAACGCTACACAGGTGGCCGCGTGACGAGTCTGCTTGGGCCGGCATGCAGGCTTGGGGAAGCGACGCGCCCGACGCATCCGACCACCCACGAACGGGTCGGACCTGCGGAGAGCGAGGACGGCTGCAGCAAGAATGACGGCGGGCGCCGGTGCCGGGGCGGTCGTGGCCGTGGTTGCAGTCGCCAGCGTGCCGCCTGCGGGCAGCACGCGGATGGGACTGCCGAAGTCGGCTGCAGCAAGCCGTCCAGGACACGGGGCAACGGCGCGGAGGTTGACCGGACCGAGCACTTCTCCCACGCCTACATACCTGCAGAAGAGAGAGGGGTGAGCAGAAGCGCTGCAGTTCTTGATGCAGCCTGCTTCATTGGGTCAACACTATTCGAGGCTTCAACAGCTGCTTTCATGCAACAACAATCTGAACATCAAGAAAATATGTATTGTTCAATCTGAATATTTAGAGCATCAACCCGGCATGCAACGCATTGCCTCCTATTTAAATAATTATATAATTATGCATATTAATATTGCTGGTCTAATTGTTGGGTAGAGGAGGAGTAGGAGGCTGGGGCAACATTGGGCCCTTGGACAATGACTAGACGACCTATTCAACCAAGATTGGCATCTTCTAGGCCACACACTCATCGAGGCTGCCATACTTGCCGCCTTGTGAGCCACTGAACATCTCGACGGAGTTGAGGCGGAACCTTGCATGATCATAGGCAATGACGGATGTGGCTTCACACTGTTGTACGAGATGTAGGACAAGAGTGCGTTATTGTTTCTTGTTGGTTTTGTTGCCATGACAACGTTAATCCGTTGCAACGCACGGGCAATTTTCCTAGTATAATAGTAATTAAAGATGGATTATCTGAAGTACTGCAAAAGTGTTGGTGTGAAAGTATTGATCAAGAAACATAAAAGTGGTATTATAACGCCATGGTTAATTTTTTTTCTCCGGCGCCTACTGGTATTGTCGCTGGAGAAAAGTGATTTCCTGGCAAAGATAAACACAAGCGAGATATTCCTCCGTTGTTTGGATCTCAACTCCGGGAAGAAGAAGTAGAAGTGGAAGGGTCAAACTCCTCTAATGGGGAAAGACAGGAAGGATAAAAGTGTAAAATCAGTTGTTTGAAACATCTTTAAAATAGCCTTTTCTATTAGAAGTTGTATTTTCGAAGGTAAAAATGAAAAAAAATTAAAAACTGTGAAGGGCTAATCATGATGGCATGAAAAAGTGAGTAGTATGAAGAAAAAAACACAGAACGATCTAGGTGATGAAAAAAGAGGTAATATGCCCGTAGCAGTACACAGTAGCTGTAGCGCCCGAGAACGTGCACCGGTGAAAAGATATGACTTATGAAGGACTAAATTTTTTACAAATATTGGAAAGATGGCAGTATTGTTTTGGTTGACTAAAAGAGGCGGCATATGGTTGATTATATTTGTTTCTAGAATTGCCACAAAATAAAATGGTAGAGTATATTTCTACTGACGAATAAGGCAGCTGGTGATGGAGTAAATATATCTTTCCGAAGGCACTAGTAGGAAAACCATTATAGGTAGAAATGACATCTGTGGCGCACCTAAAAAATATGCTCCACAAAAATTATTTCTGTGGCGCACCAAAAATATGCCACGAAAGTCGAAATTCCGCATGGATGGACGGTGCGCCATAATGTCTACTGGCGCATGTGGCTGGATGCGCCACGAAATTCTATGGGCCCACGCGGGTCCAGCACGCACATGGGCGAAGAGAATTCTGGCGCATGGTGGCATGTGCGCCACGAGTTCAAAATTCTGCATGGTGGCATGTGCGCCACAGAATTATTAATTCTGTGGCGCACCAACAATATGCGCCATAGCAGGATTTTTCTCCCCACCCCCTCCGTGGATCGCCTTTTTTACCTTTGTACAAAATAAAAGAAATAGATAGAAATTTCAAAAAATAAAATCCTTCGAGATTCCCATATATTATGTCATCTAGCACCACTGAAATTTAACAAACACGAATTTTGACTTTTTTTGCAAATTTGCGTGGGAAAATCATCAAACTGGATTTCTGGTTGCATACGAACTCGAAAAAAAACGCACAATATATCAAAATGTTCCCACGAAAATTCTACATTCAAATTCACCTGGGCTTGCCCGGTTGGACAATTTTTAGAATCACCAAATTCGAAAAGAGTAAAAAGTTACGGCTAAAGTGTTTTTCCTGCAAAATGCAAAAAAAAAAAAAATTGTGGCGCACCATGTGGAGGTGCGCCACAGAAGTTTGGCCGAATTTTTTTGAAATTTTCCGGCGCCAATCTCCTACTCCCTCTTCTCCTCCACCACTTCTCCTCTCACTTCTCCATCTCCTCACTTCTCCTCTTACTTCTCCTCCCACCACCACCACCTCCCTTCACTTCTCCACCACCTCCCTTCTCCGGTGACCACCACCTACCTTCTCCGGCGAGCACCTCCGGCGACCTCCTCCGGCGAGCACCTCCGGCGACCACCACCACCACCACCTCCGGCGACCACCACCACCACCACCTCCGGCCACCACCACCACCACCACCTCCGGCCACCACCACACCACCACCACCACCACCAACACCACCACCTCCGGCCACCACCATCACCACCACCACCAACACCACCACCTCCGGCCACCACCACCACCTCCGCCCACCACCTCCGGCCACCACCACCAACACCACCACCAACACCACCACCACCAACACCACCACCACCACCACCACCACCACCACCACCTCCTCCTCCTCCTCCTCCTCCTCCTCCTCCTCCTCCTCCTCCAACCACCTCCACCACCACAACCAATAAAAAAGCGAAATTCCAGCGACCCAGATCTAGATCTAGATCTAGATCTAGCCGCCACTTTTTTTTGAAATTCGAAAAAAAATTCTGTGGCGCATATTGGCATGGTGCGCCACAGAAGTTTGACACAATTCTGTGGCGCATATTGGCATGGTGCGCCACAGAAGTTTCAAAATTCTGTGGCGCACGTACATATGCGCCACAGAAGTTTCAATACTAGTCGCGTGGTAACTGTGGCGACCTGGATATGCGCCACAGAATTTGTTTTTGGTGCGCCACAGTTAGCCTTTTTTCCACTAGTGAGGTACCATAGAAGAAGGTAATAGTATTCTTCCTAGGTGAAAGAGACTATGGACAATGGAGTGAGTATTTTTTTTATGGTACCGTAGAAGAACACAATATTATTTTCCCGAGTAAAAGCAGTTTCGAATGTTGGACTTTCTTTTTGAAATTACTGATCAAGATTTATGCATAGGTGAAGAATTACTAACGGTAATTACTTTTCAAAGTTAAAGTTGAGGTTGAAGATTTATGTAAAAATCACCACGCTTGTGCGATGTTGAGAAAGTACCATCGTGTAAATATACGCCCTGAAAAATTACCATTAGGTAGTCAAGGGCGTATTTCGTAGTTCACATTGGCAAATTAGTATCAACGTTCAAGATTTCTACCGATAAATTGCTTTTGGAAGAAGTATAGGTAGTTACCGCGTCGCGAAGAACTACTACGAAATAGTTAACGCGAAAAATTAAAATAACCCCTTAACAGTTATGCTCGGGTGTAGTATTACTCACGGTTAACTAAATTACAGTAGAATATTTCTACCAACCAAAATTTCTATCTAAAACTATAAAAATTTACTATCAACTTTTTTATAAAAGTTAAAAGAACCCGTTACTATTCACATGCACTATCCACACACGTGAAAAGTGCCCAGATCAACCAGGGAAGAGCAAAAGCCATCTGCTTTTATATACCTATACCTAGTAATTCTTGTTTACCTGGTTGGCTATTTTTAGATTCTCAAACGGCAAAAGGGAAATATGAAAATTTTCAGGTTTTAGGTTTTGCAAAAAAATTTGTAAACATTAAAAAATTATTGTTATTTATTTATTCAAGATTATTATTACATCATTACCTTTTTATTAAAATAATTATTTGAAATTTCCAAACAATAAAGAAGTGTGACATCGTGACCAGCCGGTTAATATGATTGATATGATACTAATTTGTACTACTTAAAAAATAGGAACTTGTTCCGTGTCAATCGGTACGTCGTCGACAAAACTCCTTCTGTTGGGAAAACCTATACACTGACCAGGTCGGTGGCAACCGGCCACCGCACACCCCGGCGCGCATGCGGGCCTGGCCAATGTAGGCTTTCTTTGTTTTCGTTTTTTTTCTCTCTTTTCGGTTTCCTTTTTCTTTTTTTTTCTGTTTCCTTTTTCTGTTTTCAATTTTGTTCATATTTATTTTTCAGATTTGAAAATCTTTAAATTTTAAAAAACTTTCAAATTGAGAAAATTTTCAAATTTTCAAATTGTTCGATTTTGAGAAACGTTCAAGTCTGAAAACCGTTCGAATTTAAAGACCGTTCAAACGTTGAAAATGTTCAACTTTAGAAAATGTTCATATTTAAAAAGATTTTTTTTAATAAAAATACATTTTAAAAAATATTAACATTTGTTCATATTCTGAAATTGTTCAAATTTCAAAAATCATTACTTTTAAAAAAAATCAAATTCGAAAATGTTTGGATTTAAAAAACATATTAAAAATAAGTTTTTTTAAAAAAAATAAAAACGAAACGAAAAAAAAGAAAGAGAAAATCTGAATTACCGCCGATCATGTTGGGCCGCGGCCCAGGTAGCCAACCGTACCAGCGCGGCGGTGTGCGACCTGGGGTTGGCGCCGCAGTGGTCGGCCTTGAGGAGCTCCCCCTTCTCTCGTCCTTCGTCTGTACTCTCTCTCGAGTTCTGATTCGCTGTTTTCCCTTCTCCGCCCAGTCCCTGCCCACGAGTGGTTGTATGCGCAAAGAAAAATTGGTTGTATGAGCGAACCTCCTTTCCCTTGGATCGCCGCCGCTACCGTCGCATTGGATCTCCCCATCGTGCTGGCCGAGAACACATCTTCTACGCCGCAGGATGCAGCTCCACGCCATGCGTCTGAGGGCTGCTACTCGCCTCACCGTCCCTCCATCTCTAGGGCTACTGTTCGGTCTTTGGTGCGCCACCCGAGGCGGGAGGAGAAAGGAGGTGAATGGCTGCCGAGCAGAAGGCTCGGTTCCAGAAGGAACATCGCGGGTGCAGCCGGCTTCTGCCGCCACCGGGGCGTAGGGACGATAAGGATGCAGGCTGAAGGGTTCTGGTCTACTGAGACATACTGGTAAAAGTCGACTGATCCAAAATTACAACAAGGGAAGGTGAGCATGTCACTGGAGGAGTTCGGCGAGTGCTCTGAGCCTCTGTTGGTGGAAAACCTGATGCGGGGTGGCCTTCGGACACCTCCTCACCAAGACCAACAAGTCCCCCAAGTGGACCAATGACAAGGGCTCGAGTTAAAGCTCTACATGATAAGGTGAACTCGCTCCTCACCCACCTTGATCTCGGTACGCCTTTGGATGGAATGCTACCTCATGCCGATGTGCTTTGTGTCATTAGGTACAAGGAGCAACAAGACCCCGGAGGGGAGGACGCACCATGGACAAGGGAAGGAGAAGAACAACGGGAAATGATGAAGATGGAGCTACAGCGCCCAGGCCGGAACTTCCGCCTCCAGGACCGGAACTTCCGGCCAGATTCTTCCAAGATGTCGTCCCGCGCCCAGAGAAGAGGATCCAGCCGGAACTTCCTCCCCGAGGGACCGGAACTTCCGCCCAGTCGGAACTTCCGCCCAAGTTCCGCCCAAGTTCCGAAAGTCCACCAAAATGCCCCTGGATGTTACCAAGGAAATGGGCCAATTTCGAACTTGACCGGAACTGGCCGAACTTCCGGCCGGGCCGGAACTTCCGGCTCCCCGGACCGGAACTTCCGCCCCTGACCGGAACTTCCGCCCAAGACGGCCGGAACTTCCTCCACCGCGAACTTCAGCACAGCAATACTTTTCAGCGTGTAACTTACCCCTTCGCCCCCTACTATAAATAGCCTAGTTGGCTCAGATCTAAGATTAGACATAATTTTGAGCTTAAACCAACTTTGAGCTTAGTCTCCCTAGGGTTAGCATCCATCTTGGACAAGCATCCCTCTGTAATCAAGGCACTCTTGTTGTTGATTTGTGAATTGTTGAGTGAGATTCTAGTGCAAGGCACTCTCTCTCCCTCCCCAATTCCCTTTCTCCAACACCAATCTCTCTCCGGGAATTCTGCCGCGTGCCTCTTCCTTGGAGATTCTATTGGCGTGGTCCATCGAGCCACGGGGGTAAGCATCGGGTGTATCGGGTTGGTGTGTGTGCGTGAGTACCGTGTTCATCGTGTTCCTCGTGTTCCTCTCGCTCTCCCACCTTTTCCCCTTGGATCTTGGGTCAAATCGCGAGATCGGGCCAAACCCTAGATCTCAGATCTCATCATATGGTATCAGCAGCCTTTGGTTACCGCGATTTTGACCCTCCACCCACCCGATTTCGTTTCTAGAAAATTTTCCAAAAAAATAGCCCAAATTGCCTTTGGACCGATCTGTGATTTGGTTGAGTTTTGAGTGGTTTTGGTCCAATAGAAACTTGTCTTTGGTGTTGATCTGCAATTCCCCCACCTTCCCACAGCTTCTAGTGCCAAATTTTCCGCGAATTCGACCCGGATTTCCGCCCAAATCGAAGAACAGCCCGCAGATCTGATTGCGACCGGAAGTTCCGCGCAGGACCGACCCGCCAGACCGGAAGTTCCGCCCAGGACCGGAACTTCCGCGCAAATTTTCACAGCTAACTTCGTTTTCGCATTGGTACTATCCCTTTTGTGTTTGGACTTCGGTTTGTGTGCCATTTCAGCTACCACAAAGTTTCCGCAACATCAACGACGACGACGGCACCCCGAGGATCCAAGCGGTTCATTTTACACCTTCCACCATAGCAAGTTCAAGATCGTCGGCCACCGTCATCAAGTGGTATAACTTGCCCTAACTTGTAGCCTAAGCTTCCTTTGCGTACCTTTCCTATCGAGAGTGGCTTTCTAGTGTTGCGAAGCATTGCGCAAGCGTCCCGACCGTGAGGGTGTGCGTGTGTTGAGCAAAGCTACGAAGCAAGCTCGTTGTGAAAAGATAAGCAAGAGAAGTGTGACATACTTACATAGATAGTAGTAGCCTTCCATAGTGAGAAAAAGAAAAAGAAAAAGAAAAAGAAAAAGAGTGTGAGTGACACCTATACACAAAAGAGTCCAAAGCTTATAAGCAAAAGAGAGAAAAGAGAAGAGAGGCGTCTTGCGCAAATCTTGTTGCTTCTCAATTTTGCAACCAAGCCACGGTCTCTCTTGCATTAGCGTGACACCGAGCTAGTAGTCTTCGTTAGGACCAATTTTGTTCGTGCTCATTTTCCGTCGCGCTAACCCCATTTTGTCCCACGTGTGTGTTCCACCTTGTGTATGCCTTTTGTGATCACCGCCTTTGACTTGTGACTTTTGGATCTTACCCACTTTTAACAACATACTCGATTTTGGATTTCGTCTTTTGGCTTTCCACCATCCACACCTAACACCATATTTGCTAGCTTTTGCGTGTGCCTTTGCGTGTGTCCCGATACACTTGGTCTTACTTTTGGCTTGGTTGATTGCCTCAATACTATCTTACCTCGGTAAGAGTGCGAGGTAGTCTCCTTCCACTAACACAAACAACATAGTTCTTGTCTTTCCATCATGGATAGGAGCGGAGATGAGCCAAGGGATGGAGAAGTCCTCCGCAACACCGAGAGGTTGGTTACCCAACACAATCTATGGGCGCAACGCCAAGAGTTCAAGGAGCAACTAACCTTGTTCGAGACACGCATCGACGAGCAATATGAAGAAGTGGCCCACAACTTCGGCCAAGTAAACCAAGATATGAATCTTCTTCGTGAAGCTACGGACAACTTGCATGACCAAGTGACGGCCAATGATGCAAACATGGAGCGGCGCATGGATAGCCTCGAGCGCGCCATCACCAACTTGGGACGTCGACATCGCCATCGCTCTACTTCCTCATCGTCATCAACCTCGTCACACGTGACTACTCCCATGATCGCCATTCCTCATCAAGCTCCGACTCAAGGCATGGAGATCATCATCGACCTCGTCGCCCGCATGTTTGTCAAGATGACTCTCGCTCAAACTCAAGGCGCGGAGAGTTCCATCGCCATGCTCGTCCTCATGAACGTCCTCAACAAGAACAAGCTCTTCACCAAGATCGTCATCAAGCGGCTCGCCATGCCCACCATGGGCATGACGACCAACCCCACGACAACGTCCTCCACAACATGGAACCGGCACCTCATCGTCAAGCCCATGTTGATGCTCAAGACCAAGGTCATCAAGATCCACCAAGGCGTGACCTCCGAAACCATCCTCGCCATGACCAAAGGGGCCGAGGACAACCACAACATGATCAAGATGAGAGGGCCATAATTGGGCAACGCCAACAACCTCGTCAAGATCCGCAACAACATCATCAACGTGAGCCAAGTGAAGCTAGTGTTCAACTCCACCGCCAACCCAATGCTATGGTTGGCCGTGGAAGACCTCCTCTACCACCCCAAGCCGCAAGAGATGAAGGTTTCCGTCCTCGCCGAAGGAACATGGAAGATGAAGAGAATATGTATGGAAAGCTCAAGTTCAACATGCCCAAGTTCAAGGGTGAAGACGATGCCGAGGCCTACCTCTCATGGGCACTCAAGGTTGATAAGATCTTCCGCATCCAAAACTACTCCGGTGCCAAGAAAGTATCCATGGCCTCCCTTGAGTTTGAAGAGTATGCCAAGACATGGTGGGAACAAGTTGTCACTCAAAGGGAAGAAAAGGGTGAACCTCCAATTGACACTTGGGAAGATATGAAGGAGGAGATGCAAGCTCGCTTTGTCCCAACACACTACAAGACCGATCTCTTCAACAAGCTCCAAAAGTTGAAGCAAGGCACCAAAACCATTGAGGAGTTCTTCAAAGAAATGGAGTTAACTATGATGCGAGCAAACATCCAAGAGTCCGAGAACCAAACCATTGCTAGGTTCTTCAATGGCCTCAACTACCCCATCAAGAGAATTGTGGAGTTCCAACAATACTCCAACATGGTTGAGTTGGTTCACCAAGCTTCCAAGGCCGAGCGTCAAGTGAATGAGGACATCAAGTACTCGAAGTCCAAGCAATACTTCGCCTGCAAACTTGCTACAACAACTCCCACAACAAGAGTCAAGCCAACCGCATCCTCTACACCTTCCAAGCAACCTACTATCTAAAGTCGCATGAAGCAAACGGTGTTCTCCACCGCCTCCTCCAAAGCCTCTACGGGATCCTCCAATGTCACTTGCTTCAAGTGTGGCACTCAAGGCCACAAGTCCTTCGAGTGCAAGAACACCAAGGTTATGATCACTATGGAGAATGGTGACATAGAGACGCTAAGTGAGGGCGAATATGAAGCCCTAGTACAAGCCGCCGTTGCTAATGAGGAAGAGTATGATGAAGAAAGTGGCGAAGACCCTCTCTTATGCACCCACGACCCAAGCCCTTCACTTGTGGTCACTCGAGTGCTCACCACTCAACCCCAAGCTATGGAAGACCAAAGATGCAACATCTTCCAAACTCGAGCCGGAATTGGTGGCAAGTCAATCAAGGTCATCATCGATGGTGGGAGTTGCCACAACTTGGCAAGCACCGAGTTATGCGAGAAGCTCAACCTCCCATTTCGCAAACATCCTCATCCATACCATGTCCAATGGTTGAGTGACAAGGGCAAAGTCAAGATACAACACACCGTCACCGTCAACTTCAAGATAGGCCCCTATGAAGACACCGTTGAGTGTGACGTGGTACCCATGACCGTGTGTCACATGTTGCTTGGCCGCCCATGGCAATTTGACAAGAAGGCCATACATGATGGCTACTGATGTCTACGGGTGCTTCTATTCTTGTAGACAGTGTTGGGCCTCCAAGAGCAGAGGTTTGTAGAACAGCAGCAAGTTTCCCTTAAGTGGATCACCCAAGGTTTATCGAACTCAGGGAGGAAGAGGTCAAAGATATCCCTCTCAAGCAACCCCGCAACCACAAAGCAAGAAGTCTCTTGTGTCCCCAACACACCAAATACACTTGTCGATGTATAGGTGCACTAGTTCGGCGAAGAGATAGTGAAATACAAGTAATATGGATGTATATGAGTGATAATAGCAATCTGAATAAAATATGGCAGCGAGTAAACATGCAACAAACAGTAAGTAAACGGTGTTTGCAGTATTGGAAATAAGGCCTAGGGATCATACTTTCACTAGTGGACACTCTCAACATTGATCGCATAATAAATACTTCTTCTCATATGTGCTACATACACTCTTGTTTGATAATGAACATCATTCGTTGCGTAGGATTACACGAACCCTCAATGCCGGAGTTAACAAGCTCCACAACATTCGATATTCATGTTTAAGTAACCTTAGAGCATAATAGATCATTGCAAAATAAACCAAGAACTAACATAGCGCACACACTGTCCACATTACACTATGAAAGGAGGAATAGATCACATCAATACTATCATAATGACAATTAACTCCACAATCTACAAGAGATCATGATCATAGCCTACGACAAGAACCACACGGTGCACACACTAATCACCTTTACACCATGCAGGAGGAATAAACTACTTTAATAACATCACATGAGTAGCACATAACTAGTAGCGATACAAAGCTCATCATATGGATCTCAATCATGTAAAGCAGCTCATGAGATCATTGTATTGAAGTACATAGGAGAGAGGTTAACCACATAGCTACCGGTACAGCCCCGAGCCTCGATGGAGAACTACTCCCTCCTCATGGGAGCAGCAGCGGTGATGAAGATGGCGGTGGAGATGGCAGCGGTGTCGATGGAGGAGCCTTCCGGGGCACTTCCCCGCTCCGGCAGGGTGCCGGAACAGAGATTCTGTCCCCGAATCTTGATTTCGCGATGGCGGCGCTCTGGAAGGTTTTCTCGGGTCTCGTCTTCTCTGTCGGTGTTTTTAGGTCAGGACGATTAAATAGGCGAAGAGATGGAGTCGGAGGGGCCACGGGGTGCCCACACCACAGGGGGCGCCCTGGGCCGCGCCGGGGTGTGGTGTGGGCCCCCCTGGCTCCCCTCTCGTCCTTCTCCGGTGCTCTGGAAGCTTCCGGGAATTATAAGATCCTCGGTCTTGATTTCGTCCGATTCCGAGAATATTTCGTTACTAGGATTTCTGAAACCAAAAACAGGAACTGCACTTCGGCATCTTGTTAATAAGTTAGTTCCAAAATGCACGAATATGACATAAAGTGTGCATAAAACATGTAGGTATCATCAATAAAGTAGCATGGAACATAAGAAATTATCGATACGTTGGAGACGTATCAGCATCCCCCTTAGTCCCGAGTAAAACGATAACAAAGATAATTAATTGAAGTGACATGCCATCATAATCTTGATCATACTATTTGTAAACATATGTAATGAATGCAGCGATCAAAACAATGGTAATGACATGAGTAAACAAGTGAATCATAAAGCAAAGACTTTTCATGAATAGTACTTCAAGACAAGCATCAATAAGTCTTGCATAAGAGTTAACTCATAAAGCAATAAATTCAAAGTAAAGGCATTGAAGCAACATAATGGAAGATTAAGTTTCAGCGGTTGCTTTCAACTTGTAACATGTATATCTCATGGATAGTTGTCAATGCAAAGCAATATAATAAGTGCAATATGCAAGTATGTAGGAATCAATGCACAGTTCACACAAGTGTTTGCTTCTTGAGATGGAAAGAATAGGTAAACTGACTCAACAATAAAGTAAAAGAATAACCCTTCAAAGAGGAAAGCATCGATTGCTATATTTGTGCTAGAGCTTTGATTTTGAAAACATATAGAGAGCATAAAAGTAAAGTTTTGAGAGGTGTTTGTTGTTGTCAACGAATGGTAATGGGTACTCTAACTACCTTGCCAGACAAACCTTCAAAGAGCGGCTCCCATTTTATTTATTTTTGGGTGGCACTCCTTCCAACCTTTCTTTCACAAACCATGGCTAACCGAATCCTCGGGTGCCTGCCAACAATCTCATACCATGAAGGAGTGCCTTTTTATTTTAGTTTTATTATGATGACACTCCTCCCCACCTTTGCTTTCTCAAGCCATGGCTAACCGAATCCTTCGGGTGCCGTCCAACAATCACATACCATGGAGGAGTGTCTATTTTTGTTAATTAATTTGGGACTGGAATCCCATTGCCAGCTTTTTTGCAAAATTATTGGATAAGCGGATGAAGCCACTAGTCCATTGGTGAAAGTTGCCCAACAAGATTGAAAGATAAACACCACATACTTCCTCATGACCTATTAAACATTGACACAAATAAGAGGTGATAAATTTTGAATTGTTTAAAGGTAGCACTCAAGCAATTTACTTTGGAATGGCAGGAAATACCACGTAGTAGGTAGGTATGGTGGACGCAAATGGCATGAATATTGGCTCAAGTATTTGGATGCATGAGAAGTATTCCCTCTCGATACAAGGTTTAGGCTAGCAAGGTTATTTGAAGCAAACTCAAGTATGAAATGGTGCAGCAAGACTCACATGTAAACATATTGTAAGTATTATAAGACTTTACATCGTCTCCTTGTTGTTCAAACACCTCAACCAGAAAATATCTAGACTTAGAGAGACCAATCATGCAAACCAAATTTTAGCAAGCTCTATGTATTTCTTCATTAATAGATGCTAAGTTTATGATGCAAGAGCTTAAACATGAGCACAACAATTGCCAAGTATCACATTATCCAGGACATTTTACCAATTACCACATGTAGCATTTCCCGTTTCCAACCATATAACGATTAACGAAGCAGTTCAACATTCGCCATGAAAATTAAAAGCTAAGAACACATGTGTTCATACGAACCAGCGGAGCGTGTCTCTCTCCCACACAAGGATGAACTTATTTAGAGAACTAAGATAACAAAACAAAAACAAAAATAAAAGCACACAGACGCTCCAAGTAAAATACATAGGATGTGACGGAATAAAAATATAGTTTCACTAGAAGAAACCTGATAAGTTGTCGATGAGGAAGGGGATGCCTTGGGCATCCCCAAGCTTAGATGCTTGAGTCTTCTTAAAATATGCAGGGATGAACCACCGGGGCATCCCCAAGCTTAGACCTTTCACTCTTCTCGATCACATTATATCACCCTCTTCTATTGACCCTTGAAAACTTCTGCCACACCAAACTTCAAGCAAACTCATTAGAGGGTTAGTGCATAATCAAAATTCACATGTTCAGAGGTGACACAATCATTCTTAACACTTCTGGACATTGCACAAAACTTCTGAAAGTTAATGGAACAAAGAAACTCATTCAACTTAACAAAAGCGGCAATGCGAAATAAAAGGCAGAATCTGTCAAAAACAGAACAGTCCGTAAAGACGAATTTAAAGCTGGCACCAGACTTGCTCAAATGGAAAAACTCAAAACTAATGAAAGTTGCGTACATATCTGAGGATCACGCTCGTAAATTGGCAGATTTTTTCGAATTTTCTACAGAGGCCTGTGCCCAGACTCGTGACAGACAGCAATGCTGTTTCTGCGCAGCGATCCCAAATATAACATCAACTTTAACATAGAAACTTTACTTGGCACAAAAACATGATAAGGAGAGGTTGCTACAGTAGTAAACAACTTCCAAGACACAAATATAAAACAAAGTACTGTAGCAAAATAACAAATGGGTTATCTCCCAAGAAGTTCTTTCTTTATAGCCATTAAGATGGGCTCAGCAATTTTGGTGATGCACCCGCAAGAAATAGTATTTGAAGCAAAAGAGAGCTTCAAGAGGCAATTCAAAACACATTTAAGCCTAACATGCTTCCTATGCAGAAGAATCTTATACACAAATGAATTCATGAAGAGCAAAGTGACAAGCATAAGAGGATAAAACACGAGTAACTTAAAGATTCTCAACATAAAGAGGGGAAACTTAATATTATTAAGATGCATATAACCATATTTCCCTCTCATAATAACTTTCAGTAGCATCATTGATGAAATCCACAATATACCCGTCACTTAAAACATTCTTATCATGGTTCATATGCATAGAAGTATCATTAATTTTGGCATAAGAAGAGTTATTCTCATTAATAGTAATTGGAGCAAGATTATTATCAAGAATTTGAACATGGTAAACAAGTTGCATATTAAAAGAATTGTTTTTGGTAATCCAATCATGACTATGACAAGTTTCATAAGGATAGTTATAACCTATATCATAGCATTCTTTATAATAATCATCAAAGATCGGAGGCACAGTGTCATCATAAGAAATAGAATAGTTATCTTTCACAGTCGGTTTATCTATGACCATACCATCATTGTTATTAGAAGGAGATGTATCAAGAACATAATGACCAGTAGCAAAAGGATTTTCAAACACCTCTTCCCCAAGCTTAGAGCTTTCTATATCATTATGGGAGGAAGCATGGATAGCACTGACACTATGGCAATTATTATCATTTTCAGAATTAGTTTCCCAGAGATTTGTAATATCAAAAGTAGTATGCTCATTCAAATCATGATCGCTAATGTATGTAAAGGGCATAGGAAGATCATCGTATTCAGATTCATTATCACAATAATCATTAGGAGCAACATACTTACGGTTACCTAGCGTTATCTCATTCACGCGGGGATACGTTACCTCTTTCTTTTTATTCTCCTTCTTCTTCTTCTTCTTCTTTCTTCTTTTCTTCTTCTTCTTCTTCTTCTTCCTCTCCTCGATCCCTTCTTTAGGAGGAAGAGGCTTGAAGGGTGGCTTGTCCGCATAACCTGATTTACTTTTAGAAACAATAGAAGAAACTTGGGAGGATCCCTCCTTTTCATTAATTAATTGAAAACACACAGCGGTCCTATCATATTTTGGCAAGGTGTCATCTTCTAAAATATTCTGTATGTAAGTATTTGTATGGCAATTATCAATGCAATAAGAAAGACACCCATGCAGGACATCATCAATATCAAGATCGTTAATATTTAACAAAGAAATTTTTCTTGATAACTCTTCACACTTCAAAAATAAGGTAAGTTCATCATGCTGATTAGGAATAATTTCATCATCACAATACAAATTTGCAGCACTCATGGGGTTCGAATTATCATTGGAGGAGCATTGAAAATTAAAATGACCAACTCTATGGCAAAGTTCACAAATAAAAGGATAGAGGGCACACACTTTTTCTCCAAGATCATCTAGAGCTCTAGACCACTTTCTAGTTTTTTCATTTCTGTGATGGATACAATATTCATCTTCTATTTGATTAATTCCACAAGGTCTATGTATTCCACAAAAATTAACATGCTTATAGGAAATAGCATTCTTAGGAGTTTGAGCACGCTTATTGCAATCATTAACAACAATTTCATTCTTCATGCAAGCGTCTTTAAAAGGTTCATGATACTTATCAAAATTCTTCCTAGGCAATTCAATGTGAGAAGCAAAAGCTTTATAAAGATTTGCAGCAACTTGAGAGTCAAGACCATAAGTAGCACTCATATTTCGAAATTTACCAGTATCCATAAAAGTTTCAATGCATTCATAATCATAATTTATACCTGACTCTTTACCTTTGTCGTTCTCCCAATCTTCAGCGTTCTCCTTAATCCGATCAAGAAGGTCCCTTTTAAACTCTTCTTTATTGCTCGTGAATGATCCAGAACAAGTAGTATCCAGCAAGGTCTTATCTTGAAAAGAAAGTCTTGCATAGAAATTATCAATGATGATATTACCTGGAAGCTCATGATTGGGGCATTTGAGCATTAAAGTCTTCAATCTCTCCCATGCTTGGGCAATACTCTCTCCATCATGAGGCCAAAAATTATATATATGGTTTCGATCTTTGTGAATTTCACTTTGAGGATAGAACTTGGAATAAAATAGAGGCACAATATCCTTCCAATCAAGAGAGCGCCCGTCCTTCAATAGTTTATACCAATGCGCCGCTTTACCAGATAGCGACATAGAGAATAGTTTCTTCTTCACTTCATCCATAGAGATACCTGCACACTTGAATAACCCGCATAATTCATGCAAAAACAGTAAATGATTCCTAGGATGGACAGTTCCATCCCCTTCATAGCGGTTATCCATAACGCGTTCAATAATTTCCATAGGTATTTTATACGGAATACTTTCAGCAGGTGGATTTAAAATATCAGAAGCATCATTAAAGTTATCGCATATGGGAGATAAAGCATTATCAGAGCAAAATATTTCTTCCAAAGCGGAGGAGCAAAAAGATTATTTTTATGTAAACTAGCTTCCCCAAGCTTAGATTTTTCATAGCATTAGCAGTAATTGCATTCATACTAATAACATTGCTACTATCATGTAAATAAGGTTCCATAGGTTTTTTAATTTTTGTATCAAACAATTCTAAATCAGGAAAAAGATTAAAAAGCTCACTAATTTTTTGTTGTTTTCCATTATGCCTAACTAGTGTAAACAAGAAACCAAATGTCGCAATTGCAGAGTCTAAAGGAAATAGCTTCGAGCACACACACAATGGCGCTAGAAAAGTACTGTTACTGGAACCGGAGTATGAGTGCCTTTACCTTTCCTCCCGGCAACGGCGCCAAAAGTGCTTGATGTCTACGGGTGCTTCTATTCTTGTAGTTGGGCCTCCAAGAGCAGAGGTTTGTAGAACAGCAGCAAGTTTCCCTAAGTGGATCACCCAAGGTTTATCGAACTCAGGGAGGAAGAGGTCAAAGATATCCCTCTCAAGCAACCCTGCAACCACAAAGCAAGAAGTCTCTTGTGTCCCCAACACACCAAATACACTTGTCAGATGTATAGGTGCACTAGTTCGGCGAAGAGATAGTGAAATACAAGTAATATGGATGTATATGAGTGATAATAGCAATCTGAATAAAATATGGCAGCGAGTAAACATGCAACAGAACAGTAAGTAAACGGTGTTTGCAGTATTGGAAACAAGGCCTAGGGATCATACTTTCACTAGTGGACACTCTCAACATTGATCGCATAATAAATACTTCTTCTCATATGTGCTACATACACTCTTGTTTGATAATGAACATCATTCGTTGCGTAGGATTACACGAACCCTCAATGCCGGAGTTAACAAGCTCCACAACATTCGATATTCATGTTTAAGTAACCTTAGAGCATAATAGATCATTGCAAAATAAACCAAGAACTAACATAGCGCACACACTGTCCACATTACACTATGAAAGGAGGAATAGATCACATCAATACTATCATAATGACAATTAACTCCACAATCTACAAGAGATCATGATCATAGCCTACGACAAGAACCACACGGTGCACACACTAATCACCTTTACACCATGCAGGAGGAATAAACTACTTTAATAACATCACATGAGTAGCACATAACTAGTAGCGATACAAAGCTCATCATATGGATCTCAATCATGTAAAGCAGCTCATGAGATCATTGTATTGAAGTACATAGGAGAGAGGTTAACCACATAGCTACCGGTACAGCCCCGAGCCTCGATGGAGAACTACTCCCTCCTCATGGGAGCAGCAGCGGTGATGAAGATGGCGGTGGAGATGGCAGCGGTGTCGATGGAGGAGCCTTCCGGGGGCACTTCCCGCTCCGGCAGGGTGCCGGAACAGAGAATTCTGTCCCCCGAATCTTGATTTCGCGATGCGGCTCTGGAAGGTTTTCTCGGTCTCGTCTTCTCTCGTCGGTGTTTTTAGGTCAGGGACGATTAAATAGGCGAAGAGATGGAGTCGGAGGGGCCACGGGGTGCCCACACCACAGGGCGCGCCCCCGCGCCGGGGTGTGGTGTGGGGCCCCCCGGCTCCCCTCTCGTCCTTCTCCGGTGCTCTGGAAGCTTCCGGGAATTATAAGATCCTCGGTCTTGATTTCGTTCGATTCCGAGAATATTTCGTTACTAGGATTTCTGAAACCAAAAACAGCAGAAAACAGGAACTGGCACTTCGACATCTTGTTAATAGGTTAGTTCCAGAAAATGCATATACATAAAGTGTGCATAAAACATGTAGGTATCATCAATAAAGTAGCATGGAACATAAGAAATTATCGATACGTTGGAGACGTATCAGCTACTCCAATGCATACACCTTCAAGGTCAAGGACAAGAAGTTCTAGCTTTGCCCAATGACTCCTAGCCAAATCATCGCCGACAATGCGAAGGCTTTAGCGAGGGCACAACACCACACCCACCATAGTGAGTTGAGAGGAGAGGGAGCGACCCACCAAAAGGAGAGTGAGCGCCACCAACCACATATGAGTGAGAGAAAGAGTGTCCTCTAGCCACAAAAAGCGAGTGGAGAGAAGTGAAAGACAACCCATCCACCACCATACACTACGTGCTCATTTGCAAGGGCCTCTCGTCGGAGACTAACGACTTATCCAACATTCCTTCGTCTTTGTTGTCTCTTTTGAAGGAGTTCCAAGACGTCTTCCCCGACGAACTACCTCATGGACTACCACCGCTTCGGGGCATCGAGCACCGCATCGACCTCATACCCGGCGCTCCCCTTCCAAACCGCGCCGCATACCGCACCAACCCCGAAGACACCAAGGAGATTCAACGCCAAATACAAGACCTCCTCGCTAAAGGGTACGTTCGAGAAAGCCTTAGCCCTTGTGCCGTTCCCGTGATTCTTGTGCCTAAACCGGATGAGACGCAACGGATGTGTATGGATTGTCGCCCATCAATGCCATTACCGTCCGTTATCGACATCCCATCCCGCGTTTAGACGACATGCTTGATGAATTGAGTGGTGCCACCATTTTCTCTAAGATTGATTTGTGTAGTGGCTACCACCAAATTCGCATGGCAATTGGTGATGAATGGAAGACGGCATTCAAGACCAAGCTTGGTCTATATGAATGGCTCGTCATGCCATTTGGTCTTTCAAATGCTCCTTCGACTTTCATGCGTCTTATGAATCACATTTTGAGACCGCTCATTGGCAAGAGTGTGGTTGTTTACTTTGATGACATTCTCATCTATAGCAAAAATCTCGAGGACCATGTTCAACATGTGAGAGAAGTCTTATGCATATTGCGCCACGAGAAGCTCTTTGCCAACCTCCTAAAATGCAACTTTGCTCAAAACAAATAGGTTTTTCTTGGTTTTGTGGTTTCCGCCAACGGGATTGAAGTTGATTCTTCCAAGATTGAGGCCATCCACAATTGACCCACTCCCACAAATGTTGGTCAAGTTCGGAGTTTTCATGGACTCGCCGGTTTCTACCGCCGCTTTGTGAAAGATTTTAGCACCATCGCTTGCCCTTTAAATGAGCTTACTAAAAAGAATGTTCCGTTTGTTTGGGGCAAAGCACAACAAAACGCTTTTGATGAATTGAAAAAGAGACTCACCGAGGCATGATACGTCTCCGACGTATCGATAATTTCTTATGTTCCATGCTACATTATTGATGATATCTACATGTTTTATACACATTATATGTCGTATTTACGTATTTTCTGGCACTAACCTATTAACAAGATGCCGAAGAGCCAGTTGCTTTTTTCTGCTGTTTTTGGTTTCAGAAATCCTAGTAACGAAATATTCTCTAATTGGACGAAATCAACGCCCAGGGTCCTATTTTTGCACGAAGCTTCCAAGACCGAAGGGAAAGGAAGTGGGGCCACGAGGCGCCGCCACACTAGGGCGGCGCGGCCCAGGCCCCGCGGCCCTAGCGTGTGGGGCCCCGTGTGGCCCCCGCCCTTCCGCCTACTTAATGTCTTTGTCGCGAAACCCTCTGTACCGAGAGCCACGATACGGAAAACCTTCCGACGCCGCCGCCAATCCCATCTCGGGGGATTCAGGAGATCGCCTCCCGCCGAGAGGGGAATCATCTCCCGGAGGATTCTTCATCGCCATGATCGCCTCCGGAGTGATGAGTGAGTAGTTCACCCCTGGACTATGGGTCCATAGCAGTAGCTATATGGTCGTCTTCTCCTAATTGTGCTTCATTGTTGGATCTTGTGAGCTGCCTAACATGATCAAGATCATCTATCTGTAATACTATATGTTGTGTTTGTCGGGATCCGATGGATAGAGAATACTATGTTATGGTGATTATCAATCTATTACCTATGTGTTGTTTATGATCTTGCATGCTCTCCGTTATTAGTAGAGGCCTGGCCAAGTTTTTGCTCTTAACTCCAAGAGGGAGTATTTATGCTCGATAGTGGGTTCATGCCTCCATTGATACCTGGGACAGTGACAGAAAGTTCTAAGGTTGTGGATGTGTTGTTGCCACTAGGGATAAAACATTGATGCTATGTCTAAGGATGTAGTTGTTGATTACATTACGCACCATACTTAATGCAATTGTCTGTTGCTTGCAACTTAATACTAGAAGGGGTTCGGATGATAACCTGAAGGTGGACTTTTTAGGCATATATGCATGCTGGATGGCGGTCTATGTACTTTGTCGTAATGCCCTGATTAAATCTCACTATATTTATCATATCATGTATATGCATTGTTATGCCCTCTCTATTTGTCAATTGCCCGACTGTAATTTGTTCACCCAACATGCTTTAATCTTATGGGAGAGACACCTCTAGTGAACTGTGGACCCCGGTCCTATTCTTTACATCGCATACAATCTACTGCAATTGTTTTGTTTTTTTTTGCAAACAATCATCTTCCACACAATACGGTTAATCCTTTGTTACAGCAAGCCGGTGAGATTGACAACCTCACTGTTTCGTTGGGGCAAAGTACTTTGGTTGTGTTGTGCAGGTTCCACGTTGGCGCCGGAATCCCTGGTGTTGCGCCGCATCACATTTCGCCACCATCAACCTTCAACGTGCTTCTTGGCTCCTCCTTGTTCGATAAACCTTGGTTTCTTTCTGAGGGAAACTTGCTGCTGTGCGCATCATACCTTCCTCTTGGGGTTCCCAACGAACGTGTGAGTTACACGCCATCAAGCTCTTTTTCCGCGCCGCTGTCGGGGACCTGAAGAAAAGTTGCACCCTGAGATCTCTAACTCCCACGTCAACTACACGCCAGCTCTTTTTCGCGCAGCCGGGGAGATCAAGACACACCGCAAGGGGAGTCTCCACTTCCCAATCTCTTTACTTTGTTTTTGTCTTGCTTTATTTTATTTACTACTTTGTTTGCTGCACCTAAACAAAACACAAAAAAATTAGTTGCTAGTTTTACTTTATTTACCGTCTTGCTCTCTATATCAAAAAACACAAAAAATTAGTTACTCGTCTTTACTTTGTTTGCCTAGTTTACTTTTGGCTTATTTCATCATGTTTCCTCCTAAGTACACTCTAAAAGACATACCGGTAGGCCCAGGGTCTATAATTGGAAGAGATAATATAGAAGAATTTTTCACTCATGTTAGCACCGCTGAAGATTTTGAAGATAGACACTTGGTAGAACTTGCTCCTACTTATGAAATTGCTGTTGCTTCTTTAGTACACATGTTGGAAACTAAATTTGTTAATCTCAATCCTATAATCCAACACATGTTTCTCACACTTGGTGATATGGAGGAAGGAGAGAAGAAAGACTTTGTTTTAGAAACCCTTCTTAAAGAATTTGGTGGTGTAGCAAGAGAGGCTAGAAAAGTCTTTGCTAAATATAAAATGCTTGGTTCTTACACCAATTTTGTTAGTCTCCTTGAAAAGATGGACATGGAGAGAGTAAAGTACACTAATGATATTAATGATGGTGGGGAGAAGACAACAATACCTTGTAAACTCCTAGGAATGCATGAAGCTCTAGAAAATAACTATGGTTGGCTTGTTCCTGAAAATTTGTTTGATGAGAATAGCAAGCCTAAGAATAATGAAAAAGGAGCCTCTGAAACTTACATAGACGAGATAACATGCATTGTTGAGAAAACTCCCAACACCCCTGGTAATGATGTTGATGCTTCTATTCTTGATGTTACTTGATTTGCACTTTCTGCGCCTAGCTGAAAGGCGTTAAAGAAAAGCGCTTATGAGAGACAACCCATGTTTTTACTACAGTACTTTGTTTTATATTTGAGTCTTGGAAGTTGTTTACTACTGTAGCAACCTCTCCTTATCATGTTTTTGTGCCAAGTAAAGTTTCTATGTTAAAGTTGATGTTATATTTGGGATCGCTGCGCAGAAACAGCATTGATGTCTGTCACGAATTCTGGCATAAGTCTCTGTAGAAAATTCGAAAAAATCTGCAAAATTACGAGCGTGATCCTCAGATATGTACGCAACTTTCATTAGTTTTGAGTTTTTCCATTTGAGCAAGTCTAGTGCCCCTTTCAGGTTCGTCTTTACGGACTGTTCTGTTTTTGACAGATTCTGCCTTTTATTTCGCATTGCCGTATTTGCTATGTTGATGAATTTCTTTGATCCATTAATGTCCAGTAGCTTTGTGCAATGTCTAGAAGTGTTAAGAATGATTGTGTCACCTCTGAATATGTGAATTTTAATTGTGCACTAACCCTCTAATGAGTTTGCTTGAAGTTTGGTGTGAAGGAAGTTTTCAAGGGTCAAGAGAGGAGTATGATATACTATGATCAAGAGGAGTGAAAGCTCTAAGCTTGGGGATGACCCCGTGGTTCATCCCTGCATATTTTAAGAAGACTCAAGCGTCTAAGCTTGGGGATGCCTGGCATCCCCTCTTCATCGACAACATCATCAGGTTCCTCCCCTGAAACTATATTTTTATTCAGTCACATCTTGTGTTCTTTACTTGGAGCATCGGTTTGTTTTGTTTTTGTTTTTGTTTGAATAAAATGGATCCTAGCATTCACGTGTGGGAGAGAGACACGCTCTGTTGCATATGGACAAATATGTCCTTAGGCTTTACTCATAATGTTCAAGGCGAAGGTTGAAACTTCTTCGTTAAATTGTTATATGGTTGGAATCGGGAAATGCTACATGTAGTAATTCTAAAATGTCTTGGATAATGTGATACTTTACAATTGTTGTGCTCATGTTTAAGCTCTTGCATCATATACTTTGCACCCATTAATGAAGAAATACATAGAGCTTGCTAAAATTTGGTTTGCATATTTGGTTTCTCTAAGGTCTAGATAATTTCTAGTATTGAGTTTTGAACAACAAGGAAGACGGTAGAGTCTTATAATGTTTACAATATGTCTTTTATGTGAGTTTTGCTGCACCGGTTCATCCTTGAGTTTGCTTCAAATAACCTTGCTAGCCTAAACCTTGTATCGAGAGGGAATACTTCATGCATCCAAAATCCTTGAGCCAACCACTATGCCATTTGTGTCCACCATACCTACCTACTACATGGTATTTCTCCGCCATTCCAAAGTAAATTGCTTGAGTGCTACCTTTAAAATTCCATCATTCACCTTTTCAATATATAGCTCATGGGACAAAATAGCCTTAAAAACTATTGTGGTATTGAATATGTACTTATGCACTTTATCTCTTATTAAGTTGCTTGTTGTGCGATAACCATGCTTCTGGGGACGCCATCAACTACTCTTTGTTGAATATCATGTGAGTTGCTATGCATGTCCGTCTTGTCTGAAGTAAGAGAGATCTACCACCTTAATGGTTGGAGCATGCATATTGTTAGAGAAGAACATTGGGCCGCTAACTAAAGCCATGAATCATGGTGGAAGTTTCAGTTTTGGACATATATCCTCAATCTCATATGAGAACATTAATTGTTGCCACATGCTTATGCATTAAAGAGGAGTCCATTATCTGTTGTCCATGTTGTCCCGATGGATGTCTAAGTTGAGAATAATCAAAAGCGAGAAATCCAAAATGCGAGCTTTCCCTTAGACCTTTGTACAGGCGCATGGAGGTACCCTTTGTGACACTTGGTTGAAACATGTGTATTGCGATGATCCGGTAGTCCAAGCTAAGTAGGACAAGGTGCAGGCACTATTAGTATACTATGCATGAGGCTTGCAACTTGTAATATATAATTTACATAACTCATATGCTTTATTACTACCGTTGACAAAATTGTTTCATGTTTTCAAAATAAAAGCTCTAGCACAAATACAGCAATCGATGCTTTCCTCTTTGAAGGACCTTTCTTTTACTTTTATTGTTGAGTCAGTTTACCTATCTCTCTCCACCTCAAGAAGCAAACACTTGTGTGAACTGTGCATTGATTCCTACATACTTGCATATTGCACTTGTTATATTACTTTACATTGACACTATCCATGAGATATACATGTTATAAGTTGAAAGCAACCGCTGAAACTTAATCTTCCTTTGTGTTGCTTCAATACCTTTACTTTGATTTATTGCTTTATGAGTTAACTCTTATGCAAGACTTATTGATGCTTGTCTTGAAGTACTATTCATGAAAAGTCTTTGCTTTATGATTCATTTCTTTACTCATGTCATTACCATTGTTTTGATCGCTGCATTCATTACATATGTTTACAATAGTATGATCAAGGTTATGATGGCATGTCACTCCAGAAATTATCCTTGTTATCGTTTACCTGCTCGGGACGAGCAGAACTAAGCTGGGATGCTGATACGTTCCGACGTATCGATAATTTCTTATGTTCCATGCTACATTATTGATGATATCTACATGTTTTATACACATTATATGTCGTATTTACGCATTTTCCGGTACTAACCTATTAACAAGATGCCGAAGAGCCAGCTGTTTTCTGCTGTTTTTGGTTTCAGAAATCCTAGTAACGAAATATTCTCGGAATTGGACGAAATCAACGCCCAGGTCCTATTTTTGCACGAAGCTTCCGAAGACCGAAGGGGAAAGGAAGTGGGGCCACGAGGCGCCGCCACACTAGGGCGCGCGGCCCTAGCGTGTGGGGCCCTCGTGCCCCCCGTTGCCCTTCCGCCTACTTAAAATCTTCGTCGCGAACCCTCTTACCGAGAGCCACGATACGGAAAACCTTCCAGACGCCGCGCCGCCAATCCCATCTCGGGGATTCAGGAGATCGCCTCCGGCACCCTGCCGGAGAGGGGAATCATCTCCCGGAGGATTCTTCATCGCCATGATCGCCTCCAGAGTGATGAGTGAGTAGTTCACTGATGCGCGTAGATGTACACGTCCGTTGGGAACCGCAAGAGGAAGGTATGATGCGCACAGTGGCAAGTTTTCCCTCAGAAAGAAACCAAGGTTTAATCGAACCAGAGGAGCCAAGAAGCACGTTGAAGGTTGATGGTGGCGAAATGTGATGCGGCGCAACACCAGGGATTCCGGCGCCGTGGAACCTGCACAACACAACCAAAGTACTTTGCCCCAACGAAACAGCGAGGTTGTCAATCTCACCGGCTTGCTGTAACAAAGGATTAACCGTATTGTGTGGAAGATGATTGTTTGCAAGAAAACAGTAAAACAAGTATTGCAGTAGATTGTATGCGATGTAAAGAATAGGACCGGGGTCCACAGCTCACTAGAGGTGTCTCTCCCATAAGATAAAAGCATGTTGGGTGAACAAATTACAGTCGGCAATTGACAAATAGAAAAGGGCATAACAATGCATATACATGATATGATAAATATAGTGAGATTTAATCAGTGGCATTACGACAAAGTACATAGACCGCCATCCAACCGCATCTATGCCTAAAAAGTCCACCTTCGGTTATCATCCGAACCCCTTCCAGATTAAGTTGCAAAGCAACAGACAATTGCATTAAGTATGGTGCGTAATGTAATCGACAACTACATCCTTAGACATAGAATCAATGTTTTATCCCTAGTGGCAACAGCACAAACAACCTTAGAACTTTCTGTCACTGTCCCAGGTGTCAATGAAGGCATGAACCCACTATCGAGCATAAATACTCCCTCTTGGAGTTAAGAGTAAAAACTTGGCCAGAGCCTCTACTAGTAACGGAGAGCATGCAAGATCATAAACAACACATAAACAATAGATTGATAATCACCATAACATAGTATTCTCTATTCATCGGATCCCGACAAACACAACATATAGTATTACAGATAGATGATCTTGATCATGTTAGGCAGCTCACAAGATCCAACAATGAAGCACAATTAGGAGAAGACGACCATCTAGCTACTGCTATGGACCCATAGTCCAGGGGTGAACTACTCACTCATCACTCCGAGGCGATCATGGCGATGAAGAGTCCTCCGGGAGATGAATCCCCTCTCCGTAGGTGCCGGAGGCGATCTCCGAATCCCCGAGATGGGATTCGCGGCGGCGGCGTCTCGGAAGGTTTTCCGTATCGTGGCTCTCAGACCGGGGGTTTCGCGACGGAGGCTATTTGTAGGCGGAAGGGCAGGTCAAGAGGCACGAGGGGCCCACACCATAGGTCGGCGCGGCCAGGGCCTGGGCCGCGCCGCCCCGTGGTGTCGCCACCTCGTGGCCCCACTTCGACTCTCCTTCGGTCTTCTGAAGCTTCGTGCAAAAATAGGACCCTGGGCGTTGATTTCGTCCAATTCCAAGAATATTTCGTTACTAGGATTTCTGAAACCAAAAACAGCAGAAAAACAGAACGGCTCTTCGGCATCTTGTTAATAGGTTAGTTCCGTAAAATGCGTAAATACGACATATAATGTGCATAAAACATGTAGATATCATCAATAATGTAGCATGGAACATAAGAAATTATCGATACGTTGGAGACGTATCAGCATCCCCAAGCTTAGTTCTGCTCGTCCCGAGCAGGTAAAACGATAACAAAGATAATTTCTGAAGTGACATGCCATCATAATCTTGATCATACTATTTGTAAACATATGTAATGAATGCAGCGATCAAAACAATGGTAATGACATGAGTAAACAAGTGAATCATAAAGCAAAGACTTTTCATGAATAGTACTTCAAGACAAGCATAAATAAGTCTTGCATAAGAGTTAACTCATAAAGCAATAAATCAAAGTAAAGGTGTTGAAGCAACACAAAGGAAGATTAAGTTTCAGCGGTTGCTTTCAACTTATAACATGTATATCTCATGGATATTGTCAACATAGAGTAATATAACAAGTGCAATATGCAAGTATGTAGGAATCAATGCACAGTTCACACAAGTGTTTGCTTCTTAAGGTGGAGGGAGATAGGTGAACTGACTCAACAATAAAAGTAAAAGAATGGTCCTTCAAAGAGGAAAGCATCGATTGCTATATTTGTGCTAGAGCTTTTATTTTGAAAACATGAAACAATTTTGTCAACGGTAGTAATAAAGCATATGAGTTATGTAAATTATATCTTACAAGTTGCAAGCCTCATGCATAGTATACTAATAGTGCCCGCACCTTGTCCTACTTAGCTTGGACTACCGGATCTTCGCAATGCCATGTTTCAACCAAGTGTCACAAAGGGGTACCTCCATGCCGCTGTACAGGTCTAAGGAGAAAGCTCGCATTTTGGATTTCTCGCTTTTGATTATTCTCAACTTAGACATCCATACCGGGACAACATGGACAACAGATAATGGACTCCTCTTTAATGCATAAGCATGTGGCAACAATTATTATTCTCATATGAGATTGAGGATATATGTCCAAAACTGAAACTTCAACCATGATTCATGGCTTTAGTTAGCGGCCCAATGTTCTTCTCTAACAATATGCATGCTCCAACCATTAAGGTGGTAGATCCCTCTTACTTCAGACAATACGGACATGCATAGCAACTCACATGATATTCAACAAAGAGTAATTGATGGCGTCTCTAGAAGCATGGTTATCGCGCAACAAGCAACTTAATAAGAGATAAAGTGCATAAGTACATATTCAATACTACGATAGTTTTTAAGGCTATTTTGTCCCATGAGCTATATATTGCAAAGGTGAATGATGGAATTTTAAAGGTAGCACTCAAGCAATTTACTTTGGAATGGCGGAGAAATACCATGTAGTAAGTAGGTATGGTGGACACAAATGGCATAGTAGTTGGCTCAAGGATTTTGGATGCATGAGAAGTATTCCCTCGATACAAGGTTTAGGCTAGCAAGGTTATTGGAAGCAAACTCAAGGATGAACCGGTGCAGCAAAACTCACATAAAAGACATATTGTAAACATTATAAAACTCTACACCGTCTTCCTTGTTGTTCAAAACTCAATACTAGATATTATCTAGACCTTAGAGAGACCAAATATGCAAACCAAATTTTAGCAAGCTCTATGTATTTCTTCATTAATGGGTGCAAAGTATATGATGCAAGAGCTTAAACATGAGCACAACAATTGCAAAGTATCACATTATCCAAGACATTTTAGAATTACTACATGTAGCATTTTCCAATTCCAACAATATAACAAATTAACGAAGAAGTTTCAACCTTCGCCTTGAACATTTATGAGTAAAACCTAAGGACATATTTCTCCATATGCAACAGCGGAGCGTGTCTCTCTCCCACAAAGTGAATGCTAGGATCCATTTTATTCAAACAAAAACAAAAACAAAACAAACCGACGCTCCAAGTAAAGAACACAAGATGTGACTGAATAAAAATATAGTTTCAGGGGAGGAACCTGATGATGTTGTCGATGAAGAAGGGGATGCCTTGGGAATCCCCAAGCTTAGACGCTTGAGTATTCTTAGAATATGCAGGGATGAACCACGGGGGCATCCCCAAGCTTAGAGCTTTCACTCCTCTTGATCATAGTATATCATACTCCTCTCTTGACCCTTGAAAACTTCCTTCACACCAAACTTCAAGCAAACTCATTAGAGGGTTAGTGCACAATTAATAATTCACATATTCAGAGGTGACACAATCATTCTTTACACTTCTGGACATTGCATAAAGCTACTGGACATTAATGGATCAAAGAAATTCATCCAACATAGCAAAAGAGGCGATGCGAAATAAAAGGCAGAATCTGTCAAAAACAGAACAGTTCGTAAAGACGAATTTTAAAGTGGCACCAGACTTGCTCAAATGGAAAAACTCAAAACTAATGAAAGTTGCGTACATATCTGAGGATCACGCTCGTAAATTGGCAGATTTTTTCGAATTTTCTACAGAGACTTGTGCCCAGATTCGTGACAAACAGCAATGCTGTTTCTGCGCAGCGATCCCAAATATAACCTCAAATTTGACATAGAAACTTTACTTGGCACAAAAACATGATAAGGAGAGGTTGCTACAGTAGTAAACAACTTCCAAGACTCAAATATAAAATAAAGTACTGTAGTAAAAACATGGGTTGTCTCCATAAGCGCTTTTCTTTAACGCCTTTCAGCTAAGAAAGTGCAAATCAAGTATTTTCAAACGAAGGAGCATCAACATTATTATTTTTCATGCAAACACAACTTGTTGCAGAGGGTACTTTAGGTGCTCCATTATCTAAGTTTTCTATGGTGGTGCTAGGGGTTTTAGCAATTTTAGGCCTATAATAATTCTTTTGTTTAGGCACTTTAGAGGCATACATGAATTTTTGCTCTTTACCCACATAAGCTTTCTCATTATACTTGAGAGAAGAAAAGGTTGAACCCAAGGTTCCCATAGCTTTTTCAAGTTCATCAATCCTATTGGTTTGATTATCATGGACAACACAAGTTCCTAGGACACTAATTCTTTCATCAATTCCTCCTAAGGATTTATCAAGTAACATTTCCAATTTAGTTTCAATACTTGGAAAAATTTTCTCTATGGTTTCCAATTTTTTCATAACATCTTTAAGAGAGATTTCAATTTTAACTTCATTAACAGGTGATATTCCAACTAGACTCTCAATGATGCAACTAGCTTCTAAAGCGGGAGTACCTAGGAAATTACCTCCCGAAAGAGTATCAAGAACATACCTATTCCAACTAGATAAACCAACATAAAAGTTCCTAAGAAGGATAGTGGTGGAGTGTTTCTTAATGCACCTATGATGAGCATTACTAATTCTATACCAAGCATCTTTAAAACTTTCTCCCCTTGTTGCTTAAAAGAACGAACTTCAACTTCAGGATTACTCATTATAATAGTAATAAAGTAAACTAAGCAAAGACAAGTGACTAATTTTTTGTGTGTTTTTGATATAGAGAGCAAGACAATAAATAAAGTAAAACTAGCAACTATTTTGTGTGTGTTTTGTTTAGGTGCAGCAAACAAAGTAGTAAATAAAATAAAGCAAGACAAAAACAAAGTAAAGAGATTGAGAAGTGGAGACTCCCCTTGTGTCTTGATCTCCCCGGCAACGGCGCCAAAACAGGCTTGATGCGTAGATGTACACGTCCGTTGGGAACCCCAAGATTGAGAAGTGGCAGTTTTCCCTCAGAAAGAAACCAAGGTTTAATCGAACCAGGAGGAGCCAAGAAGCACGTTGAAGGTTGATGGTGGCGAAATGTGATGCGGCGCAACAGGGATTCCGGCGCCAACGTGGAACCGCACAACACAACCAGTACTTTGCCCCAACGAAACAACGAGGTTGTCAATCTCACCGGCTTGCTGTAACAAAGGATTAACCGTATTGTGTGGAAGATGATTGTTTGCAAGAAAACAGTAAAACAAGTATTGCAGTAGATTGTATGCGATGTAAAGAATAGGACCGGGTCCAGTTCACTAGAGGTGTCTCTCCCATAAGATAAAGCATGTTGGGTGAACAAATTACAGTCGGGCAATTGAAAAATAGAAAAGGGCATAACAATGCATATACATGATATGATAAATATAGTGAGATTTAATCAGGGCATTACGACAAAGTACATAGACCGCCATCCAACTGCATCTATGCCTAAAAAGTCCACCTTCAGGTTATCATCCGAACCCCCAGTATTAAGTTGCAAAGCAACAGACAATTGCATTAAGTATGGTGCGTAATGTAATCGACAACTACATCCTTAGACATAGAATCAATGTTTTATCCCTAGTGGCAACATCACAACACAACCTTAGAACTTTCGTCACTGTCCCAGTGTCAATGAAGGCATGAACCCACTATCGAGCATAACTCCCTCTTGGAGTTAAGAGTAAAAACTTGGCCAGAGCCTCTACTAGTAATGGAGAGCATGCAAGATCATAAACAACACATAAACAATAGATTGATAATCACCATAACATAGTATTCTCTATTCATCGGATCCCGACAAACACAACATATAGTATTACAGATAGATGATCTTGATCATGTTAGGCAGCTCACAAGATCCAACAATGAAGCACAATTAGGAGAAGACGACCATCTAGCTACTGCTATGGACCCATAGTCCAGGGGTGAACTACTCACTCATCACTCCGGAGGATCATGGCGATGAAGAGTCCTCCGGAGATGAATCCCTCTCCGGCAGTGCCGAGGCGATCTCCGAATCCCCCGAGATGGGATTCGCGGCGGCGTCTCCGGAAGGTTTTCCGTATCGTGGCTCTCGGGGGGGTTTCGACGGAGGCTATTTGTAGGCGGAAGGGCAGGTCAAGAGGCGGCACGAGAGGCCCACACCATAGGTCGGCGCGCCAGGGCCTCGGCCGCGCCGCCCGTGGTGTCGCCACCTCGTGGCCCCACTTCGACTCTCCTTCGGTCTTCTGGAAGCTTCGTGCAAAAATAGGACCCTGGGCGTTGATTTCGTCCAATTCCGAGAATATTTAGTTACTAGGATTTCTGAAACCAAAAACAGCAGAAAACAGCAACTGGCTCTTCGGCATCTTGTTAATAGGTTAGTTCCAGAAAATGCGTAAATACGACATATAATGTGCATAAAACATGTAGATATCATCAATAATGTAGCATGGAACATAAGAAATTATCGATACGTTGGAGACGTATCATTCACCCCTGGACTATGGGTCCATAGCAGTAGCTAGATGGTCGTCTTCTCCTAATTGTGCTTCATTGTTGGATCTTGTGAGCTGCCTAACATGATCAAGATCATCTATCTGTAATACTATATGTTGTGTTTGTCGGGATCCGATGGATAGAGAATACTATGTTATGGTGATTATCAATCTATTACCTATGTGTTGTTTATGATCTTGCATGCTCTCCGTTATTAGTAGAGGCTCTGGCCAAGTTTTTGCTCTTAACTCCAAGAGGGAGTATTTATGCTCGATAGTGAGTTCATGCCTCCATTGATACCTGGGACAGTGACAGAAAGTTCTAAGATTGTGGATGTGCTGTTGCCACTAGGGATAAAACATTGATGCTATATCTAAGGATGTAGTTGTTGATTACATTACGCACCATACTTAATGCAATTGTCTGTTGCTTGCAACTTAATACTGGAGGGGTTCGGATGATAACCGAAGGTGGACTTTTTAGGCATAGATGCATGCCGGATGGCGGTCTATGTACTTTGTCGTAATGCCCTGATTAAATCTCACTATATTTATCATATCATGTATATGCATTGTTATGCCCTCTATTTGTCAATTGCCCGACTGTAATTTGTTCACCCAACATGCTTTAATCTTATGGGAGAGACACCTCTAGTGAACTGTGGACCCCGGTCCTATTCTTTACATCGCATACAATCTACTGCAATACTTGTTTTACTGTTTTCTTTGCAAACAATCATCTTCCACACAATACGGTTAATCCTTTGTTACAGCAAGCCGGTGAGATTGACAACCTCACTGCTTCGTTGGGGCAAAGTACTTTGGTTGTGTTGTGCAGGTTCCATGTTGGCGCCGGAATCCCTGGTGTTGCGTCGCATCACATTTCGCCACCATCAACCTTCAACGTGCTTCTTGGCTCCTCCTGGTTCGATAAACCTTGGTTTCTTTCTGAGGGAAAACTTGCTGCTGTGCGCATCATACCTTCCACTTGGGGTTCCCAACGAACGTGTGAGTTACACGCCATCAAGGCACCACTACTTGTTCTCCCCGATTTTGCTAAAACATTTGAGATAGAATGTGATGCGAGTGGCCTTGGAATTGGCGGTGTTCTCATGCAAAATGGAAAACCCGTGGCATACTATAGCGAGAAGTTGGATGGCGCACGCCTCAACTATCCTATATATGACAAGGAGCTTTACGCTTTGGTTCGTGTTCTTGAAGTTTGGCAACATTACCTTTGGCCAAAAGAGTTTGTTATCCATTCGGATCATGAGTCCTTGAAGTATTTGAAAAGTCAACACAATTTGAACAAGAGACATGCTAAGTGGGTTGAGTTCATAGAGTCCTTCCCTTATGTTATCAAATACAAAAAGGGCAAGGAAAATGTGGTTGCGGATGCACTTTCCCGCAAGAATACTCTTCTACTCACCCGCTTGGAGTTTCACATTTTGGGTCTTGAGGAGATCAAAGAACTTTACCCTTCCGACTCTTTCTTTGGACCAATCTTTGCAAAGTGTTCCGTTGACCGAGGATTTGATGATTTCTATTTGCATGATGGCTACTTGTTTAAAGCTAACAAGATTTGCATTCCCGAGTCTTCTCTTCGTAAGTTGCTTTTGCAAGAGTCACATGGAGGTGGTCTTATGGGCCACTTTGGACGAGAGAAGACATATGCCATGCTCTCAACACACTACTATTGGCCAAGAATGTACCGCGACGTGGAACGCCTTTGCCGACGGTGCACAACTTGCTTACAAGCTAAGTCTACAACCAATCCATATGGTCTTTACATGCCTTTACCCATTCCATATGCACCTTGGTCGGACATAAGCATGGACTTTGTACTTGGTTTACCACGCACAAAACATGGGCATGATTCGATTTTTGTGGTAGTGGATAGGTTCTCTAAAATGGCTCATTTCATACCATGTCATAAGAGCGATGATGCTTCACACATTGCTTCATTGTTTTTCAGGGAAGTGGTTTGCCTACATGGAATACCGGCAAGCATTGTGTCGGATCGAGACGTCAAGTTCATGAGTTACCTATGGAAGTCGCTCATGGCGAAGTTTGGAGTGAAGCTCTTGTTCTCATCGTCCTCGCACCCTCAAACCGATGGACAAACCGAAGTGGTCAATCGAAGCCTCTCAACACTCCTCCGCACACTTGTGAAGACAAATTTGAAGTCATGGGAAGATTGCCTACCCCATGCGGAGTTCGCCTACAATCGAGCCAAGCACTCCACAACTTCACGGAGTCCCTTCATGATCGTCTATGGATTCGAACCTCCAACGGCACTCGACATCCTCCCACTACCTCTTCATGAAAGGACAAACATGGACTTCGACAAGCGCACCACCGCCATGAAGAAACTACATGAAGAAACAAGAGCAACCATACAAGTGCATGTACTTCGCCAAGCTAATCGCCTCAACGCCAAGAAAAAGGAACGCGTGTTTGAAGAAGGAGACCTCGTTTGGATCCACCTAAGGAAAGAAAGGTTCCCGCAAGAACGCAACTCCAAGCTCAAGCCAAGAGGAGATGGGCCTTTCAAGGTCCTCAAGCGCATCAACAACAACGCCTATGTCATCGACATACCAACCTCAAAGTACTTGGTGAGCAACACTTTCAACATCTCGGATCTATCACCCTACCATGGAGATGAGGAGGAATAAGAGTCGATGACGACTCTCTCCCAAGGGGAGGGGGGGAGATGATGCGGGGTGGCCTTCGGACACCTCCTCACCAAGACCAACAAGTCCCCCAAGTGGACCAATGACAAGGGCTCGAGTTAAAGCTCTACATGATAAGGTGAACTCGCTCCTCACCCACCTTGATCTCGGTACGCCTTTGGATGGAATGCTACCTCATGCCGATGTGCTTTGTGTCATTAGGTACAAGGAGCAACAAGACCCCGGAGGGGAGGACGCACCATGGACAAGGGAAGGAGAAGAACAACGGGAAATGATGAAGATGGAGCTACAGCGCCCAGGCCGGAACTTCCGCCCTCCAGGACCGGAACTTCCGGCCAGATGCTTCCAAGATGCCGTCCCGCGCCCAGAGAAGAGGAGCCAGCCGGAACTTCCGCCCCGAGGGACCGGAACTTCCGCCCAGTCGGAACTTCCGCCCAAGTTCCGCTCAAGTTCCGAAAGTCCACCAAAATGCCCCTGGATGTTACTGCAAGGAAATGGGCCAATTTCGAACTTGACCGGAACTTGGCGGAACTTCCGGGCCGGAACTTCCGGCTCCCCGACCGGAACTTCCGCGACCGAACTTCCGCCCAAGACGGCCGAACTTCCGCCACCGCGAACTTCAGCACAGCAATACTTTTCAGCGTGTAACTTACCCTTTGCCCCCTACTATAAATAGCCTAGTTGGCTCAGATCTGAGATTAGACATAATTTTGAGCTTAAACCAACTTTGAGCTTAGTCTCCCTAGGGTTAGCATCCATCTTGGACAAGCATCCCTCTGTAATCAAGGCACTCTTGTTGTTGATTTGTGAATTGTTGAGTGAGATTCTAGTGCAAGGCACTCTCTCTCCCTCACCAATTCCCTTTCTCCAACACCAATCTCTCTCCGGGAATTCTGCCGTGCCTCTTCCTTGGAGATTCTATTGGCGTGGTCCATCGAGCCACGGAAAGATCGGGTGTATCGGGTTGGTGTGCGTGAGTACCGGTGTTCATCGTGTTCCTCGTGTTCCTCTCGCTCTCCCACCTTTTCCCCTTGGATCTTGGGTCAAATCGCGAGATCGGGCCAAACCCTAGATCTCAGATCTCATCAAAACCACTAGACGTTCCTGGGACGGGAGTGCTAGCAGCCTGCAACCATGCCGGGCTGGTGGGCGACATGAAGAGGTAATGGCATTCTTCAGATAAGTAAGTCGTGCACAATGGTGTCTTCAGCTGGGAGCCTAGCAGGGGTACTCCAAATCTTAGATGCATCAACATCACTGCAACTACGAGGTCAGAAGATCACAGTCTAGACGCCTGTCGGCGTGGGGAAATCGTCGTTCATGTGCGTGTCCCTGGGTGGGATACTAAGACTGTTTGGATTGGATGTTTAGAATTGGAGCCAAACTTTGAGTGGAAGGATGCAAAAACAGGAAATTTTTTCCATATTGTCATTTCTAGATGTATGACAAATAAATCAAATTCTCAAATTCATGAGTGCAATGCCACAGATTCATATGCATGGCCTGCTTGGCACATAGAAGAAAGTTATGTGGAAGTAGAGAAAAGGTGGATGTCAACCTTGGTTTGGATCCTTGAGCTAAAGAGAACTAAGCATGTGCGCCAATATGTAGAAGAAGAATCATATAGCTAGATTTCAATTCTGAAAGCCAACACGCAACTAATAGTTTGAGCATCAACTGTTGCTAGGTTTCACAACTAATATTTTCGAAAGCCAAACAGGCAACTGGTATTTTCTTACTATTTTTTTTACTTCACCTAACAGCTTCAGCTAATTATGCTTATTGATTTTTTATGAACAGTAGGTGTTGACGATGCTTGCCGTGCGTTGCCTGCAGCTCATAGATAAGCATGAAGTTTCAGAAACTCTTCACATTTTTATGTCCTTTTAGACGAGTTTCAGATGTGTATGTACACAAGGGTCAGCCAACAGAAGCTGCAAATAGAGATGCAGCACTAAATTTGTTGTGTTCTTTCGGTCCCAAATAATATACATGAGCTGATTAGCACGTCTACTGGTGCAAGTACGCAACATGTAAGCAAGTAAAAAAACTAAAAAGATTACCAATTCAAGACATCTATGTACTTTCTTTGCTTTATTTCTTCAGTATTCATTTATGTCTTTGGTTGGACAGCAGTTTCAGTACATTGGGACATCGAATAGATGAGTTTGAAGAATGGAGCCGGTGATAGAAAAAATCTGTTCGATGAGGAGCCTTAAAGATGGCGAGGTCAGTGTACCATCTCTTCCGCTCTCTCTAGAGATGGCATGCTTATTGTATCCAGTCCGCTATTCATCAGTCCCACGTTGTAGTAGCCAGATAGTCATGCACTAGTCCAGCATCTCTGTTTCTCCCATACATAATTTGCATCTCGAAATAGGTTCAGTTTTTAAAAAGTTTCAGCTTCAGTTATGTTTATGCTTAGAGACTAACATCGTGGACGTTTTGGGTTTCAGTTTCGTCTCCTGAAACAACATCAAAACTAATTTTGGATCATGCATCTCGTCCATGCTTTCCTACACTTGTTTTACTTGGCTGGGCACATCATATTACAATACAATGATTGTTGAGACATAGATGGCTCTGGTAACTCTTTGATGTACCACAACGACAAAGTTACTCTAATATCCAAACTATGTGGTCGTTTGAAGACTATGGAGTGCAGCAACTTTCTTGGGAACACATTTGTTGCCCAATATATGTAATTTTATTTCTTTATTCATACAATTTATCCTGTATGGTTTGGTTATGCTTAAAAAGAAAACTTGCAGCTGCAATGAAAGACGCTATTTTCTGGAATTCATGTTTCAAGCAATTTGAATATTTATTGTTCAGTTTCGTAGCTGAAATGCAAAACGAAAGGAAAAGAGGTGGAATGGAACTAAGCGGACATACTTTCCATCTCCTAACTCCATAAACTAATACGGAGTAGCTACATTGAACGGAAAGCGAAATAATTTATTTTCGCAGAAGCACCTATTTTATTAAATTAAGGAATTAGTTTACATAAATGGTGTTTTTTAGACTACTCATAGTAGGAGTAAGACTGCTCATAGTGGGAGTAACATAGCTAGTAACATCACACATCTCAAGGCATTTTGGTGACATGGCATGCCAATAAATGAAGAAAGAGAGTGATGTGGTAACTAGCTATGTTACCATAACATCACACACCCCAAGGCAAAATGAGTCTACAACATAATAAATGACACAATGCATGACACTACATATAAGTTACTACCCACTATGAAGGTAGTAACCTAGACTAGTATATGGCGTATGTTACTAGTCTAAGTTATTCCCCACTATGACCAACCTAACTAAGAGCAAGTACAATAAATCATAGTCAGCTGGCTATAAGGATTAAAATAATATATTTTTGCCTAGTTGGAGGAGAGAGAAGAGGAGTGAGCTCTTATGCAAGAGCCAGCTCTAGCACGTGCTCCTAGGCACTATGTGAGAGTGAATGGTGGGCTATATACTAATGAAGTAGTACAATTTTATAACTCACTATTGTACATGTTGGCTCTAAGATGACTATAGATGACATGGCACTTAGCTTATAGCCCACAGTTGGCTCTACTTTGAACTTGCTCTAAGGTAGTAACATAGAGCTACATGCATTGCCAACTAGGCAAATTAATGACACGACATGATATTAAATGAAGAAAGAGATGGTTGTGGTAACTAGCTATGTTACCATAACATCACACTTTTCAAGATACAATGAGTCTACAAGTTAATTAATACACTCATGCATGATACTACATCTAAGTTACTTATACTAATAGGTATTTAAGGCTTTTAATGGCGTGATTCAAAAATTGTAAGTTATATTAGTATTGCGTCAATAGTTGGGTTGCTCTTCTGAGCAGTCTATTGTTCACTTTGCTACTTATTACCTTGATTATAATTTTGCTTGTAGCATCAGAGATGTAAGTCTCGGGGACATCTCTAATGATTTGATTTTTGGGTTGCGGGTCTTAGTAAGTTTCAAAGAGGAAAAGAACTGCATTATTCGTGTCATTTTGATCATTGTTGTTGAAAGTGGGATGATGATTGTTGCAATCTCTCTGATGTCATGTGCTATGGGAACAACTATGTCAAGTTGCTAGAGTTCGAGGAGATATCGACACACAACGACGTGTTCTTGCGCAGTGGGTGACTATAAATTGATGTTGTTGTTGGAGTGAGGTTACTACGAAGTTACAATGAAGATACTATTCGAGTGGGGTGACTTTGAAGCACAACAACGAAACAATGGTGAAAGTAGTGAATCCAAGGAGGAAAGAAGGAACATGAGATGCTTATTGTCATGTCTTTGCAGTTATTGGTTTCGTGTATGTGAGAAATAAGAAACTCAAACTTGTTTTCGTTTGATGAATGATAATATTGTTAGAATGCTGAAATATTCACCTATATTATGTTCAAGAACCCAGGAGGAAAATGTTAATTGCACGTGGCAACGCACAAACATTTTACTAGTATCAGTAACATGCGTGCAAAGCACTTGGAAGTGGGACGGAAGGAACTCAGAAGTTAAGCGTGCTAGTGCTAGATCAATTTGAGTATGGGTGACTGATTGGGAAATTTAACCACGATTAAATAATTTGAATAGTGTAGTTAGAGACTAAACTAGTCAAATAACTCAAATACTAGAAATTCTGAAAAAAAAATAGAAAAAAGATGGAGTGGAAAAAATATAAATAAGGGAAAATACACGTAGAGGCCTTTAGTCTCTTTTGGTGTTACAAACCGAGACTAAATGTCCTTTGCCCTGACGCACACCCGAAACCCATGTGGTAGTCCTTTAGTCCCGATTTGTAACACAATCGGGACTAAAGAGTGGGACTTTAGTCTCGATTTTCTAGTTCCGGTTGTAAAATCGAGACTAAAGGCACTCCATAACTGGGACAAAAGGCATGTTTTGTACTAGTGGGTGTATGAGTTAGCTCATAACAAATCAGCCCTATATACAAGTGATGAGCTCAGCTTTGGTCAACTGGTCATGGAAATGAATATTATGGTGCTGCAGTATCAAATGGTAAATGTTGACTTAAGTCGAGTTCATACAAAATGCATTGAAAATAACACCATATTAAATATTGTAACATATTGCCTGAGCTAATTGTGTACCCTTCAGTTTCTTAAGCCTTCCGTAGATCCTGGAGTGGGAAGCTACGGGACCCTATAGTTAGCTCGTGGGTGTGAAGTGCTTCCAAGGCATACGATGTTAGATGTCACTTAGCAAGGTTTTAGACAAATAGGAAAAACTCCCACATGGGGTTCACAGGAGGGAAACTTGTGAGATATTAATCTCAACCTGATGAAGGTTTCAGACTAATAGGGAAACACATACCAAGATCGAGCAAAGTCCATTGTTTAGGAGTTGTTCAGAGAATGTTAGAGGGGTAGATCATGTGGGTCCTGCAGGGAAGCATTTCATCATAAACCGCGCTTGAGAGGGCCGGAACCGGCCTAAAACTTGCTAATGACCTAACGTGCACATAGAAGTGTGGTGGGAGTTTGAGGGGCCTATTGTTAACTCTAGGGTGTGGCCCGTCTCACAGAGCACTATCACTTAGGAATGTTTTGTACTAATAGGGGAAACTCCCACATCGATTCCACCATAGGGAATCTTGCGAGATCTGGGGCTCAAACTTAGCTTCCCATATTCTTATAAACTAACCAAACAGTACCAAGATAAAATCCCAATGTTCAACTGTTGTTACGAGAATTTTATAGGGGTAGACCACCACTAGTAAAAAAGGGCCTATAGAGCGCTGGAGGACCTTTATTTTGTGTTTTCCAGTCAATTTTTTTCAGAATTTCACTTATGGTCAAACTCCAAATCAGTCACCCATCCTCAAACTACTTCAGCCCAAGCAGGCTTAACTTTTGAGTTTATTCCACACAAGCTTCCAAGTACATTAGCACACCTTATTGGTATTTCTATCATATAAATCCTATTAACCCTTGGTCACGATGTCACACTTCATTATTGTTTTAATTGAAAATAATTATTTGAATAAACAAAAATAACTAAGTAATAATAATACTGAATAAATAAATAACAATAAAAAATTATTTTTTATATTTTGTTGGCAAAACCTAAAATATGAAGAAATATTTTTCATATTTCTCTTTGGAAGTTTGGAAATCTAAAAATTGTCTAAACAACCTTTGGTGGTTGATTCGGATGTACCTTCCCGCGTAGATATATTTTCATATATTAAAATCTTTTTTTTTCGAGCTCGTATGCAAAAGTTATAGCCATTTATCGAAAAATACCATTTTAAAAAAAATAAGTCGAAATTCATGTTTATTATTTTTCATAATTACTAGATCACCTAACCTACCTACATCTGAAAGAATTTATTTTAAACTTTCTATCATTACTTCTGTTTTTTACAAAGTTAAAAAAGGCGATCCACCGATGGGGGGTTGTGGAGCCAAAAAAAAACCCAGAAAGTCTTTAGTCCCGGTTGGTGTCTCCAACCCCTTTAGTCCCAGTTGGTATCTCCAACTGGAACAAAAGGCCCCGTTTCACCCGGTACTAAACCTGGTCATGCCCGTGCGGCATCCTAGCCGTTAAAATCGAGACTAATGCTGACATTCATCCCGGGTCGAAACACGGCCGGACTAAAGCTATGGACGGAAGGCTCTTTTTCTAGTAGTGCGCGCAAGTCGCATGGGGGAGAGTTTCGCCCCAGACCGCGCTTTGGATGGTCGGAACCCACCCCAAACTTGTTAGTGGACCTAACATGCACATATAAGTGGGGTGGGAGGTTGAGGTACCCAATAGTTAGCACTTGCATGTGACCGCTTCACAGGAATGCGTTGTCACTTAGGAATGCTCTTGAATTGTATGGGAAGCTCCCACATCGCGTAACCCGAATGGAAACTTGCAAAATCTTGGGCTCAACATTGGATTGGCATATTCATATGAACTATCCAAACACATACCAAGAGAAAATTCCGTTGTTCACCCATTGTTTGGAGAACTTTCTAATGGACCTAACATGCACATAGAAGTGTGGTGGGACACGGAGGGGCCCGCTTCCAAGGCATGTGTTCTCACTTAGGAAGCTTCTAGACTGATAGGGGAAACTCCCACATCGAGTTCTTCGGAGGAAACTTGTGAGATCCAAGCACATTGACGAGGGTTGACATCGGCAAATGTCCAGGGTTATGGACTTGGGTTTAGGGAAAGGCGACGATGAAGATTCCGGGAGCGAGAGTAGGCACACGACGTACCCAGGTTCACGTCCCACGGCGGAGGATCGCTACATCCTGCTAGCAATACAGTATATGAACATAGTTGTGTATAGGGAGCCGCCATAGGCTGAGTTATGTCTAGTCTAGTATTGTACCTGGCTTTATATATGCAACCAGGCTAGGTTTTACAAGAGTCCTAGTCGACTACGCGTTGGAATTGTATTCATGTTGGTCTCTTCCTTCTATTAGCTTTTCTTAGTCCATACGCCTAGATTCTTGGGCTTCATGGGCCTTCGACTAATTCGCACCCGGTATAGCAATAGTGGTTACCCAAAAGAGTATGCCCATGTCACACATACAAAGAGAAAATTCCATTGTTCAACCGTTTTTCAAATAATTTTAGAGGGGTTCGCGGGGCAGCAATTCGCCCCAGACCACGCTTCGAAGGGATGGAGCCAACCTAAAACTTGCTATTGAACCTAACATGTGCATAGCAGTGGGGTGGATGAGGGACCCAATAGATAGCTCCCAGGTGTGACCCAATTCATAGGCATGCGTTGTCACTTAGGTAGGTTCTGGTCTAATCGGGGGAAACTGCCACCTCGCATCGAGCAGAGGGAATCTTGTGAGCTCTGGGGCTTAAACTTGGCTTCACATATTGCTATGAACAAACCAAACACATACCAAGAGAAATTCCATTATTCAACCGTCGATCGGAAAATTTTAGGTGGGGGTAAACATTGCATGTCCAGCAGCAATGTTTCATCCTAGATCAAGCTTTGGAGGGCTGCAACCCACCTAGAACTTTCTAGTTTACTTAACATACGCATAGAAGTGTGTCAGGAGGCATAGGGACCAAATAGTTAGCTCGCAGGTGTGACCTACTTCACATGCATGCAATATCGGTTAGGAAGTTCTAAACTAAAAGGGGGGAAACTCCCATGTTTGGTCCACCAGAGGGAAGCTTGCCCGATCTCTGGCTCAACCTTGGCCTCCCATGTTCATATGAAATAACCAAATAAAAACCAAGAGAAAAGTCTAGTGTTCAACCGCTGTTTGAAGAATTTTAGAGAGGTAGACCGCGCTTTGGATGGGAAGAACCCAACGAGAACTTGCTTGTAGATCTAACATGTGCATAAAAATGTTTTGGAAGGCTGAGGGACCCGATAATTTAGCTCACAGGTGTGACAAGCTTCATATGCATGTGTTGTCGCTTAGGAAGGTCATGTACTGATCGGGGATTCCAAGGCCAGACCCACCAGAGAGAAACTTGCAAGAACTTGACCAACCTCACCTTTCCATATTCCTTTAATTACCAAACTTGCGATCAGTTTCAGGTGTAAAAACTGGTTGTATGTTTAAAGATAATTCATGAAGTGATGTTTTAGTCGCTATAGTGCTCAGCCATCTCCATATCATAACAGAAATAAGTGGATACCTAGGGGGTACATATACCCATGGATCTAGGGACCGTCTGATGCGCATGAATAGTTTTGAACGGCTGGAAACTAAGGGCATCTCCAACGGGGCGACGGAAACGGATTAAAAACGTTTGTTTGCGTCTGCGCGGATAAAAAACGCGCTCCAGCGGTTATACGTCTCCAACGTATCTATAATTTCTTATGTTCCATGCTACTTTTATGACAATACTCACATGTTTTATACATACTTTACATCATTATTATGCATTTTCTGGCACTAACCTATTAACAAGATGCCGAAGCGCCAGCTGTTTTCTGCTATTTTTGGTTTCAAAAATCCTACAAAGGAAATATTCTCGGAATTGGACGAAATCAACGCCCAGGGTCTTATTTTTCCACGAAGCTTCTAGAAGACCGAAGGAGATACGAAGTGGGGCCACGAGGTGGCCAGACTATAGGCCGGCGCGGCCTAAGGGGGGCCCGCGCCGCCCTATGGTGTGGGCCCCTCGCGCCGCCTCCTGACCTACCCTTCCGCCTACTTAAAGCCTTCGTCGCGAATACCCCTGTACCGAGAGCTACGATACGGAAAACCTTCCAGAGACGCCGCCGCCAATCCCATCTCGGGGGATTCAGGAGATCGCCTTCGGCACCCTGCCGGAGAGGGGAATCATCACCGGAGGGCTCTACATCATCATGCCCGCCTCCGGATTGATGCGTGAGTAGTTCATCCTTGGACTATGGGTCCATAGCAGTAGCTAGTTGGTTGTCTTCTCCTCTTGTGCTATCATGTTTAGATCTTGTGAGCTGCCTAACATGATCAAGATCATCTATTTGTAATGCTACATGTTGTGTTTGGTGGGATCCGATGAATATAGAATATTGTCAAGTTGATTATCAATATATCATATATGTGTTGTTTATGTTCTTGCATGCTCTCCGTTGCTAGTAGAGGCTCTAGCCAAGTTGATACTTGTAACTCTAAGAGGGGGTATTTATGCTCGATAGTGGGTTCATGCCTCCATTGAATCTGGGACAGTGACAGAAAGTTCTAAGGTTGTGGATGTGCTGTTGCTACTAGGGATAAAACATCAATGCTTTGTCTAAGGATATTTGTGTTGATTACATTACGCACCATACTTAATGCAATTGTCTGTTGTTTACAACTTAATACTGGAAGGGGTGCGGATGCTAACCTGAAGGTGGACTATTTAGGCATAGATGCATGCTGGATGGCGGTCTATGTTCTTTGTCGTAATGCCCTGATTAAATCTCATAGTGATCATCATGATATGTATTGAATCTTTATTTTTCAATTGCCCGCCTTTAATTTGTTCACCCAGCATGTTATTTATCTTCTTGGAGAGACACCACTAGTGAACTGTGGACCCCGGTCCATTCTTTTACATCTGAATACAATCTACTGCAATTATTGTTCTCTTCTGTTCTTTGCAAACAAACATCATCTTCCACACAATACGTTTAATCCTTTGGTTTCAGCAAGCCGGTGAGATTGACAACCTCACTGTTACGGGCAAAGTATCTTGATTGTGTTGTGCAGGTTCCACGTTGGCGCCGGTTTCACTGGTGTTGCGCCGCACTACACTCCTCCACCAACAACCTTCACGTGCTTCCTTGACTCCTACTGGTTCGATAACCTTGGTTTCTTTCTGAGGGAAAACTTGCTGTTGTGCGCATCACACCTTCCTCTTGGGGTTCCCAACGGACGTGTGCATCACGCTGATACGTCCAAAACGTATCTACTTTCCCGAACACTTTTTCTATTGTTTTGCCTCTAATTTGTGTATTTTGGATACAACTAACACGGACTAACGCTGTTTTCAGCAGAACTGCTCTGGTGTCTCGTTTTTGTGCAGAAATCCAACTTTCGGGAAAATCCTCGGAATTTATGCAGAAGGCCCTATTTTACCAGAAGATTGACGGAGCCAGAAGGGCAAGAGAGGTGGAGGCCCGAGGGCCCCACACCATATGGCGGCGCGGCCCAGGGGGGCCCACGCGGCCATGTGGTGTGGCCCCCTCGGCCGGCCTCCGATGGCCCCCTTCGGACTACTTATTGGTTTCGACCTGAAAACACACGGAGAGAAGTCGAAGTCGCCAGAAACCCTCCAGAGCCGCCACATCGCGAAACTCCGTCGCGGGAGCCGAAGTCTCCGTTCGGCACTCCGCCGGGACGGGGAATTGGAGGAGATCTTCACCGCCATCACCGCCAACGCCTCTCCATCGACCAGCCATGTTTCCCCCATCCATGTGTGAGTAATTCCCCCGCTGTAGGCTGAAGGGGATGGTAGGGATTGGATGAGATTGGTCATGTAATAGTCATAAGATTGTTAGGGCATAGTGCCTAGTATCCGTAGATGTCACTTTTATGATATTGTTGCAACTTGTTATGCTTAATGCTTGTCACTAGGGCCCGAGTGCCATGATCTCAGATCTGAACATGTTATTGATTCATGAAGATATTCGTTGTTTATGATCTTACATGCAAGTTGTATACACATGTCGCTGTCCGGAACCAATGGCCCCGAAGTGACAGAAAACAACCGGAGGGGATGGTAGTGATGTGAGGATCACATGTGTTCACGGAGTGTTAATGCTTTGCTCCGGTACTCTATTAAAAGGAGTACCTTAATTTCCAGTAGTTTCCCTAGAGGCCCGGCTGCCACCGGCTGGTAGGACAAAAGATGTTGTGCAAGTTTCTCATTGCGAGCACGTACGACTATATATGGAACACATGCCTATTGATTGATTAGTACTTGGATACCGTTTTATTATTATCTGCAAATGCCCCTGCTTTGATTGTTACATGAGTTTCTCTCATCCATGCAACGCCCGTTAAATCCGTCCCTACAGTATTTTAATCCTGCTGTTTACTATAATCACAAGCCTGTCTTTATTTCACCGCTGCTGTTATTTCACTATTCCTACTGCCATAAAACTGTTACTACTGATAAACTCTTGCGAGCAAGTCTGTTTCCAGGTGCAGCTGAATTGACAACTCCGCTGTTAAGGCTTACAAGTATTCTTTGTCTCCCCTTGTGTCGAATCAATAAATTGGGTAATACTTCCCTCGAAGACTGTTGCGATCCCCTATACTTGTGGGTCATCAAGACTATTTTCTGGCGCCGTTGCCGGGGAGCATAGCTTTATTTGGAAGTTCACTTGGATTGATATTGTTCGCTGCAAATTCTCCATCATGGGTAAACCTCGCGATACTAAGATCGCCATATTACCATCCACTACAAGAAAAGGTACAACTCTTAGTACCTCTGCTGCTCTTGATTCACCATCTGTGATAAGTAAACTTGTTTCACCACCACAAGCTTCAAATGCTGGTACTTCTGCTGAATCTGAAAATTCCTCTCATAATTGTGATGATGCTTCTGCTGTGCTTGATAATGATGGTTCGTTAGGATCTTTTCTAGATGCTACAATTGCTAAGTCTAGACAAATTGAAAATACTGAAACTCCTAATGAAAATGCTGCTACACCTGTTAATTCACCTGAGTCTGTTGAATATTCTAGTGATGATCTTGATGAAGATTATGTAGAGCTTGATGATGATTTTATTGAAAAATGCAATGCTACTACTGATGCAAGAAAAATTAAAAAGTTGCTTGCAGAACATGCTGTTAGATATAAACCATCTCCTGATCCTAAATTTGCCACATCTCCTATAAACATTAGGGATAAAGATTATGATTTTTCTCTTGATCTATCTCATATAGCTATTGTTGAGAAAACACCCTTTTGTGGTACTGAAAAAGAAAGTGCTGTTGAACACATGACTGAGTTATCTACTCTTAGTGGCGTGTTTTCTGATGATGTCAAGATGCGTACTTATTTTGTCGCTAAAAATTTTCCTTTCTCATTAAAGGATGATGCTAAAACTTGGTATAATAATTTGCCTCCTGGTTCTATTAAAAGTCCAATTGACTTGCGTGATGTTTTCTTTCGAAAATACTTTCCTGCTAGCGCTCAACACGCTGCTTTGCAGAGAATTTATAATTTTGACCAGGAAGATGGAGAGAAATTGCCTGAGGCTTGGGCGAGATTTTGTTCTCTTATTAGAGCTCAGCCTGACCATGATTTGGAAAAGCATGATTTACTTGATATATTTTATAGTGGACTAACCATTGAGTCTAGGGCATACCTGGATAGTTGTGCTGGTTGTGTTTTCAGGAAAAGAACTCCACGACGCTGAAGAATTATTGGCTAAAATAAGCCGAAATCATGATGATTGGTCTACACCTGAACCAACCCCGACACCGATAGTGAAGAAGAGGGGTATGATTAAATTGAATGATGAAGATATGAGGGAAGCCAAGAAGTCTCTTAAAGAGAAGGGTATTAAACCTGAAGATGTGAAGAATTTACCTCCTATAGAAGATATATGTGAGATAACTCCCCCTTCATCCATAATTGAGGTACACTCTCTTCAACGCTTTACTAGGGAAGATATTCCGTATTCAAAATCTCCTGCTCAATGCTTAGATGAATTTGATAATTATATTGTTAAGCAAGAAAACTTTAATATGAGAGTAGAGAATCATTTAATGGAAAATTCCCGAGCTATTAGTGAATTGCATGGTATTGTGGAGAGAACCTCCAATGATGTTAAGATACTTGTTAAACATTTTCAAATGGTTCAAACTCAAATTGATCAACTTACTAAAGTGCAAAATGACTTGTTGGGAAATAATTCTAAAGAAAAACATGCTTGTGAAGTAACAACTAGAGGTGGTGTTTCTACCCAGGATCCTCTATATCCTGAAGGGCATCCCAAAAGAGTTGAACAAGATTCTCAACTAATTAAAACTAGTGCTCCATCTAAGAAAAAGAAAAAGAAACATAAGAATGTTGTAGAATCCTCTGAACCTGTTAATGATCCTAATAGTATTTCTATTTCTGATGCTGAAACTGAAAGTGGTAATGAACATGAGGAAGATAAGAATGATACTCCTGATAAAGAAGAAATTGAAAAAGAACCTGAAAAGCCTGTTAAAAATAAAAAGTACACTAAAGAAGATTTTATTACTGAGAAACATGGTAATGAAAGAGAACCTTGGGTTCAAAAGCAAATGCCTTTTCCTGCTAAGAAACTAAAATCAAAGGAGGAGGAACATTATAATAAATTTTGTGATTGGATGAAACCTTTATTTTTGCAAATCCCTTTGACTGATGCTATTAAATTGCCTCCTTATTCAAAGTATATGAAAGATATTGTTACTAACAAAAGGAAAGTCCCCAATGAGGAAATTTCCACTATGCTCGCTAATTACTCCTTCAATGGTAAGATTCCAAAGAAGTTGGGCGATCCAGGTATACCGACTATTCCTTGTTCCATCAAGAATAATTATGTTAGAACTGCTCTATGTGATTTGGGAGCAGGTGTTAGTGTAATGCCTTTTTCTCTTTACAAGAGACTTGATTTAGATAAATTGATACCAACTGATATATCTTTGCAAATGGCTGATAAATCTACTGCTATTCCTGTTGGTTTATGTGAAAATGTTCCTGTTCAAGTTACTCAGCATTGCTTGATATTAACTGATTTTGTTGTGTTGGAAATGCCTGAAGATGATAATATGTCCATTATTCTTGGAAGACCCTTTCTTAATACTGCAGGGGCTGTTATTGATTGCAATAAAGGCATGGTTACTTTCAATGTTGATGATAAGGAACACACTGTTTATTTTCCCAAGAGGATTGATAAAGTATGTGGAGTTAATACAATTTTTAATGTGAAAACTATCAAAGTGGGATCCATTGATTGTCCTATATATGAGCCTAAAGAAGAATATCAAACTCTTGTGATTGGATCCATATCAATTCAATATAAGGTAACATGATTGATTTGAGGTTTATTTCTTCTTATGTCATATAAAATTTATTTGGTAGCAAGACTTGATCAACCTTGTTAACAAGTATATTTTATTGCATAAAAGAGCTAAACAACATTTCTTTCTTTCTTTCTCCCTCCACCTATTTTACTTGCTGTAGCACTTTTGTTTTGCAATATGCTTTAGTCATTTAAGATTTTAGAAATCATTTTCCTGCGCAGTAATCATTAATTTAATACCCAGAAATGTGCATTTTTCGAAGTTCTCTAAAAATTACAAAAATTACACCGTTGGTCCTATTTTTCGACGAGGCACCTGGGAGCACCAGAGGATGACCTGTGGGGCACCAGGAGGTGCCACACCATAGGCCGGCGCGGCCAGCAAGGGGGCCGCGCCACCTTGTGGTGTGGGCCACCCCTTGCCCCACTACATCATCTCTTCCTCCCAGCATCTTCTCTCTCCCGAAAAAACTCGTACCAAGTTTCTCTCACTCGTGTTTCTGCTCAAGAACTCGCGATTTTTCGATCTCCTTGCTCAGCCCAGATTTCTGTCTGAAATTTGGCACATTTACTCCTTGGTATGTGACTCCTTTGATTGTCCAATTAGAATTTCATTTGGTTGAGTATATCTTGAATATTTTGCTGCTGTAGATAACATGTTTAGTGAGCTTGCATGCTTGTTCTAAGTGGAAGAAATTAGTTTTGATGCATGTTTAGTACTCTAGCAAGTTCCTATAGTAGTTCCCTTCAATTACATACCTTGAAATCAAATTTTATAATGATTGTTGAAAAATTTCAGAAAATGGAAGGAAGTATGCACCAACTTAACCAAGAAGAGTTGGAGGTACAGCAAGTCATGAGAGTTCATCGTGAAGAGGGAGTATACCCCTCTTATTACCCATGCACGGACTTTATGCGGAATGCAGGAATCCTGCAAGACGTTCAAACACTAATTTCCAATGCAGGATTGGGAGATTTTGCTGTTGGTGAACCTCACCAATATGCTAAACTAACGGTGTCGGTTGTGCAGGATTTCGAATTTCACCGGTCTCAAACTGACCCCATGGTCCGGTATAAGATTTATAACAAAACTATCGACTTGCCTTTCAGTGATTTTTGTACAGCGATTAGAGTGCCGCGGTGGGGATCCTGCGAGAAGATCAGGGGAACACCGCGGGAGCTCTCAAATCTTTATACAAGGATTTGTAATGGGAGGAGCTTCTCCAATGATAGTGGTAAGATTAGTAGCATTCAACAGCCAGCCATCCGCTACTTTGCCTATTTCATTACAAAGTGCGTTCTTGCGAGAAGGACTGGAGGTAAATTATCTGTCCAAGATTTGGCTTTCTTAGCTGCTGCTTTGCAACAGGATAGGACTTATAATTTGGGTGCTTTAATAGCTTGTAGACTTGCTACTAACCGTGAGAAAGGAGGAATTTGTGGAGGTCTTATCGCCTCTCGCTTATTAGCTATGCATGGTGTAGGACCTCACCATTTAGATATTCCGCTTTCTATAGAGAAACTTGATGTTGTCTCCATGATCAGACATGAGTTTATTTCAGATGCATCTAATTTGAACAACCTGCATTATAGGATAACTTTGTATAAGAAAAGTTGGAGTATAACTAAGAAAATTGAAAAACTAGTACGCTTGCCTGCACCTGCTTTGTTTAACCTTGATGCCAGGGACGGGTGGTCGATCACAGAAAATGAGCTAAACGCATACATAGAAAGGGAAAGCCGTCGTGCAAGGGAAGATGTGGAGGAGGCCGAGGAGCACCCCGACTCTTCATCCGATGCAGCGAGCTCCTCATATCAACATCATGGGCATGTGGAACCTCCACGATATTCTTCTGCACAGGGGCCCTATTACCACTCCATGTATGATCCACCGGCGTGGAACTCCGACCCTCGTTGGGAATGAACTCCACTTAGGCCAAAAGCCTAAGCTTGGGGGAGGTATACCGGCATCACTCATTCTTTGCATATTATGGTTGCTGGATACTTGTACATACTTGTTTAGTCTCTTAGAGTGGTTTTCTAATGAGAGGGAGATGATATTTGGGGAAGTGCTGTCCAAAAACAGATTCTGTGCTGTTACCAAAAAAATTCGTACGCACAGCCAGAACGTTATTTTGAGTTGCCAATTTTTGAGCATGTTCCCCAGGTTGTTATCTAACTTTCATTAGTTGAACACTTTTTGGTCTGAGCAATGGAAGATTTTTGTTAATTTCGATTTCTGTACTGCTGTCAGGATTTGGCAGATTTCTGTCATCCTGCTTTTCTGTGTTTCTGTTAGTTTGCATTCTTTTGTTTTCGCTTTGTTTCTTTCCTAAAACACAAAAAGACCAAAAATATTTCTGTTGTTTCTCTTCACCATTTGTTTATTTGGTTCCTTGCTCTTAGTTTGCTTTATTTGCTATCGTTGGTTTGCTATGAGAAAACCCAAAAAGATTTTGCTTTGTTTGCTTGTTTTCTTTCGTTCTTGTTTCTAATTCGAAAACACCAAAAATATTTGCTGTTCTTCTTTGGTTTGTAAAGTTCATCATGAGTTCAATGGTCTTCGGTGGCTGGAGCGTGGTTTTCATTTCATATTATCCAAGCTACACAAGTGAAAAGGCAATAATGACGATCTACGACAATCTGATTGTGGTGAGAGGCTGGTATGAACTCTATTTGTTTTCATTTTTGTACATATACTCATCCATATGAGCATGCTTAGTTGGTTCATGTGAGGTATATGTTATTTGAGAAAGTCTAGTAGTTCATGATCTCTCATGTTTAGTTCCAATTTATTAATATGAGTAGCATGTCATGGATGTTTGCTTGCATTGTTTTATTCATAAGTAAGTATGGCATTGTGGTATCCTCCTCTGAATAATTCATTTATATCGACTTGGCACATGCTCACGCATGCATATGACTGAACAAAAAGTCAATTAAGCCTCGATGATTTATATTGCTTCAGAGTTCTTGTATCACTTTTATGCCTCCGTTAATTTATTTTGCCGCAAGCATGATTATGACAGTTTGCTCTCTTGATTTGTCGCTCCCTAGTCTTTTGCTAGCCTTCGCTTGTACTGAGCGGGATCACCGCTCGTGCTTCCAAACACCTGAAAACCAAGTTGTTCCAAAAGTGTCCACCATAAATACCTATGCATGGCATTTCAAACCATTCCAAGTAAATTCTCATGCGCTACCTTTAAAACTTTCAAAATGCTTCTCAATTTGTGTTAATGTTTCATAGCTCATGAGGAAGTATGTGGTGTTTAGCTTTCAACCTTGTCATTTACTTTTGACGGATTCTCATATGGACTAGTGGCACATCCGCTTATCCAATAATTTTGCAAAAAGAGCTGGCAATGGGATTCCCAGTCCCAAATTAATTAACTTAAATAGACACTCCTCCATGGTTTGTGATTGTTGGACGGCACCCGAAGTATTCGGTTAGCCATGGCTTGTGTGAGCAAAGGTTGGGGGGAGTGTCATCATCATAATTAAACTTAAATAAAAAGGCACTCCTTCATGGTATGTGATTGTTGGGCACCCGAGGATTCGGTTAGCCATGGTTTGTGAAAGAAAGGTTGGAAGGAGTGCCACCCAAAAATAATTCATGGGAGCCGCTCTTGTGAGTCCGGTTGATGAGGTAGTTAGTGTACCCATTACCATTCGTTGACAACAACAAACACCTCTCAAAATAATTTTACTCCTGTTTTACAAATGAAAAGCTCTAGCGCATGTTAATCCCTGCTTCCCTCTGCGAAGGGTCAATCTTTTACTTTTATGTTGTGTCTCCATTCTTTCTTTGAGCACTATCTTGAGAGCACGACTGTCATTCTTAGTATAATATGCTTGTCTCAAAATATGATTGATTGTGGTATAACTTTGATGCTTTTATCTTTGACAATCACTACTTCTAGTCTTTCTATGAACTCCAGAGGTGCCTCGGCATTTATGTTTTGCCGATCAAATACGGGCAAGCGAGATACCACTTTATCATATTCTCTTATGAACATTGCAATCCTGCTTATATACATGATTCATGGTGCTTATTATTAATTGTTGGTACTTCTCCATGATTGACATAGCTGTTGGATGATCTTATTTGCATGTATCTCATTATGAACTGCTTAAGTATTAGCCATAGCATGAGAATATATACATCATATGAGCAAATGTGTTCGTGAAAGTTCTTTTATCGCTCAGTTGTTAACTGAATTGCTTGAGGACAAGCAATAAGCTAAGCTTGGGGGAGTTGATACGTCCAAAACGTATCTACTTTCCCGAACACTTTTGCTATTGTTTTGCCTCTAATTTGTGTATTTTGGATACAACTAACACGGACTAACGCTGTTTTCAGCAGAACTGCTCTGGTGTCTCGTTTTTGTGCAGAAATCCAACTTTCGGGAAAATCCTCGGAATTTATGCAGGGCCCTATTTTACCAGAAGATTGGCGGAGCCAGAAGGGCAAGAGAGGTGGAGGCCCGAGGGCCCCACCCCATATGGCGCGGCCCAGGGGGGCCCGCGCGGCCATGTGGTGTGGCCCCCTCGGCCGGCCTCCGACGCCCCCTTCGGACTACTTATTGGTTTCGACCTGAAAACGCACGGAGAGAAGTCGAAGTCGCCAGAAACCCTCCAGAGAGCCGCCACATCGCGAAACTCCGTCGCGGGAGCCAGAAGTCTCCGTTCTGGCACTCCGCCGGACGGGGAATTGGAGGAGATCTTCACCGCCATCACCGCCAACGCCTCTCCATCGACCAGCCATGTTTCCCCCATCCATGTGTGAGTAATTCCCCCGCTGTAGGCTGAAGGGGATGGTAGGGATTGGATGAGATTGGTCATGTAATAGTCATAAGATTGTTAGGGCATAGTGCCTAGTATCCGTAGATGTCACTTTTATGATATTGTTGCAACTTGTTATGCTTAATGCTTGTCACTAGGGCCCGAGTGCCATGATCTCAGATCTGAACATGTTATTGATTCATGAAGATATTCGTTGTTTATGATCTTACCTGCAAGTTGTATACACATGTCGCTGTCCGGAACCAATGGCCCCGAAGTGACAGAAATCGGGACAACCGGAGGGGATGGTAGTGATGTGAGGATCACATGTGTTCACGGAGTGTTAATGCTTTGCTCCGGTACTCTATTAAAAGGAGTACCTTAATTTCCAGTAGTTTCCCTAGAGGCCCGGCTGCCACCGGCTGGTAGGACAAAAGATGTTGTGCAAGTTTCTCATTGCGAGCACGTACGACTATATATGGAACACATGCCTATTGATTGATTAGTACTTGGATACCGTTTTATTATTATCTGCAAATGCCCTGCTTTGATTGTTACATGAGTTTCTCTCATCCATGCAACGCCCGTTAAATCCGTCCCTGTGCCTACAGTATTTTAATCCTGCTGTTTACTATAATCACTACTGCTGTCTTTATTTCACCGCTGCTGTTATTTCACTATTCCTACTGCCATAAAACTGTTACTACTGATAAACTCTTGCGAGCAAGTCTGTTTCCAGGTGCAGCTGAATTGACAACTCCGCTGTTAAGGCTTACAAGTATTCTTTGTCTCCCCTTGTGTCGAATCAATAAATTGGGTAATACTTCCCTCGAAGACTGTTGCGATCCCCTATACTTGTGGGTCATCACACGCGTATCAAGCTCTTTTTCTGGCGCCGTTGCCGGGGAGATCAAGTCACGCTGCAAGGGGAGTCTTCCACATCCAATCTCTTTACTTTGTTTATTGTCTTGCTTTACTTTACTTTATTTACTGTCTTGTTTGCTTTATATCTAAAAACACAAAAAAATAGTTACTTTACTTTCTGTCTTGTTTACTTGCTTTATATCAAAATACAAAAAAATTACTTACTTGTCTTTACTTTATTCTATTTGCTTAGTTTAATTTTATTACTGCTACAATGGGTACTCCTGAAAATACTAAGTTGTGTGATTTCACTAGCACAAATAATAATGATTTTATAAGTACTCCTATTGCTCCACCTGCTACTACAGCAGAATTCTATGAAATTAAACCTGCTTTACTGAATCTTGTTATGAGAGAGCAATTTTCTGGTGTTAGTACTGATGATGCTGCTGCCCATCTTAATAATTTTGTTGAACTTTGTGAAATGCAAAAGTATAAGGATATAGATGGTGATATTATAAAACTGAAATTGTTTCCTTTCTCATTAAGAGGAAGAGCTAAAGATTGGTTGCTTTCTTTGCCTAAGAATAGTATTGATTCATGGACTAAATGTAAAGATGCTTTTATTGGTAAATATTATCCCCCTGCTAAGATTATATCTTTGAGAAGTAGCATTATGAATTTTAAGCAATTTGATAATGAACATGTTGCTCAAGCATGGGAGAGAATGAAATCTTTGGTAAAGAATTGCCCTACCCATGGACTAACTACTTGGATGATCATCCAAACCTTTTATGCAGGATTGAATTTTTCCTCAAGGAACCTATTGGATTCAGCTGCTGGAGGTACTTTTATGTCCATCACCTTGGGCGCCGCGACAAAGCTTCTTGATGATATGATGATCAATTACTCTGAATGGCATACTGAAAGAACTCCTCAAGGTAAGAAGGTAAATTCTGTTGAAGAAACCTCTTCTTTGGGTGATAAGATTGATGCTATTATGTCTATGCTTGCAAATGGTAGATCTCATATTGATCCTAATAATGTTCCTTTAGCTTCATTGGTTGCTCAAGAAGAAAATGTTGATGTGAATTTCATTAAGAATAATAATTTCAACAACAATGCTTATAGGAATAATTATGGTAACAACAACTATAGGCCATATCCTTCTAATAATGGTAGTGGTTATGGTAATTCTTACAACAATAATAAGAGTGTACCCTCTGGTCTTGAAGTCATGCTTAAAGAATTTATTAGTACACAAACTGCTTTTAATAAAACTGTTGAAGAAAAGCTTGGTAAAATTGATGTTCTTGCTTCTAAGGTTGATAGTCTTGCTCTTGATGTTGATCTTTTAAAACTTAAAGTTATGCCTGAGGAAGTTAAAGATGCTAGGTTTGCTAAAACAAATGCCATCCAAGTTCAAATTAATGATAATATAAGAATGTTGGCTGAATTGCATGCTAGGTGGGATAGAGAAGAAAAAGAAAAACTTGCTAAAGAGAATAATGTAGCTAAAGTTTGGACTATTACCACCACTAGTAATGTTGATTCTTCACATGTTGCTACACCTCCTACTATCAATGGTAAAATAATTGGTGTTGGCAATGTTTCTACTCCTAGTGCAAAGCGTGCAAAATTGCCTGAAACTGCTGAAACTGCTTGTGATAAAACTGCTGAAATTTTTCAAAATATTGGGGACAATGATCCCATTGCTGTAGATCATAATGGTTTAGATTTTGATGATTGTCATATTACTGAAGTTATAAAGTTCTTACAAAAACTTGCTAGAAGTCCTAATGCTAGTGCTATAAATTTAGCCTTTACAAAACATATTACAAATGCTCTCATTAAAGCTAGAGAAGAGAAATTAAAACTTGAAGCTTCTATTCCTAGGAAGTTAGAAGATGGTTGGGAGCCCATCATTAAGATGAAATTCAATGATTTTGAATGTAATGCTTTATGTGATCTTGGTGCAAGTATTTCTGTTATGCCTAAGAAAATTTATGATATGCTTGACTTGCCACCATTGAAAAATTGTTATTTGGATGTTAATCTTGCTGATAATTCTCTAAAGAAACCTTTGGGGAGGATTGATAATGTTCGCATTACGGTTAACAATAACCTTGTCCCCGTTGATTTTGTTGTTTTGGATATTGAATGCAATGCATCTTGTCCTATTGTCTTGGGAAGACCCTTTCTTCGAACTGTTGGTGCTGTTATTGATATGAAAGAAGGAAATATTAAGTATCAATTTCCTCTCAAGAAAGGTATGGAACACTTCCCTAGAAATAGAATGAAGTTGCCTTTTGATTCTATTATTAGAACAAATTATAATGTTGATGCTTCTTCTCTTGATAATACTTGATTTGCACTTTCTGCGCCCAGCTGAAAGGCTTTAAAAAAACACTTCTTGGGAGATAACCCATGTTTTATTTTACTACTGTATTGTTGAGTCTTGGAAGTTGTTACTACTGTAGCAACCTCTCCTTATCATGTTTTTGTGCCAAGTAAAGTCTCTATGGTAAAGTTGATGCTAGATTTGGATTGCTGCGCAGAAACAGAATTGCTGTCTGTCACGAATTTGTGTAGAACTCTCTGTAAAAAAATCAAAAAAATCTGCCAATTTACGCGCGTGATCCTCAGATATTTACACAACTTTCATTAGTTTTGAGTTTTTCCGTTTGAGCAAGTTAAGTGCCTCTGGAAAATTCGTCTTTACGGACTGTTCTGTTTTGACAGATTCTGCCTTTTATTTCGCATTGTCGCTTTTGCTATGTTGAATGGGTTTCTTTGTTCCATTAACTTTCAGTAGCTTTGTGCAATGTCCAGAAGTGTTAAGAATGATTATGTCACCTCTGAATGTATGAATTTTTGATTATGCACTAACCCTCTAATGAGTTTGCTTTAAGTTTGGTGTGGAGGAAGTTTTCAAGGGTCAAGAGAAGAGGATGATACAATATAATCAAGAAGAGTGAAAAGTCTAAGCTTGGGAATGCCCCGGTGGTTCATCCCTGCATATTTTAAGAAGACTTCTGAAAGCTAATGGAACAAAGAAACTCATTCAACTTAACAAAAGCGGCAATGCGAAATAAAAGGCAGAATCTGTCAAAAACAGAACAGTCCGTAAAGACGAACCTGAAAGGGGCACTTAACTTGCTCAAACGGAAAAACTCAAAACTAATTAAAGTTGCGTACATATCTGAGGATCACACACGTAAATTTGCAGATTTTTTTGATTTTTTTACAGAGACTTCTGCTCAAATTCGTGACAGACAGCAATCTGTTTCTGCGCAGCAATCCAAATCTAGCATCAACTTTACCATAGAGACTTTACTTGGCACAAAAACATGATAAGGAGAGGTTGCTACAGTACTAAACAACTTCCAAGACTCAACAAAACAAAAATTTCTGTAGTAAAATAAACACATGGTTTATCTCCCAAGAAGTTCTTTCTTTATAGCCATTAAGATGGGCTCAGCAGTTTTAATGATGCACTCGCGAGAAATAAGATTTGAAGAAAAAGAGAACATCAAGAAGCAAGTTAAAAACAAATTTAAGCCTAACCCACTTCCTATGAAAAGGAATCTTGTACACAAATAAATTCATGAAGAACAAAGTGGCAAGCATAGAAAAGCAACACAAGCGCAATTTCAAGATTCTCAACATAAAGAGGGGAAACTTAATATTATTAAGATGCATATAACCATGTTTCCCTCTCTCATAATAACTTTCAGTAGCATCATGAACAAATTCAACAATATAACTATCACATAAAACATTCTTGTCATGAGCCACATGCATAAAATTATTACTCTCCACATAAGCATAATCAATTTTATTAGTTGTAGTGGGAGCAAATTCAACAAAGTAGCTATCATTATTATTCTCATCAAGTGTAGGAGGCATAGTATAATCATAATAAAATTTACTCTCCATAGTAGGCGGCACCAAAAGACCACTATCATTATAATCATCATAAATAGGAGGCAAAGTATCATCAAAGAAAATTTTCTCCTCAATGCTTGGGGGACTAAAAATATCATGCTCATCAAAACCAGCTTCCCCAAGCTTAGAATTTTCCATATCATTAACAACAATGGTGTTCAAAGCGTTCATACTAATATCATTGCTACTAGCATGCAAATAAGATTCCATAGGTTTTTTAATTTTCGCAGCAAACAATCCATGTCTTAACTCAGGAAATAGAAATAAAAGCTCACTGTTGCTTTCCATTATGCCTAACTAGTGTAAACAAGAAACCAAAAGATGCAATTGCAGGATCTAAAGGAAATAGCTTCGAGTACTTACAACGGCGCCGGAAAATAGCTTAGTAGCCGAGATCCGGAGTGTGAGTACCTTTTACCTTTCCTCCCCGGCAAAAAAAGCTTGATGTCTACTGGTGCTTCTATTCTTGTAGACAGTGTTGGGCCTCCAAGAGCAGAGGTTTGTAGAACAGCAGCAAGTTTTCCCTTAAGTGGATCACCCAAGGTTTATCGAACTCAGGGAGGAAGAGGTCAAAGATATCCCTCTCAAGCAACCCTGCAATCACAATACAAGAAGTCTCTTGTGTCCCCAACACACCTAATACACTTGTCAGATGTATAGGTGCACTAGTTCGGCGAAGAGATAGTAAAACACAGGTGGTATAGATGGTGGTAATATTGCAGAAAGTAAAGATGCAGTAAAACAGTAAACAAGCGGCGCCAGAAAATAGCTTGCTGGCATGGGAAGCAATTCTTTGTGGTGGAAACAAGGCCTAGGGATCATACTTTCACTAGTGGACACTCTCAACATTGATCACATAATAAATAAGTTCTCTTCCTTGTGCTACATATACTCTTGTTTGATAATGAACACCACTAATTGTGTAGGATTACACGAACCCTCAATGCCGGAGTTAACAAGCTCCACAACATTCGATATTCATGTTTAAGTAACCTTAGAGTATAATAGATCTTTGCAAAATAGACCAAGTACTAACATAGCATGCACACTGTCACCTTTACACTATGAAGGAGGCATAGATCACATCAATACTATCATAGCGATAATCAACTCCATAACCTACAAGAGATTATGATCATAATCTACGACAAGAACCACACGATGCACACACTGTCACCATTACACCATGCAGGAGGAATAGACTACTTTAATAACATCACATGAGTAGCACATAACTAGTAGCGATACAAAGCTCATATAAATCTCAATCATGTAAGGCAGCTCATGAGATTATTGTATTGAAGTACATAGGAGAGAGATGAACCACATAGCTACCGGTACAGCCCCGAGCCTCGATGGAGAACTACTCCCTCCTCATGGGAGACAACAGCGGTGATGAAGATGGCGGTGGAGATGGCAGCGGTGTCGATGGAGAAGCCTTCCGGGGCACTTCCCCGTCCCGGCGTGCCGAACAGAGACTCCTGTCCCCGCATCTTGGCTTCGCGATGGCGGCGGCTCTGGAAGGTTTCGCGTACCGTGGCTTATTCGTATTGGGGTTTAGGTCAGGGACCCTTAAATAGGCGAAGAGGCGGAGTCAGAGGGCTGACGAGGCGGTGACACACTAGGGGGGCGCGGCCCAGGCCCTGGCCGCGCCACCACATCCGGGCCCACAGGCCCTCCTCTGGTGGCTCTCGGGTGTTCGGAAGCTTCGTGTGAAAATAGGGTACCGGGTTGATTTCATCCGATTCCGAGAATATTTCCTTACTAGGATTTCTGAAACCAAAAACAGCAGAAAACAGGACCTGGCACTTCGGCATCTCGTCAATAGGTTAGTTCCGGAAAACGCATAAATATGACATAAAGTATGCATAAAACATGTAGATATCATCAATAAAGTAGCATGGAACATAAGAAATTATAGATACGTTGGAGACGTATCAGCATCCCTTAGTTCCTACTCGTCCTCGAGTAGGTAAATGATAACAATGATAATTTCTTAAGTGACATGCCATCATAACCTTGATCATACTATTGTAAGCATATGTAATGAATGCAGCGATCAAAAACAATGGTAATGACATGAGTAAACAAATGAATCATAAAGCAAAGACTTTTCATGAATAGTACTTTCAAGACAAGCATCAATAAGTCTTGCATAAGAGTTAGCTCGTAAAGCAATAATTCAAAGTAGAGGTATTGAAGCAACACAAAGGAAGATTAAGTTTCAGCGGTTGCTTTCAACTTATAACATGTATATCTCATGGATATTGTCAATGTAAAGTAATATAACAAGTGCAATATGCAAGTATGTAGGAATCAATGCACAGTTCACACAAGTGTTTGCTTCTTGAGGTGGAGAGAGATAGGTGAACTGACTCAACATAAAAGTAAAAGAAAGGTCCTTCAAAGAGGGAAGCATTGATTGCTATATTTGTGCTAGAGCTTTGATTTTGAAAACATAAAGAGAGCATAAAAATAAAGTTTTGAGAGGTGTTTGTTGTTGTCAACGAATGGTAGCGGGTACTCTAACCCCCTTGCCAGACAAACCTTCAAAGAGCGGCTCCCATTTTATTTTTATTTTTGGGTGGCACTCCTTCCAACCTTTGCTTTCACAAACCATGGCTAACCGAATCCTCGGGTGCCTGCCAACAATCTCATACCATGAAGGAGTGCCTTTTTATTTTAGTTTTATTATGATGACACTCCTCCCCACCTTTGCTTTCTCAAGCCATGGCTAACCGAATCCTTCGGGTGCCGTCCAACAATCACATACCATGGAGGAGTGTCTATTTTTGTTAATTAATTTGGGACTGGGAATCCCATTGCCAGCTCTTTTTGCAAAATTATTGGATAAGCGGATGAAGCCACTAGTCCATTGGTGAAAGTTGCCCAACAAGATTGAAAGATAAACACCACATACTTCCTCATGAGCTATAAAACATTGACACAAATAAGAGGTAATAACTTTTGAATTGTTTAAAGGTAGCACTCAAGCAATTTACTTTGGAATGGCGGAGAAATACCATGTAGTAGGTAGGTATGGTGGACACAAATGGCATAGTGGTTGGCTCAAGGATTTGGATGCATGAGAAGTATTCCCTCTCGATACAAGGCTTAGGCTAGCAAGGTTATTCGAAACAAACACAAGGATGAACCGGTGCAGCAAAACTCACATAAAAGACATATTGTAAACATTATAAGACTCTACACCGTCTTCCTTGTTGTTCAACCCAATACTAGAAATTATCTAGACCTTAGAGAGACCAATTATGCAAACCAAATTTTAGCAAGCTCTATGTATTTCTTCATTAATAGGTGCAAAGTATATGATGCAAGAGCTTAAACATGAGCACAACAATTGCCAAGTATCAAATTATCCAAGACATTTTATCAATTACTACATGTAGCATTTTCTGTTTCCAACCATATAACAACAAGTGAAGCGATCAACTTTCGCCCTTGAACATTAAAAGCTAAGAACACATGTGTTCATATGAACCAGCGGAGCGTGTCTCTCTCCCACACAAGGATGAACTTATTCAGAGAATGAAAATAACAAAATGAAAATAAAAGCACACAGACGCTCCAAGTAAAGTACATAAAATGTGACGGAATAAAAATATAGTTTCTAGAAGAAACCTGATAAGTTGTCGATGAAGAAGGGGATGCCTTGGGCATCCCCAAGCTTAGATGCTTGAGTCTTCTTAAAATATGCAGGGATGAACCACCGGGGCATCCCCAAGCTTAGACCTTTCACTCTTCTCGATCACATTATATCATCCTCTTCTATTGACCCTTGAAAACTTCTGCCACACCAAACTTCAAGCAAACTCATTAGAGGGTTAGTGCACAATCAAAAATTCACATGTTCAGAGGTGACACAATCATTCTTAACACTTCTGGACATTGCACAAAACTTCTGAAAGTTAATGGAACAAAGAAACTCATTCAACTTAACAAAAGCGCCAATGCGAAATAAAAGGCAGAATCTGTCAAAAACAGAACAGTCCGTAAAGACGAACCTGAAAGGGGCACTTAACTTGCTCAAACGGAAAAACTCAAAACTAATGAAAGTTGCGTACATATCTGAGGATCACACACGTAAATTTGCAGATTTTTTGATTTTTTTACAGAGACTTCTGCTCAAATTCGTGACAGACAGCAAATCTGTTTCTGCGCAGCAATCCAAATCTAGCATCAACTTTACCATAGAGACTTTACTTGGCACAAAAACATGATAAGAAGAGGTTGCTACAGTAGTAAACAACTTCCAAGACTCAACAAAACAAAAATTGCTGTAGTAAAATAAACACATGGGTTATCTCCCAAGAAGTTCTTTCTTTATAGCCATTAAGATGGGCTCAGCAGTTTTAATGATGCACTCGCAAGAAATAAGATTTGAAGCAAAAGAGAACATCAAGAAGCAAATTAAAAACAAATTTAAGCCTAACCCACTTCCTATGAAAAGGAATCTTGTACACAAATAAATTCATGAAGAACAAAGTGGCAAGCATAGAAAAGCAACACAAGCGCAATTTCAAGATTCTCAACATAAAGAGGGGAAACTTAATATTATTAAGATGCATATAACCATGTTTCCCTCTCTCATAATAACTTTCAGTAGCATCATGAACAAATTCAACAATATAACTATCACATAAAACATTCTTGTCATGAGCCACATGCATAAAATTATTACTCTCCACATAAGCATAATCAATTTTATTAGTTGTAGTGGGAGCAAATTCAACAAAGTAGATATCATTATTATTCTCATCAAGTGTAGGAGGCATAGTATAATCATAATAAAATTTACTCTCCATAGTAGGCGGCACCAAAAGACCACTATCATTATAATCATCATAAATAGGAGGCAAAGTATCATCAAAGAAAATTTTCTCCTCAATGCTTGGGGGACTAAAAATATCATGCTCATCAAAACCAGCTTCCCCAAGCTTAGAATTTTCCATATCATTAACAACAATGGTGTTCAAAGCGTTCATACTAATATCATTGCTACTAGCATGCAAATAAGATTCCATAGGTTTTTTAATTTTCGCATCCATGTCTTAACTCAGGAAATAGAAATAAAAGCTCACTGTTGCTTTCCATTATGCCTAACTAGTGTAAACAAGAAACCAAAAGATGCAATTGCAGGATCTAAAGGAAATAGCTTCGAGTACTTACAACGCCGGAAAATAGCTTAGTAGCCGAGATCCGGAGTGTGAGTACCTTTTACCTTTCCTCCCCGGCAACGGCGCCAGAAGCTAGCTTGATGTCTACGGGTGCTTCTATTCTTGTAGACAGTGTCGGCCTCCAAGAGCAGAGGTTTGTAGAACAGCAACAAGTTTTCCCTTAAGTGGATCACCCAAGGTTTATCGAACTCAAGGAGGAAGAGGTCAAAGATATCCCTCTCAAGCAACCCCGCAATCACAATACAAGAAGTCTCTTGTGTCCCCAACACACCTAATACACTTGTCAGATGTATAGGTGCACTAGTTCGGCGAAGAGATAGTAAAACACAGGTGGTATAGATGGTGGTAATATTGCAGAAAGTAAAGATGCAGTAAAACAGTAAACAAGCGGCGCCAGAAAATAGCTTGCTGGCGTGGGAAGCAATTCTTTGTGGTGGAAACAAGGCCTAGGGATCATACTTTCACTAGTGGACACTCTCAACATTGATCACATAATAAATAAGTTCTCTTCCTTGTGCTACATATACTCTTGTTTGATAATGAACACCACTAATTGTGTAGGATTACACGAACCCTCAATGCCGGAGTTAACAAGCTCCACAACATTCGATATTCATGTTTAAGTAACCTTAGAGTATAATAGATCTTTGCAAAATAGACCAAGTACTAACATAGCATACACACTGTCACCATCACACTATGAAGGAGGCATAGATCACATCAATACTATCATAGCGATAATCAACTCCATAACCTACAAGAGATTATGATCATAATCTACGACAAGAACCACACGATGCACACACTGTCACCATTACACCATGCAGGAGGAATAGACTACTTTAATAACATCACATGAGTAGCACATAACTAGTAGCGATACAAAGCTCATATAAATCTCAATCATGTAAGGCAGCTCATGAGATTATTGTATTGAAGTACATAGGAGAGAGATGAACCACATAGCTACCGGTACAGCCCCGAGCCTCGATGGAGAACTACTCCCTCCTCATGGGAGACAGCAGCGGTGATGAAGATGGTGGTGGAGATGGCAGCGGTGTCGATGGAGAAGCCTTCCGGGGCACTTCCCGTCCCGGCGGCGTGCCGGACAGAGACTCCGTCCCCCGATCTTGGCTTGGCGATGGCGGCTCTGGAAGGTTTCGCGTACCGTGGCTTATTCGTATCGGGGTTTAGGTCAGGGACCCTTAAATAGGCGAAGAGGCGGAGTCGGAGGGCCGACGAGGCGGTGACACACTAGGGGCGCGGCCTGGCCCCGGTCGCACCACCCCATCCTGGGCCCACAGTCCCTCCTCTCGGTGGCTCTCGGTGTTCTGAAGCTTCGTGTGAAAATAGGGTACTGGGCGTTGATTTCGTCCGATTCCGAGAATATTTCCTTACTAGGATTTCGAAACCAAAAACAGCAAAAAAGAACGGCACTTCGGCATCTCGTCAATAGGTTAGTTCCGGAAAACGCATAAATATGACATAAAGTATGCATAAAACATGTAGATATCATCAATAAAGTAGCATGGAACATAAGAAATTATAGATACGTTGGAGACGTATCAATGCCCAAGGCATCCCCTTCTTCATCGACAACTTATCAGGTCACTTCTAGTGAAACTATATTTTTATTCCATCACATCTTATGTTCTTTACTTGGAGCGTCTGTTTGCTTTTGTTTTCGTTTTGGTTTGAATAAATTTGGATCCCTGATACGTCTCCAACGTATCGATAATTTCTTATGTTCCATGCTACATTATTGATGATATCTACATGTTTTATGCACATTATATGTCGTATTTACGCATTTTCCGAACTAACCTATTAACAAGATGCCGAAGAGCCAGTTGCTTTCTGCTTTTGGTTTCAGAAATCCTAGTAACGAAATATTCTCGGAATTGGACGAAATCAACGCCCAGGGTCCTATTTTTGCACGAAGCTTTCCAGACCGAAGAGGAAAGGAAGTGGGGCCACGAGGCGCCGCCACAACAGGGCGGCGCGGCCTAGGTCTGGCCGCGCCTGTCATGTGGGGCCCTCGTGTGGCCCCCGACTTGCCCTTCCGCCTACTTAAAGCCTCCGTCGCGAAACCCCCAGTACCGAGAGCCACGATACGGAAAACCTTCCAGACGCCGCCGCCGCGAATCCCATCTCGGGATTCAGGAGATCGCCTCGGCACCCTGCCGGAGAGGGGATTCATCTCCCGGAGGACTCTTCATCGCCATGATCGCCTCCGGAGTGATGAGTGAGTAGTTCACCGGACTATGGGTCCATAGCAGTAGCTAGATGGTCGTCTTCTCCTAATTGTGCTTCATTGTTGGATCTTGTGAGCTGCCTAACATGATCAAGATCATCTATCTGTAATTCTATATGTTGTGTTTGTCGGGATCCGATGAATAGAGAATACTATGTTATGGTGATTATCAATCTATTGTTTATGTGTTGTTTATGATCTTGCATGATCTCCGTTATTAGTAGAGGCTCTGGCCAAGTTTTTACTCTTAACCCCAAGAGGGAGTATTTATCGATAGTGGGTTCATGCCTTCATTGATATGAAAGTTCTAAGGTTGTGTTGTGCCTAGGGATAAAACATGGATTCTATGTCTAAGGATGTAGTTGTCGATTACATTACGCACCATACTTAATGTAATTGTCTGTTGCTTTGCAACTTAATACTGAATGGGGTTCGGATGATAACCTCAAGGTGGACTTTTTAGGCATAGATGCAGTGGATAGGTCTATGTACTTTGTCGTAATGCCCTTTAAATCTCACTATATTTATCATATCATGTACATGCATTGTTATGCCCTTTTCTATTTCAATGTAATTTGTTCACCCAACATGCTTTTATCTTATGGGAGAGACGGAGTGAACCGTGGACCCTATAGATGCATTGCAATACTTGTTTTACTTTTCTTGCAAACAATCATTATTCCACACAATCCTTTGTTACCCAGATTGACCTCGACTGCACAACATGCTTTTATTGGGGAGAAACCTGTGTTGTGGGCCGGAATCCCTGGTACATCACATTTCGCCACCATCATTTCTATGCTTCTTGGCTCATCTTCCACCATACGTTCTGTTCTTTACGAGATTACCTTTGTTTCCACTTGGGTGTTCCCACGTAATCGGTGGTGCATCTACGCGTATCACCCGCCATCCTTATATTGGAGATATTACGCTCCGCTTTTTCATATGGAACACTTGTGTTCTTAGTTATGCTTTAATGTTCATGGCGAAGGCTGAAAATTGCTTCGTTGATTGCTATTTGGTTGGAATCAGAAAATGCTTCATATGGTTTGGAATAACTTGAAACTTGGCAATTGTTTTGAGCTCTCATTAGATCATGTTTAAGCTCTTGCATCATGTAGTTTAATCTATTAGTGGAGAACTACCGTAGAGCTTGTTAAAATTTGGTTTGCATGATTGGTCTCTCTAAGTCTAGATATTTTCTGGTAAAGTGTTTGAACAACAAGGAAGACAGTGTAGAGTCTTATAATGCTTGCAATATGTTCTTGTGTAAGTTTTGTTGTACCTGTTCATACTTGTGTTTGCTTCAAACAACCTTGCTAGCCCAAAGCCTTGTACTGAGAGGAAATGCTTCTCGTGCATCCAAACACCTTGAGCCAAAACCCATGCCATTTGTGTCCACCATATCTACCTACTATGTGGTATTTTTCTACCATTCCAAAGTAAATTACTTGAGTGCTACCTTTAAAATTTCATTCCTTTGTCTTTGCAATATATAGCTCATGGGAAAAATAGCTTAAAAACTATTGTGGTGATGAATATGTAGTTATGTGTCTTAGTTCTTATAAGTTGCTTGTTGAGCGGTAACCATGTTTCTGGGGACGCCATCAACTTTTACCTTTGTTGGATATCATGTGAGATGCTATGCATGTTCGTCTTGTCTGAAGTAAGGGTGATTTATCATGATCAAATGGTTTGAGTATGCATATGTTAGAGAAGAACATTGGGCCGCTAACCAAAGCCATGTATCATGGTGGAAGTTTTCAGTTTGGACATACATCCTCACTCTCTTATGAGAATATTATTTGTTGTTGAATGCTTATGCATTAAAGAGGAGTCCATTATTTGTTGTCTATGTTGTCCCGGTATGGATGTCCTAAGTTGAGATCTATTAAAAACGAGAAATCAAATGCAATTGATCTCCTTGGACCTTTGTACAGGCGGCATAGAGGTACCCCTTTGTGACACTTGGTTGAAACATATGTTATGCAATGATAATCCATGTAAATCCAAGCTAATTAGGACAAGGTGCGGCACTATTGGTATTCTATGCATGAGGCTTGCAACTTGTAGGAAGTATTATGCATAGCACATATGAATTATTACTACCGTTGACAAAATTGTTTCTATGTTTTCAAAACAAAAGCTCTAGCACAAAAATAGTAATCCATGCTTCCCTCTGCGAAGGGCCATTCTTTTACTTTATGTTGAGTCAGTTTACCTACTTCTTTCTATCTTAGAAGCAAACACTTGTGTTAACTGTGTGCATTGATTCTTACATGTTTACTTATTGCACTTGTTATATTACTCTATGTTGACAAATATCCATGAGATATACATGTTACAAGTTGAAAGCAATTGCTGAAACTTAATCATCCTTTGTGTTGCTTCAATGCATTCTACTTTGAATCTATTGCTTTATGAGTTAGCTCTTATGCAAGTCTTGTTGATACTTGTCTTGAAAGTACTATTCATGAAAAGTTTTGCTATATGATTCAATTGTTTAGTCATTATCTTTTGTTAGCAATCTTTTGCTTCAGATCACTCCATCCATCTCATATGCTTTATAATAATGTTGATCAAGATTATGTTGGTAGCATGTCACTTCAGAAATTATTTGTTGTTATCGTTTACCTACTCGAGGACGAGTAGGAACTAAGCTTGGGGATGCTTGATACGTCTCCAACGTATCTAAAATTTCTTATGTTCCATGCTACTTTTATGACAATACTCACATGTTTATACATACTTTACATCATTATTATGCATTTTCCGGCACTAACCTATTAACAAGATGCCGAAGCGCCAGTTGCTGTTTTCTGCTGTTTTTGGTTTCAGAAATCCTACAAAGGAAATATTCTCGGAATTGGACGAAATCAACGCCTGGGTCTTATTTTTCCACGAAGCTTCCAGAAGACCGAAGGAGATACGAAGTGGGGCCACGAGGTGGCCAGACCATAGGCCGGCGCGGCCTAAGGGGGGCCCGCGCCGCCCTATGGTGTGGGCCCCTCGCGCCGCCTCCTGACCTACCCTTCCGCCTACTTAAAGCCTTCGTCGCGAATACCCCTGTACCGAGAGCCACGATATGGAAAACCTTCCGAGACGCCGCCGCCGCCAATCCCATCTCGGGGGATTCAGGAGATCGCCTCCGGCACCCTGCCGGACAGGGGAATCATCACCGGAGGGCTCTACATCATCATGCCCGCCTCCGGATTGATGCGTGAGTAGTTCATCCTTGGACTATGGGTCCATAGCAGTAGCTAGTTGGTTGTCTTCTCCTCTTGTGCTATCATGTTTAGATCTTGTGAGCTGTGTGTTTGGTGGGATCCGATGAATATAGAATATTATGTCAAGTTGATTATCAATCTATCATATATGTGTTGTTTATGTTTTTGCATGCTCTCCGTTGCTAGTAGAGGCTCTGGCCAAGTTGATACTTGTAACTCCAAGAGGGGGTATTTATGCTCGATAGTGGGTTCATGCCTCCATTGAATCTGGGACAGTGACAGAAAGTTCTAAGGTTGTGGATGTGCTGTTGCTACTAGGGATAAAACATCAATGCTTTGTCTAAGGATATTTGTGTTGATTACATTACACACCATACTTAATGCAATTGTCTGTTGTTTGCAACTTAATACTAGAAGGGGTGCGGATGCTAACCTGAAGGTGGACTATTTAGGCATAGATGCATGCTGGATGGCGGTCTATGTTCTTTGTCGTAATGCCCTGATTAAATCTCATAGTGATCATCATGATATGTATTGAATCTTTATTTGTCAATTGCCCGCCTGTAATTTGTTCACCCAGCATGTTATTTATCTTATTGGAGAGACACCACTAGTGAACTGTGGACCCCGGTCCATTCTTTTACATCTGAATACAATCTACTGCAATCATTGTTCTCTACTGTTCTTTGCAAACAAACATCATCTTCCACACAATACGTTTAATCCTTTGTTTTCAGCAAGCCGGTGAGATTGACAACCTCACTGTTACGTTGGGGCAAAGTATCTTTATTGTGTTGTGCAGGTTCCACGTTGGCGCCGGTTTCACTGGTGTTGCGCCGCACTACACTCCTCCACCAACAACCTTCACGTGCTTCCTTGACTCCTACTGGTTCGATAACCTTGGTTTCTTTCTGAGGGAAAACTTGCTGCTGTGCGCATCACACCTTCCTCTTGGGGTTCCCAACGGACATGTGCATCACGCGTATCAAGCGGCTAGACGCAAAATAAACGCAGCGTCCGTTCTGACGCAAACGTGATCCAAATATGCGTCAAAAATGCGTCTTCGTGGACGTATCCGCGCATCCGTTTGCGTTCGTTTGGTCTGCATGCAACCCTCTCTCTCCTCCTTTAATGGGGGAAGACCCATGTGCTAGCCAATCCTATCCACACAAATAGAATCCTTCCTCTCTCTCCTCCCTAATCATGCATGCGGTCAAAAAGATGCATCCCTGCCGCTGGAGAAGGGGCAGACGCATGGGGACATGTGGATATTTTTTGTGTCCGTGCCCGACGCAAACAGACATAAATTGTGTCCAAAATGCGTCGCCTGGAGATGCCCTCCAACGCTGGGCCATCCGTTTTGGGCCGTATGGGTGGCCGCGCGGACACGCGAACAGCGGCCCGCGTCCGCTTGTTTGTTTGGGTCGCACGCAGCGCCCACGCAGCGCCCACCCATTTGCCCATTTGGCCTATTTCTTTGGGAAATAAGCCATTTGGCCACATATACTTATAAATAAAATCTAAAAAATATAGAATAATATCTAACAAATATAGACTAATATCAAATAGTATAAAATAATATCAAATAAAATGTAGCATGGTGAAGAAACGAAATGTGCCATAGTTTGAACAAATATGAAAATTACAAACTGAGATTGTGAACTCAATTTTTGCACTCTAGGATCTCCTTCTGCCTCTTCTCGAACCAAGCTCTCTTCGCCTCGCTCATGGTGGTCAAGTCGGCGTTCATGATCAGGTTGTCATCGGCTTGCCGTTTCAGCTCAACTTCCTTCTCCTTCAACTCCACCTCTTTGGCCCTTGCCATTGCTATGAGCTCAATTTCTTTATCTTTCAGCTCAATTTCCCTAGCCTTCATCTTGGCCTTCACCTCTTCAATCTCAAGCTTCTTCTGCTGGACATCAAAGAATTTCTTCCTGTCCTCTTCTTTCTCCCGGCGCCTCCTCTCATCCCTCTTGTCCGTGGACACCTCTCTGTCCGCATATATCTCCTTCAAAGTGCCGAACAATTGCATGGCCAAAGCATCACGCTTCATGTCGGCTTTGGTTGCCTTGTGGCCGCGTGGACGACTTGCACGAGAAGCGGAGCTACCGCAAGGCTGCCCACCATCAAGGTCAATGACCGTGGCATCTTTGGCGGTCTTGTTGACAGTCAAGGTCGCCATGTACCCCTCGTACCCTCCTGGAACTTGGGGGTGCCCTCGAGTTCCTTCCAACAATGAGAGAAGGCAAAGGTCTTTCCTTCATTCGCTGCTTTGAAGAAATCCAAAGCTTGCCACACCTAGAGCAAAGCAAGATGATGGCGTGTAACTCACACGTTCGTTGGGAACCCCAAGAGGAAGGTATGATGCGCACAGTGGCAAGTTTTCCCTCAGAAAGAAACCAAGGTTTAATCGAACCAGGAGGAGCCAAGAAGCACGTTGAAGGTTGATGGTCGCGAAATGTGATGCGGCGCAACACCAGGGATTCCGGCGCCAACGTGGAACCTGCACAACACAACCAAAGTACTTTGCCCCAACGAAACAGTGAGGTTGTCAATCTCACCGGCTTGCTGTAACAAAGGATTAAACGTATCGAGTGGAAGATGTTTGCAAAGAAAACAGTAAAACAAGTAGATTGTATGCTATGTAAAGAATAGGACCGGGGTCCACAGTTCACTAGAGGTGTCTCTCCCATAAGATAAAAGCATGTTGGGTGAACAAATTACAGTCGGGCAATTGACAAATAGAGAAAGGCATAATAATGCATATACATGACATGGTAAATATAGTGAGATTTAATCCGGGCATTACGACAAAGAACATAGACCGCCATCCAACTGCATCTATGCCTAAAAAGTCCACCTTCAGGTTATCGTCCGAACCCCCTCCAGTATTAAGTTGCAAAGCAACAGACAATTGCATTAAGTATGGTGCATAATGTAATCAACAACTACATCCTTAGACATAGCATCAATGTTTTATCCCTAGTGGCAACAGCACATCACAACCTTAGAACCTTCTGTCACGATCCCAGGTGTCAATGAAGGCATGAACCCACTATCGAGCATAATTACTCCCTCTTGGAGTTAAGAGTAAAAACTTGGCCAGAGCCTCTACTAATAACGGAGAGCATGCAAGATCATAAACAACACATGAACAATAGATTGATAATCACCATAATCATAGTACTCTCTATCCATCGGATCCCGACAAACACAACATATAGAATTACATATAGATGATCTTGATCATGTTAGGCAGCTCACAAGATCCAACAATGAAGCACAACAAGGAGAAGACGACCATCTAGCTACTGCTATGGACCCATGGTCCAGGGGTGAACTACTCACTCATCACTCCGGAGGCGATCATGGCGATGAAGAGTCCTCCGGGAGATGAATCCCCTCCGGCAGGGTGCCGGAGGCGATCTCCGAATCCCCGAGATGGGATTCGCGGCGGCGGCGTCTCTAAGGTTTTCCGTATCGTGGCTCTCGGTCGGGGGCGACGGGAGCTTTAAGTAGGCGGAAGGTCAACGCGAGGGGCCACACGAGGCCCAGGGGGCAGGGCCGCGCGGCCAAGGGCTGGGCCGCGCCGGCCACCCCCTGGCTGCCTCGTGGCCCCACCCGTTAGGTCTTCGGTCTTCTGGAAGCTTCGTGCAAAAATAGGACCCTGGGCGAAAGTTTCGTCCAATTCCGAGAATATTTCTTTACTAGGATTTCTGAAACCAAAAACAGCAGAAAACAGCAACTGGCTCTTCGGCATCTTGTTAATAGGTTAGTCCCAGAAAATGCATAAATATGACATATAATGTGCATAAAACATGTAGGTATCATCAATAAAGTAGCATGGAACATAAGAAATTATCGATACGTTGGAGACGTATCAGCATCCCCAAGCTTAGTTCTGCTCGTCCCGAGCAGGTAAAACGATAACAAAGATAATTTCTGAAGTGACATGCCATCATAATCTTGATCATACTATTTGTAAACATATGTAATGAATGCAGCGATCAAAGCAAAGGTAATGACATGAGTAAACAACTGAATCATATAGCAAAGACTTTTCATGAATAGTACTTCAAGACAAGCATCAATAAGTCTTGCATAAGAGTTAACTCGTAAAGCAATAAATCAAAGTAAAGGTGTTGAAGCAACACATAAGAAGATTAAGTTTCAGCGGTTGCTTTCAACTTGTAACATGTATATCTCATGGATATTGTCAACATAAAGTAATATAACAAGTGCAATATGCAAGTATGTAGGAATCAATGCACAGTTCACACAAGTGTTTGCTTCTTAAGGTGGAAGGAGATAGGTAAACTGACTCAACAATAAAAGTAAAAGAATGGTCCTTCGCAGAGGAAAGCATCGATTGCTGTATTTGTGCTAGAGCTTTTATTTTGAAAACATGAAACAATTTTGTCAACGGTAGTAATAAAGCATATGAGTTATGAAAATTATATCTTACAAGTTGCAAGCCTCACGCATAGTATACTAATAGTGCCCGCACCTCGTCCTACTTAACTTGGACTACCGGATCTTTGCATGCCATGTTTCAACCAAGTGTCACAAAGGGGTACCTCCATGCCGCCTGTACAAAGGTCCAAGGAGAATGCTCGCATTTCGGATTTCTCGCTTTTGATTATTCTCAACTTAGACATCCATACCGGGACAACATGGACAACAGATAATGGACTCCTCTTAAATGCATAAGCATGTAGCAAAGTTATTATTCTCATATGAGATTGAGGATATATGTCCAAAACTGAAACTTCCACCATGGTTCATGGCTTTAGTTAGCGGCCCAATGTTCTTCTCTAACAATTTTGCATGCTCCAACCACTAAAATGATAGACCTTCAGACAAGACGGACATGCATAGCAACTCACATGATATTCAACAATAGTTGATGGCGTTCCCCAGAAGCATGGTTATCGCACAACAAGCAACTTAATAAAATATAAAGTGCATAAGTACATATTCAATACTACGATAGTTTTTAAGGCTATTTTGTCCCATGAGCTATATATTGCAAAGGCGAATGATGGAATTTTAAAGGTAGCACTCAAGCAATTTACTTTGGAATGGCGGGTAAATACCATGTAGTAGGTAGGTATGGTGGACACAAATGGCATAGTAGTTGGCTCAAGGATTTTGGATGCATGAGAAGTATTCCCTCTCGATACAAGGTTTAGGCTAGCAAGGTTATTTGAAGCAAACTCAAGGATGAACAAGTGCAGCAAGACTCACATAAAAGACATATTGTAAACATTATAAGACTCTACACCGTCTTCCTTGTTGTTCAAAACTCAATACTAGATATTATCTAGACCTTAGAGAAACCAAATATGCAAATCAAATTTTAGCAAGCTCTATGTATTTCTTCATTAATGGGTGCAAAGCATATGATGCAAGAGCTTAAACATGAGCACAACAATTGCCAAGTATCACATTATCCAAGACATTTTAGAATTACTACATGTAGCATTTTCCAATTCCAACCATATAACAATTTAACGAAGAAGAAACTTCGCCTTGAACATTATGAGTAAAGCCTAAGGACACATGTGTCCATATGCAACAGCGGAGCGTGTCTCTCTCCCACAAAGTGAATGCTAGGATCCATCTTATTCAAACAAAAACAAAAACGAAAACAAACCGACGCTCCAAGTAAAGAACACCAGATGTGACTGAATAAAAATATAGTTTCAGGGGAGGAACCTGATGATGTTGTCGATGAAGAAGGGGATGCCTTGGGCATCCCCAAGCTTAGACGCTTGAGTCTTCTTAAAATATGCAGGGATGAACCACGGGGGCATCCCCAAGCTTAGAGCTTTCACTCCTCTTGATCTTAGTATATCATTCTCCTCTCTTGACCCTTGAAAACTTCCTTCACACCAAACTTCAAGCAAACTCATTAGAGGGTTAGTGCATCATTAATAATTCACTCATTCAGAGGTGACACAATCATTATTTTCACTTCTGGACATTGCATAATGCTACTGGACATTAATGGATCAAAGAAATAAATCCAACATAGCAAAAGAGGCAATGCGAAATAAAAGGCAGAATCTGTCAAAAACAGAACAGTCCGTAAAGACGAATTTATAAATGGCACCAGACTTGCTCAAATGGAAAAACTCAAAACTAATGAAAGTTGCGTACATATCTGAGGATCACGCTCGTAAATTGGCAGATTTTTTCGAATTTTCTACAGAGAATTATGCCCAGATTCGTGACAGACAGCAATGCTGTTTCTGCGCAGCGATCCCAAATATAACATCAACTTTGACATAGAAACTTTACTTGGCACAAAAACATGATAAGGAGAGGTTGCTACAGTAGTAAACAACTTCCAAGACTCAATAAAACAAAAAATTGCTGTAGGTAAAAACATGGGTTGTCTCCCATAAGCGCTTTTCTTTAACGCCTTTCAGCTAGGCGCAGAAAGTGCAAATCAAGTAACATCAAGAGTAGAAGCATCAACATCATAGCTTGTTCTAATAATAGAATCAAAAGGCAACTTCATTCTCTTTCTAGGGAAGTGTTCCATACCTTTCTTGAGAGGAAATTGATATTTAATATTACCTTCCCTCATATCAATAACAGCACCAACGGTTCGAAGAAAAGGTCTTCCCAACACAATTGGACAAGATGCATTGCATTCGATATCCAAGACAACAAAATCAACGGGGACAAGGTTATTGTTAACCGTAATATGCACATTATCAATCCTCCCCAAAGGTTTCTTTTTAACATTATCGGCAAGATTAACATCCAAATAACAATTCTTCAATGGTGGCAAGTCAAGCATATCATAAATCTTTTTAGGCATAACAGAAATACTTGCACCAAGATCACATAAGGCATTACATTCAAAGTCATTGAATTTCATTTTAATGATGGGCTCCCAACCATCTTCTAACTTTCTAGGAATAGAAGTTTCAAGTTTTAGTTTCTCTTCTCTAGCTTTTATGAGAGCATTTGTAATATGTTTTGTAAAGGCTAAATTTATAGCACTAGCATTAGGACTTTTAGCAAGTTTTTGCAAGAACTTTATAACTTCAGAGATGTGGCAATCATCAAAATCTAAATCATTATGAGCTACAGCAATGGGATCATTATTCCCAAGGTTGGAAAAAATTTCAGCAGTTTTATCACAAGCAGTTTCAGCAGTTTTAGCAATTTCAGGCAGCTTTGTACGCTTTGCACTAGGAGTAGAAACATTGCCAACACCAATTATTTTACCATTGATAGTAGGAGGTGCAGCAACATGTGAGGAATTAGCATTACTAGTGGTGGTAATAGTCCAAACTTTAGCTACATTATTCTCTTTAGCTAGTTTTTCATTTTCTTCTCTATCCCACCTAGCACGCAACTCAGCCATTAATCTTATATTCTCATTAATTCTAACTTGGATGGCATTTGCTGTAGTAGTAATCTTATTATCAAGATCATTATTAGGCATAACTTTCAACTTTAAAAGATTAACATCAGAGGCAAGCCTATCAACTCTAGAAGCAATAGTATCAATTTTATCAAGCTTTTCCTCAACAGATTTGTTAAAAGCAGTTTGTGTACTAATAAATTCTTTAAGCATGGCTTCAAGACCAGAGGGTACATTCCTATTATTGTTGTAAGAATTCCCATAAGAATTACCATAACCATTACCATTAGCAGAAGGATATGGCCTATAGTTATTACCAGAGTTGTTCCTATAAGCATTGTTGTTGAAATTATTATTTTTAATGAAATTCACATCAACATTTTCTTCTTGAGCAACCAATGAAGCTAAAGGAACATTATTTGGATCAACATTAGATCTACCATTCACAAGCATAGACATAATCACATCAATCTTATCACTCAAGGAAGAGGTTTCCTCAACAGAATTTACCTTCTTACCTTGTGGAGCTCTTTCCGTGTGCCATTCAGAGTAATTTATCATCATATCATCAAGAAGTTTTGTAGCCGCCCCCAATGTGATGGACATAAAGGTACCTCCAGCAGCTGAATCCAATAAATTCCGCGAAGAAAAATTTAGTCCTGCATAGAAGGTTTGGATGATCATCCAAGTAGTCAGTCCATGGGTTGGGCAATTCTTTACCAAAGTTTTCATTCTCTCCCATGCTTGAGCAACATGTTCAGTATCTAATTGTTTAAAATTCATTATGCTACTTCTCAAAGAAATAATTTTAGCGGGAGGATAATATCTACCAATAAAAGCATCCTTGCATTTAGTCCATGAATCAATACTATTCTTAGGCAAAGATAGCAACCAATCTTTAGCTCTTCCTCTTAATGAGAAAGGAAACACTTTCAATTTAATAATATCACCATCTACATCTTTATACTTTTGCATTTCACAAAGTTCAACAAAATTATTGAGATGGGCAGCAGCATCATCAGAACTAGCACCAGAAAATTGTTCTCTCATGACTAGATTTAGTAAAGCAGGTTTAATTTCAAAGAATTCTGCTGTAGTAGCAGGTGGAGCAATAGGTGTGCATAGGAAATCATTATTATTTGCATTTGTGAAGTCACACAACTTAGTATTTTCAGGGTTGGCCATTTTAGCAACAGTAAATAAAGCAAACTAGATAAAGTAAATGCGAGTAACTAATTTTTTTGTGTTTTTGATATAGAGAGCAAGACAATAAATAAAGTAAAACTAGCAACTAATTTTTTTGTATTTTGATTTAGTGCAGCAAACAAAGTAGTAAATAAAATAAAGCAAGACAAAAACAAAGTAAAGAGATTGAGAAGTGGAGACTCCCCTTGCAGCGTGTCTTGATCTCCCCGGCAACGGCGCCAGAAAAAGAGCTTGATGGCGTGTAACTCACACGTTCGTTGGGAACCCCAAGAGGAAGGTATGATGCGCACAGTGGCAAGTTTTCCCTCAGAAAGAAACCAAGGTTTAATCGAACCAGGAGGAGCCAAGAAGCACGTTGAAGGTTGATGGTCGCGAAATGTGATGCGGCGCAACACCAGGGATTCCGGCGCCAACTAGGAACCTGCACAACACAACCAAAGTACTTTGCCCCAACGAAACAGTGAGGTTGTCAATCTCACCGGCTTGCTGTAACAAAGGATTAAACGTATCGAGTGGAAGATGTTTGCAAAGAAAACAGTAAAACAAGTAGATTGTATGCTATGTAAAGAATAGGACCGGGGTCCACAGTTCACTAGAGGTGTCTCTCCCATAAGATAAAAGCATGTTGGGTGAACAAATTACAGTCGGGCAATTGACAAATAGAGAAAGGCATAATAATGCATATACATGACATGGTAAATATAGTGAGATTTAATCCGGGCATTACGACAAAGAACATAGACCGCCATCCAACTGCATCTATGCCTAAAAAGTCCACCTTCAGGTTATCGTCCGAACCCCCTCCAGTATTAAGTTGCAAAGCAACAGACAATTGCATTAAGTATGGTGCGTAATGTAATCAACAACTACATCCTTAGACATAGCATCAATGTTTTATCCCTAGTGGCAACAGCACATCACAACCTTAGAACCTTCTGTCACGATCCCAGGTGTCAATGAAGGCATGAACCCACTATCGAGCATAATTACTCCCTCTTGGAGTTAAGAGTAAAAACTTGGCCAGAGCCTCTACTAATAACGGAGAGCATGCAAGATCATAAACAACACATGAACAATAGATTGATAATCACCATAATCATAGTACTCTCTATCCATCGGATCCCGACAAACACAACATATAGAATTACATATAGATGATCTTGATCATGTTAGGCAGCTCACAAGATCCAACAATGAAGCACAACAAGGAGAAGACGACCATCTAGCTACTGCTATGGACCCATGGTCCAGGGGTGAACTACTCACTCATCACTCCGGAGGCGATCATGGCGATGAAGAGTCCTCCGGGAGATGAATCCCCTCTCCGGCAGGGTGCCGGAGGCGATCTCCTGAATCCCCCGAGATGGGATTCGCGGCGGCGCGTCTCTGTAAGGTTTTCCGTATCGTGGCTCTCGGTACTGGGGGTTTCGCGACGGGAGCTTTAAGTAGGCGGAAGGTCAACGCGAGGGGCCACACGAGGGGCCCAGGGGGGGGCCGCGCGGCCAAGGGCTGGGCCGCGCCGCCACCCCCGGCTGCCTCGTGGCCCCACTCCGTTAGGTCTTCGGTCTTCTGGAAGCTTCGTGCAAAAATAGGACCCTGGGCGAAAGTTTCGTCCAATTCCGAGAATATTTCTTTACTAGGATTTCTGAAACCAAAAACAGCAAAAAGAACTGGCTCTTCGGCATCTTGTTAATAGGTTAGTCCCAGAAAATGCATAAATATGACATATAATGTGCATAAAACATGTAGGTATCATCAATAAAGTAGCATGGAACATAAGAAATTATCGATACGTTGGAGACGTATCACAAGACAAGAATGACAAACATGTGTGCAAGACAACAATGACAAACAAGTTGAGGTTAAGAACTATACCAAGTCTTTCATGCCAATGCCGCTAACGGGAATCCGCTTCACGTGATCATACGCCGCCTGGAACTTGTTGCATTCCATTTGAATTGTTCCCCACCTCTTTCGATAAGAGGTTGCCCGATCTTCTCAGTAAGCAAGGTGGATGGTGATGAACACGCGATGAACACAGCGGATGAAATCGATGATAGTGGAGATAACTTGTATGACGCCGACGAAGTCTCTCGATTGATTCCTGTCGCCAATGCAACAGCTCTCAACCCTGCAAGATATTCGCAACTCCACACACTTGCGCACGTAGCCGCCGACCACGAAGCGGTAAATTGCAATCTTCTAATCCCCAATGGAACAGCAGATCACACAAACTTTCAGTAGCATAAAACTCCAGATCGAAACGAATTGGAGAGTGTAGGTATCAATAATTTTGTGTAGCAAACAACCATGAACTAGGGTTTACCTTAAACATGGTCTAAAGCTATTATGGGGGCGTCCTGGGCACTTATATAGGGGTTCAGGACGACCAGAAGTCGAGAAAATACATTAAAACCCGACCCAGATCGGGATCTGGTCGAGACTGACTCGGACACGGCCGGCGTGGGGGCTGGTCGACCGGGCCTGGGACCGGACCATGACCGGGCCAAGGCGGTGTCAGGCAGTACACCCGCCCGGTTGGCACCAGCGCAGGATCCGGCGGGCGCCGGCTCACCCGTGGGGCCGGTTGGACCGGACGTGTGACCGGGCAGGACGGCGTGGCGGCCGGTCTGACCGGGCTGTGCACCGGCCTGGACTTGATCTTCCTCCCTCGCATGCCTCCCTCTCCTCCCTCGCTCGTCCATGGGATGTTTTCATGTCCATCTTCATGTCCAGCTCCATGTCCAGCTTCACGTCCAGCTGCTCCTCTTCTCCTATGCGATGCTTGCTCCCTCTTCATACCTAATTATACATAAGTAAAAGGACTTAGGCAGTATAAAGTTCTCATCGATCAAAGTATCATTTAGGAACAAGTTCACCTGTTGTTTGAGTAGCTTCGCACGAGCTCTTGTCATAGGTCCAATCCTAACTTCATTGGACTTGAGCTTCACAGCAGCATCGTCTTCATCTTGTAATGACGGAGGTAGTGGTTCGGTAGGGATGTCCTCATCATCTTTTGGAGGGATAACTCGCTGCGGTCGCTATCAAATGGCTCCTGTCCGTATCGGCGATGTTCATGGAAGTATTCATAGATCCGGCGCCAGAATGCGGACCCCTTCTGCTCGGCACCTGTCAATGCATCTTGCCCAATGGTCAACCATCCATCGACGAGCATTTTCTCCTCCTGCGTCGTGTAGTTGCTGGTTCTTTTGCTAACCCGGCGACCTCGAGATTGTACAGCTGCGGCTTGTTGATACGTCTCAAACGTATCTATAATTTCTTATGTTCCATGCTACTTTTATTATAATAGTTGAATGTTTTATACATACTTTACAGCATTATTATACATTTTCCGGCACTAACCTATTAACAAGATGCCGAAGTGCCAGTTGCTCTTGTTTTTGGTTTCAGAAATCCTAGTAAGGAAATATTCTCGGAATTGGACGAAATCAACGCCCAGGGCCTATTTTTACACGAAGCTTCCAGAAGACCGAAAGGGAGACGAAGTGGGGCCACGAGGTGGCGCCACACCAGGGCGGCGTGGCCTGGGCCTGGGCCGGGCCGGCCTGTTGTGTGGGGCCCTCGTGTGGCCCCCTGACCTACCCTTCCGCCTACAAATAGCCTTCGTCGCGAAACCCCCACCGAGAGCCACGATACGGAAAACCTTCCAGAGACGCCGCCGTCGCGAATCCCATCTCGGGGGATTCAGGTGCCGGAGAGGGGAATCATCACCGGAGGGGCTCTACATCATCATGCCCGCCTCCGGATTGATGCGTGAGTAGTTCATCCTTGGACTATGGGTCCATAGCAGTAGCTAGATGGTTGTCTTCTCCGCTTGTGCTATCATTCACTACAAGAAAAGTTGCCATGGCCGACGAAGTTGAAGTCGCGCCGTGGTTGCTGGTGTACCATGGCCGACGATTTTTGGTCCCTCCGTGGTTCATGTCAAAACTTTTTTTTCTCGTTTTTGAGGCCACCTAGCCCGACGAAAGCGGCCAAAACGTCGCGTATGGTGGCCCGGGACGTGGTGCATCTCGAAATCTCGGGTTCGCCGGCCGAGTCAACGCAAATCCGCACCGCCGAGGGATGTAGGGCCCAGATGGCAGCCTCTCTGGCATTGTTTTTTTCTAGATCGCGCCATCTCGTTCAACGTTCTCCGATCGAGCCGTTTACGATGCAGGATCATGGGTCCCGCATGTCATCCTCTATGAACCAAAATTCTTTCTATTCTTGGATTTTTTTGACCCCCTGATTTCTGGCTACTTCCTTTTTCTTTTGATCCCTTGCCGCCTTGGAAACGTTGAGACCGCTGCTGCTAAATGGGACCCGCATGTCATCCTCTATGTGCAATCAACTTTCTTTTCTTGGAGTTTTTTTGGCACCTCAAATTTGGTCACTTGCCTTTTTCTTTCGATCCCCTGCCGCCTCTCAAACGGTGATACCGCTGCTGCTAAATGGGACCCGCATGTCATCCTCTATGTACTATAAAACTTTCTTTTCTTGAATTATTTTTGGCACCTCATATTTGGTCACTTACCTTTTTCTTTCGATCCCCTGCCGCCTCTCAAACGGTGATACCGCTGCGCTAAATGGGACCCGCATGTCATCCTCTATGTACTATAAAACTTTCTTTTCTTGGATTTTTTTGGCACCTCATATTTGGTCACTTGACTTTTTCTTTCGATCCCCTGCTGCCTCTCAAACGGTGATACCGCTGCTGCTAAATGGGACCCGCATGTCATCCTCTATGTACTATAAAACTTTCTTTTCTTGGATTTTTTTTTGGCACCTCATATTTGGTCACTTGACTTTTTCTTTCGATCCCCTGCTGCCTCTCAAACAGTGATACCGCTGCTGCTAAATGGGACCCGCATGTCATCCACTATGTACTATAAAACTTTCTTTTCTTGGATATTTTTTGGCACCTCATATTTGGTAACTTGACTTTTTCTTTCGATCCCCTGCTGCCTCTCAAACAGTGATACCGCTGCTGCTAAATGGGACCCGCATGTCATCCTCTATGTACTATAAAACTTTCATTTTTTGGATTATTTTTGGCACCTCATATTTGGTCACTTGACTTTTTCTTTCGATCCCCTGCCGCCTCTCAAACGGTGAGACCGCTGCAGCTAAATGGGACCCGCATGTCATCCTCTATGAGCAATCAACTTTCTTTTCTTGGAGTTTTTTTTGGCACCTCATATTTGGTCACTTGCCTTTTTCTTTCGATCTCATGCCACGTTTGAAACGTTGAGGTACCTGCTGGCTCATGGGACCCGCATGTCATCCTCTGTGTGCTATAAAAGTTTCCTTTGTTGGATTTTTTTTCACCCTCTGATTTTTGGCTTGCCTTTTTCTTTTGATCCCCTGCCCCCTTTGAAACGTTGAGTAAGCTGTTGGTTCAAGGGACCCGCATGTCATCCTCTATGTCCATCAACTTTCTTTTCTTGGATTTTTTTTCACCCCCTAATTACTAGCTACTTTCTTTTTCTTTTGATCTCAAGCCGCATTACAAACATTGAGACCGCTGCTGCAAAATGGGACCCACATGTCATCCTCTATGTACAATAAATCTTGGATTATTTTTGGCTCCTGATATTTGGTCACTTGCCTTTTTCTTTCGATCTCATGCCGCCTTTGAAACGTTGAGTAAGCTGCTGGCTCATGGGTCCCGCATGTCATCCTCTACGAACAATAAAAGTTTCCTTTCTTGGAGTTATTTTTTACCCCTAATTTCTGGCTATTTGCCTTTTTCTTTTGATCCCCTGCCCCCGTTGAAACGATGAGGACGCTGTTGGCAGGTCGGTCCCACATGTCATCCTCTATGAACAATAAAAGTTTCCTTTGGTGGATTTATTTTTGACCCCTAATTAATTTCTGGCTATTTCCTTTATTTTTCTTTTGATCCCCTGCCGCCTTGGAATTGTTGAGAATGCTGCTGCCTCATTTTTCTTTTGGTCCTGTGCCGCCTTGGAAACGTTGAGACCGCTGCTACAAAATGGGACCCGCATGTCATCCTCTATGTACAATAAAGTTTCTTTTCTTGGATTATTTTTGGCTCCTGATATTATGTCACTTGCCTTTTTCTTTCGATCTCATGCCGACTTTGAAACGTTGAGGATGCTGCTGCCTCATGGGTCCCGCATGTCATCCTCTCAGAACGATAAATGTTTTCTTTTCTTGTATTTTTTTACCAACTGATTTTTGGCTTTTTTTATTTTCGATCCCCTGCCGCCTTTGAAACGTTGACTCTGCTGGCTCATGGGTCCCCGATGTCAGCCTCCCCGTACAAGAAACATGTGATATTTTATTTTGCAGACAATAAACGTTGTATTTCGCTCTGAGCTATTGCAAACGGATAAATTAAATCTTTATATCTACATAAACAAACTTATATGTTGAATCTCCTTGTTTTTTGTTTTTGCGAAGCATAGGACTTTCCTGTTTTTTTTTTGAGAAAAATCCGACCTTTCCTGTTTTGGAGTGGGCTGAAATTGTACGAGTCAAAAGGCCCAGCAGGATAGTTCGAAGGCCCAGATGTCCAGATACAGCCCAATTGAAATCTTTCTTTTCTTGGATTTTTTTCACACCCTGATTTCTGGCTACTTCATTTTTCTTTCGGTCCTGTGCCGCCTTGGAAGCGTTGAGACCGCTGCTAAAATGGGACCCACATGTCATCCTCTATGTACAATAAAGTTTCTTTTCTTGGATTATTTTTGGCTCCTGATATTATGTCACTTGACTTTTTCTTTCAATCTCATGCCGACTTTGAAACGTTGAGGAAGCTGCTGGCTCATGGGTCCCGCATGTCATCCTCTATGAACAATAAAAGTTTTCTTTGTTGGATTTATTTTTTTCCCCTAATTTCTGGCTATTTGTCTTTTTCTTTTGATCCCCTGCCCCCTTTGAAACGATGACGACGCAGCTGGCAAGTCGGTCCCACATGTCATCCTCTATGAACAATAAAAGTTTCCTTTGATGGATTTATTTTTGACCCTAATTAATTTCTGGCTATTTCCTTTTTTATTTTGATCCCCTGCCGCCTTGAAATAGTTGAGGATGCTGCTGCCTCATGGGTCCCGCATGTCATCCTCTCAGAAAGGTAAATGTTTCTTTTCTTGAATTTGTTTACCAACTGATTTTTGGCTTATTTTTTCTTTCGATCTCCTGCCACCTTTAAAACGTTGACGACGCTGCTGGCTCATGGGTCCCCAATGTCAGCCTCCCCATACTGCAAATCCTCTTTCTGCAAAGGTTGTATTTCTAGATAGATAAGGTGGATTCGAATCTGCCATGGTTCAGGCAGCTCAGGTAAGCCTTCTTGCACTAATTAATGGAAGTAGTGTATCGCAAGGTCAAGACATGTGGCTCGGTGTAATGAATCTATATGAATCATGTTGTGGGTTCAATCTGATAGTTCTCTAACAGGTCAGCCAAAATAGAAATTAAGTTTTTTTCTAAAACGGAAATGCAAATTAAGATGAACACAAACATTAGTTATCATAATAGCTGATCATACATACATACTTGCTAAGAGCAAAAGCTTGCCAGAGTTTTACCACCCATACAATTAATTAGCAGTTCAGATAAGATAACCTTATATAAGTATAACTACAAATGCATTTGCTAAGGGCTCATGGGACAACAGAACTAGACAACCGCGAACTTTATGACCAGCATGTCACAGCGGCATCGAAAGATCTTGACCTTCAACTTTGATCCAATGCGAAGTTTGGCACCGTCAATGAACTTTTTCCACCTGGAAGTAACAGCCAAGCGGCCATCTGTGGGACTGACAGAGTACCGTCCCTCCACGGTGAGACCTTCACTCTCCATGACGAGGGATATCTTGCCCCTTCGGCCAGCATTGAGATCCTTGGAGATACTTTTAGGCAATTTCTGATTCAAAGCAAGAGATACCACCAAAAATTAGTCAATGGCACCAATGCACTGAACCATGTGAGACTTTGAGCAGAGAAGACATCAAGATAAGAGCAGTTATGCTGTCATATACTCACGAACATAGCCTTCAGATGCGTCCTGGTCACCACACGGGTGGCCACAGCAATGAGCTGAGACCTCGGTGATCTGGCTGGGGCAGGTGCATGAGCCTGGGCTGGTACACGAGCTGGTGCTGATGCAGGAGACTGCTGGGCAGGTGCAGTAAACGGTGCCTCTAGAGGAACCGGTGCTGATGCAGGAGACTGTTGGGCAGGTGCAGTAAACGGTGCAGCTAGAGGAACCAGTGCTGATGCAGGAGCCTGCTGGGCATGTGTAGTATATGGGGCCTCTACAGGAACCAATGCTGATGTAGGGGACTGCTGGGTAGATGCAGTAAACGGAGCTGGTACAGGAACCGGTGCTGATGCAGGAGAGTGGGAAGCCGGTGCCGGTGCTGGTGTGGTTGCCCTTTGTGACATCCGCTCCTGTTCCATCAGGGGATCTGCAGCTTTGATCATGTTAAACCCAGCAAGCTAGAACAGAGGGAATGGTTTAGAACAACTGCTCAGAATGCAGTTATCAAAAGATATGAGTAGAAAAAAGTTACATATTATATATTTGGAAGTGTCTCCAACTCTGTAAGCAGTTACGTATATCTGCCCGTTTGAGTTTCTGATCCTCAGCTCGTCGCCCTTCTTCAGACCGTAGTCAAAAGCAAACTTTCTCCAATCATGTCCATACAAATATGTGATGGCCTGCGTCTTGTAGACATACACCTCATAGACCGTGTAGGTGTTCATCAATTTGCCATTGCCATGCATAGTGAAAGATCCTTCATGCGGACACATCTGGTTAATCATTGGACGAAGTTCACAAGGTACAGTCTGCATGTGAAAATTGATACAAATGTAAGAAGCAGGAAGACTAAAAACAAGACTTTACTATATGCCAATTCATGCTAAACCACTGAGAATACATACCTGTAACTCTGTGAAGGAGCTACTAGAAAGGTAGATAGAGCCATAGGAGGTGTTATATGCGGGGTATGTACATGGGCCCGCCATATTCCCGCAAGCTCGGCATCGGGATGGTGAAGGAAACATGGGAGGTACTACTGGTGCGTAGCGCTGAACGTAAGTGGAAGAATTAGGTTGTGTAAAGTGCATAGTTCAGAGCAATGCAAATGTTGACAAGCAAGTGCATAACACTATGTTACAAACTGAACAGTGAAAAATTAGTGTATGATGAATATAAGCATGCTAATTTGGTGTTTCCGAATTCCAAAAAGCATTAGACAGAGCCAGTGATAATATCAGACATAAATCATGGCATGTATATGTGGCTTAAGAAAATATACCCGAACCCTTGGATGGTTACGGCCCGGCTGATCCTTGGACTTGAGCTTATATAAGCATCCAGAAGGTGGGGCTGACAGTAACTTGGTGGCAGCCTCTGCAGATGCCTCATCAGCAGCAGTTGCAATCCTTTTGACCAATGAAGGCTTAGCAGTTTCAGTCTGCATATAAAAATTGAAGAGCAACAGACATCAGCAGTGATATATAAAATGAATCTATGAGACACTGATGCATATAGTGCTGGATGTAAGTGGAAGAATAGGTGTGTGTGTTTCTGAACTATTGGTAAGCATTAGACAAAGCCGGCAATAAACAGACAAAAATCAAATCATGTATGAGGATTAAGAAAATATACCTGCTTACTGAAAAGGGTACCACCCAGCTGGCCCGTGGCCTTGTGCTTGAGGAGGTTTTCAGAAGATGGTGGCAGCACCATCGTCTTCACAGCAGCCTCATCAGGATCATTTTTTATCCATTTGAGTAGAGGAACAGAAGTTTCATCCTGCATATGAATAGCAACAGAACTCATCATTGATATTTAATAAATCTATGAGATAGACTGATGCAAATAGTGCGGGGTGTAAGTGGAAGAATAGGGTTGTGCATAGAGAACAGTTGACAACAATGCAAATGATTACAAAAGAAGCCAATGGAAATCAACAGTTTATATACTGGATGAGACAGACTGAAAAGTGAAAAATTAGTGTATGATGATTGTAAGCAAACGCAGTGTTTCTGAACTTTTGGTAAGCATTAGACAAAGCCAACAGTAATTAAACAGATAATAATGAAATCATGTATGTGGATTAAGAAAATATACCAGATTCATTAAAAGGTCACCACCCAGCTGGCCCATGGCCTCGTGCTTGTAGAGGTTTTCGGAAGATGGTGCCGGCACCATCGTCCTCACAGCAGCCTCATTAGCCTCATTTTGCATCCACTTGAGTAAAGGCGCAGCAGTTTCAGCCTGCATAAGAATGGGAACAGATCTCAGCAGTGATATTGAATGACTCTGAGACAGACTGATGCATATAGTGCTAGATGTAAGTGGAAGGGTATGGCCGTGTATGGACAACAGTTCACAACAATGCAAGGGTGTGTTCGGTTCTGAAACAGCGTGGAATGGAATGGAATGGTTCCATTTCAGAGGAATGGAATGGTTACATTTTTGTTCGGTTGGGAAAAATGGAGAGCAGAAGAGATCGAGGTTAAACTAACCAATTGTCTCAAAATTGTAATTAACAATTGCAAATGACATTTTAATCTCAAAGTCGTAATTAACAGCGCCTAATGGTGCTCTTTTAATCTAAAAATCGTAATTAACATCATTTTATGTTGGGTTAGGGGAACTGGAGTAGATGAACATTACTGTATGATGATTGTAAGCAAACGAATTTGGTGTTTCTAAACTTTTGGCTTCGAGATCTTATGGGTTTCAACTCTAGCCTACCCCAACTTGTTTGGGACTGAAAGGCTTGGTTGTTGTTGTTGTTGTAAACTTTTGGCAAGCATAGAAAAAACCGACAATAAACAGAGAAAAATCAAGGCATGTTTTGTGGATTAAGAAAATATACCATATTCATTAAAAGATCACCACCCAGCTGGTGCGTGGCCTTGTGCTTGTAGAGGCATTTAGAAGATGGGGGCGGCATCAACATACTGGCAGCCTGATCAGCCGCAGTTTTGATCTTCCTTTTGAGTAAAGGCCCTAAAGTTTCAGTCTGCATATGAATAGCAAAACAAAAGGCAGACCTCAGCAGTGATATTGAATTACTGTATGAGATAGACTGATGCATATAGTGGATGCTCTTAGCCTTTTGCAGCGTGAACACTAGCTATGGACAGACAAAAAAACTAGTTAACTCAGCTTTGTCTAGATATGAATGTACTACCACCATCCAAAAGCTTAAGCCTTATTTATTTTTGAGAAATCAAAACAAGCAAAGTTTGACCAAAATTTTAGAACATTCTATCAACAAATATAATACTGTGTAGATACCGTAGGAAAATATATTTTATTATCTATTTAATGATATTAATTTTGTATTTTGCATGTTACTGATTTTTGGTAAAAGCTTAGTCAAACATGGTATAGTTTGACTTTCTAAAAATAATATAAGCCCAAAGCTTTGGGATGGAGGCAGTAGTATCTAGAGCTAAAACACATCTAGATACATCCGTATCTACAGATAGTTGAGTCAATTAATTTGGATCTGAGGGAGTATCAGATTCAGACTACATCATGGTAAGTTGGTTAAAAAAATTACCCCTGGGCGGTCCCTGCCCAGCTCGGCAGTGGCATTTCGCTTCTTGTGCTGCAGATCGGGCCATGCTCCTGCAGCAGGTGGGGCGCTATTCTCGTTCCCCATAGCCTCAGCACGGAACCTGGAGGTACCAACCTGATACAGAGAATATAGAGCATGGTGTCACAGAGGCTTTACGCACAAACAGCTGAAGACATGTGCTACTTTAAGCATATTCCAGAACAGGAACAGATTGAGGATGCAGAGACCAGAGAGACACTTAAAAGGTAAAGAGTGGATAAGCAAACGGAGTACCTGCTTCGCGGGGCTGGGGACGCAGCTCAGGCTCAGCCAACTGCCCACATGCGTGGTGGCCTTACGCTCCATTGCCCCCACCGCCGAGGTCTTACCTTTCCTGTACAAGCTGACAAAAGATACAGTGAGGATCAGCAGAAACTACAAAGGTTGCAAATGTCGACAAATAAAGGAAGAACACCCCAATCCAAGCAAAGGTAGCCCCCGCCCCCCACCCCCATCAATCACTCCCAGCTCGAGGGTGACCAGAAAGACACCCCTTCGCCCAGAATAGGAAAGAGATGCGCAAGATATCGAGGAGAGGAAAAAAGAACCGATCTCGAGAAAGGAGAGAACATTACTAGTCCTACCTAATCCGCTTGGGCTAGATGCAGCTTGCCCCTCCAAGCTGGATGCCTGGACGGTGGAGGCGAAAGGAGGGGATCGAGCTAGCGGCTTGCATCCGTCGGCAATCGGCACTCGATCGGGAGAGAAGGGGTGCTACATAAAGGGGAGGGGTAACATATTTTATTACACAGTGAACTTACTGATGTGACTAGTCATTACATGTCTCACTGAAACTAGGGCCCATAGTGTGGCACCCCAAATTTACTTGAAGCTGCCCGGCGGGACGCATTGGCGCGTCAAGAAACCCCCGAATTGTAGCGGGGAAATGAAACATTTCACAAAAATTCGAAATTCAAGCACACCGCCACGCGCCAAGCACGCGGCTGTTCCTTCCTCTTCCTCGGTTCCTCCTCCCCTATCCGAAAAAACCCCAAATCCCAAGCTCAAACCAAAAAAAAAACAAAAAACAAATCCCCTGGCCGCCATGCATGTCCTCGTTAACCCGCTGGAGATCGTTCCCGGACGATGCGGACCACCCGCCCTGAGATCCAGAATTCCGTCCACCTCGAGGCACTGCGTGCTGTCTCGCAGCAGCGGCTTGAGGGCGCTGAAGAGGAAGTTCCGCCGGAAAGTGCTCATGGCAACCGTGCAAGCTCACCGGCGTGCTGTATCCCGAGAGGAACTGGTCAAAGCTTTGCTATTCGCCACACACAAAAAATTGCGGGCCAAGATCTGGTCAAAGCTTCGTCGATGGCTTGCCGCGAGAGGCTTGGAGTCCAGAGTCAATAAACTAGCTGCTCGAGGACTTGGGCGGTTTACACGGATTCATATTAACTGACTCAAGTTTGTTAGTCTAGTTAACAAATGCATCTAGATACATCCATATCTAGACAGAATTGAGTCAATTAATATGAATCAGAGGGGAGTACCTGAAAGTGTTTCATGCTACCAACTAATGCGCTGGCAGGAATCGCTGTAGAAGTAATTGTGCTACTACTCATACGATGAACTGATTGTGTGGGTGTCGAATTTTGCAACGCGATCATCCACTGAATGCTTAATCTAGCGCCAAAGGCGTACAAATCATAACATACTACAGCACCAGAACATAAGAGTACGAATCATAAAGTAGCTCAACATTTTGCATCAGGGCTGGGTGGTCCTGAGACTACCGGGACGCCCCTGATGATCTCCGGGTGTGCATCCTCTTCAACGCAAAGCTGTGTACTCGGTCCACGGCCTCCTTCTGTAGGCTGGATAATCTCAGGTGCAGGACCTTCGTCTATGAGAGGCTCGTCATCAGTACCATCCACAGGTGCATCAGGGCTGGGTGGTCTTGAGACTACCCGGACGCCCGTGATGATCTCCGGGCGTGCATCCACTTCAACGCAAAGCTGTGTACTCGGTCCACGGCCTCCTTCTGTAGGCTGGATAATCTCAGGTGCAGGACCTTCGTCTATGAAAGGCTCGTCATCAGTACCATCCACAGGTGCATCAAACTGAGATTCATCTTCAAATCTCCCATCAAACTGAGAGACCTCTTCAACTCTATGCTTCTGCAATTAGTACATCAACCGATTAGACAAACATCTAAGGGATGCAACCTGAACAAATGCCGTTTTACATATTTACCTTCTCATCTGGCACAGCACATGTCCCAGAGCTGAAACCCGTTTCCTGAAGCAAGCGCTTTTTCTCTCCTTCCCGTCCATCCATCTGCAACAAGTTAAATTTGAGTACAGAACCTTGCACAGCAATGCAAACTATTGATTGAAACAGCGGCAGCATCAATATAAATAATTAACTACATATGCCAGCACACATACAGTGTGAGCAAGATCTGCTTCTCCTGCTAAAGGATCATTATATGGTTCACCATGCTAAACCCGCCTAACATATGTGCGGTCCATCCCAAAAATGTGTAAATGATCTGCCACTACAGGGTGAGGCCTCTTCTCACCATTCATACATGTGCAGCGCGGGCAATACACGTCCAGGTTGTGACCATCATGAGCTCTAATAAACCCCATAAAGGGTTGAACACCATTTATATATGAAGGGGAACATAAGTGTCCATGCAGTATCCAAGTTCTGTCCATCTGTTTAATTATGAGATACAGTGGTTGGTGATTAATTTAAGGCGAAGTAGGAAATGTATATCCATCGAGTACAAAACTATACTACATGATTATGCATTTCAGCAATCATGTCGAGTACAAAACAAAAAATGCCCATCGACATTTTAGCAAACAGATCGTGTACAAAACTCTGCCATGGCATTTCAGCAAATTAACGGATCGAGTGCAGAACTGACTCTATATGCCCACGCAAATGAACAAATTGATCGATGACAAATCGAGCGGAAAACTATAAAGTGCCAATTAGTTCGAGCATACTGACGATTTTTTTAGCAGCATCAAGAAAATATAAATCGTTAGGCTGTCTTGCCCGATACATGATTGAGCTAGAGATAGCAGCCCTACCGTGGATCAACTTGACCGCCGGTGCGTCTCGAGAAGAACGACGGGGAGGGGAAGCTTCTTCTTCGCACGGACGGGACGGGGAGGGGAAGCTCTTCGCACGGACGGGGATAAGTTGTGTACGGGTGGGTGGGGGGTCATGCGGCCGGGCCGCCGGGGTGATAATTAAGGTCGGTAGGTGGCGTTTAATGGAGTTGCGTGTGTAATTTGCCGTGCACAAGGTTGAGGAATAGGCGGTTCCCTTTGCCGCGCGCACAATTCAAACTATCCCGCCCATGTAGTTTAAATTCGCCATATTTTCGTTAAATCGACATAAAGTCATGTGAGTGGGGGAAAATTAGCAAAGTTGCTTGAAAAATAGTAAAACTCTGGAATTATCCTTTAAATATGCTCTACTTCGTGTGAAAATCGGGGTGTGGAAGCATGTTGAGCTGTTTTATTTGTACTTTCTTCATTAAAACTCCCATTTTATGCACTTTGGATGGAAAGAAATCATTTGTACATAAATTTTGACAACGCCATTTGCAAACACTAATTGTTTACATGCCAAGATGCACCCATCCACCAAATATATATGTGGCAAAAGTTTATCACAATCTAGCAGATATGCATAATTAGTGAGGGACCCCTTTTGATTTTGTGCAATTTCCACTAATTAGGTAGAGATCGAGAAGGGTTAATTAATTAGGCCATGTTAGGGGTTATGTGTTTTAGATTAGGTTGTGTGGATTCAAATACAACTTCTTTATTTGTGTGCTATGATTAATCAAAACTAGATCGATCGACTGCGCACACATTATTAGAGGCGCATGCCTTTGCGCACAAAGTGCATGTGTGTGTTGTTGGCCACCAACGAGAGAGAGAGAGAGAGAGAGAGAGAGAGAGAGAGAGACAGAGAAAGAGAGAGAGGTAGAGAGAGCTACATACGAGAGAGCGATTGAAATCCCCAAATTAAACACATATATATGCATGGCACATTTAATTTAATTAGAGGACCGCGAGGCACCCCTGGCCTGCTTGATGCATAATTAAGTGTCATTGGCCTATATATAGGGTTTAATTAGGGTTTAGGGTTTAGGGTTAGGAGGTTAGGGTTTAGGGTCTAGGGTTTAGGGTTTAATGTTTATGGTGTTTAGGGTTTAGGGATTAGGGATTAGGGTTTATTTAGGGTTTAAGGTTTAGGGATCATCGATCGAGTGCGCACACACACATTATTAGAGGCACACGCGCCTTTGCGCATAAAGTGCATGCGTATATGTGTGTGTTTTTTGGCCACCAACGACATATAGATGATCGAGAGAGAGAGAGAGAGATTGAAATCCCCAAGAATATGTTCAAATATATATTAAAATATATGCACGAATGCATGCATGGTAGGCCATGCATGCACACTAATTATATATATATTATGAGGAAACTTAATCAAATGTGTTTTCATTCGAGAGAACTTGTCAAAATTCAAGTTAATTAATTTATCATCGATAATTATATAATTAATTAATGAATCTCAGGGAGATGTTATACAACATATGATCGATATAGGCCATGTATATATTAATTGGTTTTAATCTACCGTTTAATTTGCTAGCTAGCTGCATGCTATATATAGAGCATGTTTTTATTAGATCGGGTTATAGCTAGTATAGTTTAGGGTTATGTGTTTTAATTAACTAGGGTTTGATTAGCTAGGGGTTAGTTATATATATATGGTTTAGGGTTAATGCATGGCACATTTAATTTAACTAGAGGACCGCGAGGCACCCCTGGCCTGCTTGATGCACAATTAAGTGTCGTTGGCCTATATATATAGGGTTTAATTAGGGTTTAGGGTTAGCTAGCTGGGTTTAGGGTTTAGTGTTTTGGGTGTTTAGCTAGGGTCTAGGGTTTAGGGTTTAGTGTTTACGGTGTTTAGAGGGTCTAGGGTTTAGTGTTTAGGGTGTTTAGGGTCTAGGGTTTAGGGTCTAGTGTTTAGGGTCTATGGTTTAGGGTTTAATTAGTGTTTAGGGTGTTTAGGGTTTAGGGTTTAGTGTTTACGGTGTTTAGGGTCTAGGGTTTAGGGTTTAGTGTTTAGGGTGTTTAGGGTCTAGGGTTTAGGGTCTAGTGTTTAGGGTCTAGGGTTTAGGGTTTAATTAGTGTTTAGGGTGTTTAGGGTTTAGGGTTTAATGTTTACGGTGTTTAGGGTCTAGGGTTTAGGGTTTAGTGTTTAGGGTCTAGGGTTTAGTGTGTTTAGGGTGTTTAGGGTTTAGGGGATTAGGGATTAGGGTTTTAGGGTTGTTTAAGGTTTAGGGATCATCGATCGAGTGCGCACACACATTATTAGAGGCACCCCGCGCCTTTGCGCATAAAGTGCATGCGTATATATATGTGTATTTTTTTGCCACCAACAACGATATATAGATGATCGAGAGAGAGAGATTGAAATCCCCAAGAATATGCATGTTCAAATATATATCAAAATATATGCACGAATGCATGGTAGGCCATGCATGCACACTAATTATATATATATTATGAGCTAGGCAACTTGATCAAATGTGTTTTCATACGAGAGAACTTGTCAAAATTCAAGTTAATTAATTTATCATCGATAATTATATATATAATTAATTAATGAATCACAGGGAGATCGATAATTAATTTAGGGTTTTAGGGTTGTACGTTTAAGGTTTAGGGATCATCGATCGAGTGCGCACACACATTATTAGAGGCACCCGCGTCTTTACGCATAAAGTGCATGCGTATATATGTGTGTGTTTTTTGCCACCAACGTTATATAGATGATCGAGAGAGAGAGAGAGATTGAAATCCCCAAGAATATGTTCAAATATACATTAAAATATATGCACGAATGCATGGTAGGCCATGCATGCACACTAAAATTATATATATATTATGAGGCAACTTAATCAAATGTGTTTTCATTCGAGAGAACTTGTCAAAATTAAAGTTAATTAATTTATCAAGATAATTATATAATTAATTAATGAATCTGAGGGATATGTTATACAACATGATCGATATAGGCCATGTATATTTTAATTGGTGTTAATCTACGGTTTGCTAGCTAGCTGTTATATATATAGAGCATGCTTTTATTAGATCGGGTTATATCTAGTATAGTTTAGGGTTATGTGTTTTAATTAAGTAGGGTTGATTAGCTAGGGTTAGTTACATATATATGGTTTAGGGTTAATGCATGTCACATTTAATTTAATTAGAGGACCGCGAGGCACCCCTGGCCTGCTCGATGCACACAATTAAGTGTCGTTGGCCTATACATAGGGTTTAATTAGGGTTTAGGGTTAGCTAGGGTTTAGGGTTAGGGTTAGGGTCTAGGGTCTAGGGTTTAGTGTTTAGGGTGTTTAGGGTTTAGGGATTAGGGATTAGGGATTTAAGGTTTTAGGGGTTGTTTAAGGTTTAGGGATCATCGATCGAGTGCGCACACACATTATTAGAGGCACCCGCGCCTTTACGCATAAATTGCATGCGTATATATATATATGTGTGTTTTTTGGCCACCAACGATATATTGATGATCGAGAGAGAGATTGAAATCCCTAAGAATATGTTCAAATATACATTAAAATATATGCACGAATGCATGGTAGGCCATGCATGTACACTAATTAATTATATATATATTATGAGGCAACTTAATCAAATGTGTTTTCATTCGAGAGAACTTGTCAAAATTCAAGTTAATTAATTTATCACGATAATTATATAATTAATTAATGAATCTGAGGGATATGTTATACATTGATCGATATATATAGGCCATGTATATTTTAATTGGTGTTAATCTACGGTTTGCTAGCTAGCTGCTATATATAGAGCATGTTTTTATTAGATCGGGTTATATCTAGTATAGTTTAGGGTTATGTGTTTTAATTAAGTAGGGTTAATTAGCTAGGGTTAGTTACATATATATGGTTTAGGGTTAATGCATGGCACAATTAATTTAATTAGAGGACCGCGAGGCACCCCTGGGCTGCTCGATGCACAATTAAGTGACGTTGGCCTATACATAGGGTTTAATTAGGGTTTAGGGTTAGCTAGGGTAGAGGGTTAGGGTTAGGGTTTAGGGTTTAGGGTTTAGTGTTTAGGGTGTTTAGGGTTTAGGGATTAGGGATTTAGGGGTTTTAGGGTTGTTTAAGGTTTAGGGATCATCGATCGAGTGCGCACACACATTATTAGAGGCACCCGCGCCTTTACGCATAAAGTGCATGCGTATATATGTGTGTTTTTTGGGCCACCAACGATATATAGATGATCGAGAGAGAGAGAGATTGAAATCCCCAAGAATATGTTCAAATATACATTAAAATATATGCACGAATGCATTGTAGGCCATGCATGCACACTAATTATATATATATTATGAGGCAACTTAATCAAATGTGTTTTCATTCGAGAGAACTTGTCAAAGTTCAAGTTAATTAATTTATCACGATAATTATATAATTAATTAATGAATCTCAGGGATATGTTATACAACATGATCGATATAGGCCATGTATATTTTAATTGGTGTTAATCTACGGTTTGCTAGCTAGCTGCTATATATAGAGCATGTTTTTATTAGATCGGGTTATAGCTAGCTAGTATAGTTTAGGGTTATGTGTTTTAATTAAGTAGGGTTGATTAGCTAGGGTTAGTTACATATATATGGTTTAGGGTTAATGCATGGCACATTTAATTTTATTAGAGGATCGCGAGGCACCCATGACCCGCTCGATCGATGCACAATTAAGTGTCGTTGGCCTATACATAGGGTTTAATTGGGGTTTAGGATTAGCTAGGGTTTAGGGTTAGGGTTAGGGTTAGGGTTAGGTTTTAGGGTCTAGGGTTTAGGGTTTAGTGTTTAGGGTGTTTAGGGTTTAGGGATTAGGGATTTAAGGTTTTAGGGTTGTTTAAGGTTTAGGGATCATCGATCGAGTGCGCACACACATTATTAGAGGCACCCGCGCCTTTACGCATAAATTGCATGCATATATATGTGTGTTTTTTGGGCCACCAACGATATATAGATGATCGAGAGAGAGAGAGATTGAAATCCCCAAGAATATGTTCAAATATACATTAAAATATATGCACGAATGCATTGTAGGCCATGCATGCACACTAATTATATATATATTATGAGGCAACTTAATCAAATGTGTTTTCATTCGAGAGAACTTGTCAAAGTTCAAGTTAATTAATTTATCACGATAATTATATAATTAATTAATGAATCTCAGGGATATGTTATACAACATGATCGATATAGGCCATGTATATTTTAATTGGTGTTAATCTACGGTTTGCTAGCTAGCTGCTATATATAGAGCATGTTTTTATTAGATCGGGTTATAGCTAGCTAGTATAGTTTAGGGTTATGTGTTTTAATTAAGTAGGGTTGATTAGCTAGGGTTAGTTACATATATATGGTTTAGGGTTAATGCATGGCACATTTAATTTTATTAGAGGATCGCGAGGCACCCATGACCCGCTCGATCGATGCACAATTAAGTGTCGTTGGCCTATACATAGGGTTTAATTGGGGTTTAGGATTAGCTAGGGTTTAGGGTTAGGGTTAGGGTTAGGGTTAGGGTACGTTTAGGGTCTAGGGTTTAGGGTTTAGTGTTTAGGGTGTTTAGGGTTTAGGGATTAGGGATTTAAGGTTTTAGGGTTGTTTAAGGTTTAGGGATCATCGATCGAGTGCGCACACACATTATTAGAGGCACCCGCGCCTTTACGCATAAATTGCATGCATATATATGTGTGTTTTTTGGGCCACCAACGATATATAGATGATCGAGAGAGAGAGAGATTGAAATCCCCAAGAATATGTTCAAATATACATTAAAATATATGCACGAATGCATTGTAGGCCATGCATGCACACTAATTATATATATATTATGAGGCAACTTAATCAAATGTGTTTTCATTCGAGAGAACTTGTCAAAGTTCAAGTTAATTAATTTATCACGATAATTATATAATTAATTAATGAATCTCAGGGATATGTTATACAACATGATCGATATAGGCCATGTATATTTTAATTGGTGTTAATCTACGGTTTGCTAGCTAGCTGCTATATATAGAGCATGTTTTTATTAGATCGGGTTATAGCTAGCTAGTATAGTTTAGGGTTATGTGTTTTAATTAAGTAGGGTTGATTAGCTAGGGTTAGTTACATATATATGGTTTAGGGTTAATGCATGGCACATTTAATTTTATTAGAGGATCGCGAGGCACCCATGACCCGCTCGATCGATGCACAATTAAGTGTCGTTGGCCTATACATAGGGTTTAATTGGGGTTTAGGATTAGCTAGGGTTTAGGGTTAGGGTTAGGGTTAGGGTTAGGGTACGTTTAGGGTCTAGGGTTTAGGGTTTAGTGTTTAGGGTGTTTAGGGTTTAGGGATTAGGGATTAGGGATTTAAGGTTTTAGGGTTGTTTAAGGTTTAGGGATCATCGATCGAGTGCGCACACACATTATTAGAGGCACCCGCGCCTTTACGCATAAATTGCATGCATATATATGTGTGTTTTTTGGCCACCAACGATATATAGATGATCGAGAGAGAGAGATTGAAATCCCCAAGAATATGTTCAAATATACATTAAAATATATGCACGAATGCATGGTAGGCCATGCATGCACACTAATTATATATATATATATATATATTATGAGGCAACTTAATCAAATGTGTTTTCATTCGAGAGAACTTGTCAAAATTAAAGTTAATTAATTTATCACGATAATTATATAATTAATTAATGAATCTCAGGGATATGTTATACAACATGATCGATATAGGCCATGTATATATTAATTGGTGTTAATCTACGGTTTGCTAGCTAGCTGCTATATATAGAGCATGTTTTTATTAGATCGGGTTATAGCTAGTATAGTTTAGGGTTATGTGTTTTCATTAAGTAGGGTTGATTAGCTATGGTTAGTTACATATATATGGTTTAGGGTTAATGCATGGCACATTTAATTTAATTAGAGGACCGCGAGGCACCCCTGGCCTGCTTGATGCACAATTAAGTGTCGTTGGCCTATATATAGGGTTTAATTAGGGTTTAGGGTTAGGGTTAGGGTTTAGGGTCTAGGGTTTAGTGTTTAGGGTGTTTAGGGTTTAGGGATTAGGGATTAGGGTTTCAGGGTTGTATAAGGTTTAGGGATCATCGATCGAGTGCGCACACACATTATTAGAGGCACCCGCGCCTTTGCGCATAAAGTGCATGCGTATAGTTTAGGGTTATTTGTTTTAATTAAGTAGGGTTTGATCAGCTAGGGTTAGTTACATATATATGGTTTAGGGTTAATGCATGGCACATTACATATAGTTTAAATCTCAAGAATGTTTATACATGATAGGCCATATGTGCAAAGGAATTTTTTTCCCCGTGAACTTGTCAAAATTCAAGTTTATCAGTGCCAATGGAAACTAGTCCAAAAAATTACATAGAGGACCAAAAGTACTAGACAATAACTAATAGAACCTGCAACTTTACAAAAAGGACCCCAAAACATATAGAAGAAAATCAATCGAGTCCTTCTCGACCGCACATCAGATCTCTGCTCCGCATCCTTTCCAGCAACTCCGTCGCCGGGGACGCACCACTTGGGACGGTGTCGCCGGTAGTCGCCAGGACGAAGGAGAAGAAGGGCCTCAGCAACGGCATATTGGCTCTGAGAAGGGCCGCTGAAAGTCCAAGATGTGCACGGGCAAGACGGATGACGCCGTCGTATGCCCCGAGCTTGTGAACTTTAGCAGCTTGACTTCCCCATTGGCCAGATCTGAAGCACTGACCAAAGCAAGCCTCACCGTTAGCGCCATCACATTGATGGCACCAGATCGGGGTTTGGCCGGCAAGATCCGCCAGATTCACCATAGGCCAGATCTGAAGCCGATGACGAGATCCCCGACTCCATTGCGCCATTCTGCTCATGGGAAACACTGGATCTAAGCTTACAACAACACTAACTCCCTCGGATCCAAATTAGCTGACTCAACTTTGCTTATCTAAATATGGATGTATCCACACATGTTTTTACTCTAGATACATACACGTCTAAGGAAAGTTGAATCAATTAATTTAGTTCGGAGGGTGTACAATATACAGAGAGAAGTCGGCCTCGTCTCCGGCCGGCGAGGCCGCCGGAGAGAAGGGGGAGAGGAGCCGGGGGAGTGGGAGAGACTCGAGAGAGAAAGAGAAGAGGAAGAAATGAGAGCTCCCTGGGGAAGAACATTATTTTTGTCGTTCTGCTCGTAGCTTGAAACTGAAAATTTCGGCCGCGCGCCAAATCATCCCGCCGCATCCATTCGAAAATCCCGTGACCAGTTTTACCCTTTTAACCCTGGTCCGGAAGCTACAACCCACCGACCATGGAGGGCTCATTCGGTAACAATGAAATATCTTGCCTAGATCCCGAACCCTCCCCACAGGCCCACACCCACCCACCAACCATTCGCCCCATTAGCTCAAAAATACTCTCACACGCCAAAGCTCTGACTCTCTACAGTACTAGATCTGCTTCGCCGCCGGCATACTCCTCCACAGCGTAGCCTTGATCGTGTTGGCTGTCCACCCACCTGATCCGCTCCCCCGCCGCCCTCGTCACCGACGGATCTGCTTCACCGCCGACCTCGCCACCGACGGATCTGCTTCACCGCCGACCTCGCCACCGACTACCTCGCCGCAGCGGCTGTATCAACTTCACCGAATACCTTGCCAGCCAACCAGATCTGCTTCACTAACGCCCGCTTCTACTGAAACAGGGTCGATTCATCGTCTCCCGCGTTCGCCGCCGCTGGAATGCAAGTTGCCGCCCCCGTCCACCCCGCCGCAGCTTGGTTAGTACGCTGGCCCGTTAGATCGCGGTGTTTCTTTAGCCATGTTTTGTGTAGTTATTTGCAGATCTCATATGCCGTTAACTTTCTTGATGTGTTGCTTCGCATGAAGTTTGTTTAAATATTGTACAGTACAAAAGCATTATCCGGTCGCTACCATCCTGTTCATTCTACTGACACCTGTGTGCATCCACATATTTATAGCCTTGTACCCATTCATTTGCTGCCAACTGTTTTTGTACTGCATGCTATTGTCGCACTGCTTTTATAGTCGTGCTATGGGCATTTCCAATCTGCTTGTTCTTATACCACGTCATTAGCTCACCGCTAGCTGTTTTCTCGTGTCTGCTATTCTCACACTGCTTTTATAATCATGCTATGTGCATTTCCAATCTGCTTGCTCTTATACCTCGTCTTTAGCTTATATAGTTATTGCTGCGTGCATGTCTGGTCTTTGTATTATCGTAGACTGACTTGTCAATGTTATTTTTCCTAGGGATTGATCATGCGAACCACTTATTAGAACATCCAACATTAACAGCGGGGACGCTAGGTAAGGTTGGAATCTGAGTTCGTGGTTGGTAATTTTGGCAGTTTACTTCCGTTATTATCTATAACCTATATGCATTGTTCCTTATGCAAGAGATTAACACTTGGAACCCTGCCATAGCAATGCCATTCATGCTTTACTATGTTTCTGCCTATTTGATATGCTTGTCTTGGAGAAACTTCGAGGGTGATTTGAACCTGACATTTGGTCATTCTTAATGCCAGTTTACTTTATGTGTAAAACCTTGGCATTACCCTACTCTAAATCTGAATGTCTGAAATTCGTATCTCATGCAAAGCAACATCTAGTTGGTTTTAATCTGATATCTGGTAAATATTGGCTTATTCATTTGGCAGCTCAAGTTTTTTGTTATTTGAAACCAGCTGACTTGGTCTTAAATGTGATATCTAAACACAGATTAAGGACAATGGAGCAGGAGGATTAGCATTTCACTTGATGGCTGAACCTAAAATGATAGGCATGTTGACCACGACTAGTGCACGCAAGAGAAGGACCTGCAGTGAGCCAGTATGTGCTTAGTACATGCATCTTATCTTATCTTGTGCTTATTTCTGCTACATGCTGTTATCTGATCTCTACATTGCGTAATACATGTTTGAATAGTTAATTGTTGTAACTATGTTTACAATGTTACCAGAATGCAGTTTTAATGAAGCAGTCATCATTAGAAGATAGTCGCCAAAAAAGGATCTGTAGCGACCCTGTGCAACATTATGATGTAAGTTTGTGCTTAGTACAAGTTCCATACATGTCTTATTTATGCAACTTGTTATTATCTTATATCTACATTGCATAATAAATGTTTGCATAGTTCATCGTTTAACTCTTTTTGCATTATTATCAGAATGCAGTTGTGATGAAGCAATCTTCATTACCAGTGAGGCCCACAAAAAGTTCTGATCTTTCTTCTGATGCATCTTCTCATAGCCGTCAACCTAGACCATTTCTTTCATCAGACAGTAAATATCTCAAGGCTGTACTTTATAAAAGACATGGTATTGCTGCTTTAAGATCTGTAGCTGATATGTTGACAAAGAGTACACAAGATTCAATCAAGGCGATTGCCAAATGTCAACGTGTTATTGATGATGCTAATAGAAGTCCTCAATGATTCTATGTAATTTTTTTATTTGGGCACATTAATTGCCTTGTAATTTTCCTATTTGTTTTATTTGTGTATGTACTTGTGTGTATCATTGAAATCAGATTTTAGGCTCATGAAATTTAATGCAAGTTGACTAGTCAAACAAGTAGGGCCCTACAACAGATTGGGCCGGCCCACTTACAGTAGTGTGGGACCCACTTTCATTTTGGGCCGGCCCACTTCTTTAGTAGGCCGGCCCGGTTACACGATAATGGGCTCCACATGCTTATTGGGCCGGCCCACTTGCTCTATGGTGGTCCCACATGGTAAATGGGCCGGCCCTTTAATAGGAAGGTGGGACCCACCTGTGTTTTTGGCCCGGCCCACTATCTTGTTGGGCCGGCCCACTTTCTATATGGTGGACCCCACACACCAAATGGGCCGGCCCTTTAATAGGAAGGTGGGACCCACCTGTGTTTTTGGCCCGGCCCACTATCTTGTTGGGCCGCCCACTTTCTATATGGTGGACCCCACATACCAAATGGGCCGGCCCATTAACAGGAATGTGGGACCCACCTGTGTTTTTGGCCCGGCCCACTATCTTGGTAGGCCAGCCCACTTGCTATATGGTGGGCCCCACATACTAAATGGGCGGCCTTTAACAGGAAAGTGGGACCCACCTGTGTTTTTGGCCCGGCCCACTATTTTGTTGGGCCGGCCCACTTGCTATATGGTGGACCCCACAAACTAAATGGGCCGACCCTTTAACTGGAAAGTGGGACCCACCTGTGTTTTTGGCCCGGCCCACTAGCTTGTTGGGCCGGCCCACTTGCTATACGGTGGACCCCACACACTAAATGGGCCGGCCTTTTAACAGGAAAGTGGGACCCACCTGTGTTTTTGGCCCGGCCCACTTGCTTCTTGGGCCGGCCCAGTTGCTGTAAGGTGGACCCCACATGTTAAATGGGCCGGCCCATTTAAGTTTTGACCAGTCAACCTTAGAGGTTAGGCCCGGCCCACGTAACTAATGGACCAGCCCAGCTATATAGTTGACCGGTCAAACTATGTCATCTGGCCCGGCCCGCTTAAGACGTGGCAGGCCTCGTGTGGGCCTACCATCTACCACGGGGTTTCAGCCGGTTAACGCCGTTAACGGCAGTTAACGGCGTCGCCACGTGTCAGTTTGCATGACGTCGCAGTCAACGGGCTCCCGAAAACACTTCCGCAACGGTCCGATTTTCCGTGGCGGAAGGGCGCCCAAGCGCGACGGACCGAAAAAATCGTCGTTGGACTTTGCCTGACGCAGTTTCGACAACAGAACCCATATCGTCGGGTTAGGCCCATAGGCGACGAAAAATGCCCCTTAGTTGACGATTTTGGGACGTTGTCTATCAGAACTTTTCTTGTAGTGATTGTTATAGATCTTGTGAGCTGCCTAACATGATCAAGATCATCTATTTGTAATGCTACATGTTGTGTTTGGCGGGATCCGATGAATATAGAATATTATGTTAAGTTGATTATCAATCTATCATATATGTGTTGTTTATGTTCTTGCATGCTCTCCGTTGCTAGTAGAGGCTCTGGCCAAGTTGATACTTGTAACTCCAAGAGGGAGTATTTATGCTCGATAGAGGGTTCATGCCTCCATTGAATCTGGGACAGTGACAGAAAGTTCTAAGGTTGTGGATGTGTTGTTGCTACTAGGGATAAAACATCGATGCTTTGTCTAAGGATATTTGTGTTGATTACATTACGCACCATACTTAATGCAATTATCTCTTGTTTACAACTTAATACCGGAAGGGGTTCGGATGATAACCTGAAGGTGGATTATTTAGGCATAGATGCATGCTCGATAGCGGTCTATGTACTTTGTCGTAATGCCCTGATTAAATCACATAGTAATCATCGTTGATATGTATTGAATCTTTATTTGTCAATTGCCCGCCTGTAATTTGTTCACCCAACATGTTAGTTATCTTATTGGAGAGACACCTCTAGTGAACTGTGGACCCCGGTCCATTCTTTTACATCTGAATACATTCTACTGTTTTTACTGTTCTTTGCAAACAAACACCATCTTCCACTCGATACGTTTAATCCTTTGTTTTCAGCAAGCCGGTGAGATTGACAACCTCACTGTTACGTTGGGGCAAAGTATCTTGATTGTGTTGTGCAGGTTCCACGGCGCCGGTTTCACTGGTGTTGCGCCGCACTACACTCCTCCACCAACAACCTTCACGTGCTTCTTGGCTCATACTAGTTCGATAACCTTGGTTTCATACTGAGGGAAACTTGCCGCTGTGCGCATCATACCTTCCTCTTGGGGTTCCCAACGGACGTGTATATCTACGCGCATCAAGGCTAAATTTCTGGCGCCGTTGCCGGGGAGATCAAGACACGCTGCAAGGGGAGTCTCCACTTCCAATCTCTTTACTTTTTTTCGTCTTGCTTTACTTTACTTTATTTATTGTCTTGTTTGCTTCATATTAAAAACACACAAAAATTAGTTACTTTACTTATTGTCTTGTTTACTTGTTCTATATCAAAACACAAAAAAATTAGTTACTTGTCTTTACTTTATTTGCCTAGTTTACTTTATTGCTGCTATAATGAGTAATCCTGAAGTTGAAGTTCGTTCTTTTAAGCAACAAGGTGGAGAAAGTTTTAAAGATGCTTGGTACAGAATTAGTAATGCTCATCATAGGTGCATTAAGAAACACTCCACTACTATCCTTCTTAGGAACTTTTATGTTGGCTTATCTAGTTGGAATAGGTATGTTCTTGATACTCTTTCGGGAGGTAATTTCCTAGGTACTCCCGCTTTAGAAGCTAGTTGCATCATTGAGAGTCTAGTTGGAATACCACCTGTTAATGAAGTTAAAATTGAAATCTCTCTTGAGGATGTTATGAAAAAATTGGAAACCATAGAGAAAAAATTTCCAAGTGTTGAAACTAAATTGGAAATGTTATTTGATAAAACTGATGAACTTGATAAATCCCTAGGAGGAATTGATGAAAGAATTAGTGTCCTAGGAACTTGTGTTGTCCATGATAATCAAACCAATAGGATTGATGAACTTGAAAAAGCTATGGGAACCTTGGGTTCAACTTTTTCTTCTCTCAAGTATAAGGAGAAAGCTTATGTGGGTAAAGAGCAAAAATTCATGTATGCCTCTAAGGTGCCTAAACAAAAGAATTACTATAGGCCTAAAATTGATAAAACCCCTAGCACCACCATAGGAAATTTAGATAATGGAGCATCTAAGGTACCCTCTACAACAAGTTGTGTTTGTAAGAAAAATAATAATGTTGATGCTCCATCTCTTGAAAATACTTGATTTGCACTTTCTGCGCCTAGCTGAAAGGCGTTAAAGAAAAGCACTTCTTGGGAGATAACCCATGCTTTATTTTATTTACTGTATTGTTGAGTCTTGGAAGTTGTTTACTACTGTAGCAACCTCTCATTATCATGTTTTTGTGCCAAGTAAAGTTTCTATGTTAAAGTTGATGATAGATTTGGATCGCTGCGCATAAACAGCATTACTGTCTGTCACGAATTCTCGCAGAAGTCTCTGTAAAAAAATCGAAAAAATCTGCAAATTTACGAGCGTGATCCTCATATATGTACGCAACTTTCATTAGTTTTGAGTTTTTCCATTTGAGCAAGTTAAGTGCCCCTGCCAGATTCATCTTTACGGACTGTTCTGTTTTTGACAGATTATGTCTTTTATTTCGCATTGCCGCTTTTGCTATGTTGAATGAGTTTCTTTGTTCCATTAACTTTCAGAAGCTTTGTGCAATGTCCAGAAGTGTTAAGAATGATTGTGTCACCTCTGAATATGTGAATTTTTGGTTATGCACTAACCCTCTAATGAGTTTGCTTGAAGTTTGTGTGAAGGAAGTTTTCAAGGGTCAAGAGAAGAGGATGATATACTATGATCAAGAAGAGTGAAAGGTCTAAGCTTGGGGATGCCCCGGTGGTTCATCCCTGCATATTTTAAGAAGACTCAAGCATCTAAGCTTGGGGATGCCCAAGGCATCCCCTTCTTCATCGACAACATTATCAGGTCACTTCTAGTGAAACTATATTTTTATTCCATCACATTTTATGTTCTTTACTTGGAGCGTCGGTTTGTTTTTATTTTTGTTTTGTTTTGAATAAAGTTGGATCCCACCATTCTTATATTGGAGATATTACGCTCCGCTTTTTCATATGGAACACTTGTGTTCTTAATTGTGCTTTAATGTTCATGGCGAAGGCTGAATTGCTTCGTTAAATTGATATTTGGTTGGAATCGGAAAATGCTGCATATGGTTTGGTAAATTTGGCAATTGTTTGAGCTCTCATAGATCATGTTTAAGCTCTTGCATCATGTAGTTTAATCCATTAATGAAGAACTACCGTAGAGCTTGTTTAATTTGGTTTGCATGATTGGTCTCTCTAAGTCTAGATATTTTCGGGTAAAGTGTTTGAACAACAAGGAAGACAGTGTAGAGCCTTATAATGCTTGCAATATGTTCTTGTGTGAGTTTTGCTGTACCTGTTCATACTTGTGTTTGCTTCAAACAACCTTGCTAGCCCAAACCTTGTACTGAGAGGAAATGCTTCTCGTGCATCCAAACACCTTGAGCCAAAACCCATGCCATTTGTGTCCACCATATCTACCTACTATGTGGTATTTTTCTACCATTCCAAAGTAAATTACTTGAGTGCTACCTTTAAAATTTCATTCCTTTACCTTTACAATATATAGCTCATGGGACAAATAGCTTAAAAACTATTGTGGTGATGAATATGTAGTTATGTGTCTTAATTCTTATAAGTTGCTTGTTGAGCGGTAACCATGTTTCTGGGGACGCCATCAACTTTACCTTTGTTGGATATCATGTGAGATGCTATGCATGTTCGTCTTGTCTGAAGTAAGTGCGATTTCATGATCAAATGGTTTGACTATGCATATGTTAGAGAAGAACATTGGGCCGCTAACTAAAGCCATGTATCATGGTGGAAGTTTCAGTTTGGACATACAACCTCAATCTCTTATGAGAATATTAACTGTTGTTGAATGCTTAAGCATTAAAAGAGGAGTCCATTATCTGTTGTCTATGTTGTCCCGGTATGGATGTCTAAGTTGAGAATAATCAAAAGCGAGAAATCGAATGCGTGCTTTCTCCTTAGACACTTGTACAGGCGGCATAGAGGTACCCCTTTGTGACACTTGGTTGAAACATATGTTATGCGATGATAATCCGTGTTTTCCGAGCTAAGTAGGACAAGGTGCGAGCACTATTAGTACTCTATGCATGAGATGCAACTTGTAGTAAGTATTATGCATAGCACATATGAATTATTACTACCGTTGACAAAATTGTTTCTATGTTTTCAAAACAAAAGCTCTAGCACAAAAATAGTAATCAATGCTTCCCTCTGAAGGGCCATTCTTTCACTTTATTGTTGAGTCAGTTTACCCACTTCTCTCTATCTTAGAAGCAAACACTTGTGTTAACTGTGTGCATTGATTCTTACATGTTTACTTATTGCACCTGTTATATTACTCTATGTTGACAAATATCCATGAGATATATATGTTACAAGTTGAAAGCAATTGCTGAAACTTAATCATCCTTTGTGTTGCTTCAATGCATTCTACTTTGAATTTATTGCTTATGAGTTAGCTCTTATGCAAGTCTTATTGATACTTGTTTGAAAGTACTATTCATGAAAAGTTTTGCTATATGATTCATTTGTTTAGTCATTATCTTTGTTAGCAATCTTTTGTTCAGATCACTCCATTCATCTCATATGCTTTACAATAATGTTGATCAATATTATGTTGGTAGCATGTCACTTCAGAAATTATTTGTGTTATCGTTTACCTACTCGAGGACGAGTAGGAACTAAGCTTGGGGATGCTTGATACGTCTCAAACGTATCTATAATTTCTTATGTTCCATGCTACTTTTATTACAATACTTGAATGTTTTATACATACTTTACAACATTATTATACATTTTCCGGCACTAACCTATTAACAAGATGCCGAAGTGCCAGTTGCTGTTTTCTACTGTTTTTGGTTTCAGAAATCCTAGTAAGGAAATATTCTCGGAATTGGACGAAATCAACGCCCAGGGCCTATTTTTACACGAAGCTTCCAAAAGACCGAAAGGGAGACGAAGTGGGGCCACGAGGTGGCGCCACACTAGAGCGGCGCGGCCTAGGCCTGGGCCGTGCCGGCCTGTTGTGTGGGGCCCTCGTGTGGCCCCCTGACCTATCCTTCCGCCTACAAATAGCCTTCGTCGCGAAACCCCCTGTACCAAGAGCCACGATACGGAAAACCTTCGAGAGACGCCGCCGTCGCGAATCCCATCTCGGGAGATTCAGGAGATCGCCTCAGGCACCCTGCCGGAGAGGGGAATCATCACCGGAGGGCTCTACATCATCATGCCCGCCTCCGGATTGATGCGTGAGTAGTTCATCCTTGGACTATGGGTCCATAACATTAGCTAGATGGTTGTCTTCTCCGCTTGTGCTATCATTGTTATAGATCTTGTGAGCTGTCTAACATGATCAAGATCATCTATTTGTAATGCTACATGTTGTGTTTGGCGGGATCCGATGAATATAGAATATTATGTTAAGTTGATTATCAATCTATCATATATGTGTTGTTTATGTTCTTGCATGCTCTCCGTTGCTAGTAGAGGCTCTGGCCAAGTTGATACTTGTAACTCCAAGAGGGAGTATTTATGCTCGATAGTGGGTTCATGCCTCCATTGAATCTGGGACAGTGACAGAAAGTTCTAAGGTTGTGGATGTGCTGTTGCTACTAGGGATAAAACATCGATGCTTTGTCTAAGGATATTTGTGTTGATTACATTACGCACCATACTTAATGCAATTATCTGTTGTTTACAACTTAATACTGGAAGGGGTTCGGATGCTAACCTGAAGGTGGATTATTTAGGCATAGATGCATGCTGGATAGCGGTCTATGTACTTTGTCGTAATGCCCTGATTAAATCACATAGTAATCATCGTTGATATGTATTGATTCTCTATTTGTCAATTGCCCGCCTGTAATTTATTCACCCAGCATATTAGTTATCTTATTGGAGAGACACCTCTAGTGAACTATGGACCCCGGTCCATTCTTTTACATCTGAATACATTCTACTGTTTTTACTTTTGCAAACAAACACCATCTTCCACTCGATACGTTTAATCCTTTGTTTTCAGCAAGCCGGTGAGATTGACAACCTCACTGTTACGTTGGGGCAAAGTATCTTGATTGTGTTGTGCAGGTTCCACGTTGGCGCCGGTTTCACTGGTGTTGCGCCGCACTACACTCCTCCACCAACAACCTTCACGTGCTTCTTGGCTCCTACTGGTTCGATAACCTTGGTTTCATACTGAGGGAAACTTGCTGCTGTGCGCATCATACCTTCCTCTTGGGGTTCCCAACGGACGTGTATATCTACGCGCATCACTTGTGTGAGCTCCTCCGCGAACAACGGCTCCTGGTCGATGTTCATGGTGCCGGGATGGCCAGTGATGTCCTCCTCTATGTCAATGGGAGGTGGCAGGGGAGCCTGCTCGGTCGAAGGATATGGCACGGTGGTCGGCATTGTCTGCGGGTAAGATGGAGGGGCCTGCACGGTGGACGCTGCCTGCATCGATGGAGGCGCGCGCTCGGCCGACAAATCGTCGAGCAGGTGGCATGCACCGGTCATCGCTGCTGCTCCCATGTGCTTGGGGGCCTTGGAGTTTGCCGGCGCACGGTTGAGGTCAATGGACGAAGGCGACGGCCCCGTCATGGACTCGCCCACCTCCGGTGACCCATCCCGTGACGGGTACATGTACCGCCCCGACGGCGCGACCATTTCTTGCGCACCGGGCGTGTACCCAAACGGGTCAGTCGGCGGGGCTGTTGACCTTGGAGGAAGGGGCCGGGTCACGGACGAGGCCGTGCCGGCCCGGGACGATCATGTGCTGAGCGAGCGCTGCACGACCGTAAAAGAGCATGGCATGCTCTTTCATGGCATTCGCCTTCGCGCGTTTGGGGTTGGAGGAGATGCTCCGCCACCCGCTGCCGCTCCTCCGCGGCGGCATCCTTCTTCCGTTGCTCGAGTGCCCTCCGTCGGTCGCCCCGCTTCTTGCTCTCGATCGCCCTATGCTCCACGGTGAGCTCGGCTTCGCCTTCTTCGTCGCCGGCCCGGGCTCCAGGACCATCGGAGCGTCCAGTTCAGGAGCCGCCTCCACGGGAGGAGCGGCAACGGCCACGAGCTGGGCCTCGTCTCCGATGGTGGCGGTGGCGGGGGCAGGAGCTTCGTCGGCCATCTCTAGGTTTTGGGAGTGGAGTGAAGTAGGTGTGTTTTGGGAAGCAGACAGGTGGGCCAGGGGCGGACAAGGAGAGGACGCCAGCGATTGGCGTCCGCGGCCACGCAAACTGGGCCCAGATTTGGGCTGGGTTTGGGTCGTCCCGGTCGCCGCGGCCATCCATTTTTAGGATGGGTCCGCACGCTGGGCCGCGTTTTTGTCCGATTCGACCCATCCGGACGCCCGCGTTGGAGATGCCCTAACCAGCTCTTAAATTCGTCCATGTACACACGTCATGCATACCACAGAGATTTGTACTTCACGCGCAGAGTGGAGTCAGTAGCTGGTGGCAGCCCGAGGCCCGGCCCGAAGCCCGGCCCGAAAAACTCAGGCCTGGGCCAAGAAATGTTGGCCCCACTGCTGGGCCGAGCCGGGCCTGGGTAGCCCGAAAACACCGTTTAACACTACGGCCCGGCCCGCGGCCCGACGGGCTTGGTGGGTATTTGGTCGGGCCGGGCCGGCTTGGGCCGGATTTTTTGCGTCGGGCTTACCTCGGGCCAGCCCGAGGCCCGGCCCGGCCCGACACATGCCCAGGTATAGCAGGGGCAGACCGTGAGAGATACAGTACTGCTGGTGGCAGGGGCGCACTAGTCTATTTAATGCAGTTTCAAATTCAAACGAGTTAATGTGCAGCGCGGAAGGTACAACAATGTCCCATATTTGAATTCAAATTTTTGGCTTGGTTCGCAAGCTAGATGGCCTCGCAGGCCCATAAACCTAAAATCTTGGGAATATGAGACATGGTTTGTTAATATCATATGTATTTGGAATTGCAGGTTTCAACTCTCTATTCATGCCGCAACTTGATATGCTACCCTGTCACTTGCTTCCTCTCTTTGCTATCTCTCTGATTATAGTCTATCTTCGTATATACTTATCCGGTCGATCGAGGCAAAAGTTGAAGCGATTCCGTTCAACAGCACTTACCCTCTAGGCACTTGCCCTAAAATCTAGACAAGTTGCTTTAAGATACAGTTCTTTCAAGATTCCCTTGAAATACTGTTATAAGTAAGCATTGGGTGAGTTTCTATGCCTCGGAGCTGATGAGATACAGCTAGGACAGATTTGTGTTGATCAAAAGGACACTATACGGAGAGAGTAAGTTGAGATAAGAGCGGCCCTGCTGAAATTATTCAATGCCATTTGATGTAGCATTCAAGATATTGACTAGTTCCGCTGGTTTGTACAGCTCCAGCTCTTGTGATCAACGCTAGCCAAGTCCTAGCCAACCTGCATACGCCCCTTCAATGACGCGAGCTAAACTTATGTCCCACTCATATATATTATGATGTGGTGAACGATTTTACTTACGTAGTAGTACTATATTTTCTTCAATACAGTTCCGATATACCAAGCTTGCCGCCTTATAGAAAGTTTAGAATTCAGATTCCTCACTTGAAAATCCAGTTTTACCTTCTTTTTTCGTGTAACAGACAAGGAGATGTTGTGCTTAAATCGATTATGTTACTGATTGCTGCCCACAAAACTTAGACAAGATGATTCTTGCCTTTAGGTTTTGTTTCCAACTTTACACAGTGAAGAACCATGAAGTATCATATCCATGTATATTCGGTGTATGTATGCAGGGGGCAAAAGAGATGGGAGGATAATCACCAAGTATTCTTCACACTGAGGCTCAAGGACCCGAATTCTTCTGATCCACACCGTGTATAGATCGATGGACGGCATCCCGCCAGAGCTTCATGTCCATGCATGCGCTGCATGCATGTGCCATTGTGCTATATATCGATCGTTACTTCGGAGAAGGTCATAACATCGATTAGAGAAGTCACGTTTCTTCACGTTGGGAAGAACGTATAAATAATCAGCCTATGTCAAGTTACTGCCCAAAAAATATATATATCAGTGTCAGGAGATCGAATCTCCAGCTAATTAGTTAGACTTTGGGAGAAACCAAGCTGTCAGTAACTTCTGACCCATCTACAGCTAACCTCTTCCCATCAATTAACTACTGTCAGAACAAAGATATGCAAGGTTTTGCTGCCAGTAACTCAAGACCCTTCTACACCTGACCGCAAGCAGAGTGCAAGTCAGCGGTACTGCACGAGGATACGAAGAGATTTGCTCATGAAGTTAATGCAGTCTAGCTGCAAGATCAATGTTAGCAGTGCAAGTCAGCGGTACAGAATGCATGCGACCGTGATTACGGAACTTCTCATCGAGCTCAATTCACCACCCAAAGCGCGCATTCGGCGTGCACCACGCATGGCCCTCCTCCACCCACCACACCACCGCTATATATACCCACGCACCCTGCTGCTAAGCATCCAACTCATCTCACAGTACTCCACCGAGCTCACTCACCATGGCTGCTACCACTAAGCTTGCAGCTCTTGGCTTTGTTGTCCTCGTGAGCATTGGCTTCACCAGTGCTTCACGTATGTTAGCTAGCTCATCCAGCGCCTCAGGAGGAGGGTCGGGAGGCGGAGGTGGTGGTGGTGGGGCGGGTGCAAATGGATACGGCGGAGGAAGCGGACAAGGTGGAGCCACTGGATACGGCGAAACCTTCGTAGGTTCAGGTTACAAATCTAACTATGCCCAGGGAGCTGGTGGAGGAGGAGGAGAAGGCGGCGGCGGTGGTTCAAATGGCGGAGCCGGATCTGGTTCCGGGACCGGCGGTGGCACTGGCAGTGGTGAGAGTGGTTCTACTGGTAGTGGCCAGGCCAGTGCTAATGGTAGTGGTGGGGGTGAGGGCCAAGGTGCTGGCGCTGATGGGTCTAGCGGACAAGGAGCCGGAGGGGGCGGTGGTGAAGGATCTGGTGAGAGTCACATAGCACCAGCTCCTTCTGCTGGTGGTTTCAGCTACTCTGATGCCGGTGGTGATGGTACCGGTGGTGGCGGCGGGAATAGTGGAAATGGAGGTGGAGAAGGATCTGGAGCTGGAAGCGCCAGTAATGATGGAACCTCAGGCAGTGCTATTGGACATGGTAGCGGCAACGGTGGTGGCATAGTTAAAGGTGTCGCTCAAGGGCCAAGCATCGGAGTTGGGTCTGGTGCAGGCTCTGGAGCTGCACAGACAGGTAGCGATGGCCCTTCTGGTTCCGGCTATGCCGCCGGAAGTGGTGCCGGCGGCGGCGGTGGCGCAGGTGGAAGCGACAATGGCGGGGTTGGCAGCGGTGGAGGCACGGGACAAGGGACCGGAACAGGGTCATACCCTTAAATTTCCTTTTCCAAAGAAGCTAGAACGGGAGTCCAACAAGCATTTTTAATTTCTTCATATTACTATACCACATAAAGTTTAGTTTCTCTTCATTCTTAGGGTTTTCATTGTCCTCCTAATAAAGGGCTCCATGGATGATTCTAGTCGAAGCAAGTAGGTAGTGGAACAAACCAGCTGAGATGTAATCGCTTTTGTCATCGAAAAATATAAATTGGACTATTCTTCTTTATTTTTATCGTGCATGCATGCCATGTTGTTCTTGTATGTGTTGATTCTTTCCAGTGGACACCGTGAATTTTACCAGTGACCACTGATTCATGTACTCATGTCACCTAGTTTAAATAATATCCTACACTACCAGAATCCACGCTTGTTTATACACCTAAGAGCATCTCCAGCCGTGTTCCTCAAAGCGACCCCCAAAGGTATTTGGAGCGCGCCGGATAATTTTTTCGTTCCGAGCCGCGCACCCCAAAGCCTCCTTCCGTCCGGCGCTGCCTAATACGGTGTCCGAGCCCATCCCCGGTCCCCAGGGGATGCTCCAGACGCGCCGGACACAGCGACAAGCGAGGCAGAAGTGGCAGGCCTGACGCGTCAATGACACACGAACTTTGCTCAACTGTCGCCTACCTAGCGACGGTGCAATTGCCGGGAAGGGGAACCGTCGCAGTGAAAACCGCGTCGATCGACGTGCGAACCGCCGGAATGGAGCGCGAACTCCGCGAAAGAGCAACCACAGCTCTCTTCGATATCTGCGCCGCTATTCATCCGCGCTCCTCAATAAGACACCTACGTATGCGCATTTCAATCTACAACCGGCCGGCGCCATTCATCTCTCCTCTCCTCTCTCACCATGAGCAACCTCTCTTTGCCATCGGACATCGACATTGAGGGGAAGCCGCCGGGATGGCGACATTGGTGGGACAGAGTTGCAACGCCTTGCAGCTCTAGTTCCCCGCCGACGGACAGCCAGGAGGAGGATTGGGAGGCCGACGACGGCCATGAGGAGGAGGAGAAGCCCGTCGCCGACGACGGCCATGAGAAGGAGGAGGAGGAAGAGGCTGAGGAGATGGCGGCGGCAAAGAAGGTGGCAAGGGCATGGGCGAAGGCAAAGGCGAAGGCGGAGGCGCAGCCGACGAGCACCTACAACGACGAGGGGGGCACAAGTTCCTCCGACGAGTCGAACGACACCGGCTCTTCGGAAGAGGTGATGAGCAGGAAGTGCCTCCGTGAGGACGACGAGGCGGGGCCATCAAAAAAGAAGTAGTTTAACAAATTAGTTCATTTTTTCAAAGTTTTATATGTAATTTTTTATGTTGCACTACTTTGAAAATTAGTTCATATTTTTCAAAGTCTTGGCCGTACCTACAAATTTCTTCTCTCTATTGAAATAAAAATAAAAATAAAAGATAATGTATTATTTTAATGTTTGGGGGGCGTGTTTCGGGGACGCGGCTGGGAGTGTCCCCCAAACGTGGTACGAAGAAAAAAGCGTCCCCCAAACGCTCGATCTGACGCTGTTTGGGGACGCTTTTCCGGGACACGGCTGGAGATGCTCTAAGCAGGAAGCACTCGATGCACGTGGATACATATGAGCCATGTTACCTTGAGTGGGCAATTGCAAGCCCTCCCTACATATCTCATGGAATACTAAAATGATACCTTTAAAAAAAATAGTGTGACATTTGAGTGTCATGTTGGATTTTGTATGTAAGTACATCTTACAAAGAACAAGTATCTGCTTTGAGTGATTCTAGTGGAGAAGGACAGAAATAATGTGAGGTAGGACGAACTTCAAAAAAAAAATGCAAACACCAATTAGTTCTGAGACATAAATAATATATGATTCTAACAAATCTGAACTGAATTAGCAATATATCCACAAAATCGACGGCTCATATACACACCCATATGACTACTGACTAGTAAGTCGTACCGTAAAATGCCTCCCAGAAGAACCCATGCTTGCTTATAATACTTACTTATACCTATATAAAAGTTGATCAGTTTCACGCTCTATGCTTGCTGATGATACTGTTTATGAGCTATTTTCTCTCTCACTCCTCCAATCTAATCTTAACACGTACATATGTACAATACATCAGTCAATTTTCGTTAAAAAAAAAATTACCGAGAAGGGCAACCGGCTAACCGGTTACGGGCCTTCGTGCAGTTAAAGCGGTGGGCGGTACCCAGTTTTCACTGATCAGCTTCCAACGTGTCCACCTTTCCTAGGCCCAACCGCTTAAGTGCATCCTGTATAGGTTTTTTTGTTCTTTTTTCTCTCACTGCTCATAAACCAACCAGGGCGCCGCCTGTTCCCGCGATGGAGCAAAGGACGACCAAGGCGACGTGCGTGCCGGTGGCGGCGACCTCGGGGCAGAGCAGGAGCGTGCAGGGGACGGCGACCTTGGGGATGGGGCAGGCGCGTGCCCGCGGCGGTGACCGCGGGGCGGGGCAGGAGCGTGCCCGGGACGGCGCCCTTGGGGCGGAGCTGGCGCGGGTCTTAGACGACCACCTTGGGGCGGTGGCGGCGCGGTCCTGGGGCGGAGCACGCGCGGGCCAGCGGCGGGAACGTCGGAGCAGAGCAGGCAGGGGCCGGCGGCGGCCACGTCGGGGCGGAGCCTGCAGGGGCCGGCAGCGTCCACGTCGGGGCGGAGTAGGCAGAGCCCGGTGGCGGAGGAAAACGGCGGTGGCCGGATCAAGAAGAAGACAAGAGGTTAAAACTCTTCCTCACAGACACATCTCGAATGTTGGGAACAGAAAATTCTGGTTATAGTGTATTAGTGCCCTCCACATGTTTGTTGTTGTGTTTCTTAGACTTGAAACTATTTTTCTACGGTTCTTTATTGGTCTCTCCTCTAGGTTGCAATATCGTTGCCTTCATCGGTTCATTCAGCTACATACTTCTGTGTGAGTGAGTACAAATGGAAGCATAACATCAGTTGACCTTCCTTTTTGTTGGCCTAGGTGTACCAGATGCATTAATATGTTTAGTGGAGGTGATTTTTGGCTTGAGGATTTAATTGATATTTTGTTGTTTCTCTCATGATGTAGGCCTGAACCTGGCTCAAGAAGATTGAGGTAACTAATTGAGATGAACAGAAAACCTCTCTGTTTCGTTTTCATTTTTTTTGCTGAAAATAATCTACCTTATAAATAATAATCAGTGTTGCTTGATTTGAAACATACTAGAAAACATAATAAGCGGGATTGTTATTCTGCTGTGATGGTAGTGTATCCTACCTTATAAATGTTAATGCAAGTATATCATGAGCTGACCCTTCCTTTTTGTTGGACTAGGTGTATGACATGAATTTGGAGATTTAGCGGGGGCGATGCTGGTATTCAGGATTGAAATGACATTTTCCTTCATTTTTAGAGATGTAGGCCTGAACTTGGCAGAGTGAGCTAATTAATTGAGATGAACAGAAATTCTGTATTTTTTCTTTCCATTTTTTTTCATTTTCTGCTGAAAATTATCACTAGGTAGTACTACTTGAACTCAGCGGTTTATATTGGCACGCTAGGCTAGGTAAGATCCTCCGTGCAGGTGGTCATGAATTCATTTGATCCCATTAGGATAGTATGCATGTTACAGTGGAGCAACTCTGTGTAAACCAAAGCAAAGAGCACGGTTAGAAGAGCAATTGTGCAAGCATGGAGAGCTTTTGACAGGGTTGTCGCTAGAGGCAACTACAAGATTGGGATCATGGTATGCTACAAAATTAGGACATATCCCATCTTTAAATTATTTATGTGTTCATATACCAGTAAAATTATTTGGTGACCTTCTCCGGAAAAAAATCAGTTATCTATAGTCCTTTCAAGTGCTACTGCAATATCAATGTTCACGATGTACTATTTCCATGCTCCACCAAGCTCCTTCTTGAATAATTGCTCACATGCCTGCCTTTTGCGACTGCAATGAAAATTATTATCCTCATCATTGGCATGAAAAGACAATTTCTCTAACATCAAATTTTCTCCCTCCCGACAATGGTTAGACTAGGTAGCTGAATGTACTTTTAAAAAGATGTACTTATGCTCCCTCTGATGATCTTCGTATTTTAGGTTATACTTAAATGGAAATAACATCAAGAGAAACATTAGTGTATACTGCATTTAGCTTAAAAAAATTAGGTTCTCTTAACAGATCATTGTGTGTAATACACAGCCAGGTGGATTTAGGGAAATAAGGCCAATTAAGTAGTTTTCTATATTATTGTGAGTCACTACATCAATCTATATATTCATATCATTTACTATCCGAAACTGTTTCGACAACGCTATTTAATTCCGTGGCTTGATGTTCCTATTTAATCTCGCTTCTAGGTAGACTAGGGGTTTCCTGCTACCTTTTCCACTGCCCCAAGGTGGCCGTCCGAGGCCCGCGCCTGCTCCGCCCCAAGGGCGCCGTCCCGGGCACGCTCCTGCCCCGCCCCGGTAATAGGACCCATTGTTGGTCCCTCTTACTCATTTGTTTTTGAACCAGAACCTGGGTTTACATCGTACGCGAAATTGGTTTTAGTTGGTTATTTGTTGTTTCACCTGATCCAAAAGATTGTGTTCCACCTTATCGGTTGTGCTCAATAGTACTGTATGTAAGGATGCATATTGTGCCACTAGATCCTCTATTACGAGAGTGTGAAAGTAAGTATGGCACTGACAAAACCACTCCCTGTGTGATGCATTGCTTTTCCGTTTTCCATTTTCCCTGTTTGGCCCCTCAGTGTGTTTGCTGTTAACCTTCAGATTCACATAACTCTGTCATGCCTTAGATTTATGTGCATATTCATATAACTTGCAAGTGGTTACTTGTTGTTTGTATGATCCATATGCAGGAAATTGATGTCATGGAAGATGCACATCCAATGATACAATTGGTGAAATAATAGTCCCCTTAGTTCTTGCTATTGGTCAATTTTCTGCTGGATCGACATCACACTGTGTCCACTTTTGGACTGAATGGTAGACGTTCATGCCCACGGCTTACTACTGACAATGTGGGAATTTGTGCCCCTGCTGGTTGTTCTGAGGAATTAGTATTTGGATATGTGTTGGACCAAATGTTTTAACGACGGATGCCAGTTCAGCTACAATTTTACATTTGTTATGGACTCTCAAAAGAGGGGAATTCGCCTAGGTAATTGGCAAATTACTCTACCAGCATGTTTCTATATTCTTTTCGGTTTGGATGCAAAAACATTATATGTTTAATTGTATGTTGCTGACAACTACAGGAGAAGAATAAGTAATGTATTTTCACTACTGCTTAAAGTTGTATGCCCCTGTTTATTCAAAAAAAAATGAATTTTATTACAGATAGATAAATGAACAAGGGACCATTTAGGTTGACTTAAATGGTCATTTTAGATATTCCACGTGAGATTGCGCGTTATTGCTAACTGTGGTATTTTTTGGATAAATCAACCCACTATTTTTGGTTTCCCGGTCCAATTGATGAAAATTTTGTATGAAGTGATAAATTATTGTGAAGTGCTTTGATGTACTAGAGTTTTGTGTGTGGAACAAGCAGGCAAGATTAATTTCATGATGCATATGCTTGGATAATTTTGATTGAGAAGATTCATGTAGGACTGTTAGGTTTAGTCTGATAGGCATGTACCTTGGTCTCTTGCTTTTCACGTGCTGAGTAATTAGCATCTGATTTTATGTATTTGTTGTCAAGACATCGCATGTTACACTGCTGAAAAATAAGTTTGGAGCGCTAATAACATAATTCCCCTGATTCACTGAACCTGTTAGATTGCCAGTCATCCATAATTCCGGAACAACTAACATAAAAATAGTTGCTGCTTCCGTTTTTTTACTTCTTTATATTCACTTAGGAGGTATGCAATGTTTATAGTTTAACATTGTATATGATTAACATAGATATTCAACCATTAAGCTTTAAATTTCCCTTCTTCTATTTATATGAATAATATACTGAGTTCTAGGTTAAAGTCTGAAACCAATCTATCAAAGATAAACAAATACTGCTTTCATTGATTCAAGTACCTTGACACTGCAATCAAATCTACAACACGGCTACTATTGTGATATGACCAGCTTCAGATCATTGACGTGTTTTTGTCTGGGTGTTGTATCTCATGTTTGTACCTTGAAGAATCTTGAATCTCATTTTTGTCCGGCTGCACAAAGTCTACCAATGCAGAGTACTTCTCTGTAGGTTGGCGTGCTGCCTCTCTCTTTTGTTACTCCTGCCGTTTCTCTATTCTGCATTCCAAGCTGCCACTTCTCTCTTTCTCTCTCTGTACCCTGGAGAGAGTGTTTCGTTCATGGCGAAAGGAGTACATTGATCATAGAATTTATCAGCAACTTGATGGTTTGCGTACAAGCTCATACTTCTTTTCGGTGACCTTACGTTTTCAGTACAGGAAAGGCAAGGTCCACGACGACATGATTACCCTGTTGGATTCAATAGCATCAGGAGTGAAGAATCAAGATGTCGTAAATACGTTGATTGCAAATATGTCTGCTGACACACGACTTTACATATCCCCAATTGCATCAAAGAGAAACCTCAGGTTAGTTATCCTTTTTGAATTGCAAGATACATTTCTAAACAAGCCATTATTTTTCTCATGATGTGAGGATCAGACATCTAGGTTGTAGTTTAATTGTATTTCCATCTACTGTTTTGATGGTAACATGAAAGCAAGGAGTGGTAAATGTTTTTAAAATCATGCAAGAAGATTACGGACATATGTTTGCTACGTACTGAAAATTGTTGCAGTGCTTAGGGAAATGGACTTAGCAGCATACTCTTCGAATTGCTCTTAGTACACTATTGGATGACAGTTGGAATTGTATTCTTGAATTTCTTGCTGATAGAATTAATAAACTTTCAGATTTGTGCAACAAACTATTCTTCGGTTTTCCTTACATTTTACTCCCTATGTGTACTTACCTCTGCTTTGCCATATCAGTCTTCTACTCCACAATTTTTTTGATTATTTAAACTACGTATTTGAATGACTTTCTGTAGCAACTTGGTGATCATTGTTTTGTTGTCTATTTGTGGTTTACACTGAAGTTTTTTTTTATGCCAGCGGTTGGCATGTGCAGTTATTGGTGGTTCATGTGAAGCTGGCTCTAGAAGGCACAAATAATTTGTACTCTTATCAATGGAAAGTGATTGTAATGTCTTCTTTTGAGTAGACATTTCTAATCTATCCCATGGTGGTTACTGTAGCCTTGGCGACTACAGAGCTTTCTTTACCTTTCACCTACTCTTCACTTCTTGGTTTTTCTTTTCTTTGTAAAGCAAATCTACTAATCGTGTGGTGCTGATCTTGCATGCATTACTTCATGTAGGATCCGATCTGAGCAATGGAAGGGATACTGCTGAAGTACGTGTCCTTGAACTCTTATCAATGGAAAGTGATTGTGCCGCTGGCTGGGACCTGGGAATTGTGATTTCAGATTTAAGGTTCCTTTAAAGTTCACTTTGTTTTCAATTACTGACAGGTTACTAATAAATTACACCAGTTGCAGCAATATACATCTCCAGGGTTTATTTAGACTTTAGAGTCTTTTATGGTTTACGTAATAATGGTCAGTGATATTCCCACCAACCAACATTTATAAAATGCAGCACCGTGGATAGATTATTGGTTGCCAGTGAAGATTTCAGTGATTCATAGTCCCACTATGTTATCAAATTTCTTTTACTAAATTCAGGTATATGGTAAGACCAATTAGCTACTGTAATATTGAGTACCTCTAATGAAGTAATACCTCAACTACTGTAATATTATGTGGCTTTGTATAATCAAAGATCCCCTGTCTTAGTTTTTCCACCACGCCTGCTAGACTAAGCCATCATTCTCTTCTCCAACGACTGCTGAAGTCTCAGAAACTAGGCAATGACAGACATTCATCTTACCATCCTACTTTACTGATTTCTCATCAAGAATATGTTCTGATTTGGGCAAGTATCTATGCTCTGTTGTGATCTCTTTGTCTAGGCCAAGTCAATGAATCATGCAATGAAATTATTATTAACAGTGTCTATTATTAACAATGTTGGCTGCTCCTTGCTCTTCTGTATGATTATTCCTAGCGCCAATACCTATCCCTAATGCAGGGCATTCCTTGCATGCCTCACGGGGCTAACCCCTTTTGTTGCCACCAGAGCGTTCCAAGCACTGTTCATCACGGATGAACAGTACACCGGATGAACAGTAACAGGTACCAATCAGATATCGCCACGTCGATCTTTGGTAAAAATAGGTAACTCTTTTATGTACCCTCCTTTTGTTCTTCAGCGGCAACTTCTCGAGATAATATTTCATCCGTAATTTTTCACAGGTAGTAACCCCACGGTATTTTCTCTGATCGTATTATTTTGACCGTATTTCTCCAGTAGTAATATAATATTTATTTTATTTTTATTCTATTCTTTGGCCCCTGAAAATGACGGAATTTTTTCTCCCATGATCTCACCAAGGTAAGTTCAAAGGTGACATGTTGACTTCTTTGATGTCTATTTCTCGACACGGATCTTTGACCTCAGTAGTGATTATTCGATATTACCCGTTCTCCACTCTACATGTGCTATAGAGCCACATTTTTCCAATTAGAGGTCGTCACGTTGCCATTTGGTAAAAAAGTTACGTAATTTTTCCATACCCTTCTTTTATCCCTTGACGGTAATTTTTTTAGATAACTTTCTAGTCGTAATTTCTCACCGGTAATTACCCCGAAGGTACCTCTCGACGGTGAGTATTTCTCGGATAATATTTCTTCAACCTTATTTCTTCAGCGCTAATATAATATTTATTTTGTTCTTATTCTATTCTTTGACCAAAAAACGACACATTTTCCCTGCTATGATTTCACCAAGGTAAGTTCGAAGGTGATTTGTTGGCTTCTTTGGTGTATATTTCTTTACACGGATATTTGACCTTAGCAGTGATTATTTGACATTAATCCTTCGCTAATGCACCAGTAGTTATTCGACGCAAATCATCAGCCTCGACAATAATTTTACCCTACGATAATTATTTAACGGAACTTCTTATAATGTATTCTTCTTCAGCGGTAATTTTTAGAGGTGCATGAGCAACAATTTTCATCAATAACTTTTTACTCTTAATTTTCAAAGGTGCACCAGCTAGCAATATCCGGCAGTAATCTCCCGATGGTTGCTCTCTATCTATAGCTTACTTTTTCTATAGTAGCTTAATGGTTCTCCTATGGTAACTAAGAGAAACAAAATACTTCCACTATTTATTTCCTATTTTAATAAAACAAATATTAATACATTATGTTTATCATCTCACGGTCAGCATACATGAATACTACTACAATCTACGACAACAGCTTTAACAAAATATTACTATATTATCTATCCCCTTTTTTATACAAGAAAACGGCTATTGATATTATTTTTATTAATCGCCTTACGATTACCTTGCGGGCACGGCGTGTCGCCGTGCCACTACTTCCTAGTACATTTAATCAAGCAATGCACGTGGATACATATATGAGCCATGTTGCCTTGACATTGGCCATTTTCATCCCTACATATCTCATGGAAGACTAAATCGATACTTCTAAAATTTTGGTTTGACATATGAGTCTCGTGTTAAATTTCATGCTGAGTCCGTCCGACAAAGAGCAAGTAGTTCCGAGCCTAGTGATTCCAAATTCCAATAAATGGAAGTTTATCTTGATTTTTTGGAAAAGAGTCTTACCTAGATATCCAACTCAAATACCATTTGGTACAGTAGTTTGGCCAAGCTTAATCACGTGTACATCTGAGCAACCGGTGCGATACATACATGAGCCAAGTTATCTTGAAACTGGCCATTGTCATTACATTTTTCGATAAAGGAAATATATTAATATCAAAAGTTACCAATTACACACAGCCTCTGCAACAACGCAACACCCTAATAGCGGTACGGATGCACACATCCAAAAAAAACTAAGAAATAAAAGTCTCGCTATAGCACCGTAGGCTTCGGAAGAGCAATACAACCAGCACCAAGACAACACCTGAAATACAGAATCTTCAAAAACGACGCCTCCAAGAAGAAAACGGTGCACCAGCACCGTCGTCGCCCGGCCAAAGATCTTAGGTTTTTACCTTGAAGATAGTCTCTGCTCTCAAAACAATGCCTCCAACAAGGTCATTGCCAGACACAACCAGTTAAGGCCAGACCTTGGGTTTTCACCCTGAAAGGTATGACTCTGAACTTCACATGTACTGCCGCCCCCACTTCCATACGACTGATGCGGAGCCCGGGACACCAAGCAAGTCCCTCAACAACACGGAGACTTGAACCTCCCTTAGCTAGTCCTCCGCTCCGGCCTTCATGTTATTCCCTTCATCTGGCTGCATCGAGGACCAAAATGTCACTTGATGCTAACACAGACCAGAGCTTCGCGCCGCTCCTTGATACGTCTCCAACGTATCTACAATTTCTTATGTTCCATGCTACTTTTATGACAATACTCACATGTTTTATACATACTTTACATCATTATTATGCATTTTCCGGCACTAACCTATTAACAAGATGCCGAAGCGCCGCTGTTTTCTCATTTTGGTTTCAGAAATCCTACAAAGGAAATATTCTCGGAATTGGACGAAATCAACGCTCAGGTCTTATTTTTCCACGGAGCTTCCAGAAGACCGAAGAGCATACGGCCACGAGGGGCGACACCATAGGGCGGCGGGCATGGGGCCCGCGACCTATGGTGTGGGGCCCCGTGCCCTCTCCTGCGCCCTTCCGCCTACTTATACCCTCCCGCAAAACCCTATTACCGAGAGCCACGATACGGAAATACTTCCAGAGACGCCGCCGCCAATCCCATGTCGGGGGATTCAGGAGATCGCCTCCGGCACCCTACTGGAGAGGGGAATCATCACCGGAGGGCTCTACATCACCATGCCCGCCTCTAGATTGATGCGTGAGTAGTTCATCCTTGGACTATGGGTCCATAGCAGTAGCTAGATGGTTGTCTTCTCCTCTTGTGCTATCATGTTTAGATCTTGTGAGCTGCCTAACATGATCAAGATCATCTATTTGTAATGCTACATGTTGTGTTTGGTTTTATCCGATGAATATAGAATATTATGTCAAGTTGATTATCAATCTATCATATATGTGTTGTTTATGTTCTTGCATGCTCTCCGTTGCTAGTAGAGGCTCTGGCCAAGTTGATACTTGTAACTCCAAGAGGGAGTATTTATGCTCGATAGTGGGTTCATGCCTCCATTGAATCTGGGACAGTGACAGAAAGTTCTAAGGTTGTGGATGTGCTGTTGCTACTAGGGATAAAACATCAATGCTTTGTCTAAGGATATTTGTGTTGATTACATTACGCACCATACTTAATGCAATTGTCTGTTGTTTGCAACTTAATACTGGAAGGGGTGCGGATGCTAACCTGAAGGTGGACTATTTAGGCATAGATGCATGCTGGATGGCGGTCTATGTTCTTTGTCGTAATGCCCTGATTAAATCTTATAGTGATCATCATGATATGTATTGAATCTTTATTTGTCAATTGCCCACCTGTAATTTGTTCACCCAGCATGCTATTTATCTTATTGGAGAGACACCACTAGTGAACTGTGGACCCCGGTCCATTCTTTTACATCTGAAATACAATCTACTGCAATCTTTGTTCTTTGTTGTTCTTCGCAAACAAACATCATTCTCCACACCATACGTTTAATCCTTTGTTTTCAGCAAGCCGGTGAGATTGACAACCTCACTGTTACGTTGGGGCAAAGTATCTTGATTGTGTTGTGCAGGTTCCATGTTGGCGCCGGAATCACTAGTGTTGCGCCGCACTACACTCCTTCACCAACAACCTTCACGTGGCCCTTGACTCCTACTGTTCGATAACCTTGGTTTCTTACCGAGGGAAAACTTGCGCTGTACGCATCACACCTTCCTCTTGGGGCTCCCAATGGACGTGTGCTTCACGCGTTATCAAGCTCTTTTCGCGCGCCGTTGCCGGGGAGATCAAGACACGCTGCAAGGGGAGTCTTCCACATCCAATCTTTTTACTTTGTTTTTGTCTTGCTTTACTTTACTTTATTTACTGTCTTGTTTGCTTCATATTAAAAACACAAAAAAACTAGTTGCTTTACTTTACTTTATTTACCGTCTTGTTTGCTCTATATTAAAAACACAAAAAATTAGTTGCTTTACTTTCTGTCTTGTTTACTTGCTCTATATCAAAACACAAAAGAATTAGTTACTTGCATTTAGTTTATTTTGTTATCATATCTAGCTCTGTACCTGTTACTTCTTCACCGGAGGAATTAATCTTCACTTTTAAACAAGGGGATGAGGAGAGTTTTAAAGATGCTTGGTCTAGAATTTTTGATTCTTATCGTAAAGCTGAACCTAAAATGACTCTAAGTCTGCTCCTTAGTAACTTTTATTTTGGGCTTATGATTCGCTATCGATATGCCTTGGATGCTGTAGTGGGAGAAGATTTCCTTCATTGCGATGGGGATCAAGCTTTTAATGCCATAAAAAAATTGGTTGCATCATATAGTTCAGCTAATAATTTTGATTCATCTCTTGTTAGTATTTATAATAGATTAAACACTCTTGAGACAAATACATCTTGCTTGAAAGAAAGGTATAGTCAGATTCGTGAGCGTCTTGATCATGTTTTAGTAAACTCTGAACCTTCAATGTGGGACCCTACTATTAAAGTTACTATTGGTGGTGAAATTTTTTATGCCCATTGTGATATTATGTCTGAATTTTGCCTGATGCCTAAGAGTATTTATGAATCTTTGACACTTTGGGGACTTACTGAAGGTGGAGAAGGGATAACTCTTACTGATAACTCTGTTATAATTCCTAAGGGAATAGCCGAGGGTGTGTTCACAACCATTCTTGGAAGAACGGTATCCACTGATTATATTGTTATTGAATGTGTAGGAACAGGACAAATCACACTTGGAAGATCCCTGCTGAAACTATTGGGAGCAATCATAGATGTGGGAAAAGGCACCCTAAAATTCACCTCTACACCGGGAGGCGGTCATGTATTCCCTAAACCAAAGAGTAAGAAAAAGAGTAAGAAGGGTAGGCGTAAAGCCCGAGTTAATGATGTTGATGCTTCTTCTGATAATACTTGATTTGCACTTTCTGCGCCTAGCTGAAAGGCGTTAAAGAAAGCACTTCTTGGGAGATAACCCATATTTTTATTTTACTACTGTATTGTTGAGTCTTGGAAGTTGTTACTACTGTAGCAACCTCTCCTTATCATGTTTTTTGTGCCAAGTAAAGTTTCTATGGTAAAGTTGATGCTAGATTTGGATTACTGCGCAGAAACAGATTTGCTGTCTGTCACGAATTTATAGATCTCTCTGTAGAAAATCAAACAAATCTGCCAATTTACGTGCGTGATCCTCAGATATGTACGGAACTTTCATTAGTTTTGAGTTTTTCCGTCTGAGCAAGTTAAGTGCCTCTGGAAAATTCGTCTTTACGGACTGTTCTGTTTTGACAGATTCTGCCTTTTATTTCGCATTGCCTCTTTTGCTATGTTGGATGGATTTTTTTGTTCTATTAACTTTCAGTAGCTTTGTGCAATGTCCAGAAGTGTTAAGAATGATTATGTCACCTCTGAATATATGAATTTTTGATTATGCATTAACCCTCTAATGAGTTTGCTTTAAGTTTGGTGTGGAGGAAGTTTTCAAGGGTCAAGAGAAGAGGATGATACAATATGATCAAGAAGAGTGAAAAGTCTTTGGGGATGCCCGGTGGTTCATCCCTGCATATTTTAAGAAGACTCAAGCATTTAAGCTTGGGGATGCCCAATGCATCCCCTTCATCGACAACTTATCGTGTCACTTCTAGTGAAACTATATTTTTATTCCATCACATCTTTCTTACTTACTTGCTGCTTGTTTTTGTTTTTGTTTTGTTTGAATAAAGTTGGATCCCACCATCCTTGTATTGGAGATATTACGCCCGCTTTTTCATTTGAACACTTGTGTTCTTAGTTATGCTTTAATGTTCATGGCGAAGGCTGAAAATTGCTCGATTGCTATTTGGTTGGAATCAGAAAATGCTTCATATGGTTTTGAATAATTTGATACTTGGCAATTGTTTTGAGCTCTTATAGATCATGTTTAAGCTCTTGCATCATGTAGTTTATTAGTGGAGAACTACCGTAGAGCTTGTTGAAAATTGGTTTGCATGATTGGTCTCTCTAAGGTCTAGATATTTTTTGGTAAAAGTGTTTGAACAACAAGAAAGACAGTGTAGAGTATTATAATGCTTGCAATATGTTCTTGTGTAAGTTTTGCTGTACCTGTTCATACTTGTGTTTGCTTCAAACAACCTTGCTAGCCAAAGCCTTGTACTGAGAGGAAATGCTTCTAGTGCATCCAAACATCTTGGGCCAAAACCCATGCCATTTGTGTCCACCATATCTACCTACTATGTGGTATTTTTATGCCATTCCAAAGTAAATTAATTGAGTGCTACCTTTAAAATTTCATTCCTTTGTCTTTGCAATATATAGCTCATGGGAAAATAGCTTAAAAACTATTGTGGTGATGAATATGTAGCTATGTGTTTTAGTTCTTATAAGTTGCTTGTTGAGCGGTAACCATGTTTCTGGGGACGCCATCAACTTTTTACACCTTTGTTGAATATCATGTGAGTTGCTATGCATGTTCGTCTTGTCTGAAGTAAGGGTGATTTATCATGATCAAATGGTTTGAGTATGCATATGTTAGAGAAGAATATTGGGCCGCTAACCAAAGCCATGTATCATGGTGGAAGTTTGGACATTCATCCTCAATCTCTTATGAGAATATTATCTGTTGTTGAATGCTTACGCATTAAAGAGGAGTCCATTATCTGTTTTCTATGTTGTCCCGGTATGGATGTCCTAAGTTGAGATCTATCAAAAACGAGAAATCAAATGCGATCTATCTCCTTGGACCTTTGTACAAGGGCATAGAGGTACCCCTTTGTGACACTTGGTTGAAACATATGTTATGCAATGATAATCCATGTAAATCCAAGATAATTAGGACAAGGTGCGAGCACTATTGATACTCTATGCATGAGGCTTGCAATTTGTAGGAAGTATTATGCATAACACATATGAATTATTACTACCGTTGACAAAATTGTTTCTATGTTTTCAAAATAAAAGCTCTAGCACAAAAATAGTAATCCATGCTTCCCTCTGCGAAGGGCCTTTCTTTTACTTTATGTTGAGTCAGTTTACCTACTTCTTTCTATCTTAGAAGCAAACACTTGTGTTAACTATGTGCATTGATTCTTACATGTTTACTTATTGCACTTGTTATATTACTCTATGTTGACAATTATCCATGAGATATACATGTTACAAGTTGAAACCAATTGCTGAAACTTAATCATCCTTTGTGTTGCTTTAATGCCTTCTACTTTGAATCTATTGCTTTATGAGTTAGCTCTTATGCAAGTCTTTTTGATACTTGTCTTGAAAGTACTATTCATGAAAAGTTTTGCTATATGATTCAGTTGTTTAGTCATTATCTCTTTGTTAGCAATCTATTGCTTTGAATCAATCCATTCACTTCATATGATTTACAATAATGTTGATCAAGATTATGATGGTAGCATGTCACTTCAGAAATTATTGTTGTTATCATTTACCTACTCGAGGGCGAGTAGAAACTAAGCTTGGGGATGCTTGATACGTCTCCAACGTATCTATAATTTCTTATGTTCCATGCTACTTTTATGACAATACTCACATGTTTTATACATACTTTACATCATTATTATGTATTTTCCACTAACCTATTAACAAGATGCCGAAGCGCCAGTTGCTGTTTTCTGCTGTTTTTGGTTTCAGAAATCCTACAAAGGAAATATTCTCGAATTGGACGAAATCAACGCCCAGGGTCTTATTTTTCCATGGAGCTTCCAAGACCAAAGAGCATACGAAGTGGGGCCACGAGGGGCCGACACCATAGGGCGCGGCCTGCATGGGGCCCACGGCGCCTATGGTCCGGGGCCCCGTGCCCCCTCCCGCGCTGCCCTTCCGCCTACTTATACCTCCGTCGAAACCCTATTACCGAGAGCCACGATACTGAAATACTTCCAGACGCCGCCGCCGCCAATCCCATCTCGGGGATTCAGGAGATCGCTCCGGCACCCTGCCGGAGAGGGGAATCATCACCGGAGGGCTCTACATCACCATGCCCGCCTCCGGGATTGATGTGTGAGTAGTTCATCCTTGACTATGGGTCCATAGTAGCTAGATGGTTGTCTTCTCCTCTTGTGCTATCATGTTTAGATCTTGTGAGCTGCCTAACATGATCAAGATCATCTATTTGTAATGCTACATGTTGTGTTTGGTGGGATCCGATGAATATAGAATATTATGTCAAGTTGATTATCAATCTATCATATATGTGTTGTTTATGTTCTTGCATGCTCTCCGTTGCTAGTAGAGGCTCTGGCCAAGTTGATACTTGTAACTCCAAGAGGGAGTATTTATGCTCGATAGTGGATTCATGCCTCCATTGAATCTGGCAGACAGAAAGTTTTAAGGTTGTGGATGTGCTGTTGCTACTAGGGATAAAACATCAATGCTTTGTCTAAGGATATTTGTGTTGATTACATTACGCACCATACTTAATGCAATTGTCTGTTGTTTGCAACTTAATACTGGAAGGGGTGCGGATGCTAACCTGAAGGTGGACTATTTAGGCATAGATGCATGCTGGATGGCGGTCTATGTTCTTTGTCGTAATGCCCTGATTAAATCTTATAGTGATCATCATGATATGTATTGAATCTTTATTTGTCAATTGCCCACCTGTAATTTGTTCACCCGGCATGCTATTTATCTTATTGGAGAGACACCACTAGTGAACTGTGGACCCCGGTCCATTTTTTACATCTGAAATACAATCTACTGCAATCTTTGTTCTTTGTTGTTCTTCGCAAACAAACATCATTCTCCACACCATACGTTTAATCATTTGTTTTCAGCAAGTCGGTGAGATTGACAACCTCACTGTTACGTTGGGGCAAAGTATCTTGATTGTGTTGTGCAGGTTCCACGTTGGCGCCGGTTTGACTGGTGTTGCGCCGCACTACACTCCTCCACCAACAACCTTCACGTGCTTCCTTGACTCCTACTGGTTCGATAACCTTGGTTTCTTACGGAGGGAAAACTTGCTACGCATCACACCTTCCTCTTGGGGTTCCCAACGGACGTGTGCTTCACGGGTTATCCAGAACCAATCGGCCGGAATAAAAGCATGGGTGCGCACGACCGAATATCACCGATCCAGCAAACTCCAGGCAAAAAAAGCACTGTTACATTCGCCGGCGGCACCTTTCGGAACTCAACACTCCTGCCACATCAAGAAGAGCAAACCTCAGGTAAGTCTTCATCTTTGCCCAAGAGAGTCCCTAGGACCGCCGCCTTTATTCAGGCCGGGCCCCCACGCCGGCGACCATCCCAGGCTGGCCACAGCTGCCGCCGGAGACACCAAGCGCAGATCCCATTGTCCGGAGACACCGCACACGCCCTGGGCACCGCCGCAGCCGAACGCTAGCCCTCTACCGGCGACATCAGTCGTCGCCGTCTTCCACGCCTCTCCACCTCGCCGCCGGGACGCGGTGACAGATCGAAAGACCCACCAGCAGCATCCGCAGGCCGACCATCTCCGGCGAACAAGAGGGCTGCCTCCACCGTCGAACCCAAGCCTGGTACCCCGGGCGACCTCGTGTCACGGGAGAAGCCCGAGAACGCCTCAACGCACCGGTGAGAGGCGAGGGGGGGACAATGGCGCAGAACAAGGCTGGCCATTGTCATTACATATTGCATGAAAAATTGAATTGACTAGACTCATGGTGCGCACCTAAGGCGCACGCGTTCGATCACATGAGCAATGTGCATGTAGATATATAGGGAACGTCGCATGGGTGTGGGGAGCGAGTGCGGATTTTCCCGATATATGAAGGGCCCCGACATCATCTGTATTGTTCATTCGTTGGAGATTCTACTACTACTATATTAAAGCTTAACAACTCCGATTTTTCTCACAATTTTGAGGAGATTTGGGATTTAACATGGCACTAACACGTGTGTTACATGGTTAGTTAGGTTCCAGCTGATTCTTTTCGTTTGGTGCTATGTAGCATTTGGGTGATGGCGAACTGGCGATCCGTATTGATTTGCCACATGAAGCGTATTGCCTCAGGTTTTTGTTGGTGCGCTTTTTGTGTGCTCTTAGCTGCGACACTCTGTATCCTTCCGTATACACACGTGTCCCTTCTGAAACAAATGAAACATATGTAAACTTGAATTGCTACCGAATTATTACAAATTGGAATCTTTAATGGATAAAAGGAAATAAAATATAAAATTATTTGAAAGAAAAAAGATAATAATTATTCACTCGTTCTGGAATTTTTGCCAGATATGCTCAACCAAATCCTGCTTGAGTTTCTTATGTGTCGCCCGAGCACGAGTAGAGGAATTTCTTTGTAGCACATCCACGAAGCAGATATTAGGTCCACAATTGACCTCTGGCGGTAAAGCAAAAGATCCTCCTGAATTCTCGTTCAAGTCTAAAGAGATATTAATCATTTCTCCCTCATCTTCAACAATCATATTGTGGAGAATGATACAAGCTTCTATGATATTACCCACAGAAGCACGTTTCCACAAGCGTGCCAGATGTCGCATGATGTTAAAACGAGATTGCAATACTCGAAATGCTCGTTCAACATCTTTTCTTGCCGCTTCTTGTTGGCGTGCAAACAATTTGTCCATATCGGTCTGTGATGAATAATGTTTGGGGGGAACCGGCAATACCCAAGGGAGAGGCCTATCTCATATATATATAGGCATACAAGATACATATACAAGTGTCTATACAACATACTCGGTATGACATACATATACAACTACTATACATGTCTAACACCCTCCCTCAATCTTAGCCACTTCGTAGAGAATCGAGAAGAGTAAGATTGCGCCTACAAGCATCAAACTGTGGTAGAGGTAAAGGCTTTGTGAAGATGTCAGCAAGTTGATCCTTAGAGGAGATGACACTGGTAGAAAAAACGGCTTCGGTCGCGGTTCGCAACTGCCATTAGTCGCGGTTGCGCAACCGCGACCAATTAAGCGCGACTAAAGGCCCCCCTTTAGTCGCGGTTCCTTACGAACCGCGACTAAAGGCACGTCCACGTGGCCGCCAGCAGTCCGTCGGGGCGGAGGACCTTTAGTCGCGGTTCTCCTGGCCAACCGCGACTAAAGGCCTCCGCAGGTTTAGGTTTTAGCCCCCCCCCCTAAACCTGGTTTCTTTTTAATTTGTATTGTTTTATTTCTTTTGTGTTTTATTTTAATTTTGAAGGAGTTTCACATATTCTACGGTACTACATATATACATGCATATGAATGTACAATTTCAAACAAATTTGAAATTAGAACCAAAAAGAATTCAAGAGGAATATACAATATATATTCAATATCGGCCATATACAATTTTGAACAAGTTTCCATACATAATTTAGTGCATATGAAGTTCTACGTCCTCTACATAGTGTTCTCCTCTAGGATCGATGACTTCCTTCGCGAACCATCCAGCTAGTTCCTCTTGAAGTGGTCGGAAGCGAGCTTCTGGACTAAGCGTCTTCCGGAGGTTATTCCTCTTGATGTTGTTCTCAGACGGCTGCCGCTCAGTGGTGTATCTCCGGATCATCTCACAAACATAGTATCCACATAGATTGGTCCCCGGTGGCTGAATATCCCCAGTCCCAGACACTGCCCTTTTAAAATGTAGCTCTTTTTTGAATTCACCGACCTTTTCATCTACGAACCGTCTCCAAACCCTACGAGGCAAAGAAAATTAAATGAACAAGAGAGTTATTAGTTACTTGATATTAGGAAATGAACGAAATAGGCCGATCGATATAGAGCGCAAATGAATGAAAATAATTACTTCTGCATCATTTTTCTCATGTCGGCCCAAAGCTTTGCATCCGGGGCCAAGGGTGCATTAGCACCAGCCGGGGGCCTCCGTGGAAGCCACGCTGCTTCTCCGCTGCTGGCTTCCGAGATCCGCTGGATGATCTTCATGCGTCCCAGCTGCCGATCTTTCTTGTACTAGTATATTCACGGTTTTCTTCATCTCATCGAATTCCGATACCAACCGCGCCACAACATCTTTTTCCCGATCCATCTTTCTCTTACGGCTTCTGTAACCGTATGGGTCATCGTCCTGGGAGAACCCTACTTTCCACGGAATGTTCCCCATGCCTCGTACACATCCTCCGTGTTCAGGATTCCCGAGGGCTTTTGTCGCCGTCGTTCTCTCTTTTGAACTTGATCTTCCCCCTTGAGCATCCCTCATTGCGTCAATAAGGGCTTGGGTGGGTTTAAACGTTTTGTTCCGGTGAACACACTCCCCTGTCACCGGGTCTAGCGTTCCCCCATGCCCGTACCACCAGCTTTTGGCCCTTGGGTCCCATCCCTCCGTACCTGGACGGATTCCTCGCGCCCTCAACTCGTTCTCCATCTTCTCCCACCTAGGCTCCCAAAGGCGATACCCTCCTGGCCCCATAATATGATTGTACTCCTTCTTAGCCGCATTTTCCTTATTTTTTTCGATATTTCAATGAACTGCTCCGATTTCTTCTGCTTCACAAATTCTGGCCAATCATGTTTCAGTTTCTCATATTGTCCTTTGAAATCCGGAGTCTTGTTCTTGTTGACATAGTCACGGGCTAGATTTTGCTTGAATTTCCGGAATGTTTCGGCCATCTTATGAAGAGCGAACTGTTTGACTAGCCTCCTCCTCTCCTTGTTTTCCTCAATCTTGTTACCCTCCTCATCGAACTTGTGGTATTCCGGAGGTAGGACGAAATGTTCCATAAGCTTTTTCAAGCAATCTTTTTTTGTTCTCTTGTCGACAAAAGTGAAACCAAGACGTGCCTTCTTTGGCTCATTCCACTCCTGGAGGGTGATCGAGACGTTGTCTCTAACAACGGCTCCGCATTGGTTGATAAACTTGGTGGAGTGCTTGCGGGGCTCCAGCGGCCTGCCGGTTGCACTGTCGACAACCTCGATGGTATATGTTTCTCCTTGTTTGAGCGTCTTGGTTGCGCCACGCTTTGACGACGTACTCGATTGTTTCGACGATCCGGCCGAGGGCTAAAATAAGAAAGAGAGTCGCGCGCGTTAGTACACACATATTTATTCAAATCAGTTAGTTTGTATCACCAGAGGCTCAATATATATATATACCTCGGCGCCGGAGCTGGTTGCTACTTGCAATTGATCATCGATGTTTCTTCCCCATCATCTTGCTGACGGCCTTCATCTTGACCGTCAAGATTCAGATAAGAAGAAATATCCTCTTCTTCATCTTGTTCGGTCGGCACATAAATAATATCGCCTTTTATGATGCCAAATAAATGTTCTTCAGCTTCTTGATCATAGTTGTCCATAATCGGGTCAGCTCTATCGTCCGCCATATGTCAGTCCTGAAAACATGTAGTAAAAACTAATTAATTGTGTATATGCCAACATTATCACATCTCTTCTACATATAAAGAGAGAGGGCGACGAGGGAGGCGAGAGGGGGGACGCGTGTATTAGATGTGTATATGCGGACGATCGACCTCGCAGTGACCGCGTGACCGAGAGACCGGTGGCGGTGGCGAAGCGGTGGCGGCGGTGGCGGTGCCGACGACACATAACCCTCGCCGCCCCCTCTCGATCCCAAAAAAACACCGCGCGTATACGGAGGGGGCGACGAGCGCTGCCGGCCCCCTCCGTATACGCGCGGTGGTTAAGTCAAATTTTAGTTAAGTCAAAAAATTTAAGACAAAATTTTTAAGTCAAATTTTGAGTTCTTTTAAAAGTGAAAAAATACAAATAATATGTTAAGTTATTTTGAGTTCTTTTAAAAGTGAAAAAATACAAAAGTGAAAATTTAGTTCATTTTTTTGAGTTCTTTTAAAAGTGAAAAAATACAAAAGTGAAAATTTAGTTCATTTTTTTGACAAACTTTGTTAAGTTATTTTTGTTAAATTTTCTTAAGTTATTTCTTGTGAAGTTTTTTTGTTAAAGTTAAAAGTTAAAGTTTTTGTTAAGTTAATTACAAAGTTTTAAGTTTTTTTGTTAAGTATAGTTAAAATTAAAAATAACAAACAAAACATAAAAAAAGAAAAAATCAAGCCGTCCCCTCGATCTTCCTCTCCATCTCGTGTAATAAGAGGCTGTGGTCGCGCGCGGGCGCGTAGGCGCGGCGCGAGCGGGGTCGATCGCGGCGGCGCGCACGAGGAGACACGACGTGGCGCGCGGCGTCGAAGGGCGCACGGGCGGCGGCGTCGCCGGCCTCGCCGGGCGGGCGGCGCGCGGGTCGGCTGCCCGGGCGTTGGCGCGGCGTTGGCGGTCGGCGGCAGGGCGCGGCGGCAAGGCTTCGGGCGCGGCGGCTGGGCTTCGGGAGATCGACGAATTCGCGCGGAGAAGAAGAGATGGGCGGCGGCGGTTCGGGCGCGAAATATATAGGAAGTTTATTTGTCGCGGTTGGTGTGGCCAACCGCGACTAAAGGGTACCTTTAGTCGCGGTTGGCCACACCACCGCGATCAAAGTGCGTTACTCGAATCCAGCTGCCTTCGCGGAATTAACCTTGTCGCGGTTGGCAGGCCAACCGGACTAAAGGTCTTTTTCAAAATTTCTTTTCATTTTCAAAATGTTGGAAATACAAATAATTTATCAAAAAATTCATAAAAATAAAACTAATTCAATTCAAAATGTTAGAAATACAAATAATATATCAAAAAATCATAAAAATAAAACCAATTCAATTCAAAATGTTAAAAATACAAATAATATATCAAAAAAATCGTAAAAATAAAACCAATTCAATTCAAAATGTTAAAAATACAAATAATATATCAAAAAAATCATAAAAATAAAACTAATTCAATTCAAAATGTTAGAAATACAAATAATATATCAAAAAATCATAAAAATAAAACCAATTCAATTCAAAATGTTAAAAATACAAATAATATATCAAAAAAATCATAAAAATAAAACCAATTCAATTCAAAATGTTAAAAATACAAATAATATATCAAAAAATTCAGAAAAATAAAACTAATTCAATTCAAAATGTTAAAAATACAAATAATATATCATAAAAATCATAAAAATAAAACTAATTCAATTCAAAATCTTTCCGCCTCCCTCTTCCCACCAGTTCTTCCCACCAGTTTTTCCCGGCCACCTTTGTCTTCCCGCCCCCCTCTTCTCGTCTTTTTTCGCCCTCTTCTCGATCTGTCTTTCCGCCCTCTTCCCGCCGCTTCCTCCGACAGGCTGCGCTACATGTTTTATCTCATCGAGCAGCGCCCACCCACGCGTCCTTATCCCACGATAGCTTTAGTCACGGTTGCACCCTCCAGCCGGGACTAAAGCTACCCAAACATCCTTATCCCACCGAAGGCTTTCTTAGATGACACAAAAACCACCTTTAGTCCCGGCTAACCACCAGCTCGGGACTAAAGCTTACCCGCACGTCCTTATCCCACCGAGCTTTATTAGATGACCAATGGATTCCTCTTCTTCCCGTCATTTCTTCCCTGTCTTCCCGCCTCTTTCTTCCCGCCTCTTTCTTCCCGACAATTTCTTCCCGCCTCTTTCTTCCCGCCACTTTCTTCCCGCCTCCCGTCTTCCCGCTCCCATTTTTCCCGCCATTTCTCAATTACATTATGGCTTGGCCAGCATTATCACATCTCTACAATCTCTCATCACTCTCTCATGGCTTCCACCGCACCCACTCTAACCTACCAACAGGTGGAGGAGCTTTGCGCCTCGAACTACCCTTGCCCACCGGGCTACCGCGTCCCCGCCGGCGGGAGCCTAAGCGCCGGCGGCGTGCCGGTCCCTCCCCTCCCTCAACTGCGCGCCGGACGGCCATCACGAACCACTACTACCTCGACCTCACGCCGGAGCAGCGGATGAATCCCCGCTTGGCATCCCGATAACCAGCATACTTGGGACGCCTTCTTCATCAATCGGCGTGAGAGGGCGCTCGCCAGAGGACGGTCTGCCTCCTGGGAACTTCCACGAGGCCGGCCGTCGGCTATGGTTGTACGGCCGACTTCCGCAGAGCGTCATGGACTACATCACGGCCGGGCGATATCTCGCTCGCGCTTACCCTCGCCCGAGCCACGAGCGCGCCCACGACAATGATTTACAAAGAATGACTTACGACGGCGGCAACTTAGAAGCGACGACTACTAGTACAACGGCGGCGACTATGAAGACTACGAGTATGCATATTATACGCCTAGGCAGGAGTATGACTAAATCACTCCAAATTTCATGTATCATCAGTGCTATCTCGAATCAATCGAATCATTCGAAAATGGACACCAAACACATCACGGGCAATATAATTCACATGATCCATTCAACAAAGTTTGGTACAATAAATTATTACACATCATTTCTTCCCTTGTGTCCCTGCTTGCTTACGATTGGGCCGTATCCATGGAGCATCCTCATCATTTAACTTAATGCTTGGGTCGGTGTTCACTTTGAAGGGCGGAATTTCACCAAACATATTATAATCTTCTGACATGTCTGTCTTGTCCTCCACTCCCACGATGTTTCTTTTCCCTGAAAGAACAATGTGGCGCTTTGGATCATCGCATGATGTACTGATCGTTTTCTTATCTTTCCGTTTCCTCGGTTTGCTACTCATGTCCTTGACATAGAAAACCTGAGCGACATCTTTCGCTAGGACGAATGGTTCGTCAAGGTAACCAAGATTGTTGAAATCCACCATTGTCATTCCGTATTGCTGGTCCACCTTTACCCCACCTCCTGTTAGCTTGAACCATTTGCACCGGAACAAAGGGACCTTAAAGGAGGGTCCATAGTCAAGTTCCCATATCTCCTCTATGTAACCATAATATGTGACCTTTTGCCCATTCTCGGTTGTTGCATCAAAGCGGACACCACTTTTTGGTTGGTGCTCTTTTATCTTGGGCGATCGTGTAAAATGTATTCCCATTTATCTCCCTTGGAAAGTCGTTATAGTCGAAGATGGTGTCTTGGCCAACATGTACAGCTGATCTACAACATCATTGTCATTCATAAAATGTTTTCTCAACCAACTGCCGAAAGTCTCCATGTGGGCCTTCCTAATCCAGGATTCAGGCTTCCCCGGGTTGTCCGAGCGTAAAATATTCTTGTGTTTCTCAAAGTACGGAGCCACCAAGCTGGAATTGGTCAGAACTGTGTGGTGAGCTTCAGTCAGAGAATGGCCGTCCATACATATCGTTGATTTCCTTCCGATTGTGCCTTTTCCACTTAGTCTCCCCTCGTGCCGCGATCAAGGAAGACCAATCGGCTTAAGGTCAGGAACAAAGTCAACACAAAACTCAATTACCTCCTCATTTCCATAGCCCTTGGCGATGCTTCCTTCTGGCCTAGCACGGTTACGAACATATTTCTTTAATACTCCCATGAACCTCTCGAAGGGGAACATATTGTGTAGAAATACAGACCGAGAATGGAAATCTCTTCGACTAGGTGAACCAGGAGGTGCGTCATAATATTGAAGAAGGATGGCGGGAACACCAACTCGAAACTGACAAGACATTGGACCACATCGTTCAGTAACCGTGGAAACTTCGGATTGATTACCTTCTGAGAGATTGCATTGAGGAATGCACATAGCTTCACAATGGCTACTCGAACATTTTCCGGCAGGAGCCCCCTCAAAGCAATCGGAAGCAATTGCGTCATAATCACGTGGCAGTGAGACTTCAGGTTTTGGAACTTTTTCTCCGCCATGTTTATTATTCCCTTTATATTGGACGAGAATCCAGACGGGACCTTCATACTGCTCAGGCATTCAAAAAAGATGACATTCTCTTCTTTGGTCAGAGCGTAGCTGGTACGACCTTGAAACCATTCCGGATGCCGGTCATCAGGGTCTTTCAAACGTTGCTGGTCCTGCCGTGCTTTGTATCATTTGTCTTCCCATACATGCCCAAGAAGCTTAGGAGGTTCACGCAAATATTCTTCGTAACATGCATCACGTCGATTGCAGAGCGGACATCTAGGACTTTCCAATATTCTAGCTCCTGAATATAGATTTCTTCTTCCACATGGGTGCGTGCCCGTCAGCTCCCTTCGGAATTGATTGTCCGCCAGGACCCTTTCCAAAGATGACTTTCAAATCTTGACCATATCAAATACCTCAGCACCAGTGCGTTCCGCAGGCTTCGGCCGGTGATCTCGCTTTGCCGTTGTAATGCTTGCCTTTCTTTCTTATACGGATGAATTTTCGAAGAAATCGACGATGCCCTGGTACATGTTCTTCTTACAATTTGGCAAATGTACACTTTGGCCTCATGTAAGCAGTGCGCATGCATTGTATCCCTTATTTGACAGTCCCGAAAGGTTACTAAGAGCAAAGCCAATCGTTGATGGTTACGAAAAGTAACGCTCGTAGGTCAAATTCCTCTTCTTTGTGCTCATCCCACACACGGACACCAGGTCTGCCCCACAACTGTAAAAGTTCATCAACTAATGGCCTTAGGTACACATCGATGTCGTTGCCGGGTTGCTTCGGACCTTGGATGAGCACTGGCATCATAATGAACTTCCGCTTCATGCACAACCAAGGAGGAAGATTGTAGATGCATAGAGTCACGGGCCAGGTGCTATGGCTGGAGCTCTGCTCGCCAAAAGGATTCATGCCATCTGTACTTAGACCAAATCTTATGTTCCTTGCGTCAGCTGCAAAATCTTTAAACTCTCTGTCGATCTTTCTCCATTGCATTCCATCTGCGGGGTGTCTCAACTCCCCGTCCGACTTACGGTCCTCTTTGTGCCATCGCAACAACTTGGCATGCTCTTTGTTCCTGAACAGACGTTTCAACCGTGGTATTATAGGAGCATACCACATCACCTTGGCGGGAACCTTCTTCCTGGGTTTCTCGCCCTCGACATCGTCACCAGGGTCATCGCCTCTGATCTTATAACGCAATGCAGTGCATACCGGGCATTCATTCAAATTCTCGTATTCACCGCGGTAGAGGATGCAGTCGTTAATGCATGCATGTATCTTCAGAACCTCTAAACCTAGAGGGCAGACAACCTTCTTTGCTTCGTACGTACTGGCGGGCAACTCGTTATTCTTTGGAAACATATTCTTCAACATTTTCAGCAAGTTTTCAAATCCCGAGTCAGCTACACCTTCCTGTGCCTTCCATCTCAGCAAATCCAGTGTGCAGCCCAGCTTTTTCAGACCATTATCGCATCCTGGGTACAGCGACTTTTTGTGATCCTCTAACATGCGATCCAAATTCTCCCTCTCCTTTTCAGTTTCGCAGCGACTCCGTGCATCAGCAATGGTCCGACCAAGATCATCAGCGGGCTCATCACGTGCCTCTTCTTGATCACCTTCCCCTTCACCTTCCCCACCTTCAGCATCCTCCATGAAAGTATCACCGAAATGATCAAGATAGTTGTCATCGATATCATCCCCTTCTTCATCTTCTTTCATTATAACCCCTCTTTCTCCATGCTTGGTCCAACAATTATAGCTTGGCATGAAACCATGCCGAATCAGGTGCAGGTGAACTTCCCTTGAGGAAGAGTAACCCTTCTGATTCTTACAGCCAACACATGGACAGATAACAAAACCCCCCTGCTTGTTCGCATTAGCCACTACGAGGAAATCTTTCAAACCCGTAGTGAATTCGCCGGAGAGTCGGTTAGCGTACATCCATTGCCGATTCATCTGCATTATTATAATATAAAATATATAATTAACCATCATGCATTTGTTAAACTAAATAGAAATTAAACAATGAACTACACACATGCATATTTTATCAATGACACATATGAAAGGTTCAAGTTGCTAACCGCGATCGAGGAGGAAAAAATAAATGAGGAAGCTCGATCAAGTGTGGCTCCGACACTTCATATCATGTTTGTTTCATGCTCTTGGGGCATTTCATCAAACACCTTGTGTGCATAAGAGGAGCCAAAAGCAAACCTACACCCCTTGTGAAGTTTGTGAAGAGAAGTGGCACCAAATGGCTAAGTGCAGTGAGCTGAGGCCCTTTTATATAGGGATGGGCTTTAGTCGCGGTTGGTCTCGCCAACCGCGAGAAAGGCCTTTGGGCCAGCCGAGGACATTTAGTCACGGTTGGCCGGCCAACCGCGACTAAAGCCCCTCCCCGGTCCACCACCGGCCACCGAGCCGCAGGCCTTTGGTCGCGGTTCGCCACCCGAGCCGGACTAAAGACCCCATTGGTCGCTGCCTCATATTTTCGCGACTAATGGGCCGGACGAAGCCCTTTTTTCTACCAGGTGAACTTGATTTGTAGTAGCCGTTTTGCAACTCGTTCCCTCACAAAATGAAAATCAACTTCGATGTGCTTCGTTCGGGCATGGAATATATACCGGATTTGCGAAAGGTATGTAGCACCGATGTTATCACACCAAAGTATAGGGGTCTAGGCTGGGGAATGCCCAACTCCTTAATCAGCGACTGTACCCAAATGAGCTCAGCAGTAGCATTACCAACAGCCTTGTATTCTGCTTCAGTACTACTGCGAGAAACTGTCGCCTGTTTGCGAGCACTCCAGGCAATCAAGGTAGAGCCAAAGAATACTGCATAACCCCCCGTGGATCGCCTGTCATCAGGATTGCCTGCCCAATCAGCATCAGAATAGGCCGAGAGCACAACAGAGGAACTCGGCCGAATATGGAGACCGTGGGACACTGTAAGACGCACATAGCGCAAAATGCGCTTAACGGCGGACCAATGAGTGTCACGAGGCTCATGAAGATACTGGCAAACTCGATTGACAGCAAAGGAGATATCTGGACGAGTAATCGTCAGGTACTGGAGACCACCAACAATACTCCTGTACTCAGTGGCATCGCAGAAGAAAGAAGCTCACCATCTACAACATTTATCTTATCGTGGAAGACATCGGAGTCGCTACTGTCTTACACTTCAGCATGCCAGCTCGCTGCAAGAGGTCCAAAGAGTATTTTTTCTATGTCAAAATCAGTCCACGGTCATGATGAGTAACTTCCAATCCAAGGAAGAAGTGAAGCTGACCAAGATCTTTGACAGCAAAATCAGCACCCAACGAAACAATAAGAGCATCTGCACCCATAGGAGAGGAACTGACAACAATAATGTCATCCACATAAACCAAGAAGTACATAGTAACCTCGGGCTTCTGCAGAAGGAACAATGAGGAATCAGCAGGAGGGCACAAAACCACGAGCACGAAGAGCAGAGCAAGGTGTGCATGCCAAGCACGAGGAGGCCTGCTTCAGACATAGAGCTTTGGTGAGTCGACAAAGATAACTGGATGAGCGAATCAACAAAGCCAAGGGGCTGAGCATATAGACCTCCTCCTCCAACAAACCATGAAGGAAAGCATTCTGCACATCCAATGGCGCATAGACCAACCTCGAGTAACTGCAATAGAAGTAACCTGATGGTAGTAGGCTTGATCACTGGACTGAAGGTATCTTCATAATCAAGACCATAACGTTGCGAAAACCTCTAGCAACAAGACGCGCTTTGTAGCGCTCAATAGACCCATCAGCATGTTTCTTCACTTTGAAGACCCATTTAGAATCAATGACATTAACTCGAGGTGGCGGAGGAACAAGTGTCCAAGTCTCATTACGAAGCAAGGCTTGATACTCCAATTCCATAGCTTCTCTCCAATGAGGTATACTCATAGCAGCTTGATGATTGCGAGGTTCGCAGATGGATCGTTGCAAGCAGCAGTGATACAAGATACCAAGCAACAACACTCATGTGTGCGCCGACGAGGCCAAACAATGCCGTCGCGATCGTGTATGTGGGCGATGCGCGCAGAACAACAAGCCGAGGGAGCCAGGTCGCAGAAGGCGGACCTGTCCGCGGCGAGGGCCGGCGAGAGGACGATGGCGCCGGATGGTGCGCATGGGCACGACAGCGAACCGGGCCTCGGGACGAGAGGGACGATCGACATCCAAGACGTCGGACCGTGCATGGGCACGATTTCACGCTGCCATGCGATGAAGGTCGTGGATCTCACGCATGGGCATGGCCAGCGAGGCCATGCTCACCCAAGGTGGGTGACGCGGAGAAGGCGACATGGGCTGCTCGACGTATGCGTCTACATGGGCACGGCCATCGAGGCCATGCAAGGAAGCGCTCGATCGTCGTGAGCCAGCCAAGGGGTGTGTGGCGCGAGGACGACGGCGGTGTCCTCCAACAATTCCAACCGAGCACCACGACCAGTACCTGCACCATGGTTAGGCAATAACAAAGGAGAGTATGCAACATCATCAAATTGGTCCAAGAATAGGAGTGAGTGAGGTGGAGATGACTCAGAAGGAGGACGGTAGGTTGGCAAAGGGAAACATGTTTTCATCAAACACGACATCCCTAGAGATATAGACACGATTGGTAGGAACATGAAGACATTTGTAGCCTTTGTGAAGAGAGCTATACCCAAGAAAAACACATTTTTAGAGCGAAACTCCAACTTCCGTTCGTTGTAGGGGCGTAAGTGAGGCCAACAAGCACACCCAAACACCTTGAGAAAGGTATAGTCGGACTTCATGCAAAAGCAATTCAATGGGTGTCTTCATATTAAGAACTCTAGTGGGAGTGCGATTGATGAGAAAACAAGCAGTGGTGAAGGCATCACTCCAGAACCGAAAAGGAACAGATGCATGAGCTAGTAAGGTGAGGCCAGTTTCAACAATGTGACGATGCTTACGTTCAACAGCCATTCTGCTGATGTATGAGGACATGCTAAACGGTGAGAAATCCCAAGCTTAAAGAAAGTGTTGAGATTGCGATACTCGCCACCCCAATCAGACTGAACATGAATAATTTTGTGCTTGAGAAGCCGTTCAACATGAGTTTGAAACTGAATGAAAACATTGAACACATCAGATTTGCGCTTAATAAGATATAACCAAGTAAAGCGACTATAAAAATATCAGCAGGACCCCACACATCTGAAAACACAATTTCTAGAGGATTCTTAACTTCTCGACTAGAGGATGAAAAGGAGAGTTGATGACTCTTGCCCTGCTGACATGCATCACACACTGCAGGATCTTTATTACTAGACAAACTAGGAAGCTCATGGCGATGAGAATATGACGAACAATGGTGTGGCTGGATGACCAAAGCGAGCATGCCACTGTGACGAATGCGAACTCCACTGAAGACTTGGGATGCACGGGGTGACTCCAGACGATAGAGACCTTGGCATAGGCGCCCGCTAAGAAGAATGTCCCTCGTGGCTCGATCCTTAACAAAAAGATCAAAAGGGTGAAATTCACAAAACACATTATTATCATAAGTGAGTTTCGGAACTGAAAGGAGACTACGTGTCACAGAGGGAACTCTAAGGACATTACGAAGACAGAGATTCCTATTGGCATGTCTAGTAAGAAGAGATGCTTGACCAATATGAGAGATGTGCATACCTGCCCCATTGGCGGTGTGAACCTTGTCGGAACCATGGTAGGTGTCGCGTGTATGGAGCTTTCCCAACTCACTCGTCAGATGATCCGTAGCACCGGTGTCCATGTACCAGTGGAGAGATCAACATAGGTCCGAGTGTTCCCCGCCGACCCCGAGAGCGGGGCGATCGGCCATGGCAGCTGACGGGCATTGTTGCGGTGTCCTTGACGTCATTGCCGATGCCGAGGAAGCTACGCTAAACCGGCGATGACACTTGGAGGCGAGGTGACCGTCACGACCACACAGCTAATATGTGCTGGGACGGCCACCGCCCGAGTCATTCGGTGGGGAGGCGCAGCTGTTCTGGGGATGTAGGACTTCCCGAGGTAGGCGCCGGTAAGGAGGAGGTGTGCGCCCCTTGTTGGCGGTGAGGGCGAACACGTCCCCATGGCCACCATGCTCCCGTCGCCTAGGGACGGGCTCCACACGTTGTTCAGTTGAGGAGGCGCCGGTACAACTCATGAGGAGGCATGGGAGAGGTGGCGCGTGCTCATTGACCACCTCGACGAGACCATCGTACTCTTCATCGAGGCCACTGACGACGTAGAGGTGAACTCGTAGTCGCGAGGGCCGGCCAATAGAAGCCGCGAGTCCAAGCTCACGACTTTGTTGTAGTAGTCCGTGACGCCGAGATCGAGCTCTCTCATTCGCCGAGTTGACGGCGAGAGCGTTAGCGCGAGCTCCTCGAGATCGCCCGAGAAGGTCTTCTCCAGATGCTCCACGCCTCATGCGAGGTTTTGGCGAAGACGACGAGCCCAAGAACCCCTGCGTGAGGGAGCCCCGGATCGAAGAGAGGCCCTAATCCCGCCTGCCCGTACACGGAGCCTGAGTTGATGACCACCCGTGCACGCCGTCAACCAGCGCGGGAGGGCAAGGTAGGGTGCCGTCGACGAGCCCATGAGGTAGTGACTCCGAAGAGAGGAAGGACTGCGCACGCCGAAGATGTAATTTTCCGCAGAGTTTGATGGTAATGATTACCGAAGTGATAGGGCACGAGAGCTGGAGGAGTCCTGGGCGTCTGATCGCGGCCAGCCCGGCGCGCGCCACCACGGAGGCAACCGGCCGAGAAGCCGACGTGAGGGTCCACGACGTGCCGAGGACCCGAAGCGCAGCTGGGACGGGTCGCGGACGACGAGCCCGACGGCGGATGAGAGAACATCGAGCCGACAAAAACGGTCCCGATCGACGGGCCGGCCATGGCGGCGTGGTCGAGCGGCTGTCTGTGAGCGCGGCGAGGGAGGCCGCAAGGTAGCCGACGGAGGTGTGAGGCTTGGTCGAGGAAGAACTCGACATGGCGAGGCGAAGCGTCGGATAGAGACACGCGCGGCGCCTAGGGTTTGTGTGAACTAGGGTTGGGACGACGCCGACCTAGTCTCGATACCATGTGATGAATAATGTTTGGGGGAACCGCACTCTCAAGGGAGAGGCCTATCTCATATATATGGAGCATACAAGATACATATACAAGTGTTATACACATACACATACATATACAGCTACTATACATGTCTAACACGGCCTCGAGGAAGCGGTATAGTCTTCACAAATAAGGTAGTAACCCCTGATATGGCTTCCATTCACGTTAAAATGTACCCGAGGAGCTTCCTCAACTCCTTTATAAACAAATGACTTGTTAAGCACATTAATATCATTATTTGACCCGGCCGTACCAAAGTAAGCATGCCATATCTCATGAGATGCAACTGCTTCTAGGATCATGGTAGGAACGCCATGATCACCACGGACAAATCGTCCTCTCCATGCAGTTGGGCATTTCTCCCATTGCCAATGCATACAGTCGATGCTCCCTAACATGCCAGGGAATCCACGAGACTCGCCGATTCGAAGCAAATGCTCCACTTCATCACATCGAGGAGGGCGCAAATACTCTTCACCAAACATGTCAATCACCCCTTCAGCAAACTTCCCAAAGCACTCCAAGGTAGTGCTTGCGGCCAGCATTAGTACCTCGTCCAGTTGGTCAGCAGAGGTGCCATATGCTAGCATGCGGATTGCTGCCGAACATTTTTGCAGTGATTTTGACTCGCAGACACAGAGTCACAGTTACTCAAGGCTCTCAAGGCTTGCTCTTCTCCAATTGCACAAATTAGTTAACTGAATGGATTTTCTCTAGTCCTACTAATAGAACAAGAACAAATTCTATTTCCTGGAAATCTGTACTTTCACTAATACCCTCTAGCTTTTCTGCTATAACTCAACCAGCCATTGATGTATTCAGGAAAGAGGTAAAATGCTGCAAATCATTAATAAAATATTCTCCAACTTATTAGGATGTAGTTTATTCATTGTGTTTTGGTTCCTTTCGAGTCCCCTACATGGCAGTTCTGGCATAATAGCTAGCACTAGTACTTGGCATTGCCTTGTACTGTTCAATCACTAGTTCCTATATACGTGTGATTGTGTGAAATACCTTGTGCATACTGCTCGTGAACTTGGGGAGCTGTTTTTACTAGTGTTCACATTTATTTCTTATTGCTATCTAGAGCTCTAGTAATTAGACAAGGACCTTAGACAAGATGCTATTCTAAATAGTACAATCTTTGATCCTTTCTAAATACAGATCTGAAACCAAAGTAATTAATTCGATTATGTTCACTCAATTACATGTCTCATTCAATCGTTCATAGGAGAATAAATAAAGAGAAAAAAACGCAGCCAGAGGAACCAATAAATCTTCCCAAACCAGACAAGAATTAGCTGGACTCGCGGAGAAATAATAACAAGATCTGGGTACTGTTCAAATTGGGGGAGCTGAGAAGAATAATTGTACCAATCCACGTTCGGGGAGAAGAAATCATAGCCGGCCGCCACAGGGTTCCATGTCTGCTTGTCCGTCGCCGGAGCTTGCATCGACGAAACGGCCGCCCCAGGGCGGGAACTGCGGCTGCGTGCTCAGCGGCAGTGACCTGCGCCGGATCCCATGGTGACGCCGGCGGCGGCGCAGGGACCCGCGTCGATTTGTGCCCCATCCTTCAAGCTCGGGAAAAGCTACGATTTGGGAGATTGTGGTGGAGAACGAGCAAGTCATGGAGAAGAAGTGGCTCGGCCTGGGATTTCTTGGCGCGCGAGGAGAAATTTCGCGGGAAGGGGAAAGATTGTTCCCGCGGAGATCCCACCCGACCCACCTCGCTACGGACGCCCTCCATACAACGGGAAAGAGTCCGTCGGCAGGCGGCGATTTTGACGGGAATCGACCGTCTTTAATTCTACAGACTGCGATTTACACAAAAATAACTCTTTCTGAAACTATAGTACAGACCTGGCCCTCCAAGAAACTATTTCATCCATCAACCTTTTGTGTGGCCTTTACACCGGACACCAAGCGCGCCAAGGCGGCGCCACTCTCCCATCCGATGTGGCGCCCTCAACGCCGAGGTGCTGACGACGTGGCGGGATGTGGCGCCCGTGGCAAGCGTCACACATTATTATGTTTGCACAAAACATACCAAGACACTCCGGACTTAGCTTTGGCGACCATTTGTGTGGCACCGACGCCAGGATGCCACACTTCGTGCCACGGGCGCCACACAAAGAGGCTCGCCAAAACGGCTAAGGACTAATCGTCCGAGCCCTTGGATGTGTTCGACATAAGTTGATACGTGTGGCGCCGTGCGCGCCACACGGTGCATTGTGGCGCCAGTGTCAAGGGCGCCACACATTGACTTGTGTTAAAACCATGAAAAATCCTACCATATTCCAACAGTTTTGAATACAACATTGACACATATGTACGACACAGCATAATGGTTCAAATAACAAATAAGGTTCGACGACATCAAGGTTCCAATTACAATAAGGTTCAACGACATGAAGGTTCGAGAAGATCAAGTTTCACACAACATCATGGTTCGACAACATAAAGGTTTGACAACAAGAACATAGCCAAAGGGACATCACTGCGTGGCAAAGGCTCCCTCCCCCCTCGCCTTCTTCTTCTTAGATTCTTCAGCCAGTTCTTCCTTCTCCCTTATGTCCCAAGCCAACTGAACCACGGAGTCGAAGAAATGGTGGCGCTCCTCCGTCTTTGAAGCTTCCGCTTGAGCTCTTTCCTCCTTGATGCGCTCCGCCTCCTTAGCCACCTCCTCTAGGTGCATCCTATTTGCCCTCTCCCTCGCTAGTTGAGCAAGTTGCCAGTTCCTCTGGAATTTTTCCCTCCATAGACGGTCCCGTTCGGCCTGGAGCTTCTCATTCCTCTTCTTCTCGCGCCATATGTATTCCTCATACTCCCTTTGCATACGGGCACGCTCGGCCATCTTCTTCTCGTGCTCCTCCTTCTCCTTCCTCGCAGCTTCTTCCTTCTCCCTCTTCCGCACCGTCCTCACAGCCTCCTCCCAAACGGACTCCTCCTTCTCATTGCCCTCCCACGCCCCCTTCCCTTGGTTGGTTGAGTTGCCATACCTGTAAACAAAATTGAAAAAACCAAAGTTAGTCACGGAATAGGAAAATAGATAGTACAATGCAATTAGTAACTTGGAGACACATACGGATAAGGCCCCGCTAGGTATCCTATCATACTAGTACCCCGACGTCCACCATGGCGACCTCTACTAAGCCCTACATGAATCCTTGGTTGCCTTGGAGCTTGTCGCCATTGTGGTTGATGCCTTGCGGCTTGTTGCCTTGGAGCTTGTTGCCTTGGAGCTTGTTGCCTTAAAGCTTGTTGGCTTGGACCTTGTTGGCTTGGAGTTTGTTGGTTGAAGCTTGTTGCGTTGGAGGTTGTTGCCGTGGGCTTGTTGCCTTGGAGTTTGTTGGCTTGGGGTTTGTTGGCTTGGAGGTTGATTTGAAGCTTGTTGGCTACTTGATGCTTGGCTTGTGCTAGCATCATTGCCCTTTGATTTTTTGCCGGATGTACATTTCCTTTTATTGTGCCCCTTACTATTGCATGATCCACAATTAGTTGGCTCGCGAGCCTCTTGGAATAACTTGTTTCCCGAATGACCCCATCTATCCATATCTCCGTGATACCTCTTTGTCTTTCTTCTTCCATGTTTCACAACCTTCCATTCCGGATCTGGCCAAACTTGCACTCCATGGTACTCCAGCCATTGTGATTGGTCCAAGTATGGAGAAAACCTTGGAGCCCATGTCCTCTTTGTGGCTTCGATGGAGAACTCGGACTCCCGAACGGTGAGCGGGTTATTGTAGTCGACACGTCTAGTGCGTGCCGCTGTTAGCAAGTGGGAGCAAGCCAAATGAAGCAAAGAGGGCCTCCTACATGTGCATTCACATGTCTTTAGGGACACACGGAAAGCCCGGCCTCCGTGTTGGACACCACCTTGTGTGGTGCCTCCCGGCTCATTCACTTGGTAAACCCAGTCAACATTGTCATAACATGTAGCCGTTTGGGAGTCCGCCTTCCTCGCCTGAAATTCCATGAACTCTTCAACCTTCGTTGGGTACTCGCAATTCCTAGCAATTTCCTTCTCTGTTTCATCAGTGTAGTTTTGGAAATAGACATTCAACTTCTCAAATGTGTATTGAATTATTGCCGTCACGGGCAATGCACGGACACCCTTCAACACATTGTTGAAGCACTCGGCCATGTTGCTTGTCATTTGGCCATATCTCCTCCCATCCTCATCATAAGCTCTTGCCCACTTTGAGTTAAATATAAGGTGCCTATGAAGAAACTCTTGACCACCCGCGTTGAGGTCTTTGTGCTTCAGCAAGCCGTTGTATAGGTTTGCGAAGCGGCGCTCAGAGTAAGCGAGGCAACAATCTTGAAGAAGGTCAGACAACTCTTTGCTCTTGCATGCCCGGTAGAAGTTTGCACAAAAATGCCTCATGCACCATCGGTGGTGCAAGGGAGCATGCCCACAAGTATAGGGGATCGCAACAGCTCGAGGGAAGTATTACCCAATTTATTGATTCGACACAAGGGGAGACAAAGAATACTTGAAAGCCTTAACGGAGTTGTCAATTCAGCGCACCTGGAAACAACTTGCTCGCAAGAGTTTATCGGTAGTAATTTATGGCAGTGGAAATAGCGAAATAGCAGCAGCAGTGAAATAAAGACAGCAGTAGTGATTTTAGTAAACAGCAGGATTAAAATACGTAGGCACAGGGACGGATTTAGCGGGCGTTGCATGGATGAGAGAAACTCATGTAACAATCAAAGCATGGGCATTTGCAGATAATAATAAAACGGTATCCAAGTACTAATCAATCAATAGGCATGTGTTCCATATTTAGTCGTACGTGCTCGCAATGAGAAACTTGCACAACATCTTCTGTCCTACCAGCCGGTGGCAGGGCCTCTAGGGAAACTACGGATATTAAGGTACTCCTTTTAATAGAGTACCGGAGCAAAGCATTAACACTCCGTGAACACATGTGATCCTCACATCACTACCATCCCCTCCGGTTGTCCCGATTTCTTCGGGGCCATTGGTTCCGGACAGCGACATGTGTATACAACTTGCAGGTAAGATCATAAACAACGAATATCTTCATGAATCAATAACATGTTCAGATCTGAGATCATGGCACTCGGGCCCTAGTGACAAGCATTAAGCATAACAAGTTGCAACAATATCATAAAAGTGACATCTACGGATACTAGGCACTATGCCCTAACAATCTTATGACTATTACATGACCAATCTCATCCAATCCCTACCATCCCCTTCAGCCTACAGCGGGGGAATTACTCACACATGGATGGGGGAAACATTGCTGGTTGATGGAGAGGCGTTGGCGGTGATGGCGGTGAAGATCTCCTCCAATTCCCCGTCCCGGAGTGCCGAACGGAGACTTCCCTCCCGCGACGGAGTTTCGCGATGTGGCGGCTCTCCGGAGGGTTTCGCGATGTCGACTTCTCTCCGTGCGTTTTTAGGTCGAACCCGATAAGTAGTCCAAAGGGGGCGTCGGAGGCCGGCCGAGGGGGCCACACCATAGGGCCGCGCGGGCCCCCCCTGGGCCGCGCCGCCTTATGGTGTGGGGCCCTCGGGCCTCCACCTCCTTCGCCCTTCTGGCTCCGTCAATATTTTGGTAAAATAGGGCCATCTGAAGAAATTCCGAGGATTTTCCCGAAAGTTGGATTTCTGCACAAAAACGAGACACCAGAGCAGTTCTGCTGAAAACAGCGTTAGTCCGTGTTAGTTGTATCCAAAATACACAAATTAGAGGCAAAACAATAGCAAAAGTGTTCGGGAAAGTAGATACGTTTTGGACGTATCAACTCCCCAAGCTTAGCTTATTGCTTGTCCTCAAGCAATTCAGTTAACAACTGAGCGATAAAAGAACTTTCACGAACACATTTGCTCATATGATGTATATATTCTCATGCTATGGCTAAAACTTAAGCAGTTCATAATAAGATACATGCAAATAAGATCATCCAACAGCTATGTCAATCATGGAGAGGTACCAACAATTAATAATAAGCACCATGAATCATGTATATAAGCAGGATTGCAATGTTCATAAGAGAATATGATAGAGTGGTATCTCGCTTGCCTGTATTTGATCGGCAAAACATAAATGCCGAGGCACCTCTTGAGTTCATAGAAAGACTAGAAGTAGTGATTGTCAAAGATAAAAGTATCAAAGTTATACCACAATCAATCATATTTTGAGACAAGCATATTATACTAAGAATGACAGTTGTGCTCTCAAGACAGTGCTCAAAGAAAGAATGGAGACACAACATAAAAGTAAAAGATTGACCCTTCGCAGAGGGAAGCAGGGATTAACATGCGCTAGAGCTTTTCATTTGTAAAGCAGGAGTAAAATTATTTTGAGAGGTGTTTGTTGTTGTCAACGAATGGTAATGGGTACACTAACTACCTCATCAACCGGACTCACAAGAGCGGCTCCCATTTATTTATTTTTGGTTGGCACTCCTTCCAACCTTTCTTTCACAAACCATGGCTAACCGAATCCTCGGGTGCCTGCCAACAATCACATACCATGAAGGAGTGCCTTTTTATTTAAGTTTTATTATGATGATGACACTCCCCCAACCTTTGCTTACACAAGCCATGGCTAACCGAATCCTCGGGTGCCGTCCAACAATCACAAACCATGGAGGAGTGTCTATTTAAATTAATTAATTCGGGACTGGGAATCCCATTGCCAGCTCTTTTTGCAAAATTATTGGATAAGCGGATGTGCCACTAGTCCATATGAGAGTCCGTCAAAAGTAAATGACAAGGTTGAAAGCTAAACACCACATACTTCCTCATGAGCTATGAAACATTAACACAAATTGAGAAGCATTTTGAAAGTTTTAAAGGTAGCGCATGAGAATTTACTTGGAATGGTTTGAAATGCCATGCATAGGTATTTATGGTGGACACTTTTGGAACAACTTGGTTTTCAGGTGTTTGGAAGCACGAGCGGCGATACCGCTCAGTACAAGTGAAGGCTAGCAAAAGACTAGGGAGCGACAAATCAAGAGAGCAATAACTGTCATAATCATGCTTGCGGCAAAATAAATTAACGGAGGCATAAAAGTGATACAATAACTCTGAAGCAATATAAATCATCGAGGCTTAATTGACTTTTTGTTCAGTCATATGCATGCGTGAGCATGTGCCAAGTCGATATAAATGAATTATTCAGAGGAGGATACCACAATGCCATACTTAATTATGAATAAAACAATGCAAGCAAACATCCATGACATGCTACTCATATTAATAAATTGGAACTAAACATGAGAGATCATGAGCTACTAGACTTTCTCAAATAACATATACCTCACATGAACCAACTAAGCATGCTCATATGGATGAGTATATGTACAAAAATGAAAGCAAATAGAGTTCATACCAGCCTCTCACCACAATCAGATTGTCGTAGATCGTCATTATTGCCTTTTCACTTGTGTAGCTTGGATAATATGAAATGAAAACCACGCTCCAGCCACCGAAAACCATTGAACTCATGATGAACTTTACAAATCAAAGAAGAACAGCAAATATTTTTGGTATTTTCGAATTAGAAACAAGCACGAAAGAAAACAAGCAAACAAAGCAAAATCTTTTTGGGTTTTCTTATAGCAAACTAACGATAGCAAATAAAGCAAACTAAGAGCAAAGAACCAAATAAACAAATGGTGAAGAGAAACTACAGAAATATTTTTGGTCTTTTTGTGTTTTAGGAAAGAAACAAAGCGAAAACAAAAGAATGCAAACTAACAGAAACACAGAAAAGCAGGATGACAGAAATCTGCCAAATCCTGACAGCAGTACAGAAATCGAATTTAACAAAAATCTTCCATTGCTCAGACCAAAAAGTGTTCAACTAATGAAAGTTAGATAACAACCTGGGGAACATGCTCAAAAATTGGCAACTCAAAATAACGTTCTGGCTGTGCGTACGAATTTTTTTAGTAACAGCACAGAATCTGTTTTTGGACAGCACTTCCCCAAATATCATCTCCCTCTCATTAGAAAACCACTCTAGAGACTAAACAAGTATGTACAAGTATCCAGCAATCATAATATGCAAAGAATGAGTGATGCCGGTATACCTCCCCCAAGCTTAGGCTTTTGGCCTAAGTGGAGTTCATTCCCAACGAGGGTCGGGGTTCCACGCCGGTGGATCATACATGGAGTGGTAATAAGGCCCCTGTGCAGAAGAATATCGTGGAGGCTCCACGTGACCATGATGTTGATATGAGGAGCTTGCTGCATCGGATGAAGAGTCGGGATGCTCCTCGGTCTCCTCCACATTTTCCCTCGCACGACGGCTTTCTCCTTCTATGTATGCATTTAGCTCATTTTCTGTGATCGACCACCCGTTCCTGGCATCAAGGTTAAACAAAGCAGGTGCAGGCAATCGTACTAGTTTTTCAATTTTCTTAGTTATACTCCATTTTTTCTTATATAAAGTTATCCTATAATGCAGGTTGTTCAAGTTAGATGCATCTGAAATAAACTCATGTCTAATCATGGAAACCACATCAAGCTTCTCTATAGAAAGCGGAATATCTAAATGGTGAGGTTCTACACCATGCATAGCTAATAAGCGAGAGGCGATAAGACCTCCACAAATTCCTCCTTTCTCACGGTTAGTAGCAAGTCTACAAGCTATTAAAGCACCCAAATTATAAGTCCTATCCTGTTGCAAAGCAGCAGCTAAGAAAGCCAAGTCTGGGACAGATAATTTACCTCCGGTCCTTCTTGCAAGGACGCACTTTGTAATGAAATAGGCAAAGTAGCGGATGGCTGGATGTTGAATGCTACTAATCTTACCATCATCATTGGAGAGGCTCCTCCCATTACAAATCCTTGTATAAAGATCTGAGAGCTCCCGCGGTGTTCCCCTGATCTTCTCGCAGGATCCCCATTGCGGTACTCCAATTGCTGCACAAAAAACACTAAATGGCAAGTTGACAGCTTTATTGTAAATTTTATACTGGACCATGGGGTCAGATCGCGACCAATTGAACTTGAAGTCCTGCACAAAAGACATAGTTAATTTTACATATTGTCTTGGCTCTCCTTCAACAAAACCACTCAGCCCTGCACGAGAGATTAGAGTTTGCACATCTTGTAAAATCCCCGCACTTCTCATAAAGTCCACACATGGGTAGTAAGAGGGGTATACTCCCTCCTCACGATTGACTCTCGTAACTTGCTGGACTTCCAATTCTTCTTGGTTCAATTGGGGCACACCTCCTTCCATTTTCTGAAATTTTCAACAATCATTATAAAATTTGATTTCAAGGTGTGTAATTGAAGGGAACTACTATAGGAACTTGCTAGAGTACTAAGCATGCATCAAAACTAATTCCTACCACTTAGAACAAGCATGCAAGCTCACTAAACATGTCATCTACAGCAGCAAAATATTCAAGATATACTCAACCAAATGAAATTCTAATTGGACAATCAAAGGAGTCACATACCAAGGAGTAAATGTGCCAAATTTCAGACAGAAATCTGGGCTGAGCAAGGAGATCGAAAAATCGCGAGTTCTTGAGCAGAAACACGAGTGAGAGAAACTTGGTACGAGTTTTTTCGGGAGAGAGAAGGTGCTGGGAGGAAGAGATGGTGTAGTGGGGCAAGGGGTGGCCCACACCACATGGTGGCGCGGCCCCCTTGCTGGCCGCGCCGCCTGGTGTGGCACCCCCTGGTGCCCCACAGGTCATCCTCTGGTGCTCCCAGGTGCCTCGTCGAAAAATAGGACCAACGGTATAATTTTTGTAATTTTTAGAGAACTTTGAAAAATGCACATTTCTGGGTATTAAATTAATGATTACTGCGCAGGAAAATGATTTCTAAAATCTTAAATGACTAAAGCATATTGCAAAATAAAAATGCTACAGCAAGTAAAATAGGTGAAAGGAGAGAGAAAGAAAGAAGTGTTGTTTAACTCTTTTATGCAATAAAATATACTTGTTAACAAGGTTGATCAAGTCTTGCTACCAAATAAATTTTATATGACATAAGAAGAAATAAACCTCAAATCAATCATGTTACCTTATATTGAATTGATATGGATCCAATCACAAGAGTTTGATATTCTTCTTTAGGCTCATATATAGGACAATCAATGGATCCCACTTTGATAGTTTTCACATTAAAAATTGTATTGACTCCACATACTTTATCAATCCTCTTGGGAAAATAGACAGTGTGTTCCTTATCATCAACATTGAAAGTAACCATGCCTTTATTGCAATCAATAACAGCCCCTGCAGTATTAAGAAAGGGTCTTCCAAGAATAATGGACATATTATCATCTTCGGGCATTTCCAACACAACGAAATCAGTTAATATCAAGCAATGCTGAGTAACTTGAACAGGAACATTTTCACATAAACCAACAGGAATAGCAGTAGATTTATCAGCCATTTGCAAAGATATATCAGTAGGTATCAATTTATCTAAATCAAGTCTCTTATAAAGAGAAAAAGGCATCACACTAACACCTGCTCCCAAATCACATAGAGCAGTTCTAACATAATTATTCTTGATGGAACAAGGAATAGTCGGTATACCTGGGTCGCCCAACTTCTTTGGAATCTTACCATTGAAGGAGTAATTAGCAAGCATAGTTGAAATTTCCTCATTGGGGACTTTCCTTTTGTTAGTAACAATATCTTTCATATACTTTGAATAAGGAGGCAATTTAATAGCATCAGTCAAAGGAATTTGCAGAAATAAAGGTTTCATCCAATCACAAAATTTATTATAATGTTCCTCCTCCTTTGATTTTAGTTTCTTAGCAGGAAAAGGCATTTGCTTTTGAACCCAAGGTTCTCTTTCATTACCATGCTTCTCAGTAATAAAGTCTTCTTTAGTATACTTTTTATTTTTAGCATGCTTTTCAGGTTCTTTTTCAATTTCTTCTTTATCAGGAGTATCATTCTTATCATTATCTTCCTCATGTTCATTACCACTTTCAGTTTCAGCATCAGAAATAGAAATACTATTAGGATCATTAACAGGTTCAGAGGATTCTACAACATTCTTATGTTTCTTTTTCTTTTTCTTAGATGGAGCACTAGTTTTAATTGGTTGAGAATCTTGTTCAACTCTTTTGGGATGCCCTTCAGGATATAGAGGATCCTGGGTAGAAGCACCACCTCTAGTTGTTACTTCACAAGCATGTTTTTCTTTAGAATTATTTCCCAACAAGTCATTTTGCACTTTAGTAAGTTGATCAATTTGAGTTTGAACCATTTGAAAATGTTTAACAAGTATCTTAACATCATTGGAGGTTCTCTCCACAATACCATGCAATTCACTAATAGCTCGGGAATTTTCCATTAAATGATTCTCTACTCTCATATTAAAGTTTTCTTGCTTAACAATATAATTATCAAATTCATCTAAGCATTGAGCAGGAGATTTTGAATACGGAATATCTTCCCTAGTAAAGTGTTGAAGCGAGTGTACCTCAATCGTAGATGAAGGGGGAATTGTCTCACATATATCTTCTATAGGAGGTAAATTCTTCACATCTTCAGGTTTAATACCTTTCTCCTTAAGAGACTTCTTGGCTTCCCTCATATCTTCATCATTTAATTTAATCATACCCCTCTTCTTCACTATCGGTGTCGGGGTTGGTTCAATTGTAGACCAATCATCATGATTCCGGCCTATTTTAGCCAATAATTCTTCAGCGTCGTCTGGAGTTCTTTTCCTGAAAACACAACCAGCACAACTATCCAGGTATGCCCTAGACTCAATAGTTAGTCCACTATAAAATATATCAAGTAAATCATGCTTTTCCAAATCATGGTCAGGCTGAGCTCTAATAAGAGAGCAAAATCTAGCCCAAGCCTCAGGCAATTTCTCTCCATCTTCCTGGTCAAAATTATAAATTCTCTGCAAAGCAGCATGTTGAGCACTAGCAGGAAAGTATTTGCGGAAGAAAACATCAAGCAATTCTTTTGGACTTTTAATAGAACCAGGAGGCAAATTATTATACCAAGTTTTAGCATCATCCTTTAATGAGAAAGGAAAAATTTTAGCGACAAAATAAGTACGCATCTTAATATCATCGGAAAACAAGCCACTAAGAGTAGATAACTCAGTCATGTGTTCAACAACACTTTCTTTTTCAGTACCACAAAAGGGTGTTTTCTCAACAATAGCTATATGAGATAGATCAAGAGAAAAATCATAATCTTTATCCCTAATGTTTATAGGAGATGTGGCAAATTTAGGATCAGGAGATGGTGTATATCTAACAGCATGTTCTGCAAGCAACTTTTTAATTTTTCTTGCATCAGTAGTAGCATTGCATTTTTCAATAAAATCATCATCAAGCTCTACATAATCTTCATCAAGATCATCACTAGAATATTCAACAGACTCAGGTGAATTAACAGGTGTAGCAGCATTAGGAGTTTCAGTATTTTCAATTTGTCTAGACTTAGCAATTGTAGCATCTAGAAAAGATCCCAATGAACCACTATCATCAAGCACAGCAGAAACATTATCAATATTATGAGAATTTTCAGATTCAGCAGAAGTACCAGCACGCGAAGCATGTGGCGGTGAAACAAGTTTATCAATCACAGATGGTGAATCAAGAGCAGCAGAGGTACTCAGAGTTGTACCTTTTCTTGTAGTGGATGGTAATATGGCGATCTTAGTATCGCGAGGTTTACCCATAATGGAGAATTTGCAGCGAACAATATCAATCCAAGTGAACTTCCAAATAAAGCTATGCTCCCCGGCAACGGCGCCAGAAAATAGTCTTGATGACCCACAAGTATAGGGGATCGCAACAGTCTTCGAGGGAAGTATTACCCAATTTATTGATTCGACACAAGGGGAGACAAAGAATACTTGAAAGCCTTAACAATGAGTTGTCAATTCAGCTGCACTGAAACAGACTTGCTCGCAAGAGTTTATCAGTAGTAACAGTTTTATGGCAAGGAAATAGCGAAATAGCAGGAGTGAAATAAAGACAGCAGTAGTGATTTTAGTAAACAGCAGGATTAAAATACTGTAGGCACAGACGGATTTAGCGGGCGTTGCATGGATGAGAGAAACTCATGTAACAATCAAAGCATGGGCATTTGCAGATAATAATAAAACGGTATCCAAGTACTAATCAATCAATAGGCATGTGTTCCATATTTAGTCGTACGTGCTCGCAATGAGAAACTTGCACAACATCTTCTGTCCTACCAGCCGGTGGCAGCCGGCCTCTAGGGAAACTACTGGATATTAAGGTACTCCTTTTAATAGAGTACCGGAGCAAAGCATTAACACTCCGTGAACACATGTGATCCTCACATCACTACCATCCCCTCCGGTTGTCCCGATTTCTGTCACTTCGGGGCCATTGGTTCCGGACAGCGACATGTGTATACAACTTGCAAGATCATAAACAACGAATATCTTCATGAATCAATAACATGTTCAGATCTGAGATCATGGCACTCGGGCCCTAGTGACAAGCATTAAGCATAACAAGTTGCAACAATATCATAAAAGTGACATCTACGGATACTAGGCACTATGCCCTAACAATCTTATGACTATTACATGACCAATCTCATCCAATCCCTACCATCCCCTTCAGCCTACAGCGGGGGAATTACTCACACATGGATGGGGGAAACATTGCTGGTTGATGGAGAGGCGTTGGCGGTGATGGCGGTGAAGATCTCCTCCAATTCCCCGTCCCGGCGGAGTGCCAGAACGGAGACTTCTGGCTCCCGCGACGGAGTTTCGCGATGTGGCGGCTCTCTCGAGGGTTTCTGGCGATGTCGACTTCTCTCCGTGCGTTTTTAGGTCGAACCCGATAAGTAGTCCAAAGGGGGCGTCGGAGGCCGGCCGAGGGGGCCACACCATAGGGCCGCGCGGGCCCCCCGGGCGCGCCGCCTTATGGTGTGGGGCCCTCGGGCCTCCACCTCCTTCGCCCTTCTGGCTCCGTCAATATTTTGGTAAAATAGGGCCATCTGAAGAAATTCCGAGGATTTTCCCGAAAGTTGGATTTCTGCACAAAAACGAGACACCAGAGCAGTTCTGCTGAAAACAGCGTTAGTCCGTGTTAGTTGTATCCAAAATACACAAATTAGAGGCAAAACAATAGCAAAAGTGTTCGGGAAAGTAGATACGTTTTGGACGTATCAAGCATGCCTGGGAATGTCAAGCTCCACCGCATTGAGAATTCCTTGATGACGATCCGAGATGACACTCACTTCCTTTGAGGGTGGTATGACCCTCGTCCTCAATATATGGAAAAACCATTGCCAGTTATCATTGTTCTCAATCTCTACCAATGCAAAAGCCAATGGTAGTAAACGGTTGCTCGCATCATTTGCTATTGCCACCAATAGTGTGCCCTTGTACTGCCCGGTCAAGAAGGTACCATCCACGGCTATGACGGGCCTACAATGTTCGAATGCCCTCGTGCATTGCTCGAATGACCAAAATGCACGGTGAAATACCCTCACTCTTTTACCATCATGCAATGTCATTTTGGTTGCGGAAGGCTCCACCACATGCACCATGCCCGGGTTAGTTGCGGCCATCGCTAACAACAACCTAGGGACTCGGTTGTATGCTTCCTCCCAATCACCGTACAACATCTTGAATGCGGCTTGTTTGGCCTTCCATGCCTTCCCGTACTTGACGTCGTAGGCAAACCGGGATTTCACCGTATCTTGCACGGACCTAATGCTCATGATAGGAAGTGATGATATCTCCGCCGAGAGCTTGTATGCAATGAACTCGGATGTGAGTTGACGGTGGTCCGGCTGCGCATCCTTGCCATCAAGCTTCGGCCCCCGGCACATGTGAGTGGCTACACAACTTGTTATGTGCCAAGAGGGCCCTTTTTTGAAAGGTCTTGCACGGACAACCCATGGGCACCTTTTATCCACACATTTTAGCGTGTACCGCTTCTTCAAGTCCGAGTGAACAACGATGTAAGGGCGATGATGCTTAATCGAGAACTCCTTCAACCATATCTTCAATTCCAAGAAGGTATCAAACGTGAGCCCTTTAGAGATCATAGCCGTCCTACCATCCACATCTCTCTTGGAAATTGGCCTAGCTCCAAGAAGTAAACTTTTGCCACCATCAACCACGGCTCCATCCGCAAGACTAACATCACGGAACAATGGTATCCGAATATCCCGTCCGGTTACCTTCTTGAAGATCTCGGCTCTTTCGGCTTCCTTAGCCGTCAAGCCATCCTCATCAAGTTCCTCTTCGGGTCCATCATCATCCGAGTCCGACGCATAGCATCGGGAATAAGGAATGGAGTGGTCCATCTCCTCTTGCGTCCAATATTTATCCAAATCACCAACATTGTTGTCATTCATCTCGAAACCATCATCACCATCGTCATGCTCGTCATACTCATTGTCCAACGGAGGTTGTTGGGCAATGGGAGATTGGACAATGGGAGATTGGGTGGCTTCTTCTTGGCTCATGGGTGGTGGACTCCTCTCTCGAACGGGGGAGGAGGGCCGGTTAAGGTCAAGCTCGATACGAGCATCAACCGTCTTGGTTGCAAACAACTCCAAAGCCTTGTCTTGTGACCCGGCCACCGTCTCCTTGTAAACGGACCAACGTTGCTCGGAGTTGATACGCATTGTCTTCCAACGGGTGTGCATTCCAAACCCCACATTATGCCTTCCCTCTAGCTCAACACCATCATTTGGCTCATTCCAATTCAACTCAACCCTCACTTGTGCTACCACCTCCGCAAAGCTAGGGCTAAGGTCAAACACCAAGTCAACCTCTTCCGGGTCCGGCTCTATGTTTCCCTTCAAGAAAGCATCCTTGTCCACATGATGAACATGGACAATTCTTTCCATCCCCTAGCATAATGGCAACAACACATACACACATGTGTTCATTAGTTACCATAATCAACATAATCTACCCATACAAACTAGCACACTACCATTTCTCCTACTTCAACAACCCTAACATCCAACCAAATCCATCTCCACCCTCAAATCAACCAAATCCACATCTAGGGTTTCACATGTAGATTCAACCAAATACACAAAATCAATGGATGAAAAGAAGGGGAACGGAGGAGATTACCTCAAGGAACGGGTTGGGAACGATCTCCACGGGCAGATCTGACGAAATTCAACAGATTTGAGTAGGGATTTGAGGGGGGGGGAGAGAGAGCCGGCCGCCTTGAAGCTGAGGGAGGAAGAAACAGAGAAGGAATGGCTGGGTCGGGCTGGGGCGGGCTCGCGCGGCCACACATAATAGGATGTGTGGCGCCCTTGCCACGGGCGCCACACTTCAAAGTGTGGCGCCGGCGAGCGGCGCCACACATCCTGCCACGTCGATCGAGCACACCTCAGCGTCAAGGGCGCCACGTTGGATGGGAGAGTGGCGCCGGCCTCACAGGTGCCACACAGTGAGGTGTGGCGCCCGTGTGTGGGGCGCCATACAAAAGGGTTAGATGGGTGAAATAGTTTGCCCGGAGGGTCAGTCTGTGCTATAGTTTCAGAAAAGGGTTATTTTTGTGTAAATCGCCTCTACAGACGGACTCGGCCGGTTTTCCTTTTCTCTCCCCCACGTCCTCAAATTTCTTACGAGGCTAGTGTTACAGACAACTGAGTAGACATCATTGTACATGTCCTTACGGCCTCAGGGACAGACTGTCGTCCGTGTCAATGGAGAAACGAGGGCCTCGTTTCCAGGTGGGTCCCCCACGTTCTTCCTTATCTTTTCCAACCGCATCTCTTCTCCGAGCCCCGCGTGAGATGCGCCGCACCACGCCCGTCGCCGGTCTCCACCTCGTCGAGCGCCCCCATCGCCGGGCTCCACATTCGCGAGCCGAGCTCGTTGCCGGGCTCCACCTTCGCAAGCCTCTCCGTCGCCGGCCTCCAGCTCCGCAAGCGCACCGCCCACCATACCTTTCCGCTTCACCGGTCCCGCCGCGGCCTCCACCTCCAAGAGCGCGCGGTCCAAATCCCTCCCATCACCTGCCTTCTCCATGCGCGCGCCATAGCGCGAGCGTCGCCGGCGTTGTAACTTCCGGCGGACGTCGGCCGGCGCTGCTACGAGCAGCGCCGGCGTTGCTACTCCGGCGGCGGCACCGCTGCGAGCGGAGGCCGGCGCTGCTGCCACCGCGCCCGACATTGCTACTACCGGCGGGCAGCGCTGCTGCGAGCGGAGGCCGGCGTTGCTACTACCGGCAGCCAGCGCTGCTGCGAGCGGCGTCCGACATTGCTACTACCGGCAGGCGGCGCTGCTACTACCAGCAGCTGTCGCTACTGCGGGCGGCGCCCATGTTTGCTTTCGGCGCCGACCGTTGCTACTACTGACGCGGTCGTTGGTGCCGCCGCGACCGGATGCCGCATGGATTCGCGGTCAACGGTGCTTGCTACCATGGTGAAGGGCGATCGCTACTTTGATGGACAGAGATTCCCGAGACCACGCGAGTCTTCGCTCCGAAGGTGGTATGGTGGCCGACCTCGCCGGAGCTAGAGGCCGTGGCCAAGCTGATGGCGCCATGGCCACGATTTCGGAGAGGCCGGTGCGCTAGCGGTGATGGGAGGTATCCTTTTTTTTCTTTTCGAAAGATGTATCCCATTTGCGTGAGTGGTCCACGGGACACGTGTCGATCGCGGGAGGCGGGGGATCAGGGATTCCGATCCCCAGGGGGACGCTCAGCACGTCCCTTCTGGAAATGTCCCGTACCTTTCCGGAGAAAACTTGCCTTTTCCCCCTCCGGTCACGTCGCTCCTCCCCTCCTCACAGCATTTCGGTTTGCCGCTGCAAATGCCAGATTTCGCACCACCTGATGCTTCCTCTCCGCCCATAGCCTTGCCAGTCGTCACGACACAATCCAAAAGCCAGCGAAACCAACGCGCTCAGGTCTGTGCTCCACCTCGTGCTCGCCGCCGAGCGCGACCGGGGCGGCGCCGCCCGACGTCGTCCCGTTCCCTATGTAGGGTGATGGCTGTAGAAAGGGATGCAACTCACAATGTATTGATTGGGTGCATATGACGTTACATATATAGGCCACGTCCTCGACTATACAAGGAAGGAGGCGGGCCCAATAATAAATACAAAGATATGTATCGCTATACATAACTACAGAAGATACACATCCGGATATACAAGGATATGTATCTCAACACCCCCCCGCAGTCGAAGCGTCGCCTGGTCGAACGCATAGACTGGACCGGAACTCCTCAAAAGATGCCGTAGGGAGACCCTTGGTCATAATATCCGCAAATTGTTGGGAGGTGGGCACATGAAGTACTCGAATGTGTCCAAGGGCCACCTGTTCCCGAACAAAGTGGATGTCCAGCTCAATATGCTTGGTGCGGCGATGGTGGACCGGGTTGGCGGAGAGGTAGACGGCGGAGACGTTGTCGCAATAGACCACGGTGGCTTTGGCAACAGGACATGAGAGCTCAACGAGGAGTTGCCGCAGCCAGGAGACCTCGGCAACCGCGTTAGCAACAGCCCGGTACTCCGCTTCGGCGCTGGAGCGAGAGACCGTGGGTTGTCGCTTAGACGACCAGGAGATGAGCGAAGGTCCGAAGTAGACGCAGTAGCCAGACGTGGAGCGACGCGTGTCGGGGCAGCCTGCCCAATCGGCGTCCGAGTAGGCGACGATGTCCGTGGCGGTTGAGGCGTGGAGGGAGAGGCCGAAGTCCATGGTGCCACGAATGTAGCGGAGGATCCGCTTGACCGCAGCCCAATGAGGATCCCGCGGAGCGTGCATGTGAAGGCACACCTGCTGGACAGCATACTGTAGCTCGGGGCGGGTCAAGGTGAGGTACTGCAGGGCACCGACGATGGAGCGATAAAATGACGCGTCCGTGGCCAACGAACCATCCGTGGCGGAGAGCTTGGATTTCGTGTCGACAGGCGTGGCCACGGGTTTGCAATTAAGCATACTGATACGTCTCCAACGTATCTATAATTTCTTATGTTCCATGCTACTTTATTGATGATATCTACATGTTTTATACACATTTTATGTCATATTTATGCGTTTCCGGAACTAACCTATTGACGAGATGCCGAAGGGCCAGTTTTCTGCTGTTTTTGGTTCCAAATCCTAGTAAGGAAATATTCTCGGAATCGGACGAAATCAATGCCCAACATCCTATTTTTCCACGAAGCTTCCAGAACACCCGAGAGCCACCAGAGGGGAGCCCTGGTGGGCCCAGATGATAGGGCGGCGCGGCCAGGGCTGGGCCCGCGCCGCCCTAGTGTCTGGTGGCCCCAGACCCCCTCTGACCTTGCCCTTTCGCCTATATAAGGTCCCTGACCTAAAACTCCGAGAAGAATAAGCCACGGTACGCGAAACCTTCCAGAGCCGCCGCCATCGCGAAGCCAAGATCTAGGGGACAGGAGTCTCTGTTCCGGCACGCCGCCGGGACGGGGAAGTGCCCCCGGAAGGCTTCTCCATCGACACCACCGCCATCTTCATCACCGCAGCTGTCTCCCATGAGGAGGGAGTAGTTCTCCATTGAGGCTCGGGGCTGTACCGGTAGCTATGTGGTTCATCTCTCTCTATGTACTTCAATACAATAATCTCATGAGCTGCCTTACATGATTGAGATTCATATGATGATGCTTGTAATCTAGATGTCATTATGCTAGTCAAGTGGGTTTTACTTATGTGATCTCCGGAGACTCCTTGTCCCACGTGTGTAAAGGTGACAGTGTGTGCACCGTGTGGCTATATTTCACAGAATACTTATTCACTGTTATGAATGGCGTAGTGAAGTGCTTATTTATATCCCTTTATGATTGCAATGTGTTTTGTATCACTATTTATCTATGTGCTACTCATGTGATGTTATTAAAGTAGTCTATTCCTCCTGCATGGTGTAATGGTGACAGTGTGTGCATCGTGTAGTTCTTGTCGTAGATTATGATCATATTCTCTTGTAGGTTATGGAGTTGATTATCGCTATGATAGTATTGATGTGATCTATGCCTCCTTCATAGTGTAATGGTGACAGTGTGCATGCTATGTTAGTACTTGGTCTATTTTGCAAAGATCTATTATACTCTAAGGTTACTTAAACATGAATATCGAATGTTGTGGCGCTTGTTAACTCCGGCATTGAGGGTTCGTGTAATCCTACACAATTAGTGGTGTTCATTATCAAACAAGAGTATATGTAGCACAAAGGAAAGAGAACTTATTTATTATGTGATCAATGTTGAGAGTGTCCACTAGTGAAAGTATGATCCCTAGGCCTTGTTTCCATCACAAAGAATTGCTTCCTACGCCAGCAAGCTATTTTCTGGCGCCGCTTGTTTACTGTTTTACTGCATCTTTACTTTCTGCAATATTACCACCATCTATACCACCTGTGTTTTACTATCTCTTCGCCGAACTAGTGCACCTATACATCTGACAAGTATATTTGGTGTGTTGGGGACACAAGAGACTTCTTGCTTTGTGGTTGCAGGGTTGCTTGAGAGGGATATCTTTGACCTCTTCCTCCCCGAGTTCGATAAACCTTGGGTGATCCACTTAAGGGAAAACTTGTTGCTGTTCTACAAACCTCTGCTCTTGGAGGCCCAACACTGTCTACAAGAATAGAAGCACCCGTAGACATCAAGCTATTTTCCGGCGCCGTTGCCGGGAGGAAAGGTAAAAGGTACTCACACCCGGATCTCGGCTACTAAGCTATTTTCACCGTAAGTACTCGAAGCTATTTCCTTTAGATCCTGCAATTGCATCTTTTTGTTTTTTGTTTACACTAGTTAGGCATTATGGAAAACAACAAAAATATGAGAGATCTTTATGAACTTTATCTTGAATTAGGGCATGATGTGTTTGAAGAAAGAATTAAGAAACCCGTGGAACTTTATATGCATGCTAATGGGAATGTTATTACTATGAATGCTTTGAACACCATTGTTGCTAATGCTATGGAAGAATTTAAGCTTGGGGAGGTCGGTTTTGATGAAAGTGATCTTTTTAGTCCCCTAAGCATTGAGGAGAAAATTTTCTTTGATGATACTTTGCCTCCTATTTATGATGATTATAATGATAGTGGTCTTTTGATGCCGCCTACTATGGAGAGTAAATTTTATTATGATTATATTATGCCTCCTACACTTGATGAGAATAATAATGATAGCTACTTTGTTGAATTTGCTCCCACTACAACTAATAAAATTGATTATGCTTATGTGGAGAGTAATAATTTTATGCATGAGACTCATGATAAGAATGCTTTATGTGATAGTTATATTGTTGAGTTTGCTCATGATGCTATTTAAAGTTATTATGAGAGAGGAAAATATGGTTGTAGAAATTTTCATGTTACTAAAACACCTCTCTATATGCTGAAATTTTTGAAGCTACACATGTTTTATCTTCCTATGCTTGTCACTTTGCTCTTCATGAACTTGTTTATTTACAAGATTCCTATGCATAGGAAGCATGTTAGGCTTAAATGTGTTTTTAATTTGCTTCTTGATGCTCTCGTTTGCTTCAACTCTTCTTTCTTGCGAGAGTATCATTAAAATTACTGAGCCCATCTTAATGGCTATAAAGAAAGAACTTCTTGGGAGATAACCCATGTGTTTATTTTACTACAGCAATTTTTGTTTTGTTGAGTCTTGAAGTTGTTTACTACTGTAGCAACCTCTCCTTATCATGTTTTTGTGCCAAGTAAAGTTTCTATGCTAAAGTTGATGTTATATTTGGGATCGCTGCGCAGAAACAGCATTGCTGTCTGTCACGAATTCTGGCATAAATCTCTGTAAAAAATTCGAAAAATCTGCAAAATTACGAGCGTGATCCTCAGATATGTACGCAACTTTCATTAGTTTTGAGTTTTTCCGTTTGAGCAAGTTAAGTGCCCCTTTCAGGTTCGTCTTTACGGACTGTTCTGTTTTTGACAGATTCTGCCTTTTGTTTCGCATTGCCGCTTTTGCTATGTTGAATGGGTTTCTTTGTTCCATTAACTTTGAGAAGCTTTGTGAAATGTCCAGAAGTGTTAAGAATGATTGTGTCACCTCTGAATATATGAATTTGTGGTTATGCACTAACCCTCTAATGAGTTTGCTTGAAGTTTGGTGTGGCAAGGGTCAATAGAAGAGGATGATATACTATGATCAAGAAGAGTGAAAGGTCTAAGCTTGGGGATGCCCGGTGGTTCATCCCTGCATATTTTAAGAAGACTCAAGCATCTAAGCTTGGGGATGCCCAAGGCATCCCCTTCTTCATCGACAACTTATCAGGTCATTTCTAGTGAAACTATATTTTTATTCCATCACATCTTATGTACTTTACTTGGAGCGTCTGTTTGTTTTTGTTTTTGTTTTGTTTGAATAAGTTCATCCTTGTGTGGGAGAGAGACACGCTCCGCTGGTTCATATGAACACATGTGTTCTTAGCTTTTAATGTTCAAGGGCGAAAGTTGATCGCTTCACTTGTTGTTATATGGTTGGAAACGGGAAATGCTACATGTAGTAATTGGTAAAATGTCTTGGATAATTTGATACTTGGCAATTGTTGTGATCATTTTTAAGCTCTTGCATCATATACTTTGCACCTATTAATGAAGAAATACATAGAGCTTGCTAAAATTTTGTTTGCATATTTGGTCTCTCTAAGGTCTAGATAATTTCTAGTATTGAGTTTTGAACAACAAGGAAGACGGTGTAGAGTCTTATAATGTTTACAATATGTATTTTATGTGAGTTTTTGCTGCACCGGTTCATCCTTGAGTTTGCTTCAAATAACCTTGCTAGCCTAAACCTTGTATCGAGAGGGAATACTTCTCATGCATCCCAAATCCTTGAGCCAACCACTATGCCATTCGTGTCCACCATACCTACCTACTACATGGTATTTCTCCGCCATTCCAAAGTAAATTGCTTGAGTGCTACCTTTAAAATTCCATCATTCACCTTTGCAATATATAGCTCATGGGACAAAATAGCCTTAAAAACTATTGTGGTATTGAATATGTACTTATGCACTTTATCTCTTATTAAGTTGCTTGTTGCGCGATAACCATGCTTCTGGGGACGCCATCAACTACTCTTTGTTGAATATCATGTGAGTTGCTATGCATGTCCGTCTTGTCTGAAGTAAGAGAGATCTACCACCTTAATGGTTGGAGCATGCATATTGTTAGAGAAGAACATTGGGCCGCTAACTAAAGCCATGAATCATGGTGGAAGTTTCAGTTTTGGACATATATCTTCAATCTCATATGAGAATAATAATTGTTGCTACATGCTTATGCATTAAAGAGGAGTCCATTATCTGTTGTCCATGTTGTCCCGTATGGATGTCTAAGTTGAGAATAATCAAAAGCGAGAAATCCAAAATGCGAGCTTTCTCCTTAGACCTTTGTACAGGCGGCATGGAGGTACCCCTTTGTGACACTTGGTTAAAACATGTGTATTGCGATGATCCGGTAGTCCAAGCTAATTAGGACAAGGTGCGGGCACTATTAGTATACTATGCATGAGGCTTGCAACTTGTAAGATATAATTTACATAATGCATATGCTTTATTACTACCGTTGACAAAATTGTTTCATGTTTTCAAAATAAAAGCTCTAGCACAAATATAGCAATCGATGCTTTCCTCTTTGAAGGACCTTTCTTTTACTTTTATTGTTGAGTCAGTTCACCTATTTCTCTCCATCTCAAGAAGCAAACACTTGTGTGAACTGTGCATTGATTCCTACATACTTGCATATTGCACTTGTTATATTACTTTACATTGACACTATCCATGAGATATACATGTTATAAGTTGAAAGCAACCGCTGAAACTTAATCTTCCTTTGTGTTGCTTCAATACCTTTACTTTGAATTATTGCTTTACGAGCTAACTCTTATGCAAGACTTATTGATGCGTGTCTTGAAAGTACTATTCATGAAAAGTCTTTGCTTTATGATTCATTTGTTTACTCATGTCATTACCATTGTTTTGATCGCTGCATTCATTACATATGCTTACAATAGTATGATCAAGGTTATGATGGCATGTCACTTAAGAAATTATCATTGTTATCGTTTACCTACTCGAGGACGAGTAGGAACTAAGCTTGGGGATGCTGATACGTCTCCAACGTATCTATAATTTCTTATGTTCCATGCTACTTTATTGATGATATCTACATGTTTTATACACATTTTATGTCATATTTATGCGTTTTCCGGAACTAACCTATTGACGAGATGCCGAAGGGCCAGTTCCTAGTAAGGAAATATTCTCGGAATCGGACGAAATCAATGCCCAGCATCCTATTTTTCCACGAAGCTTCCAGAACACCCGAGAGCCACTAGAGGGGAGCCCTGGTGGGCCCAGATGATAGGGCGGCGCGGCCAGGGCTGGGCCCACGCCGCCCTAGTGTCTGGTGGCCCCAGACCCCCTCTGACCTTGCCCTTTCGCCTATATAAGGTCCCTGACCTAAAACTCCGAGAAGAATAAGCCACGGTACGCGAAACCTTCCAGAGCCGCCGCCATCGCGAAGCCAAGATCTGGGGGACAGGAGTCTCTGTTCCGGCACGCCGCCGGGACGGGGAAGTGCCCCGGAAGGCTTCTCCATCGACACCACCGCCATCTTCATCACCGCTGCTGTCTCCCATGAGGAGGGAGTAGTTCTCCATTGAGGCTCGGGGCTGTATCGGTAGCTATGTGGTTCATCTCTCTCCTATGTACTTCAATACAATAATCTCATGAGGTGCCTTACATGATTGAGATTCATATGATGATGCTTGTAATCTAGATGTCATTATGCTAGTCAAGTGGGTTTTACTTATGTGATCTCCGGAGACTCCTTGTCCCACGTGTGTAAAGGTGACAGTGTGTGCACCGTGTGGGTCTCTTAGGCTATATTTCACAGAATACTTATTCACTGTTATGAATGGCGTAGTGAAGTGCTTATTTATATCCCTTTATGATTGCAATGTGTTTTGTATCACTATTTATCTATGTGCTACTCATGTGATGTTATTAAAGTAGTCTATTCCTCCTGCATGGTGTAATGGTGACAGTGTGTGCATCGTGTAGTTCTTGTCGTAGATTATGATCATAATCTCTTGTAGGTTATGGAGTTGATTATCGCTATGATAGTATTGATGTGATTTATGCCTCCTTCATAGTGTGATGGTGACAGTGTGCATGCTATGTTAGTACTTGGTCTATTTTGCAAAGATCTATTATACTCTAAGGTTACTTAAACATGAATATCGAATGTTGTGGCGCTTGTTAACTCCGGCATTGAGGGTTCGTGTAATCCTACACAATTAGTGGTGTTCATATCAAACAAGAGTATATGTAGCACAAAGGAAAGAGAACTTATTTATTATGTGATCAATGTTGAGAGTGTCCACTAGTGAAAGTATGATCCCTAGGCCTTGTTTCCATCACAAAGAATTGCTTCCTACGCCAGCAAGCTATTTTCTGGCGCCGCTTGTTTACTGTTTTACTGCATCTTTACTTTCTGCAATATTACCACCATCTATACCACCTGTGTTTTACTATCTCTTCGCCGAACTAGTGCACCTATACATCTGACAAGTGTATTTGGTGTGTTGGGGACACAAGAGACTTCTTGCTTTGTGGTTGCAGGGTTGCTTGAGAGGGATATCTTTGACCTCTTCCTCCGAGTTCGATAAACCTTGGGTGATCCACTTAAGGGAAAACTTGCTGCTGTTCTACAAACCTCTGCTCTTGGAGGCCCAACACTGTCTACAGGAATAGGCAATTTGCAATTAAGCATACCGGCGCGGTCCAGGAGCTCGTGGGCGTACTTGCGCTGATGAAGGAAGAAGCCGTCGGTGCGACGTACGACCTCGATGCCGAGGAAGTAGTGCAGGGGCCCCAAGTCCTTGAGGGCAAACTCAGCGCGAAGACGCTCGGTGATCTGTCGCAGGAGGTCCGTGGAGCTGGCCGTTAAGATGATGTCGTCGACGTAGAGCAGCAGGTACGCGGTGGTGGCGCCATTGTTGTACACAAACAGCGAGGCATCGGAGCGGGTGGAGCGGAAGCCGAGTTGGTGAAGAAACGCTGCGATGCGCTGGTACCAGGCGCGTGGGGCCTGCTTGAGCCCGTATAACGAGCGCGAGAGCAGGCACACATGGTCGGGGTGGGCGCTGTCGATGAAGCCTGTGGGCTGCTGGCAGAAGACCTGCTCCTCGAGATGGCCGTGAAGGAAGGCGTTGGAGACGTCCATCTGGTGCACGGGCCACGCACGGGAGACCGCGAGCTGAAGGACTGTGCGGATCGTCCCGGGCTTGACAACCGGGGCGAAGGTGTCGGTGAAGTCGACGCCGGCACGCTGGCGAAAGCCACGAACCACCCACCGCGCCTTGTGACGGTCGAGAGTACCGTCCGGATGGAACTTGTGCTTGAAGACCCACTTCCCGGTGATGATGTTGGCGTGAGGGGGTCGGGGAACAAGCGTCCATGTCTGGTTCCGCTGCAGGGCGTCGAACTCGTCCTGCATGGCCGCAAGCCACTGCGGGTCGCGGAGAGCAGCCCGGGCAGAGGCGGGCAGGGGCGATGGCGTGGATGGTGAAGGCGCGGAAGTCGACGCGGTGCAGACGTACTCATCCGAGGGGTACCGCGTGCTCGGGACGCGAATCCCTGCACGGGCGCGCGTGAGGGGCCCCGTGGCCGGCGGCGGAGGAGGCGGAGGCGGAGCCGGAGACGAGGCGTCGCCCAGCAAAGACGGCGCGGCGCCCGAGCTGAGGCTCGAGGGCGACGCAAGCGGCGTCGAGGCGGATGAACCCGGCGAAGGCGCGTCGCCCGGCGAAGACGGCGCGGCGCCCGAGCTAAGGCTCGAGGGCGACGCAGGCGGCGTCGAGGCAGGCGTCGGCGCGGGTGTCGGCGTGGGGTCACCCGAGACATGGCTCGAGGGTGACCCAGAGGGTGGCGAGGCAGCGCCCGAGCCAGAGCTCAAGGGCGCGGCGGAGGACGACGAGGCAGTGCCCGAGTCCGAGCTCGAGGGCACTGTAGCCGGCGGACCTGCCGGGGCAGGGGGTCGACGCCGGGGACCATCAGTAGGCGAAGGAGGAGTGGCGACCACCTGTCTCTGTGCAAAAGGAAAGCAATGCTCATCAAAGTACACGTGCCGGGAGGTGAAGACGCGGTGAGAAACCGGATCATAGCAGCGGTAGCCTTTGGTGTTAGCCGGGTAACCGAGGAAAACACATGGAACGGAACGAGGGGCGAGTTTATGAGGAGTGGTGGCGGCGATACTAGGATAACAACGACAACCGAAAATCCGAAGACCGTCGTAGGATGGAGGGGAACCGTAAAGGAGGTGATGAGGTGCATAGTTCCAGCGGGGACGACACGGACGAAGGTTGACAAGTAGGGTGGCGGTGGCTAAGGCATCAGGCCAAAAGGTGGGGGGAACATGGCTGTGGAATAGGAGTGTGCGGATGCAGTCGTTGAGGGTGCGGAGGATACGCTCGGCGCGACCGTTTTGTTGGGACGTGTATGGACAGGTTAGACGGAAAATAGTGCCGTGAGAGGAGAGTAGGGTGCGGACGGCGACATTGTCAAACTCTTTTCCGTTGTCAGTTTGTAGGGCGTGGATGGGGCGACCGAACTGGGTGGAAACATAGGCGTAGAAGGCTGTGAGAGTGGTGGCGACATCGGACTTTTTACGGAGGGGAAACGTCCACACAAAATGAGAAAAATCATCAAGAATAACTAGGTAATAAAGAAGACCAGAATTACTTGGGATAGGAGAGGTCCATACATCACTATGAATTAACTCAAAAGGAAAAGACGCAATTGTGGAAGACTGACTAAATGGAAGACGAACGTGTTTACCAAGACGACACGCTTCGCAACTATGTGAAGACTGTTTAGTAGATGAAAACGAAAAACCCCTCATTATTTGGTGAAGCGTGTTGGCACTGGGATGTCCAAGACGAGCATGCCAAAGATCAACGCCTGCGGAGAGAGCACGAGGTGCGGCGCCGGGGGTGGAAGGCGACATCACCGGATACAAATCGCCGGGGCTCTCACATCGATGGAGGACCATCCGGGTGCGGGCGTCCTTAACAGAAAAACCAAAAGCGTCAAATTCAACAGTCACAGAGTTGTCACGAGAAAGAGTTTTAACAGAGACTAAATTCTGAATAAGCTGGGGAGACACAAGGACATTATTAAGAGACAGTGGTTTAGAAGTAGAAGGAAAATTAGCAGAACCAATGTGAGAAATAGGAAGACCGGCACCGTTACCGACAATGATGCGAGACTCGGTGGAAGTGGGAAAGAAATGGGAAAGGTTACCCGGGTGAGCGGCCATGTGAGACGAGGCGCCCGTGTCCATAAACCAGTTGCCGCCACCGGCGTAAGAGCCAGGTGCGGGCGCCTGCTGGAGTGCCGCGAAGAGCGCCGGGTCCCATGCGGGCTGCTGCGGCGCGTAGGGTGGTGGCGCGACGTGGTAGGCCGGGGCGTAGGGCGGCGGCGTGGCGGTGAAGGCCGGGGCGTAGGGCGGTGTCGCGGTGACCCCCGTCCATGGGTTGTAGGCGAAGGAGTTGCTGCCGTTGGAGACCAACGACATGACGACGCGCGCGCGGGGGACGACGACGGCGCGGGGGTTGGAGAGGGAGGCGCGGCGACGACGACGCGGGGGACGGCGACGGCGCGAGGGTTGGGGAGGGAGGTGCGGCGACTGCAGGTGCGGCGGCGGCGCGGCGTGAGAAGGAGCACACGCGGCGGCGGCACAAGGACGGCGGCGCTAGGGTTGGAGGGTGGGGCGGCGCAGGGGGGCGGCTAGGTTAGGAACGGTAGGTGTCTGATACCATGTAGAAAGGGATGCAACTCACAATGTATTGATTGGGTGCATATGGCGTTACATATATAGGCCACGTCCTCGACTATACAAGGAAGGAGGCGGGCCCAATAATAAATACAAAGATATGTATTGCTATACATAACTACAAAAGATACACATCCGGATATACAAGGATATGTATCTCAACAATGGCCGCTCCGGGACACCGCCCTCGACCCACAGGTCCGCGCCCCGTCTCCTCCCGGCCTACGTGTGCGCCGCCGTCGCCCGTTCCCTATGTAGGGTGATGGCCCCTCCGGGACTACGCCGACCCACGTGTCTGCGCCTGCCTCCTCCCGGCCTACGTGTGGGGCGGCGCCGCCCGACGTCGTCCCGTTCCCTATGTAGGGTGATGGCCGCTCCGGGACTCCGCCCTCGACCCACAGGTCTGCGCCCCGTCTCCTCCCGGCCTACGTGTGGGGAGGCGCCGCCCGACGTCGTCCCGTTCCCTATGTAGGGTGATGGCCGCTCCGGGACTCCGCCCTCGACCCACAGGTCTGCGCCCCGTCTCCTCCCGGCCTACGTGTGCCCCAGCCGCTGTGACGAGGTGATGACCTGCTCACCATTCAGGACCTCTGCCCGTTTTCTATTTCCTGTCTAGGCGCCCCGGCGAGCTTGCACTCATGGGGGATGCCGTCCGAGATATGTCCTGCGCTGGTCTCCGCATTGATTTCGCCATGGAGATGCCTTCATGCGCCGCTACGCGCGTTCTGGCACCGCCCGCGATGGAGACGGCGGCAAGTATGCTTAGGAGGTTCGTCCTCAGCAGCAAGTATGCTCAGGAGGTTCGTCCTCTACGCTCGGTTCACGAGTGGCGTCGTGCTCAGTGGCCGGAACGGCAATCTGCTAAGGGACCTCCTCTCCTACGTGGTCAACTTGAAGATGAGTCCCTGCAGCGCCTTCGTGGATTCCGGCCGGACCTCATCGCCTGTCACATGCCTGATTCCCCTCCTTCATATCCATAGAACGATCTTGCCCACCACATGTTCGTTCAAATGTCCAACAATTTGGGCATTGATGATTGCCGAGTGAGTTTTATGTTTACCATGTGTCTTTTATTGTATGTTTTAGTCTGATTCGTTTAGATGGAGATAGTTTCAGATCTGATATAGAGATGTGTCGTCGTGGTGAATAGACAGATGCCATAGGATGGCTTAAGTTGGGGCCGAGTTGGACGCTAGAGGATTCGGGGGAGGGTTTGTGATCAGGTAGGATGAACTTCCGGATGCTTTCCTCAAGAACTTGGCCAAGGCCAGAGGTAGAAGAAGAAAGACACAAGGAAGAACTCTGTTCTAGATCTTTTATATTCCATGATCAACACAAGGTTACAGGTAGGTGAACTCTCTCTCAATTGCTCGTGTACCTACGTCGTACATGCCCGCGAAGGAGCATGCCCCCTCTCCTTATATAGGGGAGAGGGTGGCTTACAGGGGAAGGAACCCTAATAAACCCTAATGGCATCTTTGAACAGACAAACTACTTTACAAAGCTACTTTAATCATAGGTGACACCGGTATCTTCTTTAATCAGGGAGGCTGATGTCCTCCGGTTGCTTTAGGCGTCACCTTCGTCTTTTACGTCATGGCTTCGTTTAAAGCTACTTTGCTTAGCTCATCTTTGTCTTCTAGCTCCTGAGAGAATCTTTGACCAGCTTGCTTATACCGGTAGTCCGGTATCTTCTAAGCTCATTCCGGCATACCCCTTCTGGGCATACCGGTATAGGTCTCCATAGCCAAATGCTTCAGTTCACAGTTCGACTTAAACTGTAAACCGGTATCTTGGTATGCCAAACCATCCGGTTTGGCCTGCCTTTGGCATACCGGGGGTCATCCCCCCAACATTAGTCCCCGAAGCTGGTATAGTCCGGTGGATCTTATCCGACGGGCCATGCCAGGTTCCTATCTCACAAGGTACCGGTTTAATCTTTCCGGCAGCCTGTTCGAAGATGCCGACATCGTTGCTGAACTTCCTCTTTTTCTCCGGATGGCTCCGGCATCTTTGACATTAAACTCCTCCTCGATGAAGTCGAGGATTTCTCACAAGGCCCGCGAGACATGCGCATCGCTTCGACGCGCTGTCGTGGGTCACTTTCCTTCGGCTTCTGCGCCAACATTAATTGCGCCACACCGGATCCCTTCGGCCATTCCGGATCCGTGCGGCTTCCCTGTGGCTCTTTGATTTACGCGCGTATATCTCCGTGCCACGTGGCGGCCCACGAGGCGAACCGCCGCCCGGCGGTTTCCGGCCCACTTCTTCTTCATCCTATATAATGGGGGTCCGGTTCCTCTTCGTCTTCTTCCCCGCATTTGCCCCTTTCCAGCGCACTTTGAGCTCTTCGCCTTTGCATTCTCGCCGCCGCCGGTCACCGCCAGAGCGCTGCTCCCGACGAACTTGCGCCGTCGCTTCCGCTGCGTTGAAGGTTTCCACCGCGCAGAGTTCCTCCGACGCTCCTCCACCGTTGATGCTTCGAGATTTCTTCGGCGGCTTTCGCCTCTCCGTCGCCGGCCTCCATCGACGACCACGAGTTCGCCGCACCTCCGGAGCTTCTTCGTGTCTCCCGCAGCCTCAGGTGAGCCCCAATGCTCATTTGCCCTCTTCTCTTTTCCAGATCTTGGGCCGGTAGAATATTTACTCTTTTCTTTTGCTTTTTCTCTTACTCGTAGATCTTCGCGCAAGGGTAGATCTTGGGAAAGCGGTTTTTGGGTAGAACCCAGTGTCTCTCAGATTCGTAAGTCTAGCGAGCTGTATCTTTCTGAACCATCCGGCAGCAAGACTCCGTCGGTTTCTTTCGGAGAAGAAGCCTCTTCCAACCAGCGCTCAGACGGGTTAGAGGCCGAGCTTGCCCGGATGGAATCGTCTTCTAATGTTCCGGAAGCTGATACCGGAAAGGGCCAGGAGGCCAGCAGCTCTGGCCAAGGTTCCGGGGTGGATCTGTCTTCTGTCACCCGCGGAACCTGGAGGGGCTCAGACGTGAAGCAGCCGGAGATCGACTGGTTGTACCGCTCCCGGAGGGTACCGGCTGGGGTGATCTGCCGGTTTCCGCGCGGCGAAGTGGAACCCAACCCCGAACCGGGGGAACACGTAGTTTTTTCTTGCTCACTTTGAGCGCGGCTTCGGCCTTCCTGCCTCCGACTTCTTCCGTTCTTTCCTTGACTTTTACGAACTTCAACCACACCATTCTTCCCTTCAACTATCTCTCATATTTTCATTCTTATCTTTCCGGTTCCGCGGCTCTTGCCTGCCGGTACCTTGGTGGCGGCATTTCCTCTTCAACATACGCTGCCCTTGCAGCTCGATAATTTTGCCCGGTTTCGTGTCTACCGGCATGATTGTTTCCGGCATAACCATTTCCGGCGTAGCCATCTCCGGCATAGCCATTTCCGGCATAGCCGCGACCTGCTCCATAGCTTTTTCTTCCGGCATCATGTGGCCCGGCTTTTTGTTTTCCGGCAAGAACCGGATCGTACACGGTCATCTGCCGCGCATTCATTTCTTTTTCCTTTCTTTTATCCGGATGGGGGGACGATGCCTGCCCATGGGATTTGCTTCCGGCAACTTTTGTCGACCGGGCTGATTTTGACTCGAGCGCTGCTTTGTTGATTCTAGCAAGCTCATCATTTTGTGCCTGTATCACATCAAGCAACTCTCTAACTCTATCCTGCTGCTTTGCTAATGCATCTCCGGATAACGACTCACACATCTCCATAGCGGCCTTAGCAGCTTTTATAGTTTTATCCGGGCTACTGTACTTAGGTTTCTCTACGATGCTCACAGATGCAGAGGTACTTTTGCCGGCAAGAACTTCCTTACGCAGATCCTGATCTAGGTTGCGAGCCTTAAGCCGGTTCTCCGGTATCCTAGCAGCCTGAGCACTAACAGAAGCAAAGCCATGGGCAGCGTTGTACTCACGTAGGGTTAGGTTCAGCTCGCGCTGAGCCCGGATGATGTCCGCGCCCCGGAAAGCAGCTTGCGCGTTGCCTCCAGCTCCGCTTGTGCCGCTGTCGGGTCGAGGTTCTGCGCGATGGGCGTCGCCAGCATGTTCATCGCCGCTTGGAGAGGAGTTTCCGGCGGTGCAGAAGATGCTCCCGCAGCGCCCATATCGCGCTCCAGCGGTGGCTTTGCCGCACGGGTCGATGCCGCACGACCAGCACCTTCATCCACAGCCTCCTTGCCAGCACCAACCGCGCCAGCCATCATGACCTCCACGCTGCCGGCGGCGCGGCCAGCACACAGCCACCTTGGCGGATCCGGCGCCACCAGCACCGGCGAGAGGCGCTGGCGCACAGGGACGGTGCCGAAGTAGATGCGGTGGCTGCCGAACTCGATGATGCGGCCGTTCTGCGGGAACTTGCCGCCGTTGGCGAAGCAGCCCGCGTTGTCGTTGATGAAGTCCATGGAGTAGATGCGCTGCACGAGCGCCGACACGGTTCGCTCGCCGGCGACGTCGAGGATGCCCGCCCGAATGTGAACTCCAGCAAGCGCCTCTTCTTGCCCCACGGTGGGCGCCAACTGTCGTCGTGGTGAACAGACAGATGCCATAGGATGGCTTAAGTTGGGGCCGAGTTGGACGCTAGAGGATTCGGGGGAGGGTTTGTGATCAGGTAGGATGAACTTCCGGATGCTTTCCTCAAGAACTTGGCCAAGGCCAGAGGTAGAAGAAGAAAGACACAAGGAAGAACTCTGCTCTAGATCTTTTCTATTCCATGATCAACACAAGGTTACAGGTAGGTGAACTCTCTCTCTATTGCTCGTGTACCTACGTCGTACATGCCTGATACGTCTCCAACATATCGATAATTTCTCATGTTCCATGCTACTTTATTGATGATACCTACATGTTTTATGCACATTATATGTCGTATTTACGCATTTTCTGGAACTAACCTATTAACAAGATGCCGAAGAGCCTTTGCTGTTTTCTGGTTTTGGTTTCAGAAATCCTAGTAACGAAATATTCTCGGAATTGGACGAAATCACCGCCCAGGGTCCTATTTTTGCACGAAGCTTCCAGAAGACAGGGGAGTCGAAGTGGGGCCACGAGGTGGCCAGGTGACAGGGCGGCGCGGCCCAGGCCCGGCCGCGCGGCCCTGTCCCCGGGCCCCTGTGCCGCCTCTTGACCTGCCCTTTCGCCTACAAATAGCCTCCGTCGCGAAACCCCCAGCACCGAGAGCCACGATACGGAAAACCTTCCAGAGACGCGCCGCCGCCAATCCCATCTCGGGGGATTCAGGAGATCGCCTCCGGCACCCTGCCGGAGAGGGATTCATCTCCCGAGGACTCTTCATCGCCATGATCGCTCCGGAGTGATGAGTGAGTAGTTCACCCCTGGACTATGGGTCCATAGCAGTAGCTAGATGGTCTGATACGTCTCCAACGTATCGATAATTTCTTATGTTCCATGCCACTTTATTGATGATACCTACATGTTTTATGCACATTATATGTCATATTTATGCATTTTCTGAACTAACCTATTAACAAGATGCCGAAGAGCCGGTTGCTGTTTGCTGTTTTTGGTTTCAGAAATCCTAGTAAGGAAATATTCTCGGAATTGGACGAAACTTTCGCCCAGGGTCCTATTTTTGCACGAAGCTTCCAGAAGACCGAAGAGATAACGAAGTGGGGCCACGAGGCAGCCAGGGACAGGCGACGCGGCCGGCCCCGGCCGCGCCGGCCTACCCCCGGGCACCTCGTGTGCCCCCCGCGTTGACCTTCCGCCTACTTAAAGTCTCCGTCGCGAAACCCCCAGTATCGAGAGCCACGATACGGAAAACCTTCCAGAGACGCGCCGCCGCGAATCCCATCTCGGGGATTCAGGAGATCGCCTCCGGCACCCTGCCGGAGAGGGGATTCATCTCCCGGAGGACTCTTCATCGCCATGATCGCCTCCGGAGTGATGAGTGAGTAGTTCACCCCTGGACCATGGGTCCATAGCAGTAGCTAGATGGTCGTCTTCTCCTCGTTGTGCTTCATTGTTGGATCTTGTGAGCTGCCTAACATGATCAAGATCATCTATCTCGTAATACTATATGTTGTGTTTGTCGGGATCCGATGGATAGAGAATACTATGTTATGGTGATTATCAATCTATTGTTTATGTGTTGTTTATGATCTTGCATGCTCTCCGTTATTAGTAGAGGCTCTGGCCAAGTTTTTGCTCTTAACTCCAAGAGGGAGTATTTATGCTCGATAGTGGGTTCATGCCTTCATTGACACCTGGGACAGTGACAGAGTTCTAAGGTTGTGATGTGCTGTTGCCACTAGGGATAAAACATTGATGCTATGTCTAAGGATGTAGTTGTTGATTACATTACGCACCATACTTAATGCAATTGTCTGTTGCTTAGCAACTTAATACTGAATGGGGTTCGGATGATAACCTGAAGGTGGACTTTTTAGGCATAGATGCAGTTGGATGGCGGTCTATGTACTTTGTCGTAATGCCCAATTAAATCTCACTATATTTATCATATCATGTATATGCATTGTTATGCCCTTCTCTATTTGTCAATTGCCCGACTGTAATTTGTTCACCCAACATGCTTTTATCTTATGGGAGAGACACCTCTAGTGAACTGTGGACCCCGGTCCTATTCTTTACATAGCATACAATCTACTGCAATTGTGTTTTACTGTTTTCTTTGCAAACATCTTCCACTCGATACGCTTAATCCTTTGTTACAGCAAGCCGGTGAGATTGACAACCTCACTGTTTCGTTGGGGCAAAGTACTTGGGTTGTGTTGTGCAGGTTCCGCGAATCCCTGGTGTTGCGCCGCATCACATTTCGCGACCATCAACCTTCAACGTGCTTCTTGGCTCCTCCTGGTTCGATTAAACCTTGGTTTCTTTCTGAGGGAAAACTTGCCACTGTGCGCATCATACCTTCCTCTTGGGGTTCCCAACGGACGTGTACATTTACGCGCATCAAGCCTGTTTTCTGGCGCCGTTGCCGGGAGATCAAGACACGCTGCAAGGGGAGTCTCCACTTCTCAATCTCTTTACTTTGTTTTTGTCTTGCTTTATTTTATTTACTACTTTGTTTGCTGCACTAAACAAAACACAAAAAAATTAGTTGCTAGTTTTACTTTATTTACTGTCTTGCTCTCTATATCAAAAATACAAAAAAAATTAGTTACTTGTCTTTACTTTATTCGCCTTGTTTACTTTTTTGCTTATTGCATCATGTTTCCTTTTAATTTCACCACAAAAGACATACCGGTAGGACGTGGGTCCATAATTGGGAGAAATAATATAGAAGAATTTTTCAATCATGTTAGTATTACTGAAAATTTTGAAGATAGACACTTGGTAGAACTTGCACCTACCTATGAAATTGCTGCTGCTGCTTTAGTTCGCATGTTGGAAACTAAATTTGTTAATCTCAATCCTATAATCCAACACATGTTTCTTACACTTGGTGATATGGAAGAAGGGGAAAAGAAAGATTTTGTTTTAGAAACCCTTCTTAGAGAATTTGGTGGTCTAGCAAGAGAGGCTAGAAAGGTTTTTGCTAAATTTAACATGCTAGGTTCTCATACCAATTTTATTGGTCTCCTTGAAAAAATGGACATGGATAGAATAAGGTACACTAATAACATTAATGATGGTGGGGAAATCAAAGCACCAATACCATGTAAACTCCTAGCTATGAATGATGCACTAGAAAATAACTATGCTTGGCTTGTTCCTGAAAATTTGTTCGATGAGAGTAGCAAGCCTAAGACTAATGAAAAGGGAGACGCTAAAACTTATATATCAAACATACTATGCTTGGTTGAGAAAACTCCCAACACCCCTGGTAATGATGTTGATGCTTCTACTCTCGATGTTACTTGATTTGCACTTTCTGCGCCTAGCTGAAAGGCGTTAAAGAAAAGCGCTTATGGGAGACAACCCATGTTTTTACCTACAGCAATTTTTTTGTTTTGTTGAGTCTTGGAAGTTGTTTACTACTGTAGCAACCTCTCCTTATCATGTTTTTGTGCCAAGTAAAGTTTCTATGCCAAAGTTGATGTTATATTGGGATCGCTGCGCAGAAACAGCATTGCTGTCTGTCACGAATCTGGTCACAGTTCTCTGCAGAAAATTCGAAAAAATCTGCCAATTTACGAGCGTGATCCTCAGATATGTACGCAACTTTCATTAGTTTTGAGTTTTTCCATTTGAGCAAGTCTGGTGCCAGCTTTAAATTCGTCTTTACGGACTGTTCTGTTTTTGACAGATTCTGCCTTTTATTTCGCATTGCCTCGTTTGCTATGTTGGATTTATTTCTTTGATCCATTAATGTCCAGTAGCATTATGCAATGTCCAGAAGTGAAAATAATGATTGTGTCACCTCTGAATGAGTGAATTATTAATTGCGCACTAACCCTCTAATGAGTTTGCTTGAAGTTTGGTGTGAAGAAAGTTTTCAAGGGTCAAGAGAGGAGTATGATATACTATGATCAAGAGGAGTGAAAGCTCTAAGCTTGGGGATGCCCCCGTGGTTCACCCCTGCATATTTTAAGAAGACTCAAGCGTCTAAGCTTGGGGATGCCCAAGGCATCCCCTTTTTCATCGACAACATCATCAGGTTCCTCCCCTGAAACTATATTTTTATTCAGTCACATCTTGTGTTCTTTACTTGGAGCGTCGGTTTGTTTTTGTTTTTGTTTTTGTTTGAATAAGATGGATCCTAGCATTCACTTTGTGGGAGAGAGACACGCTCCGCTGTTGCATATGGACACATGTGTCCTTAGGCTTTACTCATAATGTTCAAGGCGAAGTTCTTCTTCGTTAAATTGTTATATGGTTGGAATTGGAAAATGCTACATGTAGTAATTCTAAAATGTCTTGGATAATGTGATACTTGGCAATTGTTGTGCTCATGTTTAAGCTCTTGCATCATATGCTTTGCACCCATTAATGAAGAAATACATAGAGCATGCTAAAATTTGATTTGCATATTTGGTCTCTCTAAGGTCTAGATAATATCTAGTATTGAGTTTTGAACAACAAGGAAGACGGTGTAGAGTCTTATAATGTTTACAATATGTCTTTTATGTGAGTTTTGCTGCACCGGTTCATCCTTGAGTTTGTTTCAAATAAACCTTGCTAGCCTAAACCTTGTATCGAGAGGGAATACTTCTCATGCATCCAAAATCCTTGAGCCAACTACTATGCCATTTGTGTCCACCATACCTACCTACTACATGGTATTTCTCCGCCATTCCAAAGTAAATTGCTTGAGTGCTACCTTTAAAATTCCATCATTCACCTTTGCAATATATAGCTCATGGGACAAAATAGCCTTAAAAACTATCGTAGTATTGAATATGTACTTATGCACTTTATCTTTTATTAAGTTGCTTGTTGTGCGATAACCATGCTTCTGGGGAACGCCATCAACTATTGTTGAATATCATGTGAGTTGCTATGCATGTCCGTCTTGTCTGAAGGATCTATCATTTTAGTGGTTGGAGCATGCAAAATTGTTAGAGAAGAACATTGGGCCGCTAACTAAAGCCATGAATCATGGTGGAAGTTTCAGTTTGGACATATATCCTCAATCTCATATGAGAATAATAATCATTGCTACATGCTTATGCATTTAAGAGGAGTCCATTATCTGTTGTCCATGTTGTCCCGGTATGAATGTCTAAGTTGAGAATAATCAAAAGCGAGAAATCCAAAATGCGAGCTTTCTCCTTAGACCTTTGTACAGGCGGCATGGAGGTACCCCTTTGTGACACTTGGTTGAAACATGGCATGCAAAGATCCGGTAGTCCAAGCTAAGTAGGACGAGGTGTGGGCACTATTAGTATACTATGCATGAGGCTTGCAACTTGTAAGATATAATTTACATAACTCATATGCTTTATTACTACCGTTGACAAAATTGTTTCATGTTTTTAAAATAAAAGCTCTAGCACAAATACAGCAATCGATGCTTTCCTCTTTGAAGGACCATTCTTTTACTTTTATTGTTGAGTCAGTTTACCTATCTCCCTCCACCTTAAGAAGCAAACACTTGTGTGAACTGTGCATTGATTCCTACATACTTGCATATTGCACTTGTTATATTACTTTATGTTGACAATATCCATGAGATATACATGTTATAAGTTGAAAGCAACCGCTGAAACTTAATCTTCCTTTGTGTTGCTTCAACACCTTTACTTTGATTTATTGCTTTATGAGTTAACTCTTATGCAAGACTTATTGATGCTTGTCTTGAAGTACTATTCATGAAAAGTCTTTGCTTTATGATTCAGTTGTTTACTCATGTCATTACCTTTGTTTTGATCGCTGCATTCATTACATATATTTACAAATAGTATGATCAAGATTATGATGGCATGTCACTTCAGAAATTATCTTTGTTATCGTTTTACCTGCTCGGGACGAGCAGAACTAAGCTTGGGGATGCTGATACGTCTCCAACGTATCGATAATTTCTTATGTTCCATGCCACTTTATTGATGATACCTACATGCTTTATGCACATTATATGTCATATTTATGCATTTTCTCGAACTAACCTATTAACAAGATGCCGAAGAGCCAGTTGCTGTTTTCTGCTGTTTTTGGTTTCAGAAATCCTAGTAAGGAAATATTCTCGGAATTGGACGAAACTTTCGCCCAGGGTCCTATTTTTGCACGAAGCTTCCAGAAGACCGAAGAGATAACGAGTGGGGCCACGAGGCAGCCGTGGACAGGGCGGCGCGGCCTAGGCCCCGGCCGCGCCGGCTCTACCCCCGGGCACCTCGTGTGGCCCCCGCGTTGACCTTCCGCCTACTTAAAGTCTCCATCGCGAAACCCCCAGTACTGAGAGCCACGATACGGAAAACCTTCCGAGACGCCGCCGCCGCGAATCCCATCTCGGGGATTCAGGAGATCGCCTCCGGCACCCTGCCGGAGAGGGGATTCATCTCCCGGAGGACTCTTCATCGCCATGATCGCCTCCGGAGTGATGAGTGAGTAGTTCACCCCCGGACCATGGGTCCATAGCAGTAGCTAGATGGTCGTCTTCTCCTCGTTGTGCTTCATTGTTGGATCTTGTGAGCTGCCTAACATGATCAAGATCATCTATCTGTAATACTATATGTTGTGTTTGTCGGGATCCGATGGATAGAGAATACTATGTTATGGTGATTATCAATCTATTGTTTATGTGTTGTTTATGATCTTGCATGCTCTCCGTTATTAGTAGAGGCTCTGGCCAAGTTTTTGCTCTTAACTCCAAGAGGGAGTATTTATGCTCGATAGTGGGTTCATGCCTTCATTGACACCTGGGATCGTGACAGAAGGTTCTAAGGTTGTGATGTGCTGTTGCCACTAGGGATAAAACATTGATGCTATGTCTAAGGATGTAGTTGTTGATTACATTACGCACCATACTTAATGCAATTGCCTGTTGCTTAGCAACTTAATACTGAATGGGGTTCGGATGATAACCTGAAGGTGGACTTTTTAGGCATAGATGCAGTTGGATGGCGGTCTATGTACTTTGTCGTAATGCCCAATTAAATCTCACTATATTTATCATATCATGTATATGCATTGTTATGCCCTTCTCTATTTGTCAATTGCCCGACCGTAATTTGTTCACCCAACATGCTTTTATCTTATGGGAGAGACACCTCTAGTGAACTGTGGACCCCGGTCCTATTCTTTACATAGCATACAATCTACTGCAATTGTGTTTTACCGTTTTCTTTGCAAACATCTTCCACTCGATACGCTTAATCCTTTGTTACAGCAAGCCGGTGAGATTGACAACCTCACTGTTTCGTTGGGGCAAAGTACTTGGGTTGTGTTGTGCAGGTTCCACGTTGGCGCCGGAATCCCTGGTGTTGCGCCGCATCACATTTCGCGACCATCAACCTTCAACGTGCTTCTTGGCTCCTCCTGGTTCGATTAAACCTTGGTTTCTTTCTGAGGGAAAACTTGCCACTGTGCGCATCATACCTTCCTCTTGGGGTTCCCAACGGACGTGTACATTTACGCGCATCATCCTTCTCCTAATTGTGCTTTATTGTCGTTGGATCTTGTGAGCTGCCTAACATGATCAAGATCATCTATCTGTAATACTATATGTTGTGTTTGTCGGGATCCGATGGATAGAGAATACTATGTTATGGTGATTATCAATCTATTGTTTATGTGTTGTTTATGATCTTGCATGCTCTCCGTTATTAGTAGAGGCTCTGGCCAAGTTTTTGCTCTTAACTCCAAGAGGGAGTATTTATGCTCGATAGTGGGTTCATGCCTTCATTGACACCTGGGACAGTGACAGAAAGTTCTAAGGTTGTGATGTGTGCCACTAGGGATAAAACATTGATTCTATGTCTAAGGATGTAGTTGTCGATTACATTACGCACCATACTTAATGCAATTGTCTGTTGCTTTGCAACTTAATACCGAATGGGGTTCGGATGATAACCTGAAGGTGGACTTTTTAGGCATAGATGCATGGATGGCGGTCTATGTACTTTGTCGTAATGCCCGGATTAAATCTCACTATATTTATCATATCATGTATATGCATTGTTATGCCCTTCTCTATTTGTCAATTGCCCGACTGTAATTTGTTCACCCAACATGCTTTTATCTTATGGGAGAGACACCTCTAGTGAACTGTGGACCCCGGTCCTATTCTTTACATCGCATACAATCTACTGCAATACTTGTTTTACTGTTTTCTTGCAAACAATCATCTTCCACACAATACGGTTAATCCTTTGTTACAGCAAGCCGGTGAGATTGACAACCTCACTGCTTCGTTGGGGCAAAGTACTGGGTTGTGTTGTGCAGGTTCCACGTTGGCGCCGGAATCCCTGTTGTTGCGCCGCATCACATTTCGCCACCATCAACCTTCAACGTGCTTCTTGACTCCTACTGGTCCGATTAAACCTTGGTTTCTTTCTGAGGGAAAACTTGCCGCTGTGCGCATCATACCTTCCTCTTGGGGTTCCCAACGGACGTGTACATCTACGCGCATCAAGCACTTTTTCTGGCGCCGTTGCCGGGGAGATCAAGACACGCTGCAAGGGGAGTTTCCACTTCTCAATCTCTTTACTTTGTTTTTGTCTTGCTTTATTTTATTTACTACTTTGTTTGCTGCACTTAAACAAAACACAAAAAAAATTAGTTGCTAGTTTTACTTTATTTACTGTCTTGCTCTCTATATCAAAAACACAAAAAAATTAGTTACTTGCATTTACTTTATCTAGTTTGCTTTATTTACTGTTGCTAAAATGAATACCCCTGAAAATACTAAGTTGTGTGACTTCACAAACGCAAATAATAATGATTTCCTATGCACACCTATTGCTCCACCTGCTACTACAGCAGAATTCTTTGAAATTAAACCTGCTTTACTGAACCTGGTTATGAGAGATCAATTTTCCGGTGTTAGTTCTGATGATGCTGCTGCCCATCTTAATAATTTTGTTGAACTTTGTGAAATGCAAAAGTATAAGGATGTACATGGTGATATTATTAAATTGAAAGTGTTTCCTTTCTCATTAAGAGGAAGAGCTAAAGATTGGTTGCTATCTTTGCCTAAGAATAGTATTGATTCATGGACTAAATGTAAGGATGCTTTTATTGGTAGATATTATCCTCCCGCTAAAATTATATCTTTGAGAAGTAGCATAATGAATTTTAAGCAATTAGATACTGAACATGTTGCTCAAGCATGGGAGAGAATGAAAACTTTGGTAAAGAATTGCCCAACCCATGGACTGACTACTTGGATGATCATCCAAACCTTCTATGCAGGACTAAATTTTTCTTCGCGGAATTTATTGGATTCAGCTGCTGGAGGTACCTTTATGTCCATCACTTTGGGGGCGGCTACAAAACTTCTTGATGATATGATGATAAATTACTCTGAATGGCACACGGAAAGAGCTCCACAAGGTAAGAAGGTAAATTCTGTTGAAGAAACCTCTTCCTTGAGTGATAAGATTGATGTGATTATGTCTATGCTTGTGAATGGTAGATCTAATGTTGATCCAAATAATGTTCCTTTAGCTTCATTGGTTGCTCAAGAAGAAAATGTTGATGTGTATTTCATTAAAAATAATAATTTCAACAACAATGCTTATAGGAACAACTCTGGTAATAACTATAGGCCATATCCTTCTGCTAATGGTAATGGTTATGGTAATTCTTATGGGAATTCTTACAATAATAATAGGAGTGTACCCTCTGGTCTTGAAGCTATGCTTAAAGAATTTATTAGTACACAAACTGCTTTTAACAAATCTGTTGAGGAAAAGCTTGATAAAATTGATATTATTGCTTCTAGAGTTGATAGACTTGCCTCTGATGTTAATCTTTTAAAATTGAAAGTTATGCCTAATAATGATATTGATAATAAGATTACTACTACAGCAAATGCCATCCAAGTTAGAATTAATGAGAATATAAGATTAATGGCTGAATTGCGTGCTAGGTGGGATAGAGAAGAAAATGAAAAACTAGCTAAAGAGAATAATGTAGCTAAAGTTTGGACTATTACCACCATTAGTAATGTTAATTCTTCACATGTTGCTGCACCTCCTACTATCAATGGTAAAATAATTGGTGTTGGCAATGTTTCTACTCCTAGTGCAAAGCGTGCTAAAACTGCTGAAACTGCTTGTGATAAAACTGCTGAAATTTTTTCCAACCTTGGGAACAATGATCCCATTGCTGTAGCTCATAATGATTTAGATTTTGATGATTGTCACATCTCTGAAGTTATAAAGTTCTTACAAAAACTTGCTAAAAGTCCTAATGCTAGTGCTATAAATTTTACAAAACATATTACAAATGCTCTCATAAAAGCTAGAGAAGAGAAACTAAAACTTGAAACTTCTATTCCTAGAAAGTTAGAAGATGGTTGGGAGCCCATCATTAAAATGAAATTCAATGACTTTGAATGTAATGCTTTATGTGATCTTGGTGCAAGTATTTCTGTTATGCCTAAAAAGATTTATGATATGTTTGACTTGCCACCATTGAAGAATTGTTATTTGGATGTTAATCTTGCCGATAATGTTAAAAAGAAACCTTTGGGGAGGATTGATAATGCGCATTGGTTAACAATAACCTTGTCCCGGTGATTTTGTTGTCTTGGATATCGAATGCAATGCATCTTGTCCTATTGTGTTGGGAAGACCTTTTCTTCGAACCGTTGGTGCTGTTATTGATATGAGGGAAGGTAATATTAAATATCAATTTCCTCTCAAGAAAGGTATGGAACACTTCCCTAGAAAGAGAATGAAGTTGCCTTTTGATTCTATTATTAGAACAAGTTATGATGTTGATGCTTCTACTCTTGATGTTACTTGATTTGCACTTTCTGCGCCTAGCTGAAAGGCGTTAAAGAAAAGCGCTTATGGGAGACAACCCATGTTTTTACTATAGTACTTTGTTTTATATTTGAGTCTTGGAAGTTGTTTACTACTGTAGCAACCTCTCCTTATCATGTTTTGTGCCAAGTAAAGTTTCTATGTTATAGTTGATGTTATATTTGGGATCGTGCGCAGAAACAGCATTGCTGTCTGTCACGAATCTGGGCACAAGTCTCTGTAGAAAATTCAAAAAAATCTGCCAATTTACGAGCGTGATCCTCAGATATGTACGCAACTTTATTAGTTTTGAGTTTTCCATTTGAGCAAGTCTGGTGCCATTTTAAATTCGCTTTACGAACTGTTCTGTTTTGACAGATTCTGTCTTTTATTTCGCATTGCCTCTTTTGCTTGTTTGGATGAATTTCTTTGATCCATTAATGTCCAGTAGCTTTATGCAATGTCCAAGTGTAAAGAATGATTGTGTCACCTCTGAATGTGTGAATTATTAATTGTGCACTAACCTCTAATGAGTTTGCTTGAAGTTTGGTGTGAAGGAAGTTTTCAAGGGTCAAGAGAGGAGTATGATATACTATGATCAAGAGGAGTGAAAGCTCTAAGCTTGGGATGCCCCGTGGTTCACCCCTGCATATTTTAAGAAGACTCAAGCGTCTAAGCTTGGGGATGCCCAAGGCATCCCCTTCTTCATCAACAACATCATCAGGTTCCTCCCCTGAAACTATATTTTTATTCAGTCACATCTTGTGTTCTTTACTTGGAGCGTCGGTTTGTTTTTGTTTTTGTTTTTGTTTGAATAAAATGGATCCTAGCATTCACTTTGTGGGAGAGAGACAACTCCGCTGTTGCATATGGACAAATATGTCCTTAGGCTTTACTCATAATGTTCAAGGCGAAGTTTCTTCTTTTAAATTGTTATATGGTTGGAATTGGAAAATGCTACATGTAGTAATTCTAAAATGTCTTGGATAATGTGATACTTGGCAATTGTTGTGCTCATGTTTAGCTCTTGCATCATATGCTTTGCACCCATTAATGAAGAAATACATAGAGCTTGCTAAAATTTGATTTGCATATTTGATCTCTCTAAGGTCTAGATAATATCTAGTATTGAGTTTTGAACAACAAGGAAGACGGTGTAGAGTCTTATAATGTTTACAATATGTCTTTTATGTGAGTTTTGCTGCACCGTTTCATCCTTGAGTTTGCTTCAAATAACCTTGCTAGCCTAAACCTTGTATCGAGAGGGAATACTTCTCATGCATCCAAAATCCTTGAGCCAACTACTATGCCATTTGTGTCCACCATACCTACCTACTACATGGTATTTCTCCGCCATTCCAAAGTAAATTGCTTGAGTGCTACCTTCAAAATTCCATCATTCGCCTTTGCAATATATAGCTCATGGGACAAAATAGCCTTAAAAACTATCGTAGTATTGAATATGTACTTATGCACTTTATCTTTTATTAAGTTGCTTGTTGTGTGATAACCATGCTTCTGGGGAACGCCATCAACTATTCTTTGTTGAATATCATGTGAGTTTCTATGCATGTCCGTCTTGTCTGAAGGATCTATCACCTTAATGATTGGAGCATGCAAATTGTTAGAGAAGAACATTGGGCCGCTAACTAAAGCCATGAATCATGGTCGAAGTTTCAGCTTTGGACATATATCCTCAATCTCATATGAGAATAATAATTGTTGCTACATGCTTATGCATTAAAGAGGAGTCCATTATCTGTTGTCCATGTTGTCCCGGTATGGATGTCTAAGTTGAGAATAATCAAAAGCGAGAAATCCAAAATGCGAGCTTTCTCCTTAGACCTTTGTACAGGCGGCATGGAGGTACACCTTTGTGACACTTGGTTGAAACATGGCATTGCAAAGATCCGGTAGTCCAAGCTAAGTAGGACGGGCACTATTAGTATACTATGCATGAGGCTTGCAACTTGTAAGATATAATTTATATAACTCATATGCTTTATTACTACCGTTGACAAAATTGTTTCATGTTTTCAAAATAAAGCTCTAGCACAAATACAGCAATCGATGCTTTCCTCTTTGAAGGACCTTTCTTTTACTTTTATTGTTGAGTCAGTTTACCTATCTCCCTCCACCTTAAGAAGCAAACACTTGTGTGAACTATGCATTGATTCCTACATACTTGCATATTGCACTTGTTATATTACTTTATGTTGACAATATCTATGAGATATACATGTTATAAGTTGAAAGCAACCGCTGAAACTTAATCTTCCTTTGTGTTGCTTCAACACCTTTACTTTGATTTATTGCTTTATGAGTTAACTCTTATGCAAGACTTATTGATGCTTGTCTTGAAGTACTATTCATGAAAAGTCTTTGCTTTATGATTTAGTTGTTTACTCATGTCATTACCATTGTTTTGATCGCTGCATTCATTACATATGTTTACAAATAGTATGATCAAGATTATGATGGCATGTCACTTCAGAAATTATCTTTGTTATCGTTTTACCGCTCGGGACGAGCAGAACTAAGCTTGGGGATGCTGATACGTCTCCAACGTATCGATAATTTCTTATGTTCCATGCTACTTTATTGATGATACCTACATGTTTTATGCACATTATATGTCGTATTTACACATTTTCTCGAACTAACCTATTAACAAGATGCCGAAGAGCCATCTTGCTGTTTTCTGCTGTTTTTGGTTTCAGAAATCCTTGTAACGAAATATTCTCGGAATTGGACGAAATCACCGCCCAGGGTCCTATTTTTGCACGAAGCTTCCGAAGACCGAAGGGTAGTCGGGTGGGGCCACGAGGTGGCCAGTGACAGTGCGGCGCGGCCCGTGCCCCCGCCGTGCGGCCCCCGTCCCCGGGCCCCCGTGCCGCCTCTTGACCTGCCCTTTCGCCTACAAATAGCCTTCGTCGCGAAACCCCCCGAGAGCCACGATGCGGAAAACCTTCCAGAGACGCCGCCGCTAATCCCATCTCGGGATTCAGGAGACCGCCTCCGGCACCCTGCCGGAGAGGGGATTCATCTCCCGGAGGACTCTTCATCGCCATGATCGCCTCCGGAGTGATGAGTGAGTAGTTCACCCCTGGACTATGGGTCCATAGCAGTAGCTAGATGGTCGTCTTCTCCTAATTGTGCTTTATTGTTGGATCTTGTGAGCTGCCTAACATGATCAAGATCATCTATCCGTAATTCTATATGTTGTGTTTGTCGGGATCCGATGGATAGAGAATACTATGTTATGGTGATTATCAATCTATTGTTTATGTGTTGTTTATGATCTTGCATGCTCTCCGTATTAGTAGAGGCTCTGGCCAAGTTTTTGCTCTTAACTCCAAGAGGGAGTATTTGTGCTCGATAGTGGGTTCATGCCTTCATTGACACTTGGTCAGAAAGTTCTAAGGTTGTGATGTGTTGTTGCCACTAGGGATAAAACATTGATTCTATGTCTAAGGATGTAGTTGTCGATTACATTACGCACCATACTTAATGCAATTGTCTTTGCTTTGCAACTTAATACCGAATGGGGTTCGGATGATAACCCGAAGGTGGACTTTTTAGGCATAGATGCACTTGGATGGCGGTCTATGTACTTTGTCGTAATGCCCGGATTAAATCTCACTATATTTATCATATCATGTATATGCATTGTTATGCCCTTCTCTATTTGTCAATTGCCCGACTGTAATTTGTTCACCCAACATGCTTTTATCTTATGGGAGAGACACCTCTAGTGAACTGTGGACCCCGGTCCTATTCTTTATACTGCATACAATCTACTGCAATACTTGTTTTACTGTTTTCTTGCAACAATCATCTTCCACACAATACGGTTAATCCTTTGTTACAGCAAGCCGGTGAGATTGACAACCTCACTGTTTCGTTGGGGCAAAGTACTTGGGTTGTGTTGTGCAGGTTCCACGTTGGCGCCGGAATCCCTGTTGTTGCGCCGCATCACATTTCGCCACCATCAACCTTCAACGTGCTTCTTGACTCCTACTGGTCCGATTAAACCTTGGTTTCTTTCTGAGGGAAAACTTGCTACCGTGCGCATCATACCTTCCTCTTGGGGTTCCCAACGGACGTGTACATCTACGCGCATCAATGCCCGGGCGAGGGATATACCCCCTCTCCTTATATAGGGAGAGGGTGGCTTACTGAGGAAGAATCCTATTAAACCCTAATGGCATCTTTGAACAGACAAACTACTTTACAAAGCTACTTTAATCATAGGTGACGCCGGTATCTTCTTTAATCAGGGAGGCTGATGTCCTCCGGTTGCTTTAGGCGTCACCTTCGTCTTTTACGTCATGGCTTCGTTTAAAGCTACTTTGCTTAGCTCATCTTTGTCTTCTAGCTCCTGAGAGAATCTTTGACCAGCTTTGCTTATACCGGTAGTCCGGTATCTTCTTAGCTCATTCCGGCATACCCCTCTCCCTTAGCCAAATGCTTAAGTTCACAGTCCGGCTTAAACTGTAAACCGGTATCTTGGTATGCCAAACCATCCGGTTTGGCCTGCCTTTGGCATACCGGGGGTCATCCCCCCAACAAGATGGATATTATCTTTTAACGTTTTTGATCTGATTGGGTAATTCTTTTTTGTCTGCAAGAGATGTAAGACACAAAGCTTTGCTGTCAGATATCTCTAGGGATTTGGCAAAAGGTGTTTCAAGGAGAAAGCACTTAACTTCTCCGCTGGACCGAGAGGTGCAGTAAAAGATGGCAATTTTCCGTCCTCCTCCTCAAACTGGAATGGAAGGAGACCCCCTCCCGCCCCCCTCCCAAACCCTAACCGCCTCCTGCTGCCGCCGGTGGCGCCGCCGGGCCAAGACCGCGGGCGTGGTGGTGGCGGCCTCTCCTTGTTGCCGCGCTGGGGACGGTGGCCATGATCCCTCCTCGACGTTGCGCCTCATCGGATGTGGATGGTGGTCGGCGGCGGCCAGACCTTGATCTGCGTTGCGGCCTCCCCGCCTCCCGTCGGCTCCTCGCCGCGGCACGCCGGTGGTGGCTGGTGGGGGGCGGTAGCCAGGTCCTTGATCTGCGCGCCGCATCCTCTCCCCCCGCCTCTCGCCGTGCGAGGTGATCTTGGGCTTCTCCCGTGGCACGAGGTCGCCCGGGCAGCAGCCCTGGGTTCGAAGGCGGAGGCGGCCCTCTTCTTCGCTGGAGATGGTCGGCCTGCAGATGGTGGTGGTGGGTCTTTCGACCTGTCACCGCGTCCCGGCGGCGAGGTGGAGAGGCGTGGAAGCCGGCGACGGCTGAGAAAGGCATGAACATCCTTGATGTAGCCGGTGGAGGACTGGAGTTCGGCTGCGGCAGTGCCCAGGGCGTGTGCGCTTGGTCTCTCCGGCGGCAACTGTGGCCAGCCTGGGATGGTCGCCAGCGTGGGGGCTGATGAGATTGCCGAGCGCGGAGTTGATGAAGGAGAATATATGCGCAACGTTGAGGGAGCCCCAAGAGGCCGTATGATGAGCACAACAGAAGTTTTCTGAAGAAACCAAGGTTTATCGACCAGAGGAGAAAACGTTCTCTCCCGAGGTGTTGCGAACCAACTCGTGGCAGGGCGCACTGCCGGCGTCAGCAACAACGTGAGACCTACACACAAACAACCAAGTACTTTGTCCCCAACTTTCAGCGAGGTTGTCAAGCTCACTGGTTTTGCTGAAAACAAAGGATTAAACGAACCGTGTGGAAGAAGAATTGTTTGCAGAGAACAGAACAGAAAAATGTTGTAGAAGATTGCAATTAAAAGAAGAAGGACCGGGGTCCACAGTTCACTAGAGGCGCCTCCCCAATAAAATAAATATGCTGGGTAAACAAATTACAGATGGGCAATTGACAAACAGAGATTCTACGCTAATGGTTGGTGCAGAATACATGCTATGAAAGTATGTGGGCATTACAACAATATACATAGACCGTAATCCAACTGCATCTATGACTAATAATCCACCTTCAGGATTGCATCCGCGACACCCTCCAGTATTAAGTTGCAAGCAACGGACTATCGCTTTAAGCAATGTGTGTAAAGTAAACGATGAAACTACCCTTGAATAGAACACCGTTGTTTTCTCCCTAGTAGCAACAACACATCTACAACCGTAGAGAACAAGGTCACTTCCCATGGTTAAATAGAGGCATGAACCCACTATCGAGCATAAATACTCCCTCTTGGAGTCGCTAGCATCTACTAGAGCATCTACTAGAAACGGAGAGCATGCAAGATCATAATAACATAATACATAATCTCAACCAAAGCAATCTCTCTATAAATCGGATCCACATCAAACCAACATGTAGCAATTACAAATAGATGATCTTGATCATGTTAGGCAGCTCACAAGATCTATACATGAAGCACAACAAGGAGAGGATAGCCATCTAGCTACTGCTATGGACCCATGGTCCCATGGAGGACTACTCACGCATCACCTCGGATGAAGACATGGCGATGTAGAGGCCTCCGGCGGTGATTTCCCTCTCCGGCAGGGTGCCGGGATGGACTGCAGAACCCTCCCGAACTAGGGTTTCGGTTGACGGCGGCGTCGGAACTTTTCGTGGATGGAGGCTCTCGTCCCTGGGGTTTTCCCGATACGAGGAATAAATAGGCGGAAGGGCGGAGCAAACGAGGCGACGAGGCACCAGTACATGGGCCATGTAGTGTTATGCATAGTGTGCATGCATTATTGTGAAATATTACCATGATGAGTGTTATGTGATCAATTGAGCTAAAACCCTAGTACATGATCATAGCACCTCAAATTGAGTGAAATAAACAAATAGGGAGAAAATCCCATTTTCACTCACATACACATTTAGCCAATTTTGCAAATCATCAATCAAGGCCACCATTGCTTGTGCCATTGCTTGTGAAACACTAATATATCAATAACAAACACAATTGCATCAAAGAAACACAAATCAAATCAAAGGAAATCTCAAAATTCACTTACATATGATAATGGTCAAAATTGAGTTTATAAAATGTTGCTCACTTTGAGCCCCTGGATTAGAAGATTTCTAAACCAAAACCCCTCACTTCTTTCCACCTCATCCAAGACCATGTCAAGTTGAACATTTTTGGTGTTGACCAATAGTGTTGATCAGCTTAGTTTGACCATTATAAATGAGACAAGTTGCAACATTCAAACAAAATGAAGATCCTCCACTTTTGAAACTTTTGCAAATCAGCACCAAATTGCACCCCACCACACCATTCCCACTTCATATATTATTTGAATCAACTTCACCAAAAAGAATTTCAAAATTCAAAAAAAATCTTTCATGCGGCCATTTTCCATCGAAAGTACCAAGGTGCAAGACTCGGATTACACACACACCCTTTTATCCGCAGGTTTTTCGACTAAACCACTTCCAATCTTTGTTGATCATTGCTCCTCTACATCCCCCGCATCAAGTCAGTACCGCTTGATGATTAAAGTGTGGAGAGTGCATTGCATGATCATGCCGTGCACCATGCCGCCACACTCGATCTCTTCCGGTCCTCTCTCTTCTAAACCTTGTCCTGGAGAATCTCTCACTCGCTGATTATCACGCTGCATCGCTTTGAGCCTGCGCGAGGCTGGCATTGGCCGTGCCGTAGCTGCCTGCCACGCCTGGCACGCCAACATGCGCGCATCGACGCGCGGAGCGGCAGCCTTCTCGTCCTGGGGCCGCCTCCGTCCCCGCCTCGCATCCCTACTCCCGCACGAGCATCGCCTCCACACCGGCCCGTTGGACAAGCTCAAGTGCACGCAGTAGGAACCGTCACCGGCTGCCCTCGCCGGCTTGGCTGCCAGTACCGTGGGCATGATTTGCACGCGTCTACCGATCCCGTCACGCTTTTTGCCGCGCTGCAGGTTGAGCATCGCTGGCGTTAATCGCCAATCGAGTGCCGTCCCGCCTTGGCCTTTCGAGCACCGGAGACGCCGCGCGCCATGCTTGACCTCCACGGGCACCCGCAGCACCTCGACCCCCTATAACCTAATCGACGATACCCCGGAGGAGGGATCCTCACGAGGGGGAGAAGAAGTAGGGGCCATAGGGTGGAGTGCACACGGGACGGTGGTACGCGAGTTACCCAGCTTCGGAACACCTGCACGATGACAGGACCTACTGCTGCTTGTCTGGAATTATCTGGGCGCTTGCGCGTTGTTACAATGGTTGTGGTTGTGCCTCTAGGGCTCCAAGATCCGGCTTATAAAGGCGCACGGATCTAGGGTTTACACGGAAGTCCTAGCCGGAATACAAGTTGCCTAACTACGGTACAATATCTTGCCGTGTACGTCAAGGATCCGCCTTCCTTATGGTCGTACCGGATCCGGATACTTTATGGGCCTCCACGGATCCGGCCTCCTTCGTAGGTCGGTTAGGATCCGGCTCCAGGTTCCTGGGCTGGACTTCATCCTTCTTGATCAACAGCAACTGGGCCGCCCGATGGGCCCCATGCCACCATCACCGTCTGTGGGCCACCCGGGCTTGCCGGATCTAGGCCATGTCGTTGATATACCCATAAAGTATACCCACAACAGTAGCCCCCGAAGTTCTCCGAGATTCATCATTCTTCCGTCTTCATACAACTCGGAACCGAAGAGAATCTTGAAGAGCTTCCAAACTTTCTTGCTTCCGATATCATTTACTCGGAAATCCACATGTCCTTCAGTAACGATAATGTAACGGAGTTTGCACCTTTCCCGCGCACAACTTCCTATTTTCCCGCGCTAAATTTTCGGAGATGCGAATCTTTAGCCGGAAATTTCGGGAGCGCACGGTTAAGTTACCTCCACGTCATTTTACCGCTTTTAACCTAAGACACGTGTCATGCATCCAACGGTGAGACCGTTCAGTTTCCGCCGTAGGATCCGAAATGCGAATCTCCGCGCGAGGTCTATAAATACCCCCACGCGCGGTAACTCCTCATTCGTTTCACCCCATCACCACTTCATCTTCCTCCTCCCGCCGCGCCGCCCGTCAGATCTCAACTCCGACGAGCTCCGCCGCAGAGAACTTCACGCCAGGTCGCTCCAAGCCTCCCCTCGTTCCAAGATCGCCGCGGTTGATCGGGAAATCTTCCCCGCCGCCGATTCGTGGTCACGCGGGCCAGCAAGTTCGGCGACCTTCATCCTCGCCGGAGCTTCGCCGGTTCGCCGCGCCATTGACGGTACGTGCACCGGACTTGTAGAAGAAGAAGTAGAGTAGAGTAGATTCCGGTTACTCAAACACTTTGCATGGGTGCAGCCGGAAGCATGCCGATCGACTCACACTGTACTGGTAGTTCTCCGAATAGCCCGGATCCCAGTTCATTAGAGCCAATCTGTCCGGATCCCATAGCATATCTACCACCATATGTTTCCGACATCCGGCTAGCTCAACCTTTTTCCGCATCTTCCAGCACCAAGTTAGGCCGGATCCCAACCGCTCAAGAACTCGAAGAAGAACTTCAAGGGCAGGCTAGAATGGCAGCCAAGGTTCAGGAGACGGAAAACAAGAAAGCTTCCAAGGCCCGGAACCGCGAAGGAGAGCGGGGTCAATGGTGGCCCTGCGAAACCACTGATACGGAGCTCAGAGAGCTTCAGAACGAGGGTATGATCTCCGCTCACTGGAGTTTCATACGCGACACCGTCGTCCCCAAGCCAGGAGCCGGAGAAGTGGTCATGACCAAAGCTTGGGTGGAACGCGGATTATCGCTTCCCTGCTCGGAATTCTTTCTCTCCGTCCTCAACACGTATGGGCTTCAGCCCCACAACATCTGCCCCAACTCCTACCTTCTGCTCTCCAACTTCGCGACACTTTGCGAAGGGCATCTTGGGATCCGACCAGATGTCAAGCTATGGCAGTTTTCTTCCGAGTGAAGAAGGAAACGAAGGACAAAGCTATGCTGAACTGCGGGAGCATGACGTTCATGCTCCGACCTGGCCGCATGTACCCTCCTCATGACTCGCACGAATCCGTCCGGTACTGGAACGCCGGATGGTTTTACGAGAAGAATGTGTCAGTTCCGGAGATCCACGACGGTCTCCCCAAATTCAACAACGAGCCTCCGGAAGAGCTCGCAAGCTGGAGCTTCATCCCATCGCTTTCCCTAACTCCCATCCTGGAGAAGGCAGCGCGGAGAATCTCCTGGCTAGTCCACGATGGGCTAACCGGAACCCAGCTCTTACACTTAGCTGGTTCACTCGGCGGATCCAGCCGCTGCGGTATAACGCGCGGTTAATCTGCGCATATACCGGGGCGGACGACCAGCTCCGAGCTACCCGCCACGATCTTCCGGCTGATTCTCTCAAAAGGAGATTCAAGACGCTGGTGAAGATAGGCCGGGGTCAACCGATCCCGGAATTGATCAAGGATATTTACACGAACAACCAGTGTCCTCCGGTAAGCTTTGATCCCTTCATCACTTCAAACTTCACAAGTTTTTGGATATTGACTAACATATGATATCTTTCCCTCCAGCTCGCTACATTGGCGGAGGAAAACTTGCGCACCATACTTCGCGTCCCCGTCAGCGGCGACACGGCGGAGGAGGTTCCGGAGGACGAAGAGGAGGAAGAGGAGCAAGCACCCCGAAAGGCAGCTCCTCGACCTTCGAAGCGTTCCCGCGCCAAAGCTCCCAGCTCTGAAGCCGGAGCCAGCGGCGAGGCCTCCGCCAAGAAGCCCAAGATCATCAAGCCCCCTCCGCTAGACTCAAGGAAAGCGGAGCGGGAACGTTTGAAAATGCTTTCCACAGCAGGCAAACGCTCACGCCCCATCATCCCCGGCGCCCCGTAAGTTTCCGTGTATGGCACATATTTACTTTGATGCATTTGTTACTTATGCGATCTTCTTTTATTTGTTCGCAGGACTCCGACTACCGCTGCCACTCGGACCACCAGCCAAGAGCCCATCACAAAATATATGAAGAAATCTCCGGCTGTTGGTCCTACAACTCCAGCTCCGCCAAG